>OY757919.1:38046986-38189486 GCA_963585895.1 Sepioteuthis lessoniana | reverse complement strand
TTAACATATCTGTTTGACTCATAGATGGAGCTCTAACAGGTACTCCCACTCCGAGTCGGGCGTGTGTTTGAACGTAGTGTGCCAAATCAAATTTATTGGTCGCTCTTACTTTATACATGCATATATACGTATGTATTATGTACTGTACATGCATGTATATTTAGTACTTTTAAAATGCATTCTCATAATACGGTCTGGTGAGCGTGGCTTGCTCACAGTGAAACTTCAAGTAGCGGTCTGTGGCGTACATTTTAAGATATTAGGTTTTACACGAACTTTTTTTTTCGGTTTCGAAGCATAAATCGCTGGTTTAGATATTCAGCTACAAATGTGAGTAACTCTACTGCCTTCTTGCTATCCCCATATATATATATATATATATATATATATATATATATATATATATATATATCAACGTCTGCAGGAGCAGGATTTGACACAAGGCCAAATTTTTAGAGGAGTTTAACTGTCAGTTTTCAGTCAGTTTTCCTTCTAGATTAATTGCCATGCAAAGGTTAAAAAACACTATATGAAATGCAAACAGCATTGCTAAGGGTTTGAATTTGAATCGCCGTGTCCAGTTACCTGCGACGGAAACTATTACACCATGAGTGTATATATATATATATATATATATATATATATATATAACAAAACATGTTTGATTAAATAATTGTCCGAGCTCTTTCGTTCAGCTTCATTAGTATCTGAGTTTAATTCAACTGTACATTTACGTAATTTTTGCAATGTTCAAAAAATTTGTTAATCTTGCAAACAACCCCTGATGATGGCCTATGAAGAGTCCGAAAGCGCTTAAGACAATTTCGGTAAATTCATCAACCAACTCCAACCAAAACACTTGTCAGGAGACTTGAAAGGATCTTAAATAAAATTATATAGACAAAATGTGTATTTATTATTTAATCAAATATGCTTAAATGAAAGACTGCTGCCCAACTACTCACACAAACATATATATATAATCATTCACTAGTAATTTAAGGACAGCTGTATAATTACACACACACACACACACGCACACACACATATCTATCTCTCTCTCTCTATATATATATATATAGAGAGAGAGAAAGAGAGAAATTGATAGATTGCGTGTGTGAGTGTTAAGTTTTTATCACAGTCACACCTGGTGATTAATTGGAGAACAAGTGGCAACGAGTCACCTTAAAACCAGATCTATTTCCAATATTATTCATTGTTATTGACATGTGAAGGCTTTTCATACCAGTGGTATCTGCTGTTCGTCATTGGAGATCAAGTGGCAACAAGTGTCTCTAAAACATTCTTACTCTTTCAACCACCCATTATTTCCCACCGAATTTAACCATTCTGAATTCATTCGAATAATTTCAATTTGTTCTCGTCCAGGTAAGTTTCTTTGGAACCACTCCAAAGAGGGAGATCAAGTGGCAACAAGTACACCAATACTAGCCAGAACTTTTACCAAGTTTTTTACAATCATTATACAAAGCAAAACTTTAAGCTGCACAAAATCTGAGAAGATTGTGTAGCGTCGGTATTCTTCAAGTGGGAGAGGCTCTATCTTTGACTTTTAAAAAATTCTGGCATTTACCTAAGTTTGAACACAGATCTCTGGCTCAACAATTTTCATCGTGAAGCCGACTCCCGTTATCAAGCTCAGTTTAATGCAACGTACAGTTTATATATATATATATATATATATATATATATATATATACATACATATATATATATATATATAGTGTAGTGGCTGATGTGCTAGACTACGATATCGTAGTAAGCGAGTTCAAACCCCTGTCCCGCTCTTACATTCACTTTCGAATTAAATATCTTGGGGAAAGATATGAACCTTCCTATTCCCCAGCTCCGTGTGTATATATATATATATATATATTCGAGGTGCCCGTGGTGTAATGGTTATCGTCGTAGGAAATGGACACGGCGACACCAGTTCAAATGCTGCACTAGACTGATTGCATTTCACATAGCATAATACCCTTGGGAAAGGTATGAATCCAATTATTCTCCCTCCAGCTATGGGTAAATAGTAGGGCAGACTAGGCTCTTCAGCCTTGGTGAAGCAACTAGTCTAGGAGAAGGAAAGCTCTGAATTCAAACTCCCCTTAAAAATTGACCCTGTATCATATCCTGTCCGAGCGGAGGAGTTGGTATATATATATATATATATATATATATATATATATAAAACCAATGTTATAAATCTTGGCATTTAAATTAGTTACTTGGGGTCAGATTTTAAATTTTCAGATTTTTAATCAAGCAACTGATTTGTTTGCCAACTGACAAACCATAATTCGTGAGTTCGAGTCTCACTGGGTGTCTCATACAACTAAACAAACCGTAGCAAATTACCAAATATATAACACTTAAGTCTTGATAGTTTCCCCAATCCTTTCAACACAAGATCGTTGTAGCAAACTAATTTTTTGTCTATTTTTTTTTTTGTCTAATTAATCATTATCCGCTCATTACTTCAGTAAATTTCACATCGTTTGCTCTTCCCAGCCAGCAAAATTTTGATGATAGGCCTCGGTTTAAACCTGAAGCAGTAAAGTTGGCGACCGTAGTCGAAGGCGACCCGAAGGCTTTCCTTTCAATAGCAACTACACCGAGGTGTAGAGGAGGGCACTTCCCCTGAATTGCTCCACTTTACCCTTGATACTTACCATATAATGCTGAGTGTTGAGCTAGGCGGCATCAAGTACCATTTTTTGAATCTTTAGTATGACTCAACCTGGAATTGAACCCTTGTCTCTCGGACTATTGGCGAACATTCTAACTATTATGCCAATGGACTGGTAAAAATTTTAATTTACCGCCATTTTGAATAGTCTCAAAAATTATATATTTTCGAGAATGAAATAATTTTTGCTATAAACCAATTCCTCATGTTGAACGATCCTCGTATTTTCTACCCCCACATGCGTTTTGAAAAAAATAAGCAGCTTAAGTTATTAGAAATTAATTTATCTTTGCCCAACCCCACCTACTACTTGCGTTTTATTCATTTTTTTTTATCTTCATTTTATAAGTAGCTTTATTTCCGGCTGACAATTGTCCGGCACAAGTTCTTACAGGTAAAAGATTAAAACATAAGTAAAGATGATGTTCTTTATTTCCGTGACTATTAAGCATTAGTTCAAAACAGTATCGGGCCTTATTAAGACATTTTGGAGTAGAAAAATGGAGATACGACTAATCTTCCAGGTGATAGCTAGAGAAAATTAGCTGCCTTGAAAAGAATTTGAAATTCTAATCTTTGATCAGAAATTCTGATCTTTTATCATTCTCGAAGCCAAGAAACAAAGGCAAAATGTACGTTTTGTGGCAAAATATGACCATCAAAAGATCTTGAACACCTGACACCAGTCTTTTCCTGACGAGCCGTGTGTAGTTATGTGGTTGGTTTAGGATCGGATTTGGGTTTGGTGAGATTTGGTCGGGTGAGACTGACCAATTCCACGAGCCTTAGGGAGTCGTCCCCGACCCAGGCTCTAAGCCATCTCGGTGGGGCTAGGTTTATTGCCTGGTGCCTGATGCTCCCTTTTTTAGAGAAATGTCGACGGGGCCTGAGGCATTTTTGTACCCGGCTGGCGTGTTTGTGCCTAGATCCACCTTGAAAAGCTTTGGGCCGCATTTGCCCGCTTTGTGGGGCGCCTGACAAATAACTGAACTTTGGGGAATGCGCAGCACCCCTTTCCTGCGATTGCTCCCAGGTCCACCCTGGCCCAGAGTGGCAGCATCTGGTAAGGGTCCTCTCTATTGGTCAAATAGAACTAAATCGTGGTTTTGAGAGTTTACAGTTTTTTGGATTTAAACTGCGTATTTATGCTTAACTGAATTGTTTAGAATAGAACTGTTTTAACATTTAAACTGCGTACTTAAGCTAAACTGAATTGCTCGAAATAGAACTGCTTTGACATCTAAATTACGTACTTCTGCTAAACTGAATTATCTTAAATAACTGTTTACATTTAACGCTGTGCATTGTCCAGTCGGCAGGGGCTGTAGAATACACTGACTGCACCTTTGCAGAGGGGTAAGACCCCTCCAACGAGTGTCTTGGATATGACATTAAACAATCTGATGGTGAGGTTCCAATAATGCTGGAGCTTTGGGGGATGCGGAGCACCCCTTCATTGCTATCGAAGTGGTAGCACCTGATAGCGTCCTACCTATGGGTTGAATAGAACTAAACTGCGTACTTATTCTAAACTGAATTGTTTGAATTAGAATTGTTTGACTAAATTGAATTGCTTAAACTAGAAATGTTTTTGACAATTAAACTGTGTACTTAGGCTAAAAGGAATTGTTTGAAATAGAACTATTTATTTGTTTAAAAATGGATTTGGCGATAAATAACCTACAAAGGTTGGTATGCCATAAAACACAACCAACCAGGACACTCATTGGAGTTGGGTGTCTTACTCCTCTGCCGAGATGCAGTCAGAGTATTTTATAGCCCCAGCCGACTGGGCTTGGTCATACCAAATATAAAATAATGATTTTTTTTTCATGGTCATTGTTGAAATATATTTGAAACATGTGGTTGCTGGTAAATTTTTTTTTTTTAATTCAACCTACTTAGCTGGTGCTATAAAATACGCCGACGGCATCTCTGCAGAGGGGTAAAACATTACCCTTCCAATGGGTGTCCTGGATATGACATTAAACTATCTGATGGTGAGGCTCCAGTTCAAGAGCTTTGGTGAATATGAAGTACTCCTTCCTTGCCACTACTCATAAGTCAACTTTGATCCAAGGTGGCAGTATCTGTGAGGGTGGGGGGCATAACAGGTACTGCCACAATGGGTCAGAGTGGTCTATGGGTCAGATAGAACTATTTAATCATACTTGAAACCAGTTAACTGTGTGTAAACAAATTATTAATTTTAAATTGAATTATTTGTATTAGATCGCAACGATAAAAAGTATTGAATTGTGTGCAAACGAATGAATAATGTCAGCTAGAATTACTAGTATATGTACCGTCGAAGCTAGAATAATTAGTGTTAGATAGCAACAACTGAAACCATTTAGCTGTGGCAAATAGAACCATTACTGTTAGATACAAATATCTGAAACGATTTAACTGTTTGTAAACATTAAATAGAAATACTTGAGACCATTTAACTGTATGCAAATGAGTTCAGGCTCGTTTAAAATACAATGCCTCCTACAAACTATTTACTTAAAAATCATATATGTTTAAACAGGAGCTGGCATTCAATAATCCACAAGGGTTGACATGCCATTAAACCAAATAAACTCACCAAACTTTTTTTTATAGCTCTTTTTCATGTGTCTCTAGTTATTTGTTTGCACACAGTAATATGGTTTTGTTCGCCAATGGTCCGGGAGACCTGAGTTCAATCCCAATTCGTGTCATACCAAAGACTTTAAAAATGGTACTTGATGCTTCCTTGCTTTACACTCAGCAATATAAGGTACATATCAAGGGTAAAATGGAGCTTTTCAGGGAAAGGAATAGCGCCCTCCCCTACATTTCGGTGTAGTAGCTATTGAAAAGGGAGCCTTCAGGTCGCCCTCGACTACAGTCGCCAACTTTACTTTAATCAATTGTAAGGTTTCAAATAACAATTTTTATCTAATAACTCATGTGTCAACAGTTATATAGTTTCAAGTATTCAAATCTAATGATAATAATTTTTGAAAAGATCTACATGACCATTGTTGGAATTCTAACAGGTATCATTTCTCCTGATTAGGGTAGACCTTGGAGAAATGGCTAAGGGGTACTCCACGTATCCCAGAGCTTGAGCCTCACCAACGGATGCAGTTTCGATTCATATTCAAGAGACTGAAAAGTTATTACCGCACGGATTTCCCTGACTCTCTCGCTCTCTCCCTCCATGCATCCCCATCATCCATCACTCCAAGCAGGTCCTTCTAAACAACATCCAGTGTCCGCACAAAGCTTGTGTCGGGTTCCAAAAAAGAACTTCACTTGTGAATTTATCTTTGATTCTCCAGCCGTGTCCCGGGTATCTTGTTGGTCGTACAGATGCTGTTTGTGAGGTGCTGCTTCCAGGATATGTTCAAAACAGCATGTAGCATTCTTGTGTAATTCCAATTTGGGTATTTCTCCATGCGTTTTGTTAGCGTCTACGTGGTGCATCCATATAGTAGAAATAACATAGACACAGCTTGGAAAAAATCCCGTCTTATTTTATCAGACAGATCAAACTTCCACATGATCGATAGCCGTCCACGCCTTCGCTTGGCGTATGTTAACATCACTTTCAGTCGATGAGATATTGCTGCCTAGGTCTACTAATTTTAGAGGTCATTCTCTTAAAGTGGAGATGGCTCCTTCTCATTTAAAACACATGTACTCTGTTTTACCTGCGCTTACATGGAGAACAATGCCTCCTGATGCTTGCCCTAGGCTATGCTGTAGGAATTCGGCTTGGGCAGGTGTATTTGCAAGAAGCGCTAGACAATCTACACAGTCTACGTCTGTTATAATTTCTGCAATATATCGTCTGCTTCTGTTTTTTTTTTAAGTGTAAAGCCCTTTTCTTTTATTTGATCTATCGATCATCGAAGTAAGTAGTCTAGGCAGATTATAAATAAATATAGTGCTAATGCATGTCCTTGCAAAACTCCAACAACAAGAGGTCTGTGTCTCTATCAGGTGAGCGAACCATTGATTTCGTGTTTTTTTTTAAAGGATCATAAATTATAACTGTTTCTCAGGAGTGTTCATACGCTTGCAGTATTTGCTCCATCTTTCCTCTGTGTATGGAATCAGGTGACTTGTAAAAATCTACGAACAATAATGTTGCCTCAAAGTTTTTGGCCACTTCAGTCTGAAAATATCTGTACAAAACTTGTACGTCAGGACTAAAATCTAAACTTTTACCACAAAGATGTCCACCAATGAAACACTGCTCCTAATCGATATACACTACTTACTATAATTCTGCCGTATACAATTCTAACTTGTATTTTATGAATACATTTACTAAATTAACACAGATTTATATAAAATGATGAAATAGAAATACAAATTAAGGATTCTATTAACGCTATATTTCATGCCATTTCCAACAACTGATGGACTGAATGTAAAGGGGGTGTCCTCGTGGAAATTTACTAAGCTTTTTGCTTAGATGTGGCACAAGGGGGTGTCCTCGTGGTGTAATGGTTAAAGCGATGGACTGCGGAATCGTAGTAAGTGAGTTCGTATTCCAGTCGCGCTATTACGTTCACTTTCGGGCAAATACCCTTGGGAAAGTTATGAACCCCTTTATCCTCCCAGCTATGGGTTAAATAGTATTGCTACTGTTCTTCTTGGAGAATGGCTTTGGCATTAAATAACCTGCAAAGGTTGATATGCTATTAAACAAAGAAGCCAAACTGAATGTAAATACAAACCGGAATATCACAGCACCCAGGCAGCCAACTATGCTATTTTATCTGCACAATTTAATGATAGCGCAATAGTGTGAATTCGTTTGAATACAAGCTCTAATGTGTCAGATTTGCAGGTTGGATATATTTTACCAGTAGTCTTATTCTACGTTTGGAGATCGACATAGACAACAGGTACAGTTTTGACCCAAACTTTTAAGCTAAAATTCTTTAGGGTCAACTTTTATGCCGCCGTTTACGGTATATCTTTGATCCTAGATATTGGCCCGATGACATGCATTCAGATATTTACGAATCCTTTTAACCAGACTGTTTGACTAAACTGAACAGCTTGAAATAGAAATGTTTTTGACAATTAAACAGTGTACTTACGTTAAAATGAGCTATTTGAAATGGAACTTTTTTAAAATACTAAATTGAATTGTTTGAAATGGAACTGTTTTTGATATTGAAACTGTACTTACGCTAAACTGTGTTGTTTGAGGTGGAGCTGATTGTCTGTGTAAAGATGGAGTTGGCATCAAATGACCTACAAAGGTTGATATGCCATAAAATCCAAACACCCTAACCAAACTTCTCACCGGGCCAATATCATGGATCAAAAGCCCCAAAAAGTGTCATAAATTATAGTTTGAATTTTGTAGATTTTTATGTAGCACTTGTAGAGTTTTTACTGGAAACTGAATACGTGTTTTTATTTCTATCTAAATAGTACAAAATTTGAAATTTATCAATAATCGAGTCAGTTAGCCGAATTTCTACCAATCATTGTCAATATACATTTCTGGTAGTGTTTCTTTCACCTAATTTCTGTGTCTGATAGGTAAGTATCCCATCCCGGAGATCCTTGGATTGTCCAACTCGAAATGGTAATACCTGTTATGGTTTCACCAATGAGGAGTGTCCCTGTGGTGTAATGGCTAACCTGCTAGACTGTGACTTTGTAGTAAGCGAGTTCGATCTCCAGTCACGCTATAATATTCACTTTTAGACTAATACCCTTGGTAAAAGTGGGGAAACCGTTGGTAGTGGTTAAAAAGTTCCTCTGCAAGGATGGCTTCAGCATTAAGTAACCCACAAAGGTTGATATGCCATTATACAAAGAAACCAAACCAAACCCATCAATAGGTCAAATAGATCTATTTGACCAAAGAGGTTTTATTTTGCTCGAATAATACTTCTAAAGAAATCACTACACAAGAATGCTACGAGCTATTTTGAATAACTCCTGGAAGCAAAATCCGACAAAACAACAGCTGTACGACCATTTACCCCCGATCTCAAAAACCAAGACATACGAAACACTGCTAAAGAAGAAAGAATGAACTCATATGTGATGTTCTTCTATGAATCCCTACACATATATGTGCCAGTGCTAGACGGCCAATAAGGTCTTACTAACATCAGCTCCGTGCGGACACTCGATGTAGCTTGGAAGACCTGCCGGGAGAAATGGACAATAGGGATGGATAGAGAGAGAGAGAGTGAGAGAGTGTGTGTCGAGGAAATCTGTGCTGTCAGCTGACTTGATGAAGAAGAAATAAATACACAATTGAACAATTTCTTAAATAAATATTTATTTATTGATTCAACTAAATTCATGATTTATCATAGTTCTTAAATAATGATATTAACCTAAATAATTTGATAATGGAAATATAAATTATGATAAATTTAATGGTATGAACTTTTTTGAATTTGTTAACTTTTGATTTGAAAGTGAAGCTCGAAGGTTAATAATTGTAGGCCTATATGTGAAATGAATTTTTTTTTCAAATTCATTTTTGTCTCTGATCCAAAGTGTTGTTTACTTACACCTGCTTATTTTTCTCGTCTTTATATATCACTTGTCTCTAAAATATCATATTTCTACCGAGAATGTTTTCTTGTTATATACTAGTTTGAGGCAGTTCTTTTGAAGTTATTTCAATAGTTCGACTTAAAATTGTTCTTTCCAGAGGTTAACTTAATTCCAGAGAGGGCACCCTGACCTATGATAGCAGGGAAACACCGTTGGGGGGGATTCTTGCAATAAATAGTTCAACAAATTTTGATAAAGAAGACATATATATATATATGTGTGTGTGTGTGTAATATCCAGTCAGCGTTTTTATTTTCAATCGTACACATATGAACTGTAATTCCACATTTACTGTTCCGCAACCTCAAGTAGAGAATGTAAAAAGTCATCTGATGAGACTGAAAGTATAATAATGTTCTCCGCCGAAATAAATTTATTATGACAACTTAACCAGGTTTGAGGTTCCTTCTAATTACACTATATATGACATGTTAGATCTATCGAATATCGATGAGAAAAGAAACTAAAAACAAATATCAAATTCTGATGCGGCTCTGATCTGAATTGAACACAGGTTAAACTTAATAAACACGAGAATCATTATTATTGGTTGTCTCAGTATTTGGAGTCAGCCATATTTTTTATGGAGGTCGGAAGCATTTGAGTCGTTATTTTTTCAGAGTCATTGTGTCAGTATTGTGACTCGTCATTTACCGACCCATTGGCATAATGGTTAAAGTGTTCGCCAATGGTCCACGAGACCTGGGTAGATGGATTCATAGCTTTCCCAGGGGTATTAGCGCGAAATGAAACCACCGGGCATTGGCATAATGGTTTGTATGTTCATTAATGGCCCGGGAGAACTGGGTTCAATCCCAGGTCGAGTCATACCAAAGATTCACAAGATTAACACTGTATTATATGGCCCAGCGGTTAGAGTGTTCGCCAATGGCCCGGGAGACCTGGGTTCAATCCCAGGTCGAGTCATACCAAAGACTTTAAAAATGGAACTTGATACCACCTTGCTTAACACTCAGCATTATAAGGTACGGTTCAAGGGTAAAGTGGAGCAATCCTGGGAATGGAGTAGCGCCCTCCCCTACACCTTGGTGTAGTAGCTATCGAAAAGGGAGCCTTCGGGTCACCCTCGACTATGGTCGCTAACTTTACTACTTATAAGGGTAAGTGAAGCAATACAGGAAAAGGAGTAGCACCCTCCCCTAGACCTCGGTGTAGTAGCTATTGAAAAAAGAACCTTCGGGTCACCCTCGACTACGGTCAGCCAACTTAATACTGGTCTATTTGCGTTTTACTTCGTGCGAATGCCTTTGAGAAAGGCATGAATCCATCTCACCCTCAGTAAATAGTAAGACAGAGTGGAGTCTTTAGCTTTAATACAGCAAAAGGTTCTGGGAAAAACTCTGAGTTTAAAACCAGCTGGAGTCCGAATGCCCTGGCTATGATATAAAAGTGCACCTGTTGTTCAAGAGATCAAAGGAGTAGTCCTTCATTGCCGTTAGTACCTGGTCCACCCGGACCTTGAGTGGTAGTACCTGTTAAAGTCTAAAGGTCAAGTAGATCTCTTTAAAAAATAACTGTACTCGATAGGACAGTGTCCAAAAGAAAAAAATCTTAGAAAAACCATTATATGTAACGTACAACGAACGTAATTCCCTAACCTCTAGGCATAAAATAAGGGTGACATGCCCTTAAAATCAATGTTAAAATTGACCTTGTGTCACATACTGCTAGTGGCTCCTGAGCTACTAGTATTTATAAAATCTAGGGATTTGGCCAAAAAATTGGGATTTTATTTATACAATCACTTTTACTACGAAATTATGAAAAAAATCGCAATTTCAAATTATCAGTCCAAAATCCAATCAACTTTTAAATAAAAGATCTTATCAAAGAACTTGATTAACCACTGAGTTTCATTAACTCATCATCAATGTCAAAAATGTGGGCGTAATTTTTATTCTATTTACTAGTTATTTATTTTAAATCTCGAATTGATTTTTGTTTTTCGATACGATCTTATCTCATTTAGTGTGCTTTTAGATTGCTTCCCCAAACCATGTGACAATTTTGTGAATGATCAAAGTTACAAACATTATCACTGAGTAATAGAAGTATAGCATTAAGTATATGGCTGCCTCAAGACCCAAAAAGTGAAAACCGATGTTGAAAACTTTTTATCATTTTTAAAAAACAAACTATTGTTAGACATCCTATGTACTTCATTTCTATGTCCAGTATTTCGTCAGTATTTAGTTCTTACTATTTTAGTAAACCTACAACCAACAAGAGGTCCTATGCACAAAAATTAATAACCACTCGACGATTTTAACCCTTCTGTAAGTCTTGTTTGAAGGGCATCATCGAAAACACAGAAATGAAAATGCTAATCGTTATATTAGGTACCATAAATTGATACCACAACCCAAAATTTCTTCATTCACTGATTGCCCGTAGAATACACTGACTGCAACTCTGCAAAGGGTTAAGACACCCCCCAATAAGTGTCCTGGATATGACACTAAACAATCTGATAGTGAGGTTCCAGTAATGCTGGGGCTTTGGAGAATGCGGAGCACCTCTTAATTGCCATTGCTCCCAGGTCCACTCTGGCCCTATCTATGGGTTAAATAGAATTAACGGCGTACTTATGCTAAACCGAATTGTTTTACTAAACTGAATAGCTTGAAATAGAAATGTTTTTGACAATTAAACCGTACTTACATTTAAACTGCGTGTTTATGCTGAACTGAATTATTTGAAATGGAACTGTTTTTGACATTGAAACTGTACTTACACTAAACTGAATTGTTTAATATAGAAATGTTTTGACATTTAACTGTGTGTAAACAAAATCTATACTTATACTAAATTGAATTAGCTGAATTAGAACTGCTTAACTAAACTGAATAGCTTGAAACAGAAATGTTTTTCACAATTAAACTATTCTTACATTTTAAACTGCCTGCTTATGCTAAACTGAATTCTTTGAAAGAGAATTGATTATTTACATAAAAATGGATTTAGCATTAAATAACCTACAAAGGTTGATATGCCATAAAACCCAACCAACCAACCTACATTTACTGAATGTTCTTTTTTTTAATCCTTACTCATTTCTCAGGTTTATTTCCTCTTCTATTTTATTTAATGTGAACTCTATAATTCCAAACCAATTAATAAAAACGCCGGGTAGAAATTTTGAATGTCAGTTCATCGTTAAATATTGGTGCAAAAAACCAATAAATCGCGCACAAGCCGATTTTTAAATATTTATACGCGCATGTATTTGAGAGTAGGTCGTTTGACAACTAAACCGATTAAAGCGCTATCTACAAACCACCAGTTCTTTCTTCGTTTGAGAGTCAGTTTGAAACAATTTCAGCAAAACCAGACGTCAGTATAGAAAGGTATTTCAAAGCCGAAGGCTGAATGCCAAATCTCTCTCTTTCTCTCTCACCTACTTCAATGCATCACCAATAAACAGGAAAAATTCAATCACCTTCGAGCCGAACAATTACTACTATATAATCCACACATACACAAACACTAATACCCTTGAGAAAGGCACGAATCTATCTCTTCTTCCCACCCACTAGATATGAGTAAATATTAGAGCTGAGTTCTTTAATCTTAAGTAGGCAACCAGACTAAGAGAAGGAAACCAATGAATTTAAACCAGCCTTATTTGTCTAAAGTTCTGTGATGAAGCTTGATAATTATCACTTAGAATATTCTGATTATCATCATCATTAAACTCACGTTTTAGCCAATACGTTCTTTGGCCTTCTTTAGGTGTTTCATGTCAAACTCAGGAGCCCATACAAAACTTCGAACTGAACCCTTTATTTAATCCACGGGGTAGATTTTTTTTAATTTCCTTAACCATTACTGGGTAGTGGTTAAAGTGTTTGCCAATGGTCTGGGAGATCTGGGTTCAATCCCAGGTCACGTCATACCAAAGACTTTTTAAATGGTACTTGATACCTCCTTGCTTAACACTCAGTAATATAAGGTACGTCTAGAGGGTAAAGTGGAGCAACCCAGGGAAAGGAGTAACGGTCTCCCTTACACCTCGGTGTAGTAGCTATTGCAAAGGGAGCCTTCTGGCCACCCTCGACTACGGTCGCCAACATTACCTTACTTACTTATATTTTCCTTGGCATTGGCCTAATGAGTCTAGGAGATCAGGGGTTCAATCCCAGGTTGAGTCATACCAAAGACTCAAAAATGTTACTTGATGCCACCTTGCTTAACACTCAGCATTATAAGGTAAGAATCAAGGGTAAAGTGGAGCAATCTAGGGAATAGAATAGTGCCCTCTTCTACACCTCAATGTAGAAGCTATTGAAAAGGGAGCCTTCGGGTCACCCCACCCTCGACTGGGGTTGCCAACTTTACTTTTTTATAGTCCTGGTTATTTACCTGTAGTCGGGATAGAACCTGCAACATCCAGATGATTTCACTTAAAAGCACTTTTCAACAAAACGCCTACATCCGTTGAGCCATGTGTCCTAGCCTCATGGATTAAATAAAGCGTCCAGTTCAAAGTTCAGTGTGAGCTACCGAGTTCGAAATGAAACACCTGGATAATGCCAAAGGATGTTTCGGCTGAAACGTAAATATAACAATGACGATAAAGACAATAGACTGAATATTCTAAGTGATAAAAATCAAGCTTTATTTCACTTGAAAATTGACCTTGTGTCATATCCTGCATGTGGTGGAGGGGTTGGATAAATACATACACATCGTCTAACAAACTTATTCATATCAGACGTCTTTTTTTAATACTTTTTTCTGGATGAAAACACACCAAAGTATATATTTACTTAACCCATCCATCAGAGTGTGACACAAGGTCATTTTAAAGCAGTTCAGCTGGTTTGAATTCAACATTTTACTTCTCCTAGACTAGTTGCCGTACCAGGGCTAAAGATCCCTGTCTCCTCTACTATTTATCCAAAACTAGGGAAGAGAAGAGATAGATTCATGCCTCTCTGAGAGTGAAACGCAAACTTTCTGGTCAAGGATTTGAACGCGTCTCGCTGAGGTTATTTATGGTGATGATAATCTTTAATGGCACAAGCACCTCTTGATGCCAAGTTATATAGCAGTTTGCCCAAAAGAATAACTATTAGGAGAAACCAGCAGGATTAAATTGCCATGTCTTTCAAGGTTGATTTAAGTACAGAGCTGACTTAACATCACTTAATTTTGGTTGGTTGGGTTTAATGGCATATCAATCCTTGCAGGTTATTTTATTCCAAATCCTGTCAACATACACCCCCCCACTAAATATATATTATTTGAAAACAAATAGTTTGGTGATAACATTTTTAAACAAACCTGAGTTCATTTTAATCTCCGGAGCCCGCGCTGGACTTTGGTTCAGAACGAGGCTCTGAAAAGGAACAATGGCAGACTTGAAGCCGTAAAGCTCCGGGTTTCGGCTGGGCTACCTCCGCGTGGGTGAGCTGCATTATTGACTCCTTTTGACAAGCTTGGCTCATCAGGCTTACATTGCACTAAGTGGGTCGATGAACTATATAGACCAGCAGGGTTCGAGTCTCGGCTCGTACCCGACCCCCCCTTTATACTCACTTTAATGGGCCTTCGGGCCATTGACCTTGTGTCAAGCCTTGTCTGGTGGGAGGCATAGGCAAGTTCATTTGTTTGCACACAGTTAAATGATTTCAAGTATTCCTATTTAACACAAAAATAATTCTATTTAGTATAAATCATTTGTTAGCACACAGCTAAATGGTTGCAAATATTCTTATCTAAGATGAATAATTATATTCAGCATAAATTATTTCTTAGCACACAGTTAAATGATTTCAAATATTCCTATCTAAAGACAATTCTATTTAGTATTAATCATTTGTTTGCACACAGCTAAATGATTTCAAGTATTGATATTTAACATCAGTCATTTGTTTGCATAGTGTTAAGTAGTCAAGAAGTTCTATTTGACCCATAAATGGGACCCAAACAGGTATAACCATTTTGGATCAGAGTGGATCTAGGAGTAATGCCAACAAAGGGTTACTCCACATTCCCCCAAATTCCAGCACGGTAGCTTTACCATCAGATGAGGTTTTATATCATACCGAGGACTTGCCTAACTTTGGTGATCGAATTGTTGAGTTCTTTTAGCATTTTTCTATATTTCTCCGTGATTTTTTTCAGTCAATCTTTTGATTATAGAAAACCGGTTGTTCATATTGTATTCAGCCAGAAACTGTTTTTTGTACAGGACATCTGGAGAAAAATAAATGTATCACTAAAGTCAGTTTAATCTGTCTTCCATTACACTAATTCTAATTCGATATTCTTGCCCTAGTAATATTGTGACTGGTCTTGCAGAGATCACTATCTTAAGTCGTAGGCAAACGACAGGCCTCAGGCCACATGTAACAAACAGTACTTTCGAAATAGCCCACTTAAGAATAAATTTTTTTTTATATATATAGAAAAGATTTTTATCAAAAAGAAAAAAAAATCACCACTTTCCCTTATTTCTAAGACATACTTACGCCCTCTATAGTAAAAATGGTTGAGAAACCTTCAACATAAAATTACCTTGATTTTTTTTTTTTTTTTAATATTGCGGCTCACCTGATGATGAGCGTTAGTTGACTGACTCGTTGAAAAAGATTGTCTACGTTTTATCAAAGTGTCAACCACCAGAGGTAGGAATACCGTTGGAATATATATTTGCAAATAAATAGTTTTTAGATAACATATTTAAATAAGCCAGTACTCATTTGTTTGCACACAGTTAAATGGTTATATATATGATTTGTAAGTGAATAGTTTGTTGGTGATTTTATTTTTAAATGAGTGAGAGCTAATTTGTTAGCACAAAATTATGTATTTTTTGTTTGCACACAGTTAAATGGTTTCAAGTATTTCTAACACAAACAATTCAATTGACTATTAATCATTTGTTTACATGTAGTTAAATGGTTTCAAGTATCCCTGCTTAACACTAATACTTCCATTTGATATTTATTTGTACACAATGAAGTGATTTCAAGTATTGCTTCAAGTTGACTGGTTTCAAGTATTGCTATTCAGCACTAATAATTATATTCCACACAGTTTAATAGTTTCAAGTATTCCTAACTTGAATAATTCCTCTTAATATAAATCATTTGTTTGCACATACTTAAATAAGTACAAGTATTGCTATCTAACGTCAATAGTTTTATTTGCACACAGTTAAATGGTTTCAAGCATCACTATGAAACACTAACAAATCAATTTAATTTTCATTTATTTGCTCTCAGTTAAATGGTCAAACAGTTCTACTTGATCCATAGATGGGACCCAAACAAATACTATCATATCGGATCCGAGTGGACCTGGTAGTAATGGCAATGAAGAGGTACTTCACATTCCCCAGACCTCCAAGACCAGAGTCTCGCCATAAGATGGTTTTGTGTCATATCAGGACACTTGTTGCTGAAGTGGGACTCTTACTCTTCTGCAGAGATGCAATCGGTGTATTCTACAGCCCCAGCCAACTGGGCCACCAGGACACACTTTGGGGGAACCTTACCCCTCTGCAGAGATGCAGTCGGTGTATTCTACAGCCCTAACTTACAGGTCTCATTCATTCAAATGACAACACCACAAAAAACTATTTAATAAAATTATATATAATTTATATATAATTTTAGTTTCCATTATAACTTATAATTTTTTATTTTTTTTGTTTGAAGATGTGAATCTAAAGTTTTTAAAAATATAGGGTCTGCTGAAGTAAATATTATTACAAAAAATATGAGTAATTCTTAAAGGTTTTTCTTTTATATGGTGTGTGTATATATATATATATATATATATATATATATATATATATATATATATATATATATATATATATGTGTGTGTGGATGACTATAGAGATATATACTCCCCTACCCCCGTATGGTTGAGTTCTCTGGCGAAGAAGTAATCGTGTTGCCATTAGCATTCATTGCAAGCCTCTTCATATATGATTTGAGGTCTCGGCAGCCGTTGAACGTAATTGTGATTCATAACCGTTTAAAATTTACTTTGCAGCTAATGGCTCCTCGTGGCTGAATGGTTAGAGGCTTTGGCTTGACGCTTGAGTCAACCGGGTTTCGATCCCAGCTACGGGAAGCTACTGTCTAGCCACACTGATGAGTTCTGATAGAACGAATCAGATCTGTCTGTGGATGACATAAGAGAGAGATGAAAATGTACAAATGATTTTATTTATAGTTAAGATTATTTGCCATCGTTAGAAGTTTTAATTTTTAAACATTAAAACATTTATTAGAACATCTGAATGTGTGATGTCATATCCTCTGAATTTTTTTATATTAGTTAAATGAAGCAAAATAAAGTTAATAAAATAAAAATAATTATCTGCTTCTTTCTATCAATCAATCTGTTTACTTATCAATCTATTAGTCTATCTATATAAACGATGAAGCCAAATTATTTTGAATAAGGAATTTAGTAAATTTTAAGCACTAGTGGGTAGAGTGTTTGCCAATGGTCCGGGAAACCTGGGTTCAATCGCAGGTCAAGTCATACCAAAGACTTTTAAAATGGTACTTGATACCTCCTTGCATAACACTCAGCGATATAAGGTACGTATCAAGGGTAAAGTGGAGCAATCCAGGGAAAGGAGTAGAGCCCTTCCCAACACCTCGGTGTAGTAGCTATTGAAAAGGGAGCCTTCTGGTCGCCCTCGACTACGGTCGCCAACTTTACTTACTTGAGTAAATAAGGATATAACTATTACTACATTAGTGTGTGAGTGTATATATATATATAAAACCACATCAAGCCAATGGGTACATGTGTGGTTCAGCCCTTTCTCAGAAAAAAAAATTAAGATAAGCTTACCTATTCTTGGCTGAGTGAATGACTTGACACTTTCAGATCGCAATGAAAATAATTTGAAAGATGAAATTCTTCATTTTAATTTGCTTTGCTCCTTTTAAATACACGAACGAAAGAGAAAACTGGATATAAATTTTCTTTAATTAAAATTTCTACAGATAAATTGTAGAAAATTGAAAAACAAAAAAGTTGTTTCGTGTTCTACCAACAACAGGAAAAAAAGCGACTTAATGAATGAGAAATGCTTGTTTTTTAACAGGGAAAATAGTATTCAAATTCGGCAATTATTCCCCTCAAAGAAATGCATCGAAAATTTGTTATTCAAAAATACACACACAAGCTATCCGTCAGACTTACACACACAAAACACACTTCCAGTAGTTCGGAAAGACCAATTTTTCAGTTATTCATACACAAACACACACAATTTTCTAGTAATTCACACTATCTTCCAGTTAGTTGCACACACCCACAGAGAAATAATGCAAAAGAAATTGCAACAATTTTTTTTTAAAATTAGTTGATATTAAATTTTTAAGTTGCTTTAATTTTCAATCAACATGACTCCAGCAGGAAATATCAGATGGTCTGAATTTTAATGGAACACACTAGCTTAATAATAAATACAAATTTCAAAAGTTAGTTTTTAAAATATGTACCGCATCTGCACAGATTAGCATTGAGATATTTGTCACTGCCTCCTACCAGACAGGACTTGACACAAGGTCAATGACCCGAAAGTCGATTACAGTGTGGGTTTACGGGAGGGGAAGGTTGGGAACGAGCCGAGGCTCGAACTCTGCTGGACTATGATGCTGCTCGCCCACCTGAAAGTGGCCCAGCCTCAAGTCTGCAAAGACCAGGACTGTTTTCAAAGAAATAGTACAGAAAGAAATATATTGTACACGCTTACACGTTTGAAATGCGTGTAAAAAAAAAATTAAAAAAAAAAACCTACGCACACCGGGAAAAAAATGAATAAATAAATAAACTACGTCGTCTTCTATTGAATTAAAAAAACACACTTTTTTCTTTTTCTTTAAACAATTAAATTTCTTGCTTTAAAAAAAAAGAAAATGAGAGGTTATGCTTATTTAAGCACACAGGTCTCAGGTGACTTACAGTACTTGCTGTTTCTAAATGGTTACCCATCTAAGTGCTGAACATAATGATCACGGCCTTAACTTTAATAATTTGAAGGGACCCAGTACTGACAGCTTACCTTGACCGAGAATCAAGCAGATTCGTAAAAATGATGACACTCCCACTCCGCTTGTAAACTTCCGAGCTCAAAATAGCGCAAACTGAATATTTTCACTAATATCGACTGATAAAATTATATTTTTTATTCAGAATTATCATGTAATAATACAATTTCAATCGTAAAAGTAAAATTTAAACAAGAATGTTCAGTTAAAAAAATAAAATTTAAAATTAACGTCAATATATATATATATATATATATATATATATATATATATATATCTTTTTTACACTGGCCACAACAACAAAGGCGCATGATATTTTATTTTCAAAGTTTTGAAAAACCCAAAGATATATAAAAAAAAAACACTTACCCTGTCTTTTATTTAATTTTTTTTTTGGGGGGGGGTGCGGCGATTCTAAGTTTTTAAAAGGTAGCAAACGCCAAAAAATTATCTTTAACATGTGGAAAAAAAAGTACATTTTGATTGGGTTATTTATTTAACGGTATATCAACTCTGAGTTATTTGATATATTTCTAAATGTTTGTTGATTCAATGTTTCATTGCATTTTTTTTTTTTGCACAGTTATATGGTTTCAAGTATTCCAGACCAATACTAATAATTTTAAATCGAGATTTGAAAAAAAAAAAATCTTAAACTTAATGTTTATTAGATAGGTCTCACTCGAATTTAAATACATTTCTCTACAAAAAGGACCGCTCTAAATTAATTGTGACTCCCCAGAACTTAAGGGGAACCTTACAACCGGAAAGCAGTTTCTCATAACCAGGAAATCAATATTTTAAGTAAAACAATCAAATTTATTGAAAGGTTTATAATTAAATGACAAGAAAAAAATGCCACTCAGATATTTGTAACTTAAACTTCTGAATATAAACATATTCTAAATTAATACTGAAAATTTTATTTGAATAAAAAGATTTGATTTTTTTTGTTTTTCCAAATTGCAGTGTCATGTATCGATTTTCGACCACTATGTGTGAAGGTCTTAAAAAAAAGACTTTCAATAGTTACACCAAGCTCTCTTAGCTAAATAACATCTAAACACGTATCTTTTTGTTTACCAATTAATAAATGCATCTAGAGAATTGTCAGGTCCCAGGGGGCCTTTCCCAACCCAGGTAAAACCTGCTCAGCAGGGCTGAGTTCATCGTTTGGAGTCTGAGGAGTGCCAAAAATGGGGAATGTCGACGGGATTAAACTTTTTTTTTTTTTTAAGCAGCGGTCGTGCATGTGCTTCGATTTGTGCACGACCCCAAACAATAAAATGACCTTGTGTCAAATCCAGCCATGGGGGAGGTCGGATAAATATCAAACACGTTTGTCTAATATTCATTAAGAGATCGCACATGGGGGGGGGGTAGCGTAATGGTCAGCAAGCTAGACTTGCAAACCTTCACGAATGAGTTCGAGTCTCATGAGATGCTCCAATCATACGTCCTCGTACCACATAAAAATAAAACTGGCACAGACTTTCTTACCTGCAAAGATTGTTATACACTGTCAATACAAACATAATTTTTCGCTTTTAAGATTATTTTTATTTCAGATAAAGGGGGTTAAATCTATTTCGACCAAACTACTTTATTATTATTATTATCATCATCAAACCCAAACAATTGATCCGACCTGATTTAAGAAATTATGGCAGTGATTTTTTTCTTCTCCCCCCCCCGCCACATGTCACAATTTGCAACTCACCTTTTAAAAGATAAAATATATTTACAAAAGACCAGTAGTAAATATTTTTAAAAGATTATTCTAAAATATCCAAATTCCTAGAAAAAGAACCTTTTTAATGGAAATGGTTTTACTGGAAAGAATTTGTGAAAGAAAGAAAAAAGCCAAAAAACATTTACCGAACGAATAAATTTAAAAAAAAATTATCTTTAAAGAAATACGAATCTTTTCTTTGGAAAAAAAAAAGTACAATCTCAATCTCAGCTGTTAGATTTGCATAAATTTCAAACTTACGACTAGTGAAAGAGAGGTAAGTAGTTTGAATACAATACAATGTTGTTTATTATATTGTTTTCTAAAGACCAACACATGCGAATTTCAGATTTATTTAATCTGTAAGCAGAAAACATTTAACATTTAGCGGACTGTAAAAATCAAATTATATATGAATTTAAAATGTTGTCTTGACCTTAAAGGAATATTTACCTCGTGATTAAACTATAATTTCTTTCTTTTTGTAAAATTCTACACGTGCACTCAGTCAAGTTACTCGTCTCTTCCAACACGAACTGTTCTGCAAATGGTTGATCATTCTACTTTAAATTAAAAAGTAAACCCTCAATAAAATGCAAAATATTTATTTTACTCTATTTTTAGCTAAAATTTAAAAAAAAATGCGAAGAGTTTGAAAGTCTAATTAGTTAAAATCATTTTAAAAAACACCCCCCCAAAAAAACCCCACCAAACTTATTTTTTCCCGTGAAATTGAATGGGTACAATATCTTTTTGTATAAAAAAATAATAATTAACAAAAGCGATGCGAAGTCAGAATATTCTATTTTATCGTACATTTTCGGATGGCCACGACATGGCACAAGATTACTTACTTTCTTTCTCGATAATCTCCTAAAGACACAAGGAATTGAAATTATCCGTGTTTCTTGTAAAAAAGAATAGCAACAATTCTTAACTGGTTAACGAAGAGAGGGGAAGAATGGTCTTTTTTTTATGTGCCAATTGGCGTTGTTTATAGACGAAGCAAAAAGTTGTTAGAAAGAAGCCTTCCTCTAGCCGCTTAGTAGTAGTAGCCTTAATTGAGAAATGAGGGCATCGACTTGCCTAATGAGCACCCCACACACACACACACACCCGTCATACACAGATATAAAAGTAAATAAAGTTTTAAGACCTAGAGGAATTTACAAGTAGGGAAAGGACGAAGAATTATAAGAAACAATATGACTCCGAGGGAGTGGATAAAAGTGCGAAAAATAAATCTGGAATAAAGTTTAAAACTAAAACACGAAGACGTTTCGTATTAAAACAACATAAGACGAAAAAAAAATTTCAGGGGATTGTCTTAAAATTTGAAAAAGTATATTAAACATAGTATGGAGTTATTTTAATTTTAGTATATGTACCACCGAAACTTTTGTTTGTCAGTGCACGTGTTAATACAAAAACAAAGTCAATTATTTTTATTATTCCTGGAACATCATTTAAAAAATTACGAATACTTCTTTTCTATAAAATCTAAACTTCAATAAATCAAAGTTTTAATTTTTGATATAGTTTTACTTTTTAAAGGTACAACGTTTTTATTGTTACAAATATAGGGATATACAATTTATTTCTCATGAAAATTATCTTTTTAAAATAAGTTTGTTTTTGTATCAAGCATGTTTACTTGAATCACGGCGAAATATTTTCTAGAATTTATCCATCTTTTTTTGTACATAATTATCAAAAGAAAAGCAAAAGAGGGTTAGTTTTTATTAAGACTTGATAATAAATCTTAATTTTGAAGTGTGGCTACGTTAATGATGATTTACTTTTTGCTTAGATTTTTAAAGTTTGATTTTTACTTTTCCCGGATCAAGTCAAACAAAACAAACATTAAACAAAACAGATTCTTTTTAAAAATTCTCAACTTCCAACATATATGGTTTGACATATCGTAATAAGAGAATCTCTCTTAGATCCGATATTGCTTGCATTTTTCTCCTTTTCAACGAGAAGAAAAAATAACAGTGAAAACTGATTCCCCTTTTATTTAAAATACGTATTGATTGTTTTTGTTTTGTTTGATGATTGCTAACTCCCGCCATTTTTCATTGAAGGGATTTAACAAACACATGAAAGAAAGATGATATTTTCTTTACCCAGTTTTATATTTAGAAAAGCCTTTCCGTGGAAGCTAATTTCACAGCACATTAGTGATATTTACAGGATGCTCTATCTTATAACCCTGGATTAAACTAAGAACACCTCGCCATTGTTCAGTGAATTGCAGATTATCAATGAACGCTCACGATTTTTGACCTTGTACCAAACAAACCTCGATCTACTCGTACATATTCAATTCATTATTATTATTATTATTAACCCGGTTTAATATTATTATATCCTTGTTGCGGAACGGTAATTCAGTAGTTGTGGTTAACAGCCTAATCTCGTGGCCTACTGAGTTTGATCCTTGCTAGGTGCTCCACACTTTTGGCCTTGTGTCAGACAAGGCTGTAAAAACAAATAAAAACAAATATCTTGGGGAAGGAAAACTGTTGCAAAGGTTTTTTTTCTTTTTAAATTAATAAGCTTTCCTTAGTTGAAGCACACTACCGGATATATGTGACACCAAGTGAAATTCGATGTCACCATTAATGGTCTGCTAGTCCAGCTTGCTAAGCATTGCACCACCTGAGGCGCCCATAGTTTTAAATGAATCAATAGATAAATAAATAAATAATAACTTTTACATTGAATCTAATTAATGTAATTAAACAAAGACTGATTATATTTCATAAAAATGGTAAGGTTCAAAATCTTTTATTGGTAAATATTTTGACTTTGTTTTTATATCCACTCTCAGATTTACCCTTCAAAAATAATTACCACAGATGAGGAACAAAATGAAAGCTAACTCATCGTAAGCTACTTTGAGTCGCGTCTTCATGTAGTGCGATGGTTAACAAGCTTGTAAGTTCGAGTCTCATTGAGTGTCACGTACTTTTGACACGACTAAGCTTGACAGTTAGTGAGTTCGATTCCTAAGCTCGGATTAAAACTTAGCTAAGCTGAGTGAATATAAATTAGAACTGATGTAGTCTTTGTTTTGTTGAACTCTGGAATAGACAAACCGCCAGAGAAAAAGAGGTACTTTTTTATCATGTTTTTTTTTTGGGGGGGGTCTTTTAATGGATGTGTCTGTCTTTTAACAAGTATCACCAACACCATAGAATCACTTGTGAAAATTATTGCTTACCAAATATTACTAAGATAATTCTTAGTTTAGTACTAGACCAGAATCATGAAGCACGTGGTGAGAATCGAACTCACTAATGGTCTGCTAGGTACTTTAGCCTATCTTGTTAACCAATACACCGCGCAAGGTAGGTATACTTGAATAAACAGGTAGAGAGACCTGTGATTGTCTTAATTAATTTCATGGTGCTCTTGTAAAGTGCGAGTGAGGTTGCTCCTTACTAAGTGACAGTCCATCACCTAATTAATGAACCCGCTGATAAACTAAACTTTTTTTTAGGTAAATAAAAATATACGTAAAATTAAAACTAATCAATCTATCATTAAAAAGATAATAAAATGATTAATAAAAAATACCCAACCCAAAAACCTTTATCCAAAAATATTTTTCATAAGACTCTAGAGTATTTAAAAGAAAACAAAGAGTAGTCTATAGTCTATCAGTTGTAAACAATGTTTGCAACCCGCTTTTTGTGGGGGTCGAGGTCCTCATTATTACTTACGATACTGCCACAAATTCTACTCAAGGTGTTTACTATGTATTTTGAGATTGGCGCCGCAAATTCGTAAGTATGGGTTCTCGGTAAGAATCAAAGTCACTTATAAAATCTAAATATTTAATTGAATTAATGGAAACTTTTTAAGTTTAAAATCCCCGTCGAAAACCTTCATACCGTAGAGCGACTGTCAAATAAATCGAAAGCTACAAGTGATATTTATTTCACTTAAAGTAATTGATACTACTTTTTTCTCTCAAGAGTTAGAAAATTTTTGAATATATTTTTGAATGCGATAAAAATTATTGACAGGGACATTGATAGTCGTATTTATTTTCAACTATCTGAGATAATAGTATGTTTACACTTTCTCTAAAGAAAGAAGAAAGCTAATTTGGACAAATTTGGCCCCAAATACTTTCTGTGAACAAATCATTGGAATTCAGACATATTCACAAACTTTTTTTGTTTGAACAATTCTGACATCTATATGATTTGCTGTATGTTATTATGTATATAAGTATATGTTTACGCGTATAAACGACTTGTGTGTATGCGCTCAGTTAGTTACGAAGTTTAATTTAGTTGTGGCTGAAGGCTGTAAGAATAGAGTACCGAGTAAGAATCGAACCCACAAACAATGACTCGCTAATCTAACTTGCTAACCATTACACTACGTATATATCGTAATTTACTGAGCTTTTTGGGTACCCACTGAAACTCGAACTCACTCGTGAAGGTTTGCCTTCCTAGCTTGCTAACCGTTACACTACCCGAGGAATCGAACGTGCCTGTGGGTATATGTGAGGGTCTGTGTTTGAACCAACAATAACAAAAAAAGAATAGGTTAGAAGGAAAAAAAAAATGTATATAAATACTATCATTTAAAGAAACTCCCCCCTTTCTGTAGTAATTTTACTAAAAAAAAAAAGTTCTATCTATTTTATGTCATCTTTCTGTAACCGACCCCTCGCCAAAACAAACCGCTACCGTAAACAATTAATAGTAAGTTCGATCTTTACGCATTCCTTAGTACTGTGAGTCTTCGGTAAAGATTTTTAACTTTTCTTATTCAATTTTTTCTTGAAACATAGATCTTTTTGTATACAATGTGAGAATTACGCGTGTAGATGCAGTCACCCACATGACAATGCATGATTGGTAGAAAGATTGTGTAGCGCCAGTCTTAATTCGGCTTCGTCATAGTCTAGAGTGTAAATACTTAAATCTAAAAAAAAGTTAGATATCATGTTTTATAAGTTCGATTTTAAGTATGTACATCATTTTTTTAGCTAAGTCTGGTTCATGGCTTAGAAAAAAAAAAATAAGGAAAACTAGGGAATATCGAACTTTTTTCAGCTTTGGCAACGATAAATTTTTTTATAGTTGGCTATCTGTACACCAAAGTGAAAATCAAAATGAATAATAAAATATCCTTTTTTAAAAATTGCATTCATATTTTTTAAAGTTTGCCACAAGTATGGGGAGGAGGTACCCAGGGTGAATCGAAGTAATTTGTTTCATATACTCATTCGATCATAACGGGAAAACAATAAGATTTTGACTTGACAAATAATACCCGTACAAATACACTTACGTTACTTATTTCCACTATATATATATATATATATATGTATGTATGTATATATGGTTAGCAATCTTGACTGGCAAACAGTCACGAGTGAGTTCGAATCTCCTTGGTGCCTATTCATTTGGCCATGTGCCACATCTAAGCAAAAACGCTTTGTAAATTACTACTATATAATGTTTTGTGTTGTAGTAGTAATAATAATAATAATAGTAGTAGTAGTAGTATCCGTTGGAAATGTCTAAGTAAATATGATTACACACTTGCTGTGCAGTACATTTTAATCAAAATATCTTTACGTTTGTCAAACATCTGGTCTTAATTTTTTTGTGTCTAATTCTAAGTTTTTCACTAGGTGTCAACTGCGAGGCACCCAGTGAAGTTCGAACTCATTACACTAGTTTAATGGGCTGTTTTGAATGAGGTTTGTCCGTATGTATTGGAGGTATTAGTCTAAAGTTGGATTAATTTTTGGCCCAACTGTCAAAGGCAGTTGTTGATTAGTTTGGTACCGAACCAGACGTATGGGGCACCTAGTGAGAACCTAACTCACTAACAATGGTCAGGAATTTTTAAATGCCTCTAAACTCTTTCATGAGTTCGGTGCGAGTACTATTTAATCGTAAAGTTTATGCGGCCTAAGTAAATAAATCAACCCCCCCTCTAAGACTTGCACGTACGCACACACAAACATATATATATATATATATATATATAGAGAGAGAGAGAGAGAGCTTCGGCATACCATATACATACACATATCCTCACCCAGGGCGCCTCGAGTGTCGTAATAGTTAGCAAGGTAGACTAACAAACCTACACGAATGAGTTAGTCCCACTGGGTGCCCCATTCATACGGCCTTGTGCCAGATCTAGGCAAAAAAGCTTAGTAAATTACCACACACCAGTGTGCACATCGCCATAAACTTCATGGTCATTTCTTCGTGCCAAACTGTAGTGGTCAACGAGCTAGACTTGTTAGACACCTTTTTACAACTGTAGTAAGTTCGATCCTCAGTGTCCACTACTTTTGTGACCTTGCATGCGAGAGTTGACTAAATTTAGTAGTAAATACACGCACAAACGTGTGTATGTATATATATATATATATGTGTGTGTGTGTGTGTTTTCACACATACCTACACAAACCTCGCGCAATTACAGAAAAATCCAGTTTGGCTTTCCAAAAACAAAAACATCCCCCTCTGTATCATTTCATTTCTCTCCCTTTCCTTACTCTTTAAAAAAAAAAAACTATCTTTCTCCCCCTCCATTTCTGTCGCGTCACAATCCCTTCTTCCACTTAGTCTTATCAACCATTCACCATTTTCTGTGACATCTTCAAGCTCCGCCCACCGCCGCTGAAAGCCCCACCCCTCAATATGTATATAAATTCGAGACCAAGCGGCCTCTGAATACGACTCGCTGAAGAAACGGCTGCGAGCAAAGGTAAACGCTATTTAAAAAACAAAAAAAAAAAAAAAAGAAAAATAATTTATATTATTTAAAAGCAAAACAAAAAAGGCATAAAAACTTTATGAGCCTTTGAAAAAAAAAAAAAAGCTACGTCTGCCCTGGAATCCCCAAAAAAAGTATTTTTCACGAACTTACGGGAAAACTTATAACACAACATCGAAACTTTTTTTTTTTTTTCTAATTTTTTTTTTCATAAAAAAAATTAATTTATACATCTGTTATCTTACAAAAAAATCAAAATTGTAATTTACCGATCGGACTATGTCTAATGCTAGTACAACTTATACCTGTAGGGATAACTTTATGGTGAGTATCTTTTTCTATGTATATTACCTTTAAAACACGCACCCCAAAATATTCTGGCCTCTACGCTTTTAATAACTCCTAAAATACAAGCTTCTCACATTGCTGTCGTAAAGTCTCCCTTCACTTTTATCAAAATGCCGTTTGTATGTTCCCGCGTGTTTTGTAAGCCGTATGTAACCTGTGCCTTTGTGTCTAGTTATCCCCGAACTCCTGTCTTGGTTCTAGCCCCCCCCCCCAGTAAACCCTTAGTCTTGTTAATTTGAATGTATCAACCTTTTTAGTTAAAATATTTGTTTTTGTTTGCTTGTTTCAATTTTAAGGCTTATTTAAACTACTACAGAACTTACCCCTACTTATATTTCTCGTTTCTTGGTTACATGTTCTCCCCCTCCCCCCCTCCCGTAACACTGTCAACCGTCTTCTGTAATGTAACCCTTCCTCCACACATACTCACTAAACAGCTCTCTTTATTGCTTGAAACAGGCTTAGCGACATTTTATTTCATACCAGTTAAAATTTCTCTTTGTATCGGATTGCGACCCTGGGTCGGCTAAACTTCCTTTCTTTCTAAACATGGGAGATGTTCGTGTCCGGGGTTTTTTCTTTCGTGGTAATTGCAAAGCCCTATATTGAGTCGGTTTTGAACCCTGACAAGTCTTTACAGAATAATTCTCTCTCTCTCTCTCTCTCTCTCTCACCTACATACATATAAATTGTCACGCACAATAAATAAAAACAAAACCTATAAACATCTCCCCCCTTCTAAGTTTTTTTTTTTCTTAATCACAAACGGGCACATGTTCGTTTTTGTTTTTTTTTTTTTTTGTTTAAACATTAATTCCAAATGCCGATCGAATAATCAATTCTTTTTTAACGATTGAAATTTGTTATATATAACTTAGCGAAAACAGGTTGACTTATTTTTTAATAGAAGTGATTATTCTAATAGCACTAGGTCGTAAAATCTCTGCTAAAAATTTGCCTGTAATTTTTTTTAAATCTATAGAGGGCGTGGTCGAGTTTTTTTGGTTGTTTTTTTTTTTTTTTCGAAAACGTCGAACTGTTTGTAAACGAATTACATGAATATCAAAAGTTTTTCTAGAGATGAAAAAACTTCCAGCTGTCATAAAATTTACTACTTCGTGTGACGCAGCTATAGATTCTAGAAAGTGTTATATATTACTTGTCACTTCGAACTTTTTTTTTTTTTTTTTTTGGCGGGCGGCGGACGTGACTTTCTGAAATATCACTTTAAATTGGTCACTCATTTTAACTACATTCTTTGTGTGTGTATATATAATGAACTTTTTTTTATTTGGTTTCAGTGTATTACCTTTCCCTCCTCTACCAAAACTAAACTTTGGCATTTTTAGTACGCAATCCTAGTAAAACTTGCTTGGGTTTAATAGCCATTGTGTTCTTATAAATCTAACTGAATTGATCAAAACTAACCGGTTTTATCCTGTTTTAAAATGATCTAATATAATGGTTGAGAACAGGATTGTTATAGTTTAGTAACTAGTGTTTGTTAAAAACTGAACCATTCTGATAAGTTGCGTTGTATCTTTTCGGATATATATATATGTGTGTGTGTGTGTGTGTGTGTAAACTAGGTCACTTAATATAGTTGGCACTCTACGACTGTTCCTCTATTTCCAGTTTTTTTTTTCTATTAAACCTGCCCTACAAGCTTCGTCTAAACTTCACTTGTCTTTTTCACACATACTCTCAAATGTGACGTAGTAATGAATTTAATATTCCTTTATTTACTATTTAACACTTTAAAAAAAACTGCCCCCCCCCCTTAAAACTCTGTATTAATGTTTAAGTAACTTTTAGGATCTTTTTTTTTTTTTTTTTTTAGTCTTAATTCAGATTTTAATATTTCGGCTTTAGAGCTAAGGTTCAGTTTGTAAAAATCCTGAAGCTTAACCCAATTGACGATCTTTGACTAGTTATACCTTTTTAGCGATTGGGTTGTCAATTTCAAAAATCTCTCTCTCATATTTTTGTGGATTAAGGTGTTCTGTTTTGAGAGGGCCTGTTTTTTGGGGGGGTGGGGGTTATAACAATAACTTTAAACTGGTGCCTATTTTGTATTACTTGAATAATTTTTATCTTTGTTTTGTTTATTTGTTAGCCCAGCTTACTGTGGATGTTTTTCAAAACTTTTTTTTCCTTGTCTAATTAAGATCAAATTAAGTCATTTTGATATTAAGAGATGACGTTAGTAACTTGATCCCTGATCATCGTGACAACGTGAATATTCTTTGTATCAAAGAGCATTCTCTCTTCCCGCCTATTTGATAAGTACTTGGATGAAATTTAGCTTTTACTAGTCTTATAAGATATGACCTTTTTAGTCTGAAGTGTCAGATCTTTTTGGTATTGTACTTATAAAACTGACGTATCCGGTCGGGATACAAATATTCTGATAATTAACTTTAAAATGTTGTAGGGAAGCAAACCTAAGTCTTAAAACTGATTTAATATATTAAATTTTAATGTTTGCTTTTGTTTTATTTCAGAATCAAACAAATTCCCACATCCGGTCGTCAACAGTTGACCGTAAGGCTGTTGGTGGTCCCGTCGACAATGCTCGGAGTCGAAAGTGTCCAAACTCCTCCGTATTACCAACACAGTATCTTCGTATGAACAGTGCCCACCAACCTTCTAATATGATCTCGCTGAGTACGTCAAATAACCTTAAGTTTGATCGAAGCCTCAGTGAACCGTCTGACACACGTATGGCTTCAAGTCAAAATCAGTTGAGTCACATAAATTCTAATAAATACAAGACAGAGTTATGTCGGTCGTATGATGAGAGTCGACAGTGTAAGTACGGAGAAAAATGTCGCTATGCTCATGGTAGCACAGAGCTACGCACACCAGCCAGGCATCCCAAATATAAAACTGAGCCCTGTCGCACTTACCACTCCAGTGGATTCTGCCCATACGGTCCGAGGTGTCATTTTATTCACAACGAATACGAACGAAAGAATACGCAGTCACCAAACAATGGCCCTACCAATAATTCCGGCGGAAGCAGCCCTACCAATCTCAATCAGGGTACTGTCGTGAAAGAGAACAGTAATCAAAGCGGCCAACAGCACGGTACTTCAAATTCAAGTCTGTCTCCTCAGCATTCTCCGACGCTTCCACTCTTCCAGCCTCGGATGTCCACAAACAGTACTTCCTTTGCCAACACTAACAGCAACGGTGGCAATGTGAATTTTGGCATGATGGCAAAACCTATTAAATTTAATTCCGCAAGTTCTTCATCGTTGGGATCTACAGCAGACTCCCCTCCGTCCAGTGCCACAGACAGTCCTACGCTCAGATTGAGCCCGCTTTTCTTCGGCGATGACTTTCCTGTATCCACCAATAACTATACATTGTCTTCATCCCCTTCTTCCTCCTCTTCATCCCCTTCTTCCTCTTCAAGTTCTTCCCCACTGTCTTCGTCTTCCAGTTCCATATCTATGTCTGGCCCCATAATTGATGAACTGCTTAGTGCAACAGATTACGTTAAAAGCGCCTTTGAGTACTTGACCATTTCGAAGTGTTCACATGACCTTTCGACCAGCCGGTTTGATATGCCTGAGCAATTTTTTCTTGAAGATGAGATTCTTCATAATTGGGGTGACAGGTCGAACTTTATCCATGATGAAAGCTTTTTCTCTGATAATACCACTACCGATTTGTACGACTTAAATTGGCAACTTGGCGGTTTTCCGGATTATGGCCATTCTCTCCTGCAGACATCAGATTAAAATCTTCGGACATGACAACAAATTTCCCATTTTTGGCCGTAGGTGAATTTAATCCCTTTTCCACTTATGGGAAAGAAATGTTTGCTTTAACATATTAAGACAATTAGCCGGTTTAAGTTTTTTCCCTCGTTTTTTGATTAGTTTAGAAAATCGAATCTTTAATTAGATAACTTTTAAAAATTTCCCCTAAAATCTTGTAAGAATATTTAAAATAATTTATGCAATGTTCTTTCAAGTTCATTAGTGATTATAGGAACGTAGGCTTTCCTTTTTGCGGAGGGAAATCAAACCGGGGGGAAACGTATGTTTTAATTCACCCACCTATTCAATTCTTCCAACATCACCCTATCCCCTTCATTCTTATTTATGAAGTGGTTTTTAAAAAATGCGTTTTAAAGTCATAATTAAAATTCTTCACACTCCTTTTATCTAGTAATTGAATCTACCAGTCCAGATTGGAAGGCTGTTTAATTAGAAAACTTCTAAACAATACAAGCAGTTGTAAAACTTTTAATGCTTTCTATTTTATTCTAAGCATTTTGTGTTAGAACTTGAAAAAAGTCATGTATGACATTCCTCTTCATTTAAAAAACAAAAACAAATGGGTCCAACAGTCTTTTTTATAAGGTTTTAAAAGAAAAAAAAAATGTAAATTAGATAAGAAAATATTGCTTAAATTTCATGGTGCTAAAATGGATGTCTTGTCCAATCTTTTTTCTTTTTTTTTTTCTAACAATCCATGTGCATGCAAAAGTTCATATTAAACTTGAAAAAGTGCCTCCAATATCACTAAATATTTATATCCCACCTATTGACAAGCGAAGTGTTTTTACTTGTCATTAAAATCATTTAGTTTTCCATTCCACCTACAAAGAAAAGATAAAATCAAAGTCTGATTTCAGTACATTTTTATAATCTTCTAATTTATTCTTTAACAAAAAAAAAAAAAGAAAAAAGGTTATTTATTTCTAACTTATAATTTTTCAAAAAGTTTTCTTTAAAAGAAAATCTTAACGTTGAAGAACCAATTTTTTTTAATGGTGCATAAAATCTTAAAATCTTTTCCCAAGTGCCTGAAAAAAAATCTTAAAACTTGCCTACCCCTTCCCGCTATTCGTGGAGAAATTCAAATGTTTATTTTTTTTATTTTAATTTTTTTAATATATATATAAATATATATATATAACTTAATTGTATATATCTTTTCTGTTTGTCTCAGGAGTTTCACCTGGGATTGTGTGTACATTATTGTGAAGACCCTTCCTTTTCTTTACCAAGATTTTTTTGACCCCGTTAATCTTGTGTGCAATTTTAGTTTGTTTTTTTTTTTCTCCCTTAGTTTTGTGTTGTGTGGGAAATTTTATGGCATCTTATCTATACATCTGCTTATTTTTAATTTAAAATTTTTTCCTATGGGACCAATTTAAGCTTTTAAATTATATTTTTTACATGAATGTACATGTTTAATTTCGTACTCCTCTTCCCTCCCTCTCATATATATATATATATATATATATATATATATATATATATATATATATATATATATATATATATATTTCTTTTTAGATAACAAATAGGGTGTGGGAATTGAACATTATTCACTTCCTGGCCTTGTACCGGTGTTCTGCAATCATCGAAACTTTTATTTTAGTTAAAAATTTTTTTTTTCCCTTGAAACGAACTTTTTATCTTAACTATTCAAATACAGCACCCACACTCTATATACCCAAATGCAGAACTTTGAAAATCCCTTTCTTACTGGTTACAGGACGATTGGCCTCTTATTTTTTTAAAATATGATCTCTTTAGAAAATGCAAAAACCTTAAAGGGCCATTTCTTTTTAAAAAAATTTTTTTAACCCAAATTAAAATTAATGTCTTTGGACCAATGTGAAGTAGACAAAGTTAATTTGGTTAAAAAGAAAAGAAAAACACTACTTGTATTGCAGGCTTTTTATAAATTCCTGCTCCTATTCGACTAACTCAATTTTGCTTCAAAAATTGCAGAAAATATTATGAAAAAAAAATTTTTTTTAATTTTCTTTTTTCCCCTATTTAATTTATTTATTTTAATTTATTGCTGTCCTAAAAAAAAATAAAAAAAATAAAAAAAATATAATAAACAGGCACATACAAGGACTTTTATGAACAGAGAAATGAGACGCTTACTAATTTGTGCAACTAGTTGATTTTCTTATGCTCAAACTGGATATTTAGGTTTTTAATTTAATTACGTTTTCTAAAATAGGAACAAGGCTTTGTATAAACAAATTTTAGGACAGATTTTAAATATTTTCCTGAAATCAAGTAATTATTTTTTCCTAAAAATTTCAGTACTGATTAAGATGTCATTGCTGCAAATGATATTTTAAAACTGTTAAAAATATATTTAAGTCCTGAAAATTCAAATATTGTAATATTTTTTTTTTTTTTTTTTATTCTTCAATAGAATATTCTGTAAATAATTTGGTTGTGAAATTTTTTTTCTAAGCAGTTAAAACTATTATAGATTAAATTAAATTTAATTATACATAAAATGAATATACCTGTTGGAAGAATATTTTTCAAATAGTACAAGTGTTTTGCATTTAAGATCTATGGATGGCAGTTCCAGAAATAAATCTGGATAACCGCCCCTTGGTTTAAGTTAAGTCTGTTATTTGCAAGTATCTCTTCCAACCAGGTAACATTTGTTTGCCTAATTATTCTTGCAGATGCCTTTAAAACGCCTTGAGGTTAGTGGAGTTCGTATACTTATCAGCTTAGGAGACAAGCATATTAACAAACGAAACTCATAAAGATACTTATAATTTTTTTTTTTAAATTCTCACTTGGGATATATAATCGCTTAGTTGATATACACCAAAAAACTTACATGACGGCCTTTATTTCGTTTTATATAATTTTAGAAAAATTAATCGGTCTTAATTAAAATCAGATTAAAACTTTCCAAAAAATCGGAAACTATAATTTTTCTCTTTTTAGGTGATTGTCAACATAAAAGTTTGTATGTGTCTACTTAAGTCTTAGTTTTTCGTTTTCACCCCTATATATCTTCTGTCAGTCATCAACTTAGATAAAATAAGAGGGGGACTTTTTTTTTTTTTTTTTTAGTGCTAAATTCCTGCTGGTATTGTTGATGGCCCCTAACTTGAATTTTTAAAGTCTTAATCTAACTTTTAACTGCTGTCAGATTATCTTCGTTTTTAAGGGCACAAATACCTCCTGACTGAAATGCAATAGAAAGTGGAGTGAGTGGAGGAAAAAAGGATCTTGTCGCCTCATCCCCCCTTTCAATAGATAACTCCTTGATTGTATTTTCATATCCACTCCCCTGGGTTTTTTTTTTTTTTTTTTTTTTTTTTTTTTTTAATGCTTACGAGATCCAAGCACTTTTTTTTTTTTTTTCTAGAACTTTTTTTATTTTTACTCTGTAAGTGTCTATTACTGTACTAAATTATAAAAAATATTTATTATGGATTTAAAAAAAAAACACAAGCATTTGTCACTTATTTATTGGTCAGTATCGACAATCCCTGTCCTAAAAGAATTCTGTGTCTCTACACTTCTGTCCAAATCACCCCCAATCTCCTTCAATCCTTTCACTCCCCACTTCCAGTTGATGACATTCAGTTGTAACCCACCCCTATTCCCAATTCTTCTTATTTACAAATACCCCATCCACCCGTCTGCAATGCATGTATTTTTCATACATGTCAGGGAGACAAAAGGACTTATTTATGTTTCGTGTTTTTTGTTTGTTTTTTTTTTTATTATTATTACTTTTTGTTTTTTGTTTTTTTTTTTTTTTATTGGTTGTCGAAATCTGAGCCAAATAATTAAAAAATATTGGAAAAAAAATTCACTTGTTACCTTTCTTTATTTTTCCTATCTTTTTTGCATTTTACATCTGGTAAAACAATCAAATGGTTTACTACTATCAGGTGTTTGTTTTTGTGAAGGTAAATCCTGAGATAACTTAATTTTTGTACATATTTTGTTTGGACCTTGATAGAAAATGACTTAATTGTCATGGAAACAGGCCAAGAATGATTAAAAATTACAATCTTTCTTGAATCAAAAAAAAAAAAAAAATTTGATTGTTTTCCATATGTAAGTATCATAGTGTTTTGTTATTACAGCTTTTTTCTTTTCATTCTTCCCCTGTTAAAGATAGAACGTCACTAGTCGAAGAATAATGACAACCTCAAAGATTATTGACTAAATATCTTATTAATGATTTCCTTGCAACCAACTTAATGACAATGAAACTGGTTTAAGATGTCATTTTAAGACGAATATTATATCTTGTCTGATAATCAGGTCAAAATTAATGTGATGAAATGGTTTTTAAAAAATGAAATAATTAGCACTGTAAGATGAGGAAGTATTAATTAAAATGATTTTAATTAAACACTTAATAAATGACCAGATACTAAAAGTAAACTCCTGAAACAATTTTACTGGGATAAGTTTTGCAATATTTTGGTAACATGAGGTGTCATTTAAAACTCAGGATGAATCAAACTCGCCATCAGATTTCGTTTGGAGCATGGCTTTTTTCTTTTTCTTTTCTCTCTCTCTCTCTCTCTCTCCTCAATTGCTGCTACTTGTTCAAATCTTGAATGATGCTTTGTACTTGATAATTCATGTGGGGCAGGCTCTAATTTGGGTATGACAGCCTGTCTACAGAAGGGAATTTGAATTCAAAATCATTCTTGAACATCTATTTGTTGGTTTGAAAATTTTTTTTTTTTTTTGCTACTTCCGGCTAATGTATTGCTAAGTAGAAATGATTAGACCATGATACAAGTGAAAGCAACTGTGTGTGTGTGTGTGTATATATATATATAATTTTATTTACATGCACATGGTTTAAAGATTTGCTATTCCTACCCGAATATTTTTATATTCTGCAGAAGGTGACGAATTAATAAGATGTAAACATGCCTGGGAGATATATATAACCTCAGTACCATTTGTATTTCCATAAGTTGCTATCGAAACATTGTGCTCACTCACATCTTCTTGAATCCAGTAAAAAAAGCCATACCAGAATATAAGCTTTTAATTTGTGTTTGTGAATCAACGTCGTTCAAAAAAAATTGTCTTTTCCTGAAAATTATGTCCAAAGAAAACCCGAGTGCAACCTGAAAAGGGGGTTAACACTTCTATCTCACCAACTCCTGGTTTAAGCTTCCTTATTGTTTTATTCTGGTTTACATCCGGACGCAAAGAGACTCAACATTGCTTAAATTCTTTATAAGCATTGTGCATTTCTCTATTCTTAGTGTTTTATATCCAATTCTTAATTTTTTTTTTTTTTTGTGGTGGGGTAGGGGTAAACATCTTATTCATGGTGATTAATTGTTCTTTGTAATATTTGTGAATTTGTAGCTCCCAGTCAGCTACCATGCACTGCCCCCCCAAAAAAAAAGTGTTGACATGTCAAAAACTTCTGGTTCAAGTTTTGATTTTTTTTTTCATAGGATGCATTTCCTATTAGTATCTTGTTCTATAATAATTAGTCCACTTTTTCAAATGATTGATAGCCGAAGTGATTTGGAGGGGAAAAATGTGATAATTTTAATTAAAAAAAAATAGCTAAATTAACTTATAGGACGGAATTGTTAGTTTTCAAGCTAACTTATCAGTTAAAACTGATCCAGCAGCAATGAACTTGTTCTGTACTCAGATGGGTAACAAATACAGTAAGCAGCTTGAAAATTTCCATCAAACTAAGGTTGTTTATTAAGACCTTACCAAGTACAGGAGATTTCACTTAACTGAACGTAACAAATGCTTATATACCAAAAGCAGGGGTTTGATTATAACTTAAACTGGACCAACGCGTCTAGTGCTATACAATGCTTGTCCACATCATCGCCCACCCGAAGGTTTTTATTTCCTAAAAGATTGGGAAAAAATACACCGGTAATTTTAATTTTAGGGGGCCACAGGTTTTTTGAGGAGGGGGAGAGATGAAGACTACGTTTTTATAGGGAGCCCTAGCTAGCCACTTTCACTGACCAATCACTATACAATAAAATCACCCGTACGTCAACAAGCGTGCAGCAATCACCAAAATACAGCCTACTCGAAGGTTTCATATATTTGTAATTCTTTTAATATGAGTGCTCAATATTACTACCGTGAATAAGTAAAAAATCGGATGAAAACCGAACGATGGTAAAAATTAAAGAATAATTTGATTCAGAGAACGCTCTATTCGAAACGAGCCTTTTTTTTTTTTTTTTAAGGTCAGTTTCTTGATTTTTCCGAACTTCTGGAAGCCGGATAAATGGTTCGGTTTTTATATAAATTATGGTCGACTCTATTTGCTTCTTATGCAAAATTCGCTGTTTAATTATAAGAATGGATTTTACATAATTTAAAGGCCGGTTTTCTGAATTTTCCGAACTTCTGGAAGTCGTGTCGATGGTTCAGTTTTTATATTAGTTAAGTTAGCAAACTTACTCAGGGTTGACTCGAGGGCTCCCTTTTCAATAGCTGCTACACCGAGGTGTAGGGGAGGGTCCAACTACATCCCCTGGATAGCTCCACTTTACCCTTACACTATAGTGCTGAGTGTTAAACAAGGCGGCATCAAGTACCATTTTTTGAGTCTTTGGTATGACTCGACCTGAGATTGAACCCAGGTCTCCCGGACCTTTGGCGAAATTGTGTTCGACCATTAGCTTTCAAAATTGATTAAAGGAATTAAAATTTTGAATAGATTTCTCCCTATCATGGAAAAAAATATTCAAATTTTTTTGAAAGGACAAAAGGTTAGCATTTGTAAAGAATAATGTACATCTTGTAAAAATCTGGAGCAGTCAACATGACGAAATGCCTAACGTACTGGACTGCTGCCTCGGAGTTAGCTAGTTCCAACTCCAGTTGCACTTGTACGTTCATTTTCGGACAATTTACGAAAAGTGTGAAAAATAATATGGGTCAAATAGAATCGCTACTGTTCAACAAGGATGGCTTTTGCTTTGAATAACCCACGAAGGTTAATATGCCATTAAAAAACAACCAAACCTTGTAAAAAGGCAGTAAACAAATCAACTTCACTTTTTTCTTAGCATTTTACAGGAAGACAGGTTGATTAATTTTAACGGCATGTCAACCCATCTGGGGGTATTTTATGCGTAATGGTATTTACATTTTTAATTGCCATTACTCCCAGTTCCACTTTGATCCGGCGTGATAGTACAATTTAGGATCTCTCAATGGGTCAAATAGATACTTAAAAATAATTCGTATTCAGTAGGACGATACACACAAAAAAAAAAAGAAATAAAAACTTGAAAGTAATGGCAATTGAAAGAGTAACTCCAGAACTGGAACCTTACATCATATGCATTTTAGAGTCATATCAAAGACAGCTCTTTTGCAGGGTAATTCAAGTCGACACACAGGTAGAGGTGACCAATAACTAATGGTATGGAGTATTTGTTGCACACCTCACCTAACGAGTAAGTGTGGCACAATGCCTTTTTTTTGTGGGTCCGGGCGCAGGACCGTAGCCCACACGCGCCCGGCATTTCCCAAAAATGCTTAAGGCCCCGTCGGCATTCCCCTTATTAGGGGTGCCGGGCGATTAACCCAACCTCCCCTAAGAGAGTAAAAGCCTGGGGGTGGGGAGGCCGAAGGAAATCTCCAGGCACCGAGACACACTCGGCCAGATCCGTGCCCCAGACAACACGGCCGACCAAAGTGCTACCCAGCACCTGGAGAGGTCCAGACCAAGATCAATCTCTCGCCAAAATGATCGGGACTGGAACATGACTAATGATATGGAAGACCACCTAAAGAATATGAAAGTTCTTAAATAGTCTGCATAAAATAATGGTTTTAATTAGTTAACCATTTAGAATTTTTGGAGAGGGGGGTCAGGTTATATTAACCATTAATTGAAAACTAATTTTTTTAGTGTGGGTCATTTTTTTATTACTACAAAACAAAGGTCGTTTCTGTATTCTACAAACGGTGTATCTTTTTTAATCCTCAGAAGTCTGACATGAACGACACATTACTGGTATCACTTACCGAGGAAATATTTACTCAACGTTATACGAATATAATTTACGAAGCTCTTTGCTTCGATGTGGCACAAGGCTGAATGAATGGGGCACCCAATGAGACTCGAACTCACTCGTGTAGGTTTGCTAGTCAAGGTTGCTAACCATTACACCACCAAAGGTGCCCACGTTATACGAATATAAAATATTTACTCACGTTACACGAGTATAAAATATTTACTCACGTTACACGAGTATAAAAGCTTCATCTAAGAATTTTACAAGTTTTGACGACTACGAGGGTCATTCCATTAAAAGGGGAATTTTTTTGAAAAAAGAAAATCATATATATATATATATATATATATATATATATATATATATATATATATATATATATATATGTGTGTGTGTGTGTAGATAGATAGATATAGATATATATATATTAGAATTTTTTCCGTAAATATAAACGCTGCATTTATGTAATTTATTTTTTTGCAAAAATTATTTTGATCTCGCAAGAATATTCATTTTGAGGTTTTTAAAGTGGCGGCAAATTAAACAGTGCTCTCATCAAAGTTTTGGTAGTTGAACATTGCAAAACATGTGAAATTTAAAGGAAAATGTGATGTGTACGAAGAAGTGTGTTTTTGTCAAAAATGTTTTAAATGGACTAAGCATGGGTTTACCATTACGAGTCAGAGGGGAAAAGACAGTTCATGGAGTATAAACACTGAATCTTCGGTAAAGAAAAAGTTCTGAGGGTAGCAGTCAGTAAAGAAGGTCATGCTGACAGTCTTCATAGATATGAAAAGAGCAATTACTATTGATTTCTTTGAAAAAGAAGCAACTTATGGCGAATTCCTTAGGCAACATTTCACCTAATCTAATAAGTGACGCTAGTGTCTAATAATCAAAGCAGTTAGTTTGGCTCAAGTAAGAGCTTTAATATTTCGGCCACGTTCCCAATGACTGCACGTTTGGGGGAGTTATTTAAGGGCCAAAGTGCAGATATTTGTCATACGCCCCAACAGTGTACAAGTGTGGCACAAGACCATTTTTAAGGTGGGTCTGGTCGCAGGGCCAAAACCCAGACACGTCCGGCAGTCCCCAAAATGCCTCGGGCCCCGTCAACATTCCCAATTTTGAGGCACCAGGCGATAAACTAAACCCCTCCGAGGAGGGTTAAAGCCTGGGGGGAACACCCCCGAGGCCAAATGTATATCCAATGATGAGACACACACGACCGAACCGGTCGGCATGACACGGCCAGCCGAAATGTGACTCAGACACCGGAGAGTGACGAGTGAAAAAAGGGCCAAAGTGCCGGAGGAGGATCGCTAAAGACATCCTTTAAAAAACAGAGGCACTCACTTTCAGAGAGATTGTCTGAGGGCAACACAAAGAGCTAAAAGAAAAAAAAAATAGCGGCAAACCATCTCCCAAGTCTCCTCAGACCTTCCCCGTGCAGCCACTCCAACCTATCTCATATAGACTTCATCCTCCCCCACTGACGCAGACATGTAACACTTTCATAAATTTTCATTTGCGAAGCCAAGCTGAAAAAAAAACTACGTTTAACAAACTAGTTTTGCAATGGAATTACTACTAAACGTTCTGTTTGCGGCCTTGGGCCACATCTAAGCTACGGTCTGTTAGCTACCCTAGTCGACCATCGCTAGTTTGTTTGAATCTCACTGAGTGCCCAATACCTCTGGACATGTGCACTATTAAGCTTTGCTTTGTAAGTATATTGCCATGAGGCATAAACAATATTCTGTGGATAAAATGTCGAAACTAGAATTTCGCTCGCTAGTAATTTCTCTGTGGCCAAGTAAGTAAAGCTTTGTATGTGCAAGATGGGCCCCCTGGATGGTAAGTGATGTCTAATTTTGTCAGAGGCGACATTATTTTCCTAAACACGCTGATTGATAGACAGTCAAGGAGTGTATTGTGATAAAATACCACAAATAAATCAAATATTGAAAAATTAGCCAATTAATTCAATTCACTTGTTGTCAATCTGTTCTTATTTAGCATTCAGCTTGAGGCTCAAGTGACCGAGAGTCTCTTCATTACTCCAAATAACATCGCCATTCTAATTGATTTTGGTAGTACTGCCATTACCGTCTTTTTCAGACTGTTCCCAGGCCTCTGACCAGTATCAGCACCACTGTCACCTTACAGTTCTTTTTCCCCCCTCCAGTTCTCTTCTTTGGCCATAACTATATATATATATATATATATATATATATGAACATTTTACGCTGTGGTCTACCAAAAATCAAAAGTTCACACAACCCAGTCAGCTGGGACTTTACCATATGCCAACAGCATCCATATAAAAGAGTAAAGCCCCCCCCCCACCAAACGACTGTCCTGGATATAACACTAAACCCTCTGATGGTGAGTTTGCAGTCCTGGTCCTCTGGGCAATGTGGAATACTTCTTCATCGCTATTACTCTCAGGTCCAGCCTGACTCGGAGTGGTAGTACCTGTTAGGGCCCCATCAATGGATCAAATAGAATTGTTTAGCCACTTAACTGTGTGCAAACAGATAACTGATGTTAAATTGAATTGTTTGTGTTACATAGCTATTCTTAAAACCATTTAACTGCGTGCAAATAAAACTGTTAATGTTAGATAGCAATACTTGAAGCCATTTAACTGTTTGCAAACAAATGATTAATACTAAATAGATTTATTTGTGTCAGGAATATTTGAAATCATTTCATTGTGTGCAAGAATTGAATTATTGGTTCATCGATGCTTAATGTTGATTATCTGGCAGGAACCGGAGCTTTCAGTAGGACTTATTGTTTGTCTCTGCCTCTCACCAGTCAGGAGTTGACACAAGGTCAATGACCCGAAGGTCGGTTTATAGCGGAGGGGGAGGTCTATGCTGGACATAGGCTCACTTAGTGCAATGTGAGCCTGCAGCTGGACAAAGCTGGTCATCAGTTCACCTAGTGCAATGTGAGCCTGATGAGCCTAGCTGGGCATGGACTCAAACAGATTATAGCTTAAACTGGTCCACTGCTATACAATACTTATCAATGATATCATCGCCCACCGAAAGATGACTTAGCCGATGCTGGGAGCAATTCAGCCTCGAATCTGTCCTTGACCTTGAGAGTGCGGAAGAGAAACAGATATCTCTTCCAGGCCGAAGCCCGGTCGCCAGTCTAAGCTTTCAGTAGGGCTTGATTGTAAATCACCTTCAGAAGTTAATGTTGTTAACGAAGTTTTGGTTAGTCTGGCACAGTGGCTCCAGGTTGCTTACAGCACCCATCTTAGTATTGAGCAGGCTCAATGTTGTTAACTTCACATCTTTCTCTTATGCATTGTTTTGAAGCAGGCAGTACGAAGTATTTGTAAATCGGAACGCAGATAAAATTGAGTTTATATGTTTTAATCATGGTGGTGCTATCTCATTAAATGGCGAGACTCTAAAATTAATTGACCAGTTCATATACCTCGGCAGCAATATCTCATCTACTGAAAGCAATGCTATTATACGCTTAGAGAAAACAGATTGCTATTGACAGGTAATCGACCATACGGAAATCTGATCTCGCTGATAAAACAAAACGGGAACTTTTTCAAACTGTAGCCGTGTCAGAACTACTGTATGGATGCACTACTAGAGCTTTAACGAAACGTCTGAAGAAAAAGCTAGATGGGAACTTCACAGTGATGCTGCATGTTGTTTATATTTCTTTACTAAGCTTTGCTGAGTCTGGCACACTGATTGCTTACAGTACCTGATGTTCCTAAGTGGTCACTCATCCAAGTCATGATCACTTTTATTGTTGCTTAACTGCTTTCTTTTTTTCTTGTTATTTATTTAATAAGCTAAGCTTATTCTAACACAGAAGTTGCTTACAATACCAGCTGCTCCTAAGTGGTCACCCATCTTAGAACTGAACAAGGTCATCTTTGCTTAACTTATTTATTTTCTTGTTATTCAAAAACGCTCACTTATTCAAACACACACGTTGCTTACAATACCAGCTGCTCCTAAGTGGTCACCCATCTAAGTAATAATTACAATTATCGTTGCTTAACCTCTTCCTATCTTGTTATTAAATAAGCTTAGTTTATTCTTGCTCATGAGTCGCTTACAGTAATGATGTTCCACGGTGGTCACCCATTTAAGTACTGACAGGCACTTCCTTGCTTAAACAAAATTCAACTTATTGTTCTATAATGAATTGTGTTCTGTTATTTTCACTTGTCATATAGGAGAGTTATTTTTCCATTCTTTCGTCCTCAGTCGCATGTTACTTAACTTCTTCCTTGTACGCCATCTTCCAAATGATTATCGAAGACACACCCTGTTTTCCTGCAATACGAACCACTTCAAAGAAATTATTTTTATGGTATTCTAAAGTCATTCACACGAGTTGAATTTCTTAGGTCATTTAATGCTTAAAACACAGACCATCTGCGACTGGCATACCAGAAATCAATCTTGGGTGTAGTTCATGTAGTCGACTGAAAAACAGAGAAACTGAAAAGGCTGAATGGTCTATACCAGTCATGGGGCAAACTGTGACCCGCAATACTTTCTTAATGACCCGCTTAATTTCTTGAGGAAAATAACATTTATTAAAATTTTGTCTGCTTCGTGAAATTATTTAATTGTCAAATTGTTAAAGAAACTTGTTTTAATGAAATTTTGATTCACGGTTTATGAAAAAATTTAAGGGGGTGTCCTCGTGGCGTAATGGTTAAAGCGATGGACTGCGGAATCGTAGTAAGCGAGTTCGTATTCCAGTCGCGTTATTACCTTCACTTTCGGACAAATACCCTTGGGAAAGGTATAAACCCCCTTATCCCTCGGAGGTGCCCATGGTGAATGGTTATCGTCGTAGGAAATGGACACAGCGACACGTGTTCAAATCCTGGACGAGACTGATTGCATTTCACATAGCACTAATACCCTTGGGAAAGTGATGAATCCAATTATTCTCCCTCCAGCTATGGGTAAATAGTAGGGCAGACTGATTTCTTCAGCTTTGGTGAGGCAACTAGTCTAGGAGAAGGAAAACTCTGAATTGAAACCTGTTAAACTCCGCTTAAAAATTGACCTTGTGTCATATCCTGCCCGAGCGGAGGGGTTGGGTAAATAGGATGAAAAGATTTAATTTTTTTTTCTTTGGTGCACCATCATATTCATATTGAATACTTCTATTTTTCAAGTATTCATCTTTTTTTTTATTCCATAATGCAGTAATTCCCAACGTGGGGCACATGCCCCACCGGTGAGGCATGGTAATATTTTGGTGGGGCTGGTTTAGAGACCAAGTTAATAGCCATTTAAGCTTCCTTCACGTGAATTGCAGTAAAATTCTGAATATTTAAGAATTAAATATTACTGGGGGGGGATCAGAATTTTTGAAAAGCCAAAGTGGGTCATGTCCAAAATCGCTTAAGAACCATTGCTATAACGTATCACGGCCAAATTGATATCCAGTGATAATGTTATAGCAAGACTTCAACTTACCTTTTTTTTTGTTGTTATTGTTGTTGAAAAGTTGGGGTTTTTTACCAAAGAGAAAAAAAATCAACTTTTCCTTAATTTTAAGGCAGATGTATATGGTCTTTTCTAGGGAAAATGATTGAAGAACCTTCAACGTAAATTATCCTGTTTTGGTGTTTTGTTTTTGTTTTGCGGTCCGATAATTGATGGACCATATCTCAAAATGTTGTAATTTACTAAGCTTTTTGCTTAGATATGGCACAAGGCCATATGAAAGGGACACCCAATGAGACCATATCTCAAAATGTTGTAATTTACTAAGCTTTTTGCTTAGATGTGGCACAAGGCCATATGAAAGGAACACCCAATGAGACCATATCTCAAAATGTTGTAATTTACTAAGCTTTTTGCTTAGATGTGGCACAAGGCCATATGAAAGGGACACCCAATGAGACCATATCTCAAAATGTTGTAATTTACTAAGCTTTTTGCTTAGATGTGGCACAAGGCCATATGAAAGGGACACCCAATGAGACCATATCTCAAAATGTTGTAATTTACTAAGCTTTTTGCTTAGATGTGGCACAAGGCCATATGAAAGGGACACCCAATGAGACCATATCTCAAAATGTTGTAATTTACTAAGCTTTTTGCTTAGATGTGGCACAAGGCCATATGAAAGGGACACCCAATGAGACCATATCTCAAAATGTTGTAATTTACGAAGCTTTTTGCTTAGATGTGGCACAAGGCCATATGAAAGGGACACCCAATGAGACCATATCTCAAAATGTTGCCCATTCCTGTTCTATACATGTGAAAAAGACACCAAGAGATGATGAACGGATCGTTACCATAAGATTTCCGTGGTGGAAAATATTTCATATGGTATACTCTACCTGAAGTGATAATTTTTTTGGAGAGCAACGATTAAATCGCTGATAAATACAAGTTTCATCATTAAGTGTGTGCCGAGTGAAGGTGTTATTGGTGATGGAAAAAAATTCAAATTAACCCTTGAAAATTCATACTATATAACTATCATACTATATAACAATAAATTCATACTATATAACTCTGAATTCATACTATATGTCTAGCTTTCTGAAGATCGTAAAAATACTCGGTACTAGTCGCTTTCGAACAAATATCCTTTCGTAGTTTTTGCAGTTGGAACATCCAGTGTGTTAGGTCTTTTAATAGAGTTCTTACTCCGCCAGATTGGACAAGTCTGTTTGCGTTTCTCTTCGCACTAATATCCTCAGGAAAAGGCATTAGTCCATCTGCTCACTCAGCTGTGGTTAAATAGTAGGTCTGACTGGTTTCTTTAACTTTGGTGAGACAAGTAGTCTAGGAGAAGGAAAAACTTGCTGTGTTGCGCCAAGAAATTGCCCTTAGCGATGGGAATGCGTACTTACATTGCCTGCCAGATTAGTTCAAAGATTGCTGCTGGCTTTAAGGATGAACTCTGAGAGGTCGAAAGGCTGTTTAAAAAAGTTTCCTTTCTCTTTCTTCGGAGTAATGCATTATTAATTCTTTCAGTTTGGATTGGCAATTGGAAATGACTTCACACTTTCAACATATTTTATAACTGGGTCATTATTTTCCCATTTATTATTTATGTTATAACGTTTGCTTAAATTTTTGTTTCAAAACGAGGCGCAATCACGAATCAAAAAGATTTTGGTTGAGTTTGGTTTTATGACATATCAACCATTGTAGGTTATTTTATGCTAAATCCGGTTTATTCATATATATCAGATATATATGACTTTGTTTGGCTGGGTTTTACGGCATATCAACCATGGTTGGTTGGGTGGGTGGGTTTTATAGCATATATATATATATATATATATATATATATATATATATATATATATATATCCGCTATTATGCTTAAAGGGTTTTCATAATCTAAATTTTCCTTATCAGAAAACGAGTTAAGCTAAAAAAAATCGCGCATATAGTAATAAGTAGTATTTCATGGGTTGATAAAGACGTTAGGTTTATAAGTCCCCAAAATTCGTTCTTATTTGTCCGGCAGGAAACATGGCTTAACGGATATAGGCGTTTGGTTTAAGAACTCCTAAGTGAAATCATTTGGAGCTATTAAATCACATCTCTGATTTAATAATTTTTCTGAGTCTGGGTGATTTAATTGCTAGATGTAGACATGGGAATAAATTTAAACTATGGACAAATATCGTAGATAAAGTTTAATTAACTATAAAAATATGATTAAATTGAGATTTGAGGTGAAATGAAAGAAATAAAATAGAAAACCCACCATGTGAGGTGGACGTATGTAAGTTTCAGTGAAAAGGTATCAGAATAAATGGGCACGAAGATAAATTTTTAATTTGAAATAAGTATTACTGTAATCTTTTCTTACGTTTAATAGGAATTGTAGTAATTCCTTAAATCATTGTTAAATCTGAAGAATACGTTAAAATGTAAGTTAAAATTGGTGTTATTGATTCATATCAATACCCATAGCAAGATGGAAATAAATTTATAATCCTAATATGACCGGATTTTGTTTTTCTTAAAGATATACAGCCATGGCCAAAATTATGGAGCACCTATAAAAAATAGAGATAATACTTTAAACCTACGTATTTAAAGGTTAAGAATCATACAGTGAACAATTGAGAGCAAATGTAAAATATTTAACAGTAGATTGTAGTATTTTTTTGCTTTAAAGCCTCTCTCAAGAGCTTTAGCTGAGTTTCGTACTAAATTCATTCCAATCTTATCATACTAAAGGTTGTTTCGTAATTTTCGGGTAATATTTGATTCCTACCAGTGCTATAATAGTATATTTAATTGAAAATGCCTCCAAAGAAGCAGCTTTCAAAGATTAAAAGGGCACAAATTGTTGCTTTATCTGGTGAAGGATATTCTCAGGTAGAAATTGCCAGGAAGATGGAATATTCAAGGAAGGGGGTTCAAACAACGATTAAAAGGTACAAGGAAACAAAGTCTTTCAAAAACAGAAAAGGACAAAGCCGTAAAAAGTCTACAACCGCCAGGGAAGACAGATCTTTGAAAAGAGCATCCCTTGCAGATAGGAGGAAAAAGTTCTTCAGAGCTTGCTGCTGAAATTAGGGAGGGTGCAAACAAACACATATCAGCTCGAACAGTGAGAAGAAGGTTATTAGAAGTGGGATTAAAAGGATGCAAAGCCAGGAAAAAGCCATACTTGTCTCAGGCAAACAAGAAAAAACGACTGGAATTTGCAAAAAACCATGAAAATTGGACACCTGATGATTGGGGCGAAATTGTTTGGTCTGACGAAAGTAACTTTGAGGTAAGTTAACAGTTTCTATTTCCTAAACTTCGGATGTAATAACTGAAATTTTTATGTGAATACACATCCATAATATTTATTCAAAAACTGTGACAAATTCTTTTGTTTTTCATCAGATTTTTGGCACCCCTGGAGCGGATTATGTTCACCGTAGGGAAGGAGAGGCATTTCATCCTGATTGTGTGGTTCCAACTTTAAAATTTGGAGGAGGAAGCGTAATGGTTTGGGGCTGCATGGCTTCTTCAGGCACTGGAATGTTGTACACATGTGAGGGCAGAATGAACTCCACAATTTATACTAACATACTGGACCAGGTTTACCTAACCTCTTTGACTAAAATATTTAATAATAACATTCCAAGTGATGTAATCTTCCAACAAGACAATGCTCCATGCCATACGTCAAAAGTTTTAATAGGTTGGTTTGAGAAAAAAGGGATTACAGTGATTACGTGGCCCCCTCAAACCCCAGACCTAAATCCCATTGAAACTTTGTGGTCCCATTTAGGGAAAAGAGTGAGAATGCACAAATGTTCATCAAAAAAAGAATTAGAAACCAAACTTCATGAAGAGTGGCAGAAAATAGATCCTACCACCTGCAACAACTTAGTCAATAATATGCAAAAACGAATAAAAGCTGTTATTAAGGCAAAAGGAGGACATACCAAATATTGATTGTTGTTATTAATGTTTACTCCACTATTTGTAACTTTTGAATATATAAGTTTGAATCATAATTTCGATTTTTCATTAGTGCTCCATAATTTTGGCCAAGGCTATATATATATATATATATATATATAAAGAGGACATTTGGCATTAAATAGCCTACAAGAGTTGATATGCCATAAGCAACCCACTTAAATACATGTTTGAAACTGGTTTGATATGTCATTTTATGACAATTATATCTCGTCTGATAATCAGGTCAACAATATTAATGTGATAAGATGGTTGAAAAATAAAATGAAATAATTGGTGCAATAAGAATAAAATCAGATGACAAAGATGAAAGTATTAATTAATTAAAATGATTTAAATATAATTAATTAATTAGAATGATTTTAATTAAGCACTTAATTAGGAGGACGATTAGGTTGGTTGTAACAAATGTAATGAAAATAGCAAGATGACCAATTGCTAAATAAACGGTCTGAAACAATTTTATTTTGGTGAGTAAAAAGTTTTGCAATATTTTGGTAACATGAAGCACAAGGTGCTTCAGCCGACCTCATGAACGTTGACGAACCACACTGAACAGTAAGATTCCGAACTCACCGAATATTACTCATCAGATTTGCCTCGATGACTTGGAGCACGGTTTCCGAATCCTCGCTTTTAGATCTACCTGACATTGCCTGATTGTCGACTTACTTGCAATCCGAAATTTCATGAACGCCCTGGTTTTGGGTTGTTTCCATGGTGTTTGGACCCAGCTTGAACTCGTAATGTATAAGTTCCCGAATTAGATTACCTTGCACGTTCATCTGTGTGGCTTTCAAATCACATACTTTTATAATGTTTTTCCGTTCAGCACGTAATCTTCATCGATACTTTATAATCTCTTTACTCTCATAGAATGCCGAATACTGAGTTGGGAATGCTAATGTAGTACTTAGAATAAGTAAACAACTAGTAGTCGAGAGTCACCCGAGAGCTCCCTTTTGGATAGCTACTACACCAAAGTATAGGAGAGGGCGCTACTCCTTTCCCTGGATTGACCCACTTTACCCTTGATCCGTTCCTTATAATGCAGAGTGTTAAGCAAGGAGGCATCAAATACCATTTTTTGAGTCTTTGGTATGACTCGACCTGGAATTGAACCCAGGTCTCCCGGGCAATTGGCAAACACTCTTACCATTATACCAATGTCCGGTAATACTTAGAATACTGACTCGAAATGCTATTATGATATTTATCGAGCGCCCCAAGTACGCGCGAGTATGGCACCTTTTTATAGTGGGAATCAGGCGCAGGATTGCCCTTACAGGCCTGGTGGTTTCAAAAGTGCCTTGAGCCCCATCGGCATTCCCCTAAAAACGAGCACCTCAGGCGCTAGGCAATAAACCAAGTCCCTCCGGAGAGGTTTAAGCCGGGGGACAGTCTCCTGAGGCTCAAGGATCCCCGGTATTAGCACGCGTGACATGAATGCCGCTTACCGGAATCCATGTCAGACGGCCTCAACACCGGAACTAAGGCACACCTGACCTGATCCCTCGTATCAAGCAGCACAGCGGGCCGAAATGTGTCCCAGCCCAGAAAGGACAGGACAGCAAGTCAAAATAAATACTACACACCTCATCAGACCTCTGACTCATTTATATATTCATTATTTCTGGTCACGTGACCCCAATAGCACAATTTATTTCAACAGTTGTGTTTGTTGGAGATCTGTGTTTGACCCATACGAGAAGGTATCGGCACATTCTTCTTACATAACACATACAGGGTGAAGCAATGCACAACATGTCAGTGCACCATCTGCCACGATACTACTAACCTACAGCGAGTACCTACCACGGCTTGAACTGTTTCGCTCACATGATATATGCGCTGCAAACAGGCATGAACCAAAATACAGCAAAATCTTTTACTCACCATAGTATATATATATATACATATATAATCCGTAATTACTGAATGGTATCTGAGAGACCGGAAACGATGATGAAAAGACGAAATTGTTAAACGATTCGGACCAACATGGAGACGGACGAGATCCAGAAAGAAATGTATTGTAGCTAGCGATGTGGAATACATCGGACAGCCTGGTCAAAGGAATAAAAAATAATTGACCTTCTCAAACTGCATCTTTGATTTTTAAATCACCGATTCTAGCAGGATCCTGCTCAGTATGAAAGGACTGATATCGTTTATCTCTTCAAAATTCCATGGCAACGGTTGTTTGAAAGAAATCTGAGGAAATCGGTTTTAACTGCTACAAGGTAAGGCGGTAAGATCAAGCTATAAATTGGCTGATTGATTTAATCTTACGACATCTAAACCTGTTTGGAGTTATCTAAGCCTAAAATTGAAGGAATTGCGTTCATTGTACATTTATATTTACACGTTTTGCGTGGTTATTGTTATGTTATATGAGGCAGTTCGATAGGATAGCTTGGATTAATAAATAGAACATGGAGCTGTATATATATATATATATATATATATGTATGTGTGTGTGTGTAGCTATCACATGAAGAATATCAAAATCAGGAGCGTATAATCAGGCTAACATGGAATCTTAAGGGATTAGCTAAGGGACTTGATACATCTCCCCTTCTTAATTAAGAGTGGGGCTTTTTTCTTTTATTATTATTTTACTCATTTGAGAGTTTTTCATACCAGCGTTAGCTGATGGTTTTCCACTGGAGTTTGAGTGACAGCAAGTCTCCTCAAGTCTCCAGAACTCGTCTCAGTATTCTGGCTGATGTCAACAATGCAGTAGTGTGTATTGTCTCCACTCGTCCTCTTCTTTCCAAGTCCTCCAGTCCCTGTATCAATCCCTCGGTGACTGTACCCAGCGCACCGATTACAGTTAGTATCACCGTCACTTTCATGTTCTATAGCTTTTTAGTAGTCTTGCAAGGTCTTGGTACTTATCTCTCTTTTCGATTCCCTTCAGTTTTACCCTATGATCATCCGGAATCGCAAACTCCACTGGCTGAGATTAAATGATCTGTTTGCATCTCAAAATTCAAAAGAACTTTGTGCGTCTTATTTTCAATGATGAATTATGGGTTATGTATAAACCATTTGTTCGTATGGTCTATCATTATCATTATTAATATTTATTGACAGAGTTCTAGCCTATAGGGAATCATTTTACATCATCTCGATCGCTGTGGTTCTGGCATAGGACTAGTTGATCCACTGGTGTTTGTGTGATTCGATGGCTGGTTGTTTTGCCAGTATGGACGGAGTTTGTGCTTTAGGAATTACTACCAGGCTGTGGTCTGTTAATAAAATGCTCTGGTGACTGCAACGAGATGAGGGAACATTAACACCTATAGAAGGTGGTGGTTTTGTTTGTGATACGTTTGCATAATCTATAGGTGGTCAGTCTCGTCTGACTTTATGGGCTGGATCACTTCTTGCTGTTATGAGGAATTGGCTATTTCTTCGGTGGATCTGTGGACTCTATTTTGATTGAATTTGGTTCAGTTGCTGTATGTCGGCTTCTTCCAGGTTACCATAGAATTGTCTTCTCAAACTGCATCTTTGGTTTGGATTGGTTTTGTGGCATATCAGCCATTGTAAGTTATTTAATGCCAAATCCTCTTTATACATTTATATAAGATATATGATAAAACACATTTTCTTCATAACATTTTTAAACGAGCCTAAGCTCATTTTTTTGCACATAGTTAAATGGTTTCAAGTATTTCCATTTAACATGAATATTTCCATTTACAATGAATCATTTGTTTGCACATAGTTAAATGATTTCAAGAATTGCCATGTAACATTAACAATTTAATTTAATATATGTTTGCATACATTTAAATAGATATACATATCTAAAATGAATAGTTGGTCGGTCATTTCATTTTTAAATGAGTTAGAACTAATTTGTTTGCACACTAGTATTGGTGTTGCTTCTGTGTTATTACTAACATTAATAATTCTATTCATTATTAATCATTTGTTTTCAGACAGTGAAATGGTTACAAGTATTGCTATTTAACACTAATTATTCAATTCAGCACAATTCGTTCATTTACACTGTTAAATGATTCCATATATTACTATATAATACCAATAATTTAATTTAGGCAAACAATTAAAGAGTTTTAAGTATTACTGTTCAGCACTAATTATTCTATTCATTATTACTCATTCGTTTGTACGCAGTTAAATGATTGCTAGTATTGCTTTATATCACTAACAATTCTATTAGACTCTTATTTGTGTACACCCAGTCAAAAGGTCAAACAGTTCTATTGCTAATAATTCAATTTAGCATTAGTCATTTGTTTTCACAAAGTTCAAATACTAAACAATTCTTTTTGATCCATATATAGAAACCTATCGGGTGCTTCGAATCCAGGTCAGAGTGGACTTTGGAGCGATGGCAATGAAGAGGTAATCCATGACAGGAACCTTAACATCAGATTGTTTTGTTGGTTAGTTGTTTGGGTTTTATGGTATATCAAATCCATTTTTATGCAAATAGTCATTTCTATTTCAAAGAATTCAGTTTAGCATGAGTACACAGTTTAATGTCGAAACAGCTCTATATTAAACAAATCAGTCAATGTGAAGTATAGTTTCAATGTCAAAAACTGTTCCATATCAAACAATTCAGTTTTGCATAAGTACACAGTTTTATTGTCAAACACATTTCTATTTCAATCAATTCAGTTTAGTCAAACAGTTCTAGTTCAAACAATTCAGATTAGTTCTATTTAACCCATAGATAGGGCCCTATCAGGTGCTACCACTCCGGGACAGAGTGGACCGGGGAGCAATAGCAATGAAGGGGTGCTCCGCATTCCCCAAAGCTCCAGCATCACTGAAGCCTTACCATCAGATTTTTTAGTGTCATTAATAGGACACTCGTTGGAGGGGGTCTTACCTCTCTGCAGAGAAGCAGTCGGTGTATTCTACAGCCACAGCCGACTGGGCAAAGACTGTTTTTTGTCATATCCAGTTGGTGCGGTCTTATCCCTTTGCAGAGATGCAATCGGTGTATTCAATTGCCCCAGCCAACTGGGCTATCATGTTGCCTGTGGACTTTTTGACCAGCATATAAGAGTGGATGTTATCGACCTCTCTGCTTGTCATGGTGATCCTTTGATTTCTTATATTTCCAGTCCAATCTCTTCACCACCGAGTGGAGTCCGTATTTGTCTTCCGTTGAGCATTTCTGCTGAAGACCTAACGTTAGCTGTTAACGATCTTGCTCATATACAACATAATTGCCAAGAGGCAGTCATGTCCAATCTCTCGTGTCTTTAAAAACGTTCTTTTGCACATTTCTTCCACCTTTTCTGTAAAACCGTTAAGACTGTTGATAATATGGAAAGATTCTTTATGCAAAAAAGTGTAATCATATTTACCAACCCCTCCGTTCAGGCAGGATATGACACAAAGTCAATTTTTAAGCGGAGTTTAACAGGTTTCAATTCAGAGTTTTCCTTCTCCTAGACTAGTTGCCTCACCAAGGCTGAAGAAATCAGTCTGCCCTACTATTTACCCATAGCTGGAAGGAGAATAATTGGATTCATCCCTTTCCCAAGGATATTAGTGCTAAGTGAAATGCAATCAGTCTCGTCCAGGATTTGAACTCGTGTCACCGTGTCCATTTCCTACGACGATAACCATTACACCACGGGCACCTCCTACAAAAAAGTGTAATGCATAGAGAAGTCTTCAATTTTTCCACAGATTCTGGACCATTGTCCGTATAAAGTATCTCGACGTTATGTGCCGGGGTGTAAAAGTTATCATCATACGAAATGGACACAGTGACACGAGTTCAAATCCAGGACGACTGTTTGCATTTCACATTGCGTTAATACCCTTAGGAAAGGTATGAATACAACTATTCTCCTTCCAGCTATGGGTAAATAATAGGGCAGACTAGATTTTTTTAAGCCTTGGCCAGTGTTTTAACCTAATAAAAAGTTACTGAATGAGAAATAACCAAAACTGAGGTTCTAAATGAAATGGAAGTCTTCATAACATTAAACAAATACCATAGTTGCCAACAGCGTGAAGAAGGTACCTACTGCTAGTGGTAACTTATCATCATCCTGTTGCACCGCCAGCGTTGATCTCACTGACCCTCTCCCTCCACCCTTCTCTATCATCCATCGCTCCCGGTTAGTCTTCATGGCTACATCCTGTATCGGCACAGAGCTGTTGTATGTAGGTTCTAGCTGCTTGTCCTACCTTTGCTCGTCCATGTGAAGTAGTCCACAGGAGTATGTCACTTATGAGTTCGTCCCTACTTCTCCAGCAATGTCCAGCATGTCTGGTTCGTCTAACTCGGATAGTTTTCGTGATGGGTGGTAACTGCCATACAGCTGCTGCTTTGTGGGGTGCTGCCTCCAGGACTTGTTTAATATTGCTCGTAGCATTCTTGTGTAATTGCCGTCAAGCTTTTTCTCCATACGTTAAGTTAGCGTCCATGTAGTGTATCCATATAGCAGTATCGATACGACTGCTGCTTGGAAAAGACTGCGTTTCATTTTATCGGTCAGATCTGACTTCCATATGACCGAAAGCCTATCGATAGATGTCAATGCCTTTTCTAGTCGCGTATTGATGTCATTCTTGGTTGATGAGATACTGCTTCCTGGTAGGTGAATTTATCTACTAGTTTCAGAGAACTACCATTTAGTGTGGAGATATCGCCTCTTTGATTAAAGCACATGTATTCTGTCTTGTCTGCGTTGACATGGAGACCTATGCCAGCAGCTGCTCGTTCCAGACTAAGTAGCTGGGTTTTAGCTTGGGTTGGTGTATTTGCCAGAAGCGCTACATTATTGGCGTAGTCCGCGTCCGCAATTGTATGAGCGAGGTATCTTCTGTTTCTTTCCTTTATCAGCTTGAAAACGTTGTTTCTCATTTTATCAATAGATGTTCGCACCTACTAAAATGTCGAAGTAGTCTCTGTCTCCATCCGGGGAGCAGACTTCAAGAATTCGACGGATAATCAACATTTGTGATGTCGTGGATCGATTTTTTCGAAATCAATTTTGGTTCTTCCTAAGTATCTTCTCAATTTAGGGTTCTATGCAGTTGTGTAAGTAGAGCATTGTATATCTTGGCCGCTATGAATATAGGGGTTATACATCGATAGTTCTTGGCTAATCCGAGGTCGCCCTTCTTAGGGAAGGTGAGGATGCATCCCTTTATCCATCTATCAACTGTGTTTTGATTATATACGGCATTACAGTGTCGGAGCAGTATGTCGTCGAATTCCCTGGCCTTCCATGCTTCTTGGGTAAACTGTCCTAGTTTGATGTCTAATTGTTTACAAATAATTCTCGTGATTGGTTCTTGTGTAACTTTCGGAGGGTTTCCGAGTAAATTCTCGAAATGTTGTTTCCATAGTTGTATTCGTTCTTGTTGGCTGGTAGCTTTCAGTTTAGCTTTCGCAGTGCTCTTCTTTCTGCTTACTTCGTGTACCGAACCATCCATCCTCAAAATAGTGTCCAACGTATTTATGAGGAATGGGACATACCCATTACTGTTCACCCGTAGGGTATATAAGAGTTAGGTTACCAGAAGGAAAACTATGAATTGAAACCTGTTAAACTCCGCTTTAAAATTGACCTTGTGTCACTTCCTTTCTGTGTGGAGGGGTTGGTAAATACATACAATGTAATTAACTCTTGGTGTTGGTTCCGTTACTTGATATATGATCCCTTGGTTCAGCAGGGATTCCTGGTCTGCTTTGGATTTTTACTTGAGAGCTATTGGGATTCGTCAGAGTGGGTACGCAACTGGTAGTATTGTTGGGTTTAGACGAATGGTGCATTCATCAGGCAAATTGGCAATGGAATCGAATAAGTTGGAAAAATCCCGAAAAATCTGTCTCTTCCTTGAAGATTTCCTTTCAGACTTGATGTTGTCATTGGAATTGGTTTCACGCCATTACGAGGTCTCCATCTTTAATTACAGTTTGTCTGTGGTTGGTGTTCTTTTGTGGCTGCTGTGTCAGATTTAATGGATAAATTTAGGCGCAACTCCCATAATGTCGGGAGCTCTAACAAAATTGAACTTTCAGAATTTACAATATAGAATGTTGCGCAATCAAATCTTTCACGGAACCTTACCTCTAGCCGACATATCCCTTCTTATTTAATTGTTGCCCCTCAAGTCTTTTTAAGTGATACACCTCTGAGGCTTTTTACACGTATTCACGGGTAGAAGGCTAATCAAGGGCCCTGTATCTACTTTCGCGTTGATATCTGCGTTTTTCTGTTGCCAATTGTTAATTTGGCATTTGAAGGTAACTTCTGGATTATATATATATATATATACCCTAGAGTAGCTTTGGCAATCAATTTTGCATTGCAGTGTTCTTGTGCCATTTTAGCTTCGTCAGTCCTTTGTTTTCTTGTTTGTTTGTTTTTTTTTTTCGCAAAGTGTCTCTTTTTATTACATATCATGCATTCTCCTTGGAAGAGACCACTACCACAGTATCTGAACTGTGCAAACTTTTCTTTGTTTTTCGAAGGAATTGCGCGGGCACTTCTTTTTACAAACTAGACGCAAAAAGGGTCAATTTGATAACTACTAGCATCCTCCGTCTCTGTTATATGCTGTTGCGACAGTCAGATCTCTTTTTTCGTTCATTAAGGATTTCTGGGTTGATTTCAACTAATTGCTGAATATAAAAAGACCAGCTATCAACGTCCGTTCCACAATGGGATTGTATTCGCATTGCTTGATTATTTGACGAATGAGTTTCAGAAATGCGTGTGCCAACTCGTTTGGTACTTGTTGACACTGTACCAGTTCGTGTCTATCCACACGAAAATTCGATCACTGGCTGATATATTGTTTAAAATATTTCATGTGAATCTCGACAGTCCTCGCTTCTCCCGATTAAAAAGTAAACGTGTCGCTAATTTCTTGTCCCACGACACAAGCCCATCGGAGAAGATAATTAAGTTTGACATCGACGTCTATTCCACACAAAGGGCCTTTAAAAGGGAAGCTTGACTTGACGTAAAAATCTTTCCATCTTCTTAGCAAGGTTCGAACTCGACCAATCTATTATCGGGGATCGTATCTAATTAGTTGCATCGCGAATTTCTCTAAAAGAAAGTGCGGGGGAAATTTTCCTCTTAACTTGGCGAGTACGTGGTATTCCTTTTTTGTTTTTTTAAAGTTTATCCAATCCTGGTAAAAACATCACTATTAACTGTTATAGTTCTATAAACCGCTTTTTTACACGGTTTTTCTGACACTACGTTATGTTCTATGGGATTGCTTTCCAGGATAGAATGAATTGATAAATAGAACGAGGAGCTGTGTTTATTAATAAGTATCCCAAAAAAGAAGAATATCAGGAGGAGTCTTAAAGGATTAACTTAGAGACTTAACTAATACAGCAATTGTTTCTTAAATGTTTTTTTTTTCTTTTGCACGCAGTTAGATCGTTTCAAGTATTCCTATCAAATAAAAATAATTTGCACACAGTTTTATGGCTTCAAGTATTTTAATACAGTTAATTTATATTCAATTATATGGTTTGAAGTAGCCACTTCTATTTGAAAATAACCATCTCTTTGCACACAGTTATATGATATCAAATATTCCTATCAAATACGCATGATTTGCAGAGAGAGTCCCCGTGGCATAATGGCTGTACTGCGGCCTCGATGTAAGCGAGTTCGAACTCCAGTCGCGCTTTTAAATAATCAGCGCACAGTCGTATGGTTTCAAGTATTCTTATATATATATATATATATAATGTATAATTTTATGAAATTATTTCTATCAATAGTCATCTGTTTGCTAATATTTATATGGTTTCAAATAACAAATCATTATTCTTAGTAAGTAAGTATAGTTTCAAGTAATTACAAATAGTTTACAATTATATGACACCAAGTATTCTTATCGAATACGAATGATTTTTAAACAGATCTATTTGATCCGTAGATGGACACCCAAACAAGTACGACCACTCTGAGTCAGAGTGGACCTGGGAGTAATGACAATGAAGGCATACTCTTCACTCCCCAGATCTTCAGAACTGTAGGGTGAGAATTACTCCTTCATTTCTATTACTCCCAGGTCCACTCTAACTCAGAGTGGTCGTAACTGATAGGGACCCATCTATGGATCTAATAGAACTTTTAAACTATTTAACTGCGTGCAAACAATTGACTGATATTTAATTGATTAATAGTATTACATAGCGATGCTTGAAACGATTTAACTGTGTATAAACAAAATAATGGGTGTTAGCAATAGTTGAACCAATTTAACAGTGTACAAACAAATGATTAATACAAGATAAAATTACAAATGATTTATACTGATTAGAGTTATCTGGACTTTCGAAAACCGAATTATACTAAAAATTCAGCATATCAACCCTTATGGGTTATTTGATTCCAAATCCTGTTTAGACATTTGCAGTGGAACCTTGACTTACGAAAACCTCATTATACGAAAAATTCGGCATACGAAACGGGGTTCGAAGAAATTTCACTCCCATTTAAGGAAAAAATATTCAAGATACGAAAACGAAAATCAAAAGAGTTAAGTTTTATTTATTCATTTAAATTAAGTTACGTAAACTTACGTATGATTTCTGCCATCAGTCAAAATTCCGTTCGCCACCTCCTCTTTCTCTGCCATCAAGCTCACCTCACACCACCCTTGGGCACATTCGCTTGACTCGTTGTCATTAACGAACATATTCCTTCGGGTGGGTTTAATATTTACACTTTATATGACTGCTTTTGGGGGCTGGAGCGAATTACTCCATTTATAGGGTAAATCTAGTCCCATTATACGAACATTTCAAGATACGAAATTTCCTCCGGAACAAATTAGTTTCGTATCTCAATGTATAACTATATTCGTGTTAGATAGGAATGGTTGAAACAATTTTACTCGGCATAAAAAGTGAATTTTTTTTGTATTACATAGCAATACTTAAAACCGATTGACGGCGTGCAAAAGAACAAATTGTGTTGAATAGAATTATAATAATATATTATATAATATAAAATAATAATCATTAGTGTTAAATTGCAAAACTTGAAACAATTTAACTGCATGCAAATAAGACTATTAATGCGAACAGCACTTGAAACCACTTCACTGAGCACAAACAAATCATTAATATTTGATAGAATTATTACTGTTAGATAGAAATACTTGAAACCATTTAACTCTGTGCAAACAAATGAGCTCATTTAAAAAGTTATCTGCAAACTATTCGTTAACAAATTATATAACTAATATATGCATGTTTAAAAAGGATTTGGCAAGGGTTGATATGCCATAAAACCAAACCACCCTTGCCCAGTCGGCTGGAGCTGTAGAATATACCGACTGCACCTATTCAGAGGGGTAAGACCCCCACCACGAGTGTCCTGTTAATGACACTAAACCATCTTATGGTTAGGCTCCAGTGATGTTGGGGCTTCGGGAAATGTGGAGCACTCCTTCATTGTCATTGCTCCCTGGTCCACTCTGGCCCAGAATGGTAGCACCTGATAGGGCCCTATCAAAGGGTTAAATAGAACTAAACTGCATACTAGTGCTAAACTGAATTGTTTAAATTAGAACTGTTTGACTAAAATGAATAGCTTGAAATAGGAATGTTTTTGACAATTAAACTGTGTACTTACATTTAAACTGCGTACTTATGTTAAACTGAATTGTTTGAAATGGAACTGTTTTTGACATTGAAACTGTACTTACGCTAAACTGAATTGTTTAATATAGAACTGTTTTGACATTTAACTGTGTGTAAAGAATAATCTATACTTATACTGAACTGAATTAGCTGAATTAGAACTGATTGATTAAACTGAATAGCTTGAAAAAGAAATGTTTTTGACCATGAAACTGCGTACTCATGCTAAACTGAATTGTTAGAAATAGAACTGACTATTTGTTTAAAATGGATTTGGAATTAGATAACCAATAAAGATTGATATGCCATAAAAAAATCCAACCAACCGGATCTGGAACCTTGCAGTTTACTGTCATATCAAGGGCGCCCCCCTTTTTGGTCTTACCCCTCTGTAGAAGATAGAGTCTGCATATTCTAAGTAACTCGCCCCGACAGAACGAAGAGCGGTAAATTTCAGAAGTTGAATTTTCTCCATGAAACCATTCCTTCCGTTGGTTGAAAAGCCACCTTCATTCTATTCGGACGCGTGTCTTTCATCTCTCTTCGTTTTATGTAAAGCCACACGCAGACACAATCGACCCTTTTTATTAAATGACGTTTCTTACTGCTATCAAAACTGAAGGAAAAAAAAAAAATAATCAACCGGAAGTGCACTTCGTGTGTTAAAATGACGAGCTCGTTTTCCTGTCGTAAGAACGAGCAACTTGTTTTTAAAAAAGTTGATTACTGTTAGTATTTTTTGACCAGTTTTTTTTTAAAATTTATGTCATTTTTTTCCCCTAAATCTGATCTCACAGATGTCTACTTATCAAATATGTGAATGTGTGTGTGGCATTGTCGAACAAAGATAAACTTATCTTTCTTTCTATTTATTTATTAATTTGGCCAACCTATTTTTTGGTTATTTTCATGTTCGTTGGTTGGTTTTATGCCATGTCAACTCTTATTAGGTTATATGATGCCGAAGTCGGTTTTCTTTCTTCCTTTTCTTTTTTGTTGTTGTTGTAAAGAAGTATATATATACCTCCAACTCTTCCGACACTCCTAATTCCACTCTAACCCGTAGTGGTAGCAGAATCTCATCTATGGGTCAAATTGACCGATTTGAAAATGATCAGTATTAGATAGGAATACTTGAAACTCTATAGCTGTGTACGAATTATTTATATCAACAATAGTTATTTGAAGCTATAATTGCTCACAAAGGAATATTATTATAAGTTACTTGAAACTATATGATTATGTACAAAATATTAGTATTTGGACAAATTCATCTACCACGGAAGCAGTGTCTCACCTACCGAAAAAGACATCAATACATAACTAGCGAAGTCCTGGAGAGCTATCGATCGGCTATCGATCCTATGGAAGTCAGACCTATTCGATAAAATAGCTTTTTTTCAAGCAGCTGTCGTGTCAATACTACTATATGGATGGACCACAGGAATGCTGACCAAGCATATGGAGAAAAAGCTTGACGACAATTGTACAAGAATGTTACGGGCAATATTGAACAAATCCTGGAGGCAGCATCTCACAAAGCAGCAGCTGTACGGCCACCTGCTACCCATTTCGAAAACCATCCAAATTAGACGAACGAGACATGCAGGACACTACTGGAGAAGTGAAGAAAGAACTCACAGGCGATGTACTCCTGTGGACCCCTTTACACGGAGGAGCCAGTGTTAGGCGAACCTATCTAGAAGCAGCTCTATGCGGAAATGGGATGTAACCTGGAGGACCTGCCGGGAGCGATAGAGATGAAAAGCGGAACAGGATCAGGGAAATGATGATGATGAATAGTTGAGAGGAATCCACGTGGCTAAAATGCAGGTCTGCAGCCTCGAAGTAATCAAGTTCAAATTTCATTCGAGTTTCTTCGTTCTCTTTCGGACATACTTCCGGGAAAAGTATGAACCTTCTCACCCTTCCAGCAATGGTTTAAATCGTAACACTGTTGCTCTTCTATAAGGGTTGCTTTAGCATTAAATAACTTATGAAGGTTGATATGCCATTAAAGACAAGAAAGCTAAACCTATATGGCCATATAACTGTGTCTTATTATTTGTATGCGAGAATAAGCGAAACTTCGTAAATAACAACAAAAAGAAGGGAAGAAGTTAAGCAATAAAGAGTAGATTCAATACAGACATGGGTGAACAATTAGTAAAAACATTAATAGGTTAGATTAAGCAAAGCTATGAAATAGTAATCACCATCATTATCAAGTCACGCTGATAGCACGGATTTTCTTGACTCTTTCTCATCATCTGTCCCTATCATCCAGTCGGGTCCTCTAGACTGCATCCATGTCCACACAGAGCTGGTGTTTATAAATCCTTTAATTCCTGTAGCTAAGGATGAATTCACACATGAATTAAAAAATATTTTTTATAAGTGGCAATTTTCAATGTAAATAAAATAAAAAAGACGTTGAATTTTAAAATAATAATCAGTCCCTTTGTACTTCCGATCAGTCTAAGACATATGATAAATATTTATTAATCTAGCGAAGGAAAGACTGTAATGTCCAATCAGGATACCCCTTATTTTGGTTAGTTGGCTTCGTTCTCTTTAGGATTCAAGTCAGGACTCATTGAAGGTCATAGTAGAAGTGTTATCTTCTTTTTCTGAAGCAAAGCAGTCACTGGTTTAGACGTATGTCTAGGATCATTTTCTTCCCGGAAAGTAAATCGCCGACGTTAATCAAGATTTTCCGTTGATAGTTGTAGATTTTCATCCTGAATTCCGATTTCATTATTCCTCTTGTTCCAATTAATTGTCCAGTCCCCCTTGAATTTAAACAACCCTAAAACATCATCGAACCGCCTCTGTGTTTTAATGTTGGCAGTGCGCTCTTTGGGAGGAAAGCTCGAGCTTTCTTGCGCCAAATCTTCTGTACGTCATTATGTAAAAAAAAAAAATTATCTTTCATCACTCCAGTACCTGTCCCCAAAAGCAATTTTCTTTGTCTAAGAACATATTGGCAAAATCATTGGTATATCATCCTTCGAGGGTTATTTAATGCCAAAGTCATTCTAGTTAAAAATAGTAGTGGATCTCTGCCCTGGCGGCTGAGACAGTGGAATACACCAACTACTGCATCTCTGCAAGGAGGCAAGACTTCTCCTACTCAACGAGTATCCTGGATATGACTCCACACGATCTGATAGTCAAGCTCCACTCCTGCAATTTTGGGGAATGTGGAATACCCATTCATTGCCATTACTCTCAGGTCTACCCAGACCCGGAGTGTTAGTACCTGACTAGGTCCCATCTATGGATCAAATAGGACTCTTTAACCATTTAACTTTCTGTAAATAAATGACTGATGTTGAATTGAATTTTTAGTGTAACATAGCAATACTCGAAACCATTTGACTGTGTCCAAATGAATGAATAGTTTTGAAAAGAATTATTTGTGTTAAATAGCAACTCTTGTAACCACTTCAATGTGTGTAAAAAATTATTGATATTCAACAGAATTATTAGTGTTAGATAGGAATACTTGAAACAATTTAACTGTGTTGAAACAATAGCAATACTTAATTGTGTGCAAGGATATTGGCTCTAACTTTTTTCGAAATAGAATTACCTCCCAACTATTCACTTATAAATATAAGCATAACCATTTAACTGTGTAAATAAATTACTAATTTTAGATTAAATTGCTCAAGTTAAATAGTCATATTTGAAACCAATTAACTGTGTGCAAACAAATGATTGATATTGAATAGAATTATTAGTGTTATAAAGGAATACTTGAAACCATTTAACTAGGAAAACAAATGAACTCTAACTCATTTAAAAATTTTACCTACTTTGTTTATAAACAATGACCCAGGAGACCGGGGTTCAATCCCAGGTCGAGTCATACCAAAGACTCAAAAAATGGTAATTGATGCCGCCTTGCTTAACTCTCAGGATTATAAGGTACGTATCAAGGGTAAAGTGGGGCAATCCATGGAATGGAGTAGCACCCTCCCCTACACCTACACTATTGAAAAGAAGCCTCCGGGTCTCCCTCGATTAAGGTCGCCAAATTTAACAAAAAAATATGGCATTAAATAACCAACAAGGGTTGTTATGCTCTAAAAGTCAACCAACCGACCTTTTTAAGCTGAGATCTTGGGGGATGAGCAGGCCGTCTGCAAGATGGGCTCTAAGAATAATGGCACCAGCTGAATCGCGTTGTTCACGGACACTTCTAACTTATTGAACGTCCTAATTCTATCAATTTGGTTTCTTAGTTTAACGGCATATCAACCTGCTTGGGTTATCTAACAGCAAATCCATCCGAGTTGAAGAAGATTAGTGGTACTATTTAACCAATAGCTGAGAAGATAAGGAGGAGTTTCATACCTTTCCGAAAGTGAATGCTATAACGCAACTGGAGTTCGAACTCGGATACTACAAATTTACAGTCCAGCACGTTATCCATTACGCCACGGGTAATTACGCCAATGTAAGAGTGATGTAACATTAATTTTAATTTTTGAATTTCTTTCATTTTGCAAGACTGGTTGTCCACCATGGCTGCTCTGCATTTTTACTCATAGCTAAAGGGAAAAAGTTCGTACCTTTCAAAAATGTATGGTCGAAAAGTGAACGTAATAGCGCGACTAGAATTCGAACTTGTTAACTATGAAGACACATTCAAGTACTTAAGTTATCACGCCCCTCCCACCCCGTATTTTGAGTAGCCTCTACAACGTTTTAACTAACCGGATAGATAGGCATATATGTACCTGTGCACCCGCACAGAGGCATTTGCGAACAGAATTCCAAGGAAATAAGAGGGAGGGGTACTTTTGATTGTCCAAGTATTGCGTAGCTGCACGGGCACTCTAATCTGCCATCTATTGATTATTACACCTTAACAATCGTTTCATAGAGGCACCTGACAGGTGTGCGGACATAGAAAGAGAGAATTTGGGTGACATCTAGCTGTAGATGTCATGGGCTGGGTAGTGAGGATGAACGCAAGGAACACGATAAAGTTAACTGTAAAATAAACGGGGTGGATGAATAGAGACAGATTTAAGAAAGCACAGGTTTATAAGAACGAACGAACGAAGAAATTATGTTAGAGAAAAGAAATAAGATTAATGACACAAAAGAAGGAAGAAAAAAACTATATATATATATATATTAAGTTAAGTTGGCGACTTTAGTCAAGGGTGACTTGAAGGCTCACTTTTTAATAGCTACTACACCGAGGTGTAGGGGAGGGCGCTATTCCTTTCCCAGGATTGCGCCACTTTACCCTTGATCCTCACCATATAGCACTGAGTTATAAGATGTAATATATATATATATATATATATATATATATATATATATATATTGGTGTTATTGATTCATATCAATACCCGTAACAGGATGGAAATAAATTTACAATCCTATTGTGACCGGTTTTTGTTTTTCTTAAAGAAATTATTGCTCTGTAATGTCAGTTACATTGAGCTTTTTACCAGGAAAATTTAAATGTTCATAGTTGAATGATTTTTTATCCGGACGGAATTATTCCCGACTCCGGTTTAACTGGACCGAATAATACACACACACACACACACACACACACACACACACACACACACACACATATATATATATATATATATATATATATATATGTATATACGAGGGTCATTCAAAGACTGCTATATATATATATATATATATATATATGTATATATATATATACGAGGATCATTCAAAGACTGCTAAGCCTCGCCCAGATTTTAGATTTGCCGTACACTTCACTCTTTTGCATGGGTCTTACTTGCACAGAAATGATGGCAGAAATCTGAATTAGTTTTTCTTGTTTTTATATGAAGTAGTAGTGTATTGCTTCAACGAAAACGATCAACTTTGGCTCATCTTTTTGGGCAAAGCTTAGAACTTATTGAACGACTATATATATATCTATATATATAGATATATATATAGTAGCTTTAAGATGGTGCATGTATGCTATACATATAAATATATAGCTTTTTGCATTTGAAGGAGAGAATGGGAGGTATAATGCAGGAAAACACAATTTAGTAGATGACATTCATTCTCATTTGGGGATCAAGTTTTGATCATAGACAGTGAATGATGGGAAAGTCTTTTGCAATACATTTTAGCTTTTATTTGTAATGTACAGCTAAAACCCACCAGATGAAAAGAATAATGAAACTTGAAATAGTGGGTAAAGCGATATATATATATATATATATATATATATATATATATATATGTGTGTGTGTGTGTGTGTGTGTGTGTGTGTGTGTGTGTGTGTGTGTGTGGTTTTAAATAAAATCATGCAGGGTAATAAATGGAAAATAATATGCAAAATTAAATTGATATATTTTGCAAATCGGGTAAAAATTAAGCAGAAATGAAGTGATTTTTGTAGTGAAACATTTCTGTTTAATTCTTTCAAGATTCTCTTCCATATTTGTCAATCTATCTATCACGCACGTGAACACACACACACGTACACACACACACACGTACACACACACACACACACACACACACACACACACATATATATATATATATATATATATATATATATATATATATATATGTATATATATATAGGGGAGAAAAATAAAACGTGAAGAGGAAAGTGTTCGTTTATTTATTATGACACTCTCCTCTATTTGGTTTTCATCAAATAAAGATTTTTGGGGTGGGGCTCAGATTTCGTAAAAAATACTAGAGATCGTCAAAACTATCTCTGAGGTTGTCATATCAACGTAATTAGGAACGAAAGTCGTTATGAAACTAAACAGTGGGAACGATAAATCGTTCGAAGTTATGATCATAAAATTCATTTTAACTACTAATTAAAAAGATTTGTGTGTGTGTGTGTGTGTGTGTGTGTGTGTGTGTGTGTGTGTGTGTGTGTGTGTGTGTGTGTGTGTGTGTGTGAAGTAAAACTACTTTTAATGATTTGTAATAATAAGTGTATAAAAAGTGTTCGATACAAAAAAGGAAATATAAAGATATGATCCCACATTATTCATTCTATAACTGCTAGTTTCACGTGTTGGTAGTCATTAAGGGGAAAATGTTGTGGTTTGACTTCCATGCTTTTTTTTAAAGAAAAAACCTTATGTCCAACAATCAATTTTTCTTGATAAATATGAAAGTCATACCACTTTTTTCGTCTTATGATTGTTGAAAAACATAAAACGCACAGTAACGATATACATAAGGGTATGTGTTTGGGGTGGGGGCAGAGAGAGAAGGGTTAAATTGACTTAACTAGAAATTTGTAGGGAGTGAATCAGACCCACCTGTGTTCGTAACTAAATAAGGAAGAGAGACTGTCCCCTCTGAGGCGATGGCCATCGAGGTATGAGGATACAACAAGTATTTGGAGATGGCAGGTGTTTAAGTTTGAGTCTTATAAAAAAAGAAGAAAAAATTTTGAGTAGAGCATATGTATAAGGACAGCCGGAAAAAAAAGAGTTGAACTCCAGCGTAGGTGAGTGAGTAGTTGTAAATCAGATGGTAGAAAAAATAATAATATTGGAAGTGGATATATACGAAATTGAAATACTTCTTGAATGGTTTAGTTTGGTTTTATGGCATCTCAATCCTTGTTGGTTTTTTAATGCCTAATCCTATTTTTACATATATATTAGGTATATGATTTGAGAACATGTTTTGTAGATACACACAGTTAAATGATCAAACAGTTATATTTCTTACAATTAAATTTAGCATAAGTCAACCAAGTTAAGTGGTTTCAAGTATTGCTATGTGTCACTAACAATTTAATTAAATATCGGTCATTTATCTATTTATAGTTAAACGATGAAACAATTCTATTTCAAGCAATTCAATTTAGCATGTCTACAAAGTCCTATTTACCAACCCCTCCGCTCGGGCAGGATATGACACAAGGTCAATTTTTAAGCGGAGTTTAACAGGTTTCAATTCAGAGTTTTCCTTCTCCTAGACTAGTCGCCTCACCAAGGCTGAAGAACCTAGTCTGTCCTACTATTTATCCATAGCTGTCGGGAGAATAATTGGATTCATACCTTTTCTTGCTATGTGAAAAATGCAATCAGTCTCGTCCAGGATTTGAACTCGTGTCGCCGTGTCCACATCCTGCGACGATAACCATTACACCACGGGCACCTCCATGTCTACAAAGTAAAATGGGTCTATGTATTGTTATGTATCATTAACAATTCGATTTAACATCAGTCATTTGTTTACACACGGTTAGATGATCAAAATGTTCTATTTCTACCAATTCAATTAAGCATTAGTCATTCGTTTACACAGCTTTTTGACCTATAGATAAGACCCGATCAGGTGCTACCATTTGGGGTCAGAGTGGACTTGGGAGCAATGGCAATGAAGGGGTACTCCGCATTCCCCAAAGTTCCATCATTACTGGGGCCTTACCATCAGATTGTGTAATGTCGTATCCAAAAAACTCGTTGGGGTCAGGGGTCTTATCCTTCTGCGGAGATGCAGTCGGTGTATTCTACAGCCTCCGCCGGCCAACCGGGCAGACAATACTTCTTGAATAACACTCTATAGCACAAGAAAAAAACAACCATCTCGTATTAGGATTCAGAAGTGGGGATGATTTTCTGAATAAGGATGCAGTGAATTTGAATCTCACTGAGAGTAGTTTTTTTTTTAGAAAAACCTACAATATCAAAATCTTATTCGTATACCCTGGTTTAGGAGTAGTAATTAGCTAGCTAGTCTCTTGTACCAATTAGTTAATGATGTGAATTTGAGCCTCACAAGATGCCCTGTTATTGTTTGTAACGTGTTTTTATCGGCATGTCAAGCAGTTTGGGGTTATTTTATCCAAAGAGGTTAGGGAATTGCGTACATTGTTCTTTAATATTTACATTTTTTTGTGTAGTTTCTTTATCTATTCACACGGTGATGCGGTATAAAGTATTCCTATCAAATGCAAATAATTTCCAAATAGATGTATTTGACCTAAGGACAAGACCCTAATAGTTACTACCATTCCGTGTCAGGATGGACAAGGGAGTAATGGCAATGAAGGTGGTTATCTATGCGTCCCAGAGCTCCAAAACAGGAGCCTAACCATCAGATAAAGTTTATTATTATACACAGGACACCCTTTTTTAAAGAGTGTCTTACCCATCCAGCAGAGGATACAGTCAGCATATTCTAAACCCCGTCGACAGAGAAGCCCACAATTGTGATTTCGCGATAGAATGATTTAAACATCTTAGTCTTATATATAAAACATAGGGAGGAGTTCCCAAGTAACTAATGTTTTGGGCTGCGAAATCGTAGTAAGCAAGTTCGAACTCCAATCGCGCTACTACGTTCACTTTCGAACCAATATCCTTGAGAAAGTCATGAACTCCCTTATCCCACAGCTAGAGGTTAAACAGTACCACTATTGTCTTCAACAAAGATGGCTTTGACATTAAATAACCCATAAAGTTTGTTTTGTCATTAAAACAAAGAAAGCCAATCTCAATGTAAAACACAATGTGATTTAAATATGAAGACAAAAATTGTTTGGAAATCAGATTGATAATTATCGTTAGTGGTCTAGCATCATCTAACGGAACATGAGTGTGAGAATTGTGAATGATGATTTATTGATTGAACGGTCGTATGTTCTTTCTTTATATATATAATTTCATCCCTTGTTCTTTTATTTTATTAAACATCCATTGTTGATCTAAAAACACTCGGTATCATCTTACCTAAAGTCTTGATGATGGTTTATTGAAACCGAAACGTTACTGTGTCGACTTTCTTTCATGATAAATTCAGCACTCTGGATTACTTTGTTTTTCAATTTTTCTCCATACATATATAAAAGGTAAAGTCGGCGACTTTAATCAAGGGTGGCCTGATGGCTCCATTCCCTGGATTGCTTCACTTTACCCTTAATCCTCGCCTTATAATGCTAAGTGCTAAAGAAGGCGGCATCAAGTACCATATTTGAATCTTTGGTATGACTCGACCTGGAGTTGAACCTCGGTCTGACAGACCATTGGCGGCGAACACTCTACTCATTTAGCCAACAGCCCAGTAATACGTATGCATATATATATTTGAGAGATGAGGTCTCATTATTGCATATATATATATATATATATATATATATATATATATATATATATATAATACGACCTCATCTCACTAAAAAGTTATGAGAATGTCCAGTAACGTTTTAACTTTCTCTTCCCAACATTGATTAAATAATTGGCCAGACTGGGAGCCTTGATCCAACCATCGTGATCCAACCATCGTGAATTTATACCAGCTATACCCCACTTATACCAGCTATACCCCACTGATACCAGCTATACGCCACTTAAACCAGCTATACCCCACTTAAACCAGCTATACGCCACTTAAACCAGCTATACCCCACTTATACCAGCTATACCCAACATTTATACCTTGATCCAACCATCGTGAATTTATACCAGCTATACCCCACTTAAAAATTGACCTTCAGTATGAATTTATCTAACTCTCTGCAGGATGGGGCACAAGGCCAGTTTTAAGTGGAGAAAAGCTGGTTTAAATTTAAAATTTTCCTTCTCCTAGACTAGTTGCTCTACCAAGATTAAAGAAACCAGTGTGTCATACTATTTACCCACAGCTGGAGGGAGAACAAAGGGATCCATGCCTTTCCAAACGGTATTAACACAAAGTGAAACATAAACAGCCTCGTGTAAGATTTGAACTCGCGTTGTCGACTCCATTTCCTTCAACGCTAACCGTTACGCAAAGTGCACCTTGACTTTGTGGCGCATCCTGTCTCCAAGGCAGACGAACAATCCGTACCGTTGTGAAAACCAAAAAAGAGAAAATTGATATTGTATTTTTGTCTGAGATAATAAGATTTAGGCTCAAGTCTTGTTAGAAAAACAAAACGAAACTAGTTTTGATACACCCTCATAAAATTTCGAAATATTTATTTTATTTTATCTTTAATTAGAATTATGAGTCGCGCAGGGACCAAATTCATACGAAGAATGAACGGTATAATTAATTTACAGACATGCGCATAAGCATTCCTTTTCATCCAGACCCGACGTGGGCCTTTCGCGGACGTAAACTGATCTGTTGTGTTTAATAGCGGTTTCCCTTTTAGTTGATTCAATTTAGGCGTACGCTTAATTATGAAACTGATCAAAGTCGGTTGATAAGGCTACCAGATTGAAAAGTAAAAAAGACAGGAAAAGTGGAAAGAAAACAGATATGGAACGATGATAGCGCCAAAATTTCCCTCACAAGTGATTTGTTGCACGATTCTGTCGACTAAAGAATACGTAATCAGATAGACTGAACGATAAATAAAAATGGGAAAGAGGAGATATGTACATCAATTCATATAAACAAACCACCCACACACACACACACACACACACACACACACATATATATATATATATATATATATATATATGTGTGTGTGTGTATGTATGTTTGTGTGTGTACGTGTGTGTGCTCGGGGTGAAATGGTTACCGTCTTCGGAAATGGGCACGGTGACCCGAGTTCAAATCTAGGACGAGGCTATTTGCATTTCACGTAACGTTAATTCTCTAGGGAAACGTATTTATCCAACTATTTTCTCTTTAGCTATGGTCAGACTGCGTTCTTTAACCTTGGCATGGCAATTGGTCAAGTAGAAAGAAAACACTGAATTTAAACCTGTTAAACTCTGCTTTAAAAATTGACTATGCGTCACACCCTGTTTGTGCGGTATACACACACACACACACACACACACACACACACACACACACACACACATTATATATATATATATATATATATATATATGAATCCGTTTGATATGACATATTTTATCAAATATGACTAGCAAGGATTCGGAGTTGTGTTTTTACATTAACCTTTTCTTTTTCGCGAATGAGAAATCGCAAATGAGGTTGACGGCAGTTGAAGATTTGGGTGCGACCACGCCTTAGTTTATAAGATGCGGGTGGGACCACGCCCTAGATTAACGATGTTTTTATATGATCAATGAATATTTGGAATGAGAGCGTTCATCGTGAGCAGTTGAACGTGCAATCCCTTAATCACAAAAAAAAAAAAATCTAATCTATGACGTGGGCATTCTCACATTTCCGACAATGTCCAACTTAGGTCGAAAGTACATGGACTCGGGTTGTATCATCAGAGATTTCGGACAATTATTAACCAACCTTTAACTTATTTTTATATAACGACTGAAGTGTAAAGCGGGTATGGTCCCAGAAGGAGGGAAAGGTTAGCCATGCGAAGGCCTTGTAGTTGAAAAAAAAAAACATATACTCGTAGAAGCTAAGATGATTAAATGCCCTGAGACAATGCAGAAAAGTGTGAAGAAAAGACGAAAACGGGTATGAAAACATATAGAAGCTGAGATGATTAGATGTTTTGAGCTGACCTGCACCAGTCTCCCAAAAGAAGAATGAAGAAGAGCAGAGATGATCAGAGGTTTTGAGTTAGCCTTGTACCAATCTCTTGACTGCAGAACGAAGAAGAACGGTTCACTGAACATTCCGTATCACCCCTTGTGAGTATATCTTAGCTGTTCCTAACTCCATCCTGACTCAACTATTTCAACCATTTCGTAATGAAGAAAAACAAGAGGACAAGAAGAAGAAGAAGAAGAAGATACTTTAATACATGTGTTATCTCTTCTTCCTGTATGCGACATCCTTTGTCCTCGTGGTGTAATGGTTGAAGCGATGGACCGCGAAATCATGATAAACGAATTCAAACTCCAATTACGCTATTACGTTCACTTTCGGACAAATACCCTTGGGAAAGGTATAAATCCCCTTAGTTGAATAGTACTGCTACTGTTCTTCTCGTAGAATGGCTTTGGCATTGAATAACATACAAAGGTTGATATGCCATTTAACAAAGAAACCAAACCTCGTAGTTTTTTTAATAAAAATACTCTTTATACTTGTCTTTAATAGGAATCATTTTTGAGATGAGGCTTCTTAATCTGAGAATTAATTTTTATTTATTGCGGACTTTTTTGTCCTCATCTTGGTAGTTTTTGTGTTGTTTCTTCTTTCAGTACGTTTCGGCCAAATGTCACCTCTGGCCTTCTTCAGGGGATTTTACCGCGACCTCGGATAGGAATACTGAGTCTTGTAACCGTATCCCCAGTAATTACTGCCATCCATAGTTGTCTATCGCACCACGTTTTTGACCAAGTAAACCTCTGGCCGGCTTGGGTAGGATTTGAAACCGCTATCTTCTGACCGTAGAGACTCAACCCCTCTATCCGCTGCGCCACGGGCCCCGAAGGGCGATCAAGGATGGATTTTTTGGTCTTATAAATCCTTATCTGGTCTTCTATAGTCAGGTCCGTACCGAATTTTTGTACTTGTCTTTAATTGGAATCATTTTGAGATGAGGCTTCCTAATCTGAGAATTAATTTTTATTTATTGCGGACTTTTTTGTCCTCAATAAATAAAAATCCGCAATAAATAAAAAGTCCGCAATGAATAAAAAAAAGTCCGCAATAAATAAAAATTAATTCTCAAATCCTCTTTATATATATATATATATATATATATAGGATTTATAAACACATTTTGTTGATGACCTTTTTAGAACGAGCCTGAACTCATTTTTTAACACGAATAATTCTATTTAGAATTACTCATTTGTTTGCATACATTTAAATGGATATAAATATATGATTTATAAGTGAATACTTTGTAGACATTTCCATTTCTAAACGAGCTATAACTAATTTGCCTGTACTCTAGTATTGCTACTGTCTCTACACAGTTATGTTGCATGGCCATGTGCAAATGCCTGCAGAATCATGGGGACACAATCATAACGACGAGCGACACAATCTTTTAGAAAAATATACCTCTCACTTTATTGAAAGGATTGTGTGTGAGAGGGAGTTGGAGACTGAACAGAACTGCAATATATTGACCTCCACTCTTATGGCCATCAGCGTTTCTTTCCCGTTCTCTAGGGTTGCTCAACCGGAGGCCCGGGGGCCAAGCTCTCTCTAGGTGCTGGCTTTCTATACTGCATCTTGTCACCAACGGGTCTGGTCTCCAAACTAACTGACTTCCTGTCTTCACCGAGTTATATAATAGTTCAACCCCCACCTTCTATTTTGTGGGCGTCACAAATTGCACTCATTCAACCCATCCACGGTCAAGGTTAAAATATCCTGATCGACCGGATGCACCTGTTATTGACAAATGTGCATTTCCTATTTTGACAGCCCAGCCGGGTCGTAGGTCAATGTACAACAGTTAGATGGTTTCAATTATTGCTACTGAACACTTATAATTCTATTTAATACTAATCATTTGTTTTCACACAGTGAAGTGGTTACAAGTATTGCTATTTAACACTAATAATTCTATTCAAAATTGCTCATTCGTTTGCACACAATATCTCACAAACAATTCAATTCGACAGCAGACATTTGTTCACAGTTTAATGATGAAACAGTTCAATTTCTAACAATTCAATTTAACATTAGTCATTTGTTTTCACATCGTTTAAATATCAAACAGTTCTATTTGACCCATTGATAGAACCCTATCAGGTGCTACCACTCCGGGCCTGAGTAGATCTGGGAGCAATGGCAATGAAGGGGAACTCCACATTCCCTAAAGCCCCAGGACTAGGGCCTCACCATCAGATTGTTTAGTGTCGTATTCAGGATATTTGTTTACAGGAGGGTGAGGAGTTTTACTCCCCTGCAGAGATGCAGCTGTATGTATGTGGATTATTAAAGATAATATACTCACACAAACACACATATATTTATGTATGTACGTGTGTACATATATATGTGTATGTGTATGTGTGTACATATATGTGTTTATATGTATGTGTGTATATATGTGTATGCATATTTTAAGTGCAAGAAGGCAGTGGCAGAGAGTCAATTGCGTTGAAAGAATAAAAATTTGACCACTGTTAAATTACACGGTAATTATTAATGTTTACTGAAAACCTGAAATAGGAAAAGGCTCGAAAACCTACTCCCAGCTCGAATATCCTGGCAGTGTGTCTCTGTCTTAACCATGGCAAATGAGTTTCCCCCTTGGTGCATTCCTAACACAAGTTGGACTCTGTGGTGGATGGTGGAGCACAGACCCAGTGAAAACTAAACGTCACTTATGGCATCTTCAGACAAGAAAAAAAAGTAATCTATCCAAATCAGACAAGGAGAATGAGATACGGGACTTACCCAGTTTCATTGTCAGTGAATCTTTGGAGGAAGTCTGCCTGGCTAAATTCTCCCCCATTTTTTTAATAGAAAGGTTATCGAAATGCGAGCCACCCCCTAAAAGTAAAGAAAATATGGAATGGAAACTTGTTTGTTGAGGTGGGCAGAAGGAAAGCTTCCACACGGTCAAATGCAGAGCATATTCCTACAAAAGACTGAACACTTCAAAAGAAGTTATCAGAAGTTGGAAGTTGGCCTTGGCTATAACAGAAAGGATGACAGCAGCTCCAGGAAAACAGGGCGTGACAAACATCAGAAGAACCCCCATTAGAAAAGGCAGACAGCAAATCCAGACCAACACCTACATTCTGACATTTAATCAGCCCTATATTCCCCAGGAAGTGAAAATCGGGTATTGTCTCGAGAGGGTTGAAAAATATGTTCTAGCATCCCTGAAGCGTTTCAAATATCAAAAATATGGACACCACAGGGAATCTTGCAAAGGACGAAAGTGTGGTAAAAAGGGACTGGACCATACAGAGAAAGAATGCTAAAAGAAAATTAGATGTCCAAACTGTCGACTACACCATCTGGCTTACTCAAGATTTTGTGACGTATCTAAGAAAAAAGGAATTATTAAAAATAAAGCACAAGAGAAGAGGGACCTTTCTGGAAGCAAGGAAAATAGTAGGGTCCTGTAGGGGAGAAAACATATTGGGTGGATCCAATCAATCAAGACAACAAATACTGGGCTCTGGTGGAGGAACTGATCCAATTGGAACCAAATGATTGGCCAAAGTTCGAGGAGCACCCAAAAAAACTAAACTAGGCTGAATTTCAGTAAGCACAAACTTAACGAAAAGAAGCCACAAATAAAGAGAAATCCAGTGAGGTAGTCCAAGGTAAAAAAAAAAAACACATAAAATCTACCATTCAAACACGAAGGACGCCTCCTAAAGATAGAAAATCTCTACCAGCAAAACAGGGCTTACATAGGTTTCCAATTTCTCCGCGGGTGTCCTCGTGGTGTAATGATTAAAGCGATGCACTGCGGAATCGTAGTAAGCGAGTTCGAGCTCCACTTTCGGACAAATACTCTCGGGAAAAGTATGAACCCGCAATCCTCCCAGCTATTGGTTAAATAGTACCACAACTGTTCTTCTAGAAGGATGGCTTTGACATTAAATAACCTACAAAGGTTGATATCCCATTAAAACAAAGAACCTTAACCTAAATCAAATCCTTCTACTCAAAACCGTCAAAGACAAACAAAAAAGCTTGCCTCCCAAAAAGCCAGAACCATTCAAACAAAAACCACAAGTTCCCTCTGAGCAACCTGGAAAAAATACATATGAACACCAAAGTGAACAATGAAAGACCAGGAAGCGCATTCAAACTGCCCTCAACCAAAATCGATATAGACACTTCAATATCAAGAAGAAAGTTAACTATAAGAATGAATAAACGGTGCAATAATCACTACATAGATTCTAGAGTATAGAAAATATGGATAGCGACACTGACTGCGTAGTTGGCAAACTCAATAAAGAAGATATAAGTAAAGTTGGTGATCTTATTCGACGGTCACCCGAAGGCTCCTTTTCAATAGCTACGACACCAAGTTATAAGGACGGCGCTTCTCCATTTCCTGGATTGCTCCACTTTACCCTTGATTCTTACCTTATAATGCTGATTGTTAAGTAAGGCAACATCAAGTACCATTTTTTGAGTCTTTGGTATGACAGGACCTGGGATTGAACCCCGATCTCCCGGACTATTGGCGAACACTTTACTCATTAGGCCAATAGCCCGGTTACCTACAAATTATTCGCTTACAAATCATATATACTCAATATATATTTATAAAGAGGACTGTGGCATTATATAACCTACACGGGTTGATATTCAATAACACCAAACCAAACAAAACATATATACGTATACATGCACGCGCGTGTGTTATATATGATTAAAATTTACCGCTAAAACAATTTTAAACCAGTCAAATACAGTGCTCTGTATACTCGAAGGCAGAGCAAGAATGCAAACAATTATTTTGCCTTTATAAATCTCCGTTATTACTATCATGACTGCTATAGGAAGATTTCCTGTAGCATCATGGCTAAAGTACAGAACTGCGATCGCAAAGTATGTGAGTTCGAACTCCAGTCACACTATTACGTTCACTTTCAGATAAATACCCTTACGGAAAAACATGAACCCCCTTATTCTTTCCAACTATTGTTTAAATAGTCACTTCTGTTCTTCTTGAACAATGACTTTGGTATAAGATAACCTCCGAAGGTTGATATGCAAAGAAACCAAGCTATAGTAGCTATATCTTTTGATATTAACCATTCTTCTTTTTTTTTTTTTACATTATCTCGACATCAACGTCATTTTGCTGACAACAATTACAAAAATTTGATTAATTCTTTCTCTCTTTGTCTATCTCTCACTGTCTCTGTCTCTGGTTTTGATAAAATTTGGCACGTGATCTCCTTTCACCTCAAAGCATTTGTTGTTGGAGAAAGGCGTAATGAGAAGCTTGAGAGACATCCAAACTCCTCTAAGTGTTACTCGGAACATTTTGGCTGAGAACTGATCAAAAAGGCCTAATTCTTCCAGAAGGTAATTAAAACTGACATCCAAATGAGTTCCTCTCCCCATCATCAACCACGATGAAAGAGAGAGAGATAGAGAGAGAGAGAGAGAGAGAGTGAGTGAGTATGTGCATGTGTGAAAGAGAGTGCGTATGTGTGGGTGAGCAAGAATAAGTGTGTGTGAGAGAAAGAGTGAATTAGGTTGTGTATGAGGGAGAGGGTGAGTTAGGGTGTATGTAAGAGAGTGTGTGTGTGTGAGAGAGAGAAAGAGAGTGACTGAGTGTGCGTGAGGCACACTTAGCGGAACGGTTATCGTCGTAGGAAATGCATTCGTGATAATGCCCAAACTCATCAAAGTGTTGCTCAGAACATTTTACCAAAGAACTGATCCGGAAGGCCTAATTCTTCCAGAAAGTGCGTGTGAGGGAGTGAATAAGTGTGTGTGAGAAAGAGAGAGAGAGAGAGAGAGAGAGAGAGAGAGAGAGAGAGAGAGAGTCAGTGTTTGTGAGAGAGCGAGTGAGAGTATGTGTACGAGAGAGTGAGTGAGTGAGTGAGTGTGTGTGAAAGAGTGTGTGCGTGTGCATGTGCGTATGTGAAAGAGAGTGTGTGTGGAAAAATGAGTGAGTGAGGCACGCTTAGCGGAACGGTTATCGTCATAGGAAGTGCATTCGAGTTAATGCACCTGAGAAAGACCTGAATTCATCTCTTTTGGTACGTGGGTTGATTTTGAAATTTTTTACCTTTGGTTAAGTTACCAGTTGGAAGAAGGAAATCTGCTTTACTCGCTTCTTTCATTCAGGCATATCCAATGGAGGGTTTGGTTATATATATATATATATATATGTGTGTGTGTGTGTGTGTGTGTGTGTGGCTGAGTTGCAGTCCTTCATTTAAGCATGTTTGATTAAATAATAATGGTACGTTTTGTTTATATAATTTCATTAGCATCCTTTAAACTTTCCTGACTAGTGTTTTGGTTTTAGGTTGGTGTTGGTAGATGAATTTACTGAAATTGTCCCGAGCGTTTTTGGTCCTTTCATAGATCGTCATCTTTACACTTGCAAACAACCCCTGATGATGGCCTATGAAAGGTCCGAAAGCATTCGGAACAATTTCGGTAAATTCATCTACCAACTCCAACCTAAAACCAAAACACTTGTCTGGAAACTTGAAAGGATCCTAATAAATTCATAAAGACAAAATGTGTCTTTATTATATATTTATATATATATATATATATATATATATATATATATATATATATATATATCATTGGCCGTCTGTAAAAAAGAAAAAAAAAACTTCAAAACACCATATTTACACTTTTAATTTACGCTTTCTTTTCTTTCTTATTTTTCTTTTTCGAGTTTTGCTTTTTTAGCAGGTGCGCATTTACGTTCGTATCTATCTATCTATCTGTCTATCTATCGTGGGTGTCCTTGTGGTTTAATGGGTAAAGCGATTGACTGCGGAATCGTAGTACGTGAGTTCGTACTCCAGTCACGCTATTATGTTCACTTTCGGGCAAATACCCTTGGGAAAAGTATGAACCCCCTTATCTTCCCAGCTATGGGTTAAATAGTACCACTTCGGTTTTTCTCGGAGAATGGCTTTGGCACTAAATAACCTACAAAGGTTGATATGCCATTAAATAAAGGAACAAAAAAAAACCAAACAAATCTTACAAAGGTTTTAAAATTTGGTTTTTAAATACAAAAGATTAAAAGTGCATCGGGGTGTTTTTAAATGAAACGAAGTGTTAATTTTTTTTTTTTTACATTAAAAAAGGAAACGTTTAACATAAGCAAACAATTCAAACTACAAATGAAATCATCTTGTGAAAACCTTGAGTTTTTTTTCATATATATATATTTTACATAATGACAAAAGAAAAAAAAATTCCCTTTCTTGGTATCATTATAAATTTATTTCAGGCTCTTACAAATTCTTTTTAGTTTAAACTTATAAGAATTTTTTTCTTTTGTCTTTGTGATAGATAGATAGATAGATAGATAGATAGATAGATAGATAGATAGAAGTGTAGTAAATCTTTATTAAGCAGTTTTGATAAAATACTTAAGGACAAAAGAAATAAAAAAAAGAAAAGAAAAGAATTTATGCAAATGAATTTTGGATTTACGGAAATACCTAACACAAATGACGTCAATCAGAATAACTACATTCAACAAATACATCTTAACTCACTACAAAGAGAGAGAGAGACAGACAGACAGACTGACAGACAGACTAGAAAAGTAAGATAATGTCGTCTGACCCTGAAGTATACTGTAAAATAATCTTTCATTCAGCTGAAAATGACGATCACAAAATAAAAGACAACAGAGCGAATAAAAATTTTTAAAAGAGAAAAGAAATAATAAAATGAGAAAGAAAGAAAGAAATTAAAGTTGAAGAGAAAGAAAGCAAGATTGTAAAAGAAAGGAAATCAAAGTTGAAAAGAAAGAAAGAAAAAAAAAGAAAGAAATTACAGTTGAAAAGAAAGAAAGAAAGAAAGAAAGAAAGAATTTGTAATAGTCGTGGCAAAAAGTGTGGCATTTACATACTTAGAGGATGGTCATTTTTTAAAATTCAATTTAATTTTCTTTTTTTTTTTTGGCCGTGAATAAACTAATAACAGATAAGACATGAAACATTATTTTCTTTCATAGCCGAATATTCTGGCTTCATAAAATATGTCTTAAACAAACTCTTTTAAACAAATTCTTTTAATTATTGGTATATTTTCATGCCGAAGAAAATATGATGGAATAAACTAACGTTGTAGGAAAAATTTTGGAATTCATTGATTAAGAAATTAGAATAAATACTTCGTCCACCCTGCAATAGTTTTCAAGACACCCTTAATCCTTTCAGGCGTGGATTTCACTAACTTAAAAGAAAAATTCTTTCTCAAAATGGGTCCAACTTTTCCGAATGACAGTTAATAGATCTTTGCTGGATAGAAGTTTATTAATATTGAATTGAATGATTAGTCTGTCTATATGAGGTATTATGTACATTATTTACATTTTTCGGATTATTGTCCTCATCTTTGTCGCCATGTTTATCACAACGTTTCGGCCGTTGTACGCTCTGGCCTCCTTTGAGGACACATGGCACATTGGATAAAGGCGTTGGTTAGATCTAGTGACATACCCAAAGAGTGTGAGTTCAATAACCGGTGAAGGCAGTGGAGAACTTTCAGAGGGGAAATTAACAGGAGATAACTGATAACTGGCATCTATTAAACATGGCTCGTGGAACTAGAACAGTCTACCCCAGTAAGCGAAACAAAGGATTAAGTTCGACATTCCAACCACCTGAAGAAGGCCGGAGTGTACAACGGCCAAAACGTTGTGATAAACATGGCGACAAAGATGAGGACAATAGTCCGAAAAATGTAAATAATGTGAATGATTAGCAATACTTGAAACCATTTAACTGCAGAGAGGTAAGACCAACGAGTGTCCTGATATGACTCAAAGCAATCTAATGGTGAGGTTCCAGTACTACTGGAGCTTTGGGGAATGAGGAGTACCCATTTGTTGTCATCGCTCCCAGGTCCACTGTGGCTCGGAGTGGTTGCACCTTAAAGGCTCCTAACTTAGATAGAACTTAAACTGTGTGCTTATGCTAAACTGAATTGTTTGAAACAGAACTGTTTTGGCATCTAAACTGCGTTCTTATGCTAAACCGAATTGCTTGAAATAGAACTATTTTTACATCTAACTGTTTATACATTTAACTGATGTTTAATTGAACCGTTAGTGATGAATAGCAATACTTGAACAATTTAACTTGGTTAACAAAACTGAATAGCTTGAAATAGAACTGTTTTTTACATTTAAACTGTGTACTCATGCTCAACTCAATAGATCGAAATCGAACTGCTTTTACATTTAGCAATGTGTAAACAAAAAAACTGTACTCATGCTAAATTGAATCGTTTGAAATAGAACTGTTTCTTGTATGAAAATAGATTTGGCATTACACAATCTACAATGCCATAAAACCAAAACATTTTATTCCTTTTATTATATTTATATCTTAATTTGTCGATCTCGTTTTCCTGTGGCAATTTACTAAATGGTAACATTTGGAAATGGGTCATAACTGAATTGAAGAAATGAACGCCAGAGAGAGAGAGAGAGAGAGAGAGAGAGAGAGAGAGAGGGAGAGTGTGTGTGTGTGTGTGTGTGTGTGTGTGTGTGTGTGTGTACATACATGTATATATGTGTCTGTGTTGAAAATATAGATTTGTAGTGAAACTGTCAGTTTGATAGAAATATGTGGACAGTTGATTTATCCAACACTTGATTTATCCAACTTTCCACACACATACATACACACACATTTATCCAACTTTCCACACACATACATACACACACACACACACATATATATTTGAGGAGAAAACTGAAAATGAATCTGACAGTATATAAAGAGGAAAATTTAATGAAACAAGTCAAACATTATGAATTGATCTTGTGATTTGTATTTCCCAAAAGAAAATACCAGCAGAATCCAAGATAGGCAAATCGGTCCGCAGTTAGAATGAAAAAAGGAGAAACGAAAAGAAGACAAAGAGAAAAATTCAAAAGTCAAGAAAAGAATGAAAGAAAGAAAAAAAAAAAAAAGAAAGAAAGAAGTAAAGAAAAGGAGATTGATTGATTGATTGTGTGACTGATTTTAATGGCACGTCAACCAATCGGGGGTTATTTTACGCTCTGGGGATACAAAAGATCACACACATTGTAATTGATCTATGTTTAGATTTTTTACGTAGCTGTTCCTTAAGAGTTTTTTTTTTTTTTTTTTGCATATGGTCCTCTGGAATACGAGACTTATTCAACAGACCTATTCGAACCAAATAGTATTTGACCGATATCGTATTTGACCCTACTAGGGACTACCACTCCAAATCGAGACGACATAGAAAAAAAGAGGTGAATAAGAAAAGAGAAGAAATATACCAGAAAGAAAAACCAAAAGAAAAAAGGAAAAGAAAAAAGAAAATTGAAGAAAATTAAATAATCAGGATACTTATATGGAATAGTGCAATTTCTGCGATTAATATAAATTAAGCAAGTTAGTTGACAGCGACCCGAAGGCTCCCTTTTCAAGAACTACTACACCGAGGTGTAGGTAATTGTTTGTTTGTTTGGGTTTTATGGCATATCAACCTTTATAGGTTATTTAATGCCAAATCTATTTTTATTCAAATAAACAATTCAATTTCAAACAATTCAGTTTAGCATAAGTACTCGGTTTAATTGTCAAAAATTCATTTTCAAGTACTTCAGTTTAGTTAAACAGTTCTAATTCAAACAACTCAATTTAACATACAAAAACAGTTCCATTTCAATCAATTCAGTTTAGCACAAGTACGCGGTTTAGTTGTACTTGACCCATAGATAGAACCCTATCTGGTGCTATCACTCCGGGCCAAAGTGGACCTGGGAGCAATGGTAATGAAGGGGTACTCCGCATCACTGAAACCTCACCCTCAGATTGTTTAGTGCCATATCCAGGGGTTCTTACCCCTCTGCATAGAAGTAGACGGTGTATTCTTCAGCCCTAGCCGACTGGGCAAAGGTGTAGAGGAGGGCGCTACCCTTTTCCGTAGATTGCTCAACTTATCTTTTACTCGTAATGTTGAGTGTTAAGCAAGGACTCATCAAATGCCAGTTTTTGAGTCTTTGGTATGACTCGACTTCGGATTGAAACCCGGTTTCCCGAACCATTGGCGAATAGACAAAAATACGCATCTGCTAAGCACTGATTTAAAAAAAAAAATCCTACACCAAATCGGCTAATTATCACATTCAAATAAAAACTTCGCTATTTAAAGCGATAAAAGGTGAGATCTTTATTGATATATATTTTTCCTCGAAATTCTGAAGACAACATGCTTTTTTAAATTTTCGTCCTCTCCCTCATTAATCAGTTTGTTAATATGACTCACTTAATACAGATTCAGGTGAATGATTTTTTGAAGATAATTCCAAGATAATAATAAGATTTTATTTCCATTTGTTTTAAAAACGATTGTCTATTTCTTCGTACAGATGCCCTACTTTCGAAGTTAAAAACAACGGTAAAATTAGTTACAATATTGCTCTTTCAGGCATTTTTTTTTTTTACTTTATATGTTTTCGTAGTTTATGTGTTTAATAAAAAAAAATCAAGTTAAACAGTTTCGTTTAGAGGTTTTAAATTGACATCCGAAGATTTAACTTTTTCAATCACTGCAAGTAACCAGGGATTTGTTGATGTAAAAATATTAAATGAATGAATTCGGCTGATTAGATTTTTAAAAAAGTATTTTATCTTAATAATACCTCTTTCTTTCTTTTTGCCCAGTCAGCTGGGGCTGTAGAATACATCGACTGCTTCTCTGCAGAGGGGTAAGACCCCCACCAACGAGTGTCCTAGATATGACACTAAACAATCTGATAGTGAGGTTCCGTAAGCTTTGGGGAATGCGGAGTACCCCTTCATTGCCATCGCTCCCAGGTCCACTCTGGCCCGGAGTGGTAGCACCTGATAGGGCCCTATCTATGCGTTAAATAGAACTAACAGCATACTTATGCTAAAATGAATTGTTTGAGTAAACTGAATAACTTGAAATAGAAATGTTTTTAACAATTAAACCGTACTTACATTTTTAACTGCGTGCTTATGGTTAACTGAATTATTTGAAAAAGAACTGTTTTTCGACTTTAAAACTGTATCTACACTTAACTGAATTGTTACATATAACTGCTTGAATAGTTTGAAATGGAAATGTTTTTGACAAACTGTGTACTTATGCTAAACAATTAAATAGAACAGATTATTTACATAAAAATGGATTTGGCGTTAAATAACCTACAAAGGTTGATATACCATAAAACTCACCAAACCAAACCATCTTTCTTTCTTTCTTTTAGTGTAGTTTTTCATTGAACGATAGTTTTTCTATGGAGGCTTGCAAGAAAACCAATATAAAACGCGTCCCAATTTTTTCGAGAAATAACCTCCGTAAGGTTTCTTCAGCTGTGAAACAACCGTTGGTTTTGTATTACCTACATTTCTTGGTTAAATTTCCTTTTTTCTTTCTTTTTTTTAATACAGAAGATATCAAGATATTACTGGTTTTAGTTCAAAAGTAAGTTTTAAAGATGTTTTTCCTTTGTTTTAGTTTTTCTCTGTACATGACACGCCAAGTTAGTTGTAAAACTTCTCTTTAAAAATGTAAAAAGATGAAAAAACTTGTTATCTGGATGGTGAATATCAATATCACATTTATTGACAAATTTGTCGGAGGATCTGTCATTACTGCCAGGTCCACTCGTAGGGGTACTTATAGGGGTCCCATCTATAGGATCAAACAGATCCGTTTAAAAATTATTTGTATTAGATGGGAATACTTGATACCGTATAACAGTAAATTATTTGTATTAAGAATAGTTACTGGAAGCCTTACTTATTATGACGATGCCTGTAGTATAATGGTTATTGTCGTGGGAAATTGACACGGCGACTCTAGTTCAAATCATAGATGGGGCTGTTTGCATTTCATATGGTGCAAATATCCGTTGGAAGGTATGAGAAAATAGTTGGGCAGACTGATTTCTTTAACCTTGGTAAGGTAACCGATCTTGAAGAAGGAAAATTTTGAATTCAAACCTGTTAAACTCTGCTCAAAGAACAGACTTTGTGTCACATCCCGCTCGTGTGAATGGTTTGGTTTGGTTTGGTTTCTTTGTTTAATGGCATATCAACCTATGTAGGTTATTTAATGCACCTCTTCATTGCCATCTCTCTCAGATCCATTCTGGTCCGGAGTGGTATCACCTGATAAGGTCCTATCTACGGGTCGAATAGAACTAAACAGTATACTTATGCTAAACTGAATTACTTGAAATGGAACTGTTTTGATATTTACACTGTGTACATATGTTAAACTGAAGTGCTTGAAATAGAACAGTTTTGACATGTAACTGTGTGTGGACACAAACTATACTTATACTAAATTGAAATGTTTAAATTAGAACTGTTTGACTAAACGGAATCGATTCAAATAGAAATGCTTTTGACAATTAAACTGTGTACTCATGCTAAACTGAATTGTTTGAAATAGAACTGATTATTTGTTATTACCTACAAAGGTTGATATGCCATAAAACCCAAACAACCAACAACAAATCTCCCTGGATCGGTCCACTTCACCCTTGATCCACACATTATAATGCTGAGTGTTAAGCAAGTACATTTTTTAAGTCTTGACCTGAGATTGAACCCCGGTCTTCCGGACCATTGGTGAACACTCTACTCCATAGGCCAATTAACATAAAACATTAAAAGGAAGAAAAGGAAAAATAAAGAACTGTTCAATCGCCTCTGAGGTAAAAGAAAAAAAAAAACATCCGAGAGGATGTCAGATTTCGGAGACACGAATACACATCTGGATTGTGCATTAAATTAGATCGAACAGCAAGTGTTGAAGAAAAACCGCTAATGCGTCGACGTTGATGCCAGGTGGCTTAAGGATTGACTCTTTCGTTGCTCGACATGTTTTGACCTATGAGTCTTAAAAGTTGGTGCCAATGGCGGACAGGGATTGGTCAAAACAGAGACGAGAGAAGAGTGGTGAAGGGGAACCTTAGAAGGCAGAACAGAGTGCAATTTTTTGGTATTAGAAAGGAATACTTGATATTCTATTATTGTGCCAAAAAATCTCTCCAGAAACAACACTAAAAATGTACATATAAATGTACTATGAACACAATACCCTAACCTCTAGGCATAAGATAACCCTAGACGCGTTGACACGCCGTTAATATCAATCATTCAATCAATCAATCATTTTACTCTTATGTAGATAGTGAATGAAAGTATTACATTTCTGTGTGATTTTTTTAATTATAGATAACTGATCATACTTCTTGGAGGTGTCCTCATGGTGTAATGGTTAAAGCGATGGACTGTGGAATCGTAGTAAGCGAGTTCGTACTCCAGTCGTGCTATTACGTTCACTTTCTGGCAAATACCCTTGGGAAAGGTATGAACCCCTTTATCCTCCCAGCTATGGGTTAAATAGTACCACTACTGTTCCTCTAGGAGAATAGCTTTGGCATTAAATAACCTACAAATGTTGATATGCCATTAAACAAAGAAACCAAACCAATCATACTTCTTTGGCAGGATATTCTGGACAAGGGTCACATTCGATCCTACTTGAGTCTTCTACTTTTACGATAATGAATAGAACCATTAAAATTAAATAAATTACAAGGGATAGATTGAAATAAAGAGACTGTGTAGTATAGTGGTTAATGTACTGGGCTGAGACATCCTAATAAACGAGTTCGAATTCCAGTTGGGCGATGAGTTCACTTTCGAATTATTTACCCTTAAGAAAGGCATAAAACCCCAGTTGGGCGATGAGTTCACTTTCGAATTATTTACCCTTAAGAAAGGCATAAAACCCCAGTTGGGCGATGAGTTCACTTTCGAATTATTTACCCTTAAGAAAGGCATAAAACCCCTCCTAGTGATAAGTTAAATAGTACCGCTATTTTTCTGATACAAAGTTGGATTTGATATAAAATAATCAATTAAATAAAGAGTAAAAAGGTAAACTAAGGTTGGCCACTGTTGTCGAAGGTCACTCGAAGGCGCCCTTTTCAAAGAGGGGAGGGCGCTACTCCGTACCCTGGATTGCTCCGCTTTACCCTTGTTACGTACTTTATAATACTGAGTGTAAAGCTAGGAGGTATCCATCGACCTGGGATTGAACCCCGGTCTCCTAGACCATTGGCGAACACTCTACCCACTCGGCCAATGAGCCGGGTACCATTAAATATAGAAGCCAAACGAAATTAAAGCAACTTCTGTGTCAATGAAACAGAAAAAGTAATCAATTTTATAGTTTTACATTTTTTGAAAAGTAGATCAGATAAGGATTTAATAAAGGAGGGGAAAAAAGACAAAACAACCCCCCACCTAAAGTCAACATATAAATCGAGAAAAAGAACAGAAAGAATTTCAATGGAGGTGGTAAAAAAGAAGAGGAAAAGATATACGAAAGAGAGAGAGAGAGAGAGAGAGAGAGAGAGAGAGAGAGAGAGAGAGAGTCACTGAGAAAGGTTTAGAAATTGGACGTTCAAAGAGGAAAAGAGAAACGAAAGGCGAGACAGAAACAGAGAGAGAGAGACAGACAGACAGAGAGAATGTCATTCAGAAAGTCTTCGAAATTGGACGTTCGAAATGTTTGACAGTAGCTTATGGAGAAAATTAAACGAAAAGAAAGAATGAACTGACACGTCATTGATAAAAATAAATAAATGAGTCGATCAACGGCGAAATTCGACCCAAGAGAAAAAAAAATAGGTCTCGTGTTTCTCTCGGTATATATGTATGTGAGTATCTATGCATGTGTGTGTGTGTGTGTAGTTGCCTGTGAGAGAGAGCTAGTAAGGAGACAGAAAAAGTTGACTATAAGCGACAACATACACACAATTCCCGCTCTTTTATTTTGTAAAAAAAAAAAAAAGATAATTTTTTAAGTAATAAAATGTATAAGCTACATGTCTAATTTTACTGTTTTAAGTGAAATGATTTTATTGTCGGCATTTCCTTTAAGATGTTTTATTACAAGAAATATTACTAACCTTCTCACAACTCTATCGCAGGTAAAAATAAATACATATAGTTTAGCAAAGTTTAGTCTGTCGCAAAGGGCTGTTGAAAAGTTATCGGCCCAACCAATGGCATTAGGTCATAATATATATATATATATATATATATATATATATACGTGGCGATTTCATATATTCATCCTGTTGTTCGACATAGTTGGCATATCGTTCTTCAGATTTTATAAAAACCTAAAAAAAAACAAACAAACACAGCCCAATGATCCTCCACTGAATGATTGTCCTGGATATGACACAAAACCATCAGTCCTGGTGCTTTGGGGAAAGCAGAGAACTCCTTCAGTGCCCTTGCTCTCCAGGTCCATTCTGACCCGGAGTGGTAGCAGCTGATAGCGTCCTATGTATTAAATAGAACTGTTTGATATTTAAACTATGTGCAAACAAATGACTTATGCTAAATCAAATTGTTAAAAACAGAAGTTTGATTATTTTACTGAGTGTAAAAATGACTGATGTTTAATCGAATTGTTAGAGATACAAAGCAATACTTGTAACCATTTAACTGGGTACAAATGAATGAGGCACGCAGAATAGAATAATTATTGTTAAATAGCAATACTTATATACATTTTACTGTGGGTAAACAAATGATTAATATTGAATAGAATTATTAGTGTTCGATAGCAATCATCATCATCATGTCGCGCTGGTTGCACGGATATCCCTGACCCTCTTTCGCCACTCCTCCCTATCGTTCATCGCCCTAGGCAGGTCTTCAGGACAACATCCTGTATCCTCACACAGCTGCTGAATATATGTTCATGCTGGTCGTCCTGCCTTTGTACGGCCATGTGTGGGGGTCCATAAGAGTACATCTCTTATGAGTTCGTCCCTGCTTCTCCAGCAGTGTCATGCATGTCTGGTTCGTCTAACTTGAATAGTTTTCGTGATAGGGGGGAGGTGGTCGTACAGTTGGTGTCTTGTGGGGTGTTGCCGCCAGGACTTGTTCAAGATTGCACGCAGCATTCTTGTGTAATTGCCGTCTAGCTTCTTCTCCAGCCGTTTTGTTAGCGTCCATGTAGTGCACCCATATAGTAGTATCGATGTGATCGCTGCCTGGAAGAAACTGCGTTTCATTTTATCGGTTAGGTCTGATTTCCATATAGTCGATAGCCTATTGATAGCTGTCCATGCTTTCGTTAACCTCGTTTCGATGTCCTTTTCGGTTGATTCGACGCTGCTACCTAGGTAGGTGAATTTGTCTACTAGTTTAAGAGGGGTTCCTTCTAGAGTGGAGATGCCCCCCGTTTGATTATAGCACATATATTCCGTTTTGTGTGCATTAACATAGAGGCCTATGCCTGCGGCTGCTCGTTCCAAACTATGCAGTAGTGTTTCGGCTTGGTCGGGTGTATTTGCCAGTAAAAACGGCACAATATCAATTAACAGGCATATATATAAAGGAACAGACAGAATACATTCAAAATCAGATAGATAAGATTAGAGACTCGGTGGAAGATAGACAATCTAGGATAGCCTGGCAAACAATAAACGAAGTGAATAAAAGAAAGAACACAGCCAAAGCAAAACTGAAAACAGCAAACCAACAAGAAAGAATAAAACTGTGGAAACAGCACTTCGAAAACCTACTAGGAAATCCACCGAAAATAACACATGGACCAATCACCAGAATAATAAGTAAACAATTACACATTAAACTAGGACCGTTCACACCAGAAGAACTCGACTCGGTTCTCAGAAAAATTAAAAACAAGAAAGCTGCAGGGCTGGACGAGATTCACCCAGAAGTATGGAAGACCAGTCAATTCGACGACTTACTGCTCCGACACTGCAACGCAGTATACAATCAACATCCGATTGATAGATGGATGAAGGGATGCATACTCCCCTTCCCTAAAAAGGGGGACCTCGGATTAGCCAAAAACTACCGAGGTATAACACTTACATCCATAGCAGCCAAAATCTACAATGCCCCACTACGAAACCGCATAGAACCCAAAATCGACAACATACTTAGGAAAAACCAAAATGGCTTCCGAAGAAATAGATCCACGACCTCACAAATATTAACCATCCGTAGAATCCTTGAAGGTGTAGGGGCAAAAAACCTACAAGCGACATTAATATTTGTCGACTTTACCAAGGCCTTCGATTCCATTCACAGAGGAAAGATGGAACAAATCCTACTTAGCGTACGGCATACCAAAAGAAACCGTAGCAGCAATAACGATTCTCTACAGAAACACCAAAGTAAAAGTACGATCACCAGATGGAGACACAGACTACTTCGACATTGTAGCAGGAGTACTACAAGGGGACACGCTGGCCCCGTACCTCTTTATCATTTGTCTAGACTACGTACTTAGAACATCGATAGCAATACTTGAAACTATTTAACTATGCGCAAGCAAAGGATTAATAAAAAAGAATAGTTCGTATTGGATAGAAATACTTGAAACCATGCAAAAAAAAAACAAAAAAAAGAAAACAAAAAAAAACGAATGAGCTCAGGCTCGTTTGAAAATGTTATCAACAAAATGTGTTTACCAATTATGTATATTTAATACATATGTAAATATTGGCATTAAATAACCTATAATGGTTGATATGCCATAACACTCAATCAAAAAAATTCAACGAACAAAGAAATAGAATTGATAGATAGATAAAACAATCTAAAAAATTCCTCTTTAGTTAGACCGATAAAATTTCAGCATTCCTTCAATGTATGCCTATGCGATGGTAAATGAGCACGTAAGTATGTATTTAATCAACCCCTCCTCAACGAGTAGGATGTGACACAACGTCAATTTTCTAAAAACTGAGTACAGCTGGTTTGAATCAAAAGTTTTCTTTCTCCAAGATAGTTTGCCAAACCAAGGCTGAAGATCCTAGTCTGCCCTATAATTTAAACATCGATGAAATAGGAATGATGGATTCTTACCTTTCGCAATGGTTTTAGCGCAAAAAAAAGTGAAGTGTAAACAACCTCGTCCGGGATTTGAACTCGGGTCGCCTATTCCATTTCTTTTGATGTTGCCTAACATGTTGTGATGACATGAATTTTGAATTCTTTTTTTTTTTACTATTCATATATTTTTGTCTGTGGAGGGAGATCTACGTGTGTGTGTGAGAGACAGAGAGACAGAGAAAGAAGGAGAACATATTCGAATTTTTACAAGATACTGCTCGGTCTATGATGTTAATATTCACCCCCTGACAAGGAAGAATATTATTTCGAAAGAAAAACATTATGTATAAAATAAACTGCATTCAACTGCTTTCAGGTTGAGAACAGAGTATAAAATCTGTTCTTCTTTATGAAGCCGAATTCTCACCTTTGATCGCCAAGACGCGGAACAAAAGGCAAGATCTGTGTCAGGTAGTGGAAAAAAGTTGCTGGGTAGATTTCAAAGGGCTCTCTCCCAAGGGCACCACCTGTCTAAAAAGGGTAATGGCAACGTTTACTGAGCGGTGTCTGAGGTGCCGATAGAATCATAGCAATTAAATACGCCACAATAGGAAGTTTGTTTTCTGCTTGGTACCGTCCACCAAACAATGACCTTATATTTATTTCAGCTTAGTGGAAAGCTAAAAAATAGCTGACCCGAGTATTTAACAAACTTTCAAGTCACGTTTATTTCACTATAAGAGGAGGGTCGTGATAGTTTAGTGCCCTTTAATTCTGGCCTTGTGTCACAACCAAGCTAAGCTTAGTAAATAACTTATGAAACCAATGGCGGATATATATATATATATATATATATATATATATATATATATATATTGTCTTATACGTGTATACGTGTAGGTACCCCACATTAAGGGCAATTCTAAGTGGTTATTTTCTGTTACGTCTAAGAATAACAAAAAGCAAACTTTGACCAATCCTTCCAGATAATCGTTTTTTCTCTCCTTGTTTTTTTTTCTGTCATCAACTACATCTGATCTCTTTATTCTTTTTATTCATATTTACCTAACCCCTCCGCTCGGGCAGGATATGACACAAGGTCAATTTTAAGCGGAGTTTAACAGGTTTCAATTCAGAGTTTTCCTTCTCCTAGACTAGTTGCCTCACCAAGGCTGAAGAACCAAGTCTGCCCTACTATTTATCCATAGGTGGAGGGAGAATAATTGGATTAATACCTTTCCCAAGGGTATTAGCACTATGTGAAATGCAATCAGTCTTGTCCAGGATTTAAACTCGTGTCGTCTTGTCCATTTCCTACGACGATAACCATTACACCACGGGCACCTCCTTATTCTTTTTATTGCTTGCTTTTGTCATAGTGTTCTCTGACGAGACGTGACCAAAAAGGTCCTTTTTAGACCTTATGATGTATGCTCTACTATTTATATATATATATATACACACAGTCAACCACAGACTGTTTCGTTGTACCACAACTCTTCAGTCGGTTGGTTGGTTGAGTTTTATGGCATATCAACCTTTGTAGGTTATTTAACGCCAAGTCCATTTTTATGTAAATAATCAGTTCTATTTAAAACAATTCAGTTTAGCATGAGTACACAGTTTAATTGTCAAAAACATTTCTATTTCAAACTATTCAGTTTATTCAATCAGTTATATATAACAATTCAGTTTAGTGTAAATACAGTTTCAATGTCAAAAAACAGTTTTATTTCAAATTATTCAGTTTAGCAAAAACAGGTAGTTTAAATGTAAGTCCGGTTGAATTGTCAAAAACATTTCTAATTCAAGTTATTCAGTTTAATCAAACGATTCAGTTTAGCATAAATACGCAGTTTAAATGCAAAACTCAGTGTAGTGAAGGAAGCACGGTTTAGTTCTATTTAACCCATAGATAGGACCCTTATCAGGTGCTACTACTCCGGGCCAGAGTGGACCTGGGAGCGATGGCAATAAAGAGGTACTCCATATTCCCCAAAGCTCCAGCATTACTGGCCCCTCATCATCAGATTGTTTAGTGTCATATATCAGGACACTCGTTGGTAGTGGGGGGGGGTTTACTCCTCTGCAGAGGTGCAGTCTGTGTATTCTACAGCCCCAGACGGCTGGGCAATACGCAGAGTTAATGTCAAAATAGTTTTATTTCAGATAATTCAGTTTAGGATAAGTATACAGTTTAGATGTCAAAACAGTTCTATTTCGAGCAATTCAGTTCAGCATAAATACGCAGTTTAAATGCACACCCCCAGTAAACTCCAACCACCATTTAGTTCTATTTAACCGAGAGATAGGACCCTTATAAGGTGCTACCACTCCGGGCCAGAGTAGACCTGGGAGCGATGGAAATGATGGGGTACTCCGCATTCCCCAAAGCTCCAGCATTTCTGGAACCTCACCATCAGATTGTTTATTCAGGATACTGGTGGGGGGGATTACCCCTCTGCAGAGAAGCAGTCGGCGTATTTCTACAGCCCCAGCCGATTGGGCAAACAACTCCTCAGTGTGGCTATATATATATATACAGAGAGAGAGAGGGGGGGAGTTTAAATTTGAAATCATTTGAACGAGAATTGGTCAAGTTATTTGATTATAAAATATTCATTTTTTGAAAGAACGTCTTTATACAGAATACACAATCAAATTTTTGTAAAGATTTTATGTTCTTCTAAATTAGTGCTACAAAGATCATTATTCAATCTCCAGCAATAAAATCTAAACAGATATTACAAGGTATTATTTTTTATCAAACTCTACAGCATTGAAATCCAATAACGAAAAACCTAATTGCATAAATATGAAAAGGTATATATTTATGAGATCTAAAAATTTTGGTAATGGCATCCGTGTATTGGAATCATGGTATCATTGACTTTGTCGAAAAGTAACTTTTTTGTGTTATATATATATATATATATATATATATTATATATATATATATGAGTATGAGTGTGTGTGTGTGTGTGTGTGTGTGTGTGTGTGTGTGTGTGTGTGTGTGTGTGTGTGTGTGTGTGTGTGTGTGTTAGGGTTTACTTATTCATGATTCACACACACATAAACACACACACATATATATATATATATACTGAGTTTTTAGGGACCACCTGGCGTTCGACTCGGGTGGGTGGTTATTAGTCGATCACCAGATCCATGAACCCTTACCCCCAGCCATCACTTGCTTAGCAGAGCTGTTAATGGTTTGATGCCTGCGGTGCCTCTGAAGGTGAACGGTGATGAAACGAAGTATTTTTCGTGACAGTCACGCAACAGTATTGATTCATACGTGGGTCCCTTCCCTATAAAATGAGCTTTGTGGGGAATTCGATATATATATATATATATATATATATATATATATATATATATATATATATATGTGTGTGTGTGTGTGTGTGTAGTAATATATATATATATATATATATATATATATATATATATATATATATATATATCGATAGATAGATAGAGAGAGAGAGAGAGGAACAGGCTTCGATAGTTACAAAGATAGATTGATTGATAGTGAAACAAATGTAAAGAGACGCAGAAATAGACGAAATAAAATAAAAACTGGAAGAAATGGGCCTAGAAAAATTATCTCTGCCCAAAAATAAAGTGAAAGGGGTGAGTGGGAGGGGGAATGGCACGCTCGTGAGTAGATACAGAAAGAAAGAAAATAAGAATCATTGTAAAAGGCTCCACGGATGTGTCATTGAGAAATTCGAATCTTGAAGAAGACGTTGTCTCCTTCGTTGTAACCACTTTAACTGGCGTTTAGTCTGGATTTGTAGCCAAGTCATTCATGAGACCATTGGCCAATACGGTAGCACAAACTCATCAAAATTTCCACAGGTAGGACCTGCCATTCAATTTCTGTGCAAATCTAAAACATTTATGACTATCTAATATCGGGTTCTCCGCAATAAATGCTGCAGGGCGATACATGACTATTTTCAGAAGTCAGAAAGAACTCTGTACCCGCAAAAATGAATTTGTGGCAGTCGAAATATGAAATGAAAAAAAAGCAAAAAATCTTACATATATATATATATATATTATATATATATATATTCTTATGAAATTTTTGTTGTTTTGATTTAATTTTTTTATTTTTGTTAGTTTCAATGAATGCGTGGTAATGAAGAATGATAAATATCTTTCGATTTAGGCATCACGGTTTTATGAGAATAATAACTTATAAAAATGGCTGGATGTTGACTTATTTAAGCACAACAAAGTGTAAATATTGATGCTTGTTTGAAGATGCAAATCAAGCACTTTTTAAAAAATATAGCGTCTGCTGAAATGAATATTATTACAAAAAATAAAAGTAATTTTAAAAGTTTTTCTTTTATATGGAATTTTACTTTGAGCTCCTTTTGGATTTTTATTAACATGGATATTGTAGATAGAAAATCCGAAAATAGAAACCTTCCCATCATCGGCTGACTTAGCGTTGGGTAATAAAGGATATATATATATATATATATAATATATATATATATATATATATATATATATATATATATATTATATATATATCTTTAAGAAAAAAAACTAAGACCGGTTTACTTTAGGATTATAAATTTATTTTGTTTACATCAGAAAACACAAAACAGGATGGAAATAAATTTATAATCCTAAAGTAACCGGTCTTTGGTTTTTTCTTAAAGAAAGTATTGCTCTGTAATATTAATTATATTGAGCTCTCTACCAGGAAAATTTAAATGTTCAGTTTTTTGAATGATTTTTCTTGTCCTGAAGGAATTACTCCCAACCTCTGGTTTAACTGGACTGAATAATTATATATATATTATATATATATATATATTATATAAGTTGTGCCATGGCGGGTATCGGCTAAAAACTAGTGTCTCATCCATCCTCTTGTGGATCGGTGGTATATATTCTCCTTTCTCTGTCTGTCTGTCCTCTCTCTCTCTCACACACACGCGCATGCGCGTAGATCTCCGTACACACACGCACGCGCGTAGATCTCCCTCCACAGACAAAAATATATGAACAGTAACAATAAATTGACTCTTAAAACTAATTTTCATGAGTTCAATCTTAAAGAATCTCAAGAGAATTACAGTTGTAAGTTTAAAGTCCTTTTTAATTAAAAAATTTTAAAGCATTTTTATTATCTTTCCTCATTTTCATGTCTTTCTGGATTCACTGCTAATTAAATATATATATAATTGACCTAGTGGGTAGAGAGTTCGCCAATGGCCCGGGAGACCAGGGTTCAATCTCAGGTCGAGTCATACCAAAGACTTAAAAAATGGTACTTGATCCTTCCTAGCTTAACACTCAGCATTATAAGGGTATCAAGGGTAAAATGGAGCTATCCAGGGAAGGATGAGCGCCCTCCCCAACACCTCGGTGTAGTAGCTATTAAAAAGGGAGCCTTTAGGTCGCCCTCGACTACAGTCGCCAAAGTGCGTATGAATAGGTTTCTTTTTTAATGGCATATTAACTTTCGTGAGTTATTCAATGCCGAAGATATTCTTGTAGATGGGCAGTAGTAGTAGTAGTATTTAGCCCATAGCTGAAGGATATATATATATATATATATATATATATATATATATATATAATTGATTAGTAAATATATATATATATAGATAATTGATTAGTAAATATATATATATATATAGATAATTGATTAGTAAATATATATATATATATATATATATATATATATATATGTGTGTGTGTGTGTGTGTGTGTGTGTGTGTGTGTGTGTGTGTAAACAAATCGCTTAAAAACCTTTTTTTCTAAAATACAAGCCAATAGAGCACGATAACCCCCTTTCTTGAAACTAACAAACAACAGTTATCTCACCTCATGTCAGCTTCATCACTTTAAGTTACATGCCTTAGAAAATACAATCGTCAGAGGATAGAGCAGTCGAAACGTTGCGATAAACCCAACATGACAATGAGGAAACTGGTTCGAAATAATCGTTGTTTAATAGAAACCACGACGAGGAAGTGTAGAGGCTAAAGCGGTGGAAACGTTTAGATGAAAAGAACGAAGACGAGACAATTGCTCTGAAAGAATCAGTGTATAATAAAAATACTTCTTCATGGGAACTCGGGTGGCAGTTGTCTTGTATGCATCTGGCTTTTACCCACTTCAGCATTCGTACCAAATGACCTCCATTCGACTATGATATGACAAATAGCGACAACCCTTCACGTGAACAGAAGTCAGACGGAGCTGGAATTAGTCTCGTGCTGCTTTCTTTTCCAATATTCGTTGTCACGTGAAGGAAGTGAAGGGAGAAAGGATAAAAAAAAAAAAGAAAAAAAAAAAGAAAGAGTAAATATTTGATAAAATAAAAAAAGAGGAGAGGGGAAAGAAAACAGACCAAAGAAGAAAGAAAGTACGTCTGGCCGACAAACGTTTACTTAAACCACGGAGACCCGTAAGACCTTTACTGAAGGAGGTTAGGGTATCGTAAGTGGGTCACTCAGAGCACAAAAGCTGTATGTTCTAAAGGAACACCTCCTATCGATTTATCTCCGCGTTGTCACACTCTTAGCGAGTTTTCACACCGGTAATAACCAGTGGCATTTACAGAAGTCCGAGTGGGGGAAAAATCTAGTCGGCACTTCAGGACCCTCCTCGCCAGCGGTGTGGTATATTTCAATCTGCTCCCGGATGTCTATCTCACTAGTCTCTTTCATGTTCTTCACGATCGTTCCAGTGGCTCCGTACAAATTTGCACTTGCACTTTCATTTTCCAACAGTTTGTTTTTTAGGCTTCCTGGCAAACTTATTTATCTAAATTTTCTTTTACTCTGGTCTACTGAAACAATGTAGTTCACTTGCAGATGCGTTCTTGTAAACCACAACAATGTCTTGTTTTTTTGCTGGTTTAGTTTGGTTAGGTTTATGGCATATCAACCTTTGTAGGTTATTTAATGCCAAATCCTTTATACATATATGTTAGATATATATGATTTGATTTCGTTTTATGGCATATCAACAATTGTGGTTATCAATGTCAAATTCTATTTATACATATATTAAATATGTATGATTTGATTTTTTGGGGTTTTATGGCATATCAACCCTTGTTGGATATTTAATGCGAAATCCTCTTTAAACATATTGTATAAGATTTGTAAACGCATAGTTTGTAGATAACATTTTTAATTGAGCCAGAGATTATTTGTTTGCACACAGTTAAATGGTTATACATATGATTTGTAAGTTAATAGTTTGTAGGTAATCTTATTTTTAAATGAGTCAGAGCTAATTTGTTTTCACACAAGTGTTATCGCAAATTTATCTACTTCCAGGTAAATTCGACTTTTAACCCATGTCGTAATAAGAAATGGGGGGGGGGCTGAAAGAAAAACAAAAATATTTTTTGTTTGATTATAATTCGAAAGAAATTATTTACAAGAGCCGCCCTGAGAGGATACTCTTCAGAGCTTTGCATATATTTCCCATATGCAGGCGATCCACCATTACATTTCTAGATGCCTTGTAACAAAGTTTGGACAAAGGAAAAGAAACGAAAAAAGAAAACTCACAAAATATTGGTTTTCTCTAAGACAAAATAACCCATAAGAACGGTCACACTCATGCAATGTGTGGGACAAACGTTCAACTTATCCGTGTAAAGACTTCAAGCCTTAGTGAAATTTCTCTCGCCAGAAACTTTAATGACTTTTCTTAAAGGTGAATGGAAACTGTTCTCGTGCTGTATTTCCTGAGCCACTCTGGTTTCTCTTTCCTATGGGTGGACCACAGTATTGGTGAATAATGGCTTCTTTTAGACTGCCTTTTATCTTTTCTTAAGATGCACGTGTCTCACCTCAGGAACCTTGGCTGGAAAATGCGTAGATCTAGCTGCGCGTTGAAATATCATTTCCTGTTAATTCCTCCAGACCATGCCTTAGCACATAATTTCTCCCAGGCATACGTCGTATATGCTTGGAATAAGACAGAATAACCTACATATACGAATTCAATTTTTCAAAGTTGAATTTCCAAAAGCGGGTGACCATAATCTCCTCTTTAGTTACTTCGCGATAGTTCGTCTACAGCCAGAGTTGCACATCTGAACATCTCGCGCGTTTGGTGGGAAAGAGGAAGGGGCTTGTTTTATGAAGCAGACGTCTTGCATACGGAGCCAGCTTCAGGATTTTGCTCTTCAGCGTATCTTCGTATTAAGGTCCGCAACAACCACTTTATGCTAGAAATTTAAAAAACATTAAGTTCAAAGAAAAGGATGTGAACAAAATGTCAAATAGAAAAAAAGGGACATGTAATGTGTTATCCTGAAATGAAATAAATTTCCAATAGTATTACTATTGTTTGCACACAGTTAAATGGTTCCAAATATTCTAACACGGATAGTTGTATTTAGTATTAATTATTTGTTTGCACTCACAATTTGGGTTTTAAATATTGCTATCTAACATAAATAGTTTTATTTGCACACAGTTAAATAGTTTCAAGCATCGCTATGTTACAATAAGAATTCAATTCAGGTACACAGTCAAAGAGTTTTAAGTGTTGCTATGTAGCACTAATACGTCAATTAAACTTCTGTCATTCGTTTACACACTGTTAAATGGTCATTAAGTTCTATTTCTAACAATTTGATTTAATGTAAGTCGTTTGTTTGCACACAATTTAAATGACAAACAGTTCTATTTGACCCATGAATAGGACCCTATCAAATGCTATCACTCTGGGCCAGAGTGGACCTAGGAAGGGTTACGCCACATTTCCCAAAGCTCCAAGAGCTCTAGCCTCACCATTAGATTATTTAATATAGTATCCATGACCGTCGCTGGAGGAGTCTTACCTCTTTGCAGAGATGCAGTCAGTGTATTCTACAGCCGAATCGACTGAGCTATCTTTTGGTTGGGACTGGGGATTCCGTTTTTATCTCTAAATCATAGAGAATTTTACGTGTCTCATTTTCTCTCACAGATTCTTTTACCCTTGGTCTGTATAGTTGAAATTAATTCATTTGCGCGGTTCCTTGTGGATCACTTTCCCCTCCCAGTCGTGTCTGTTATTACCAGTTTAGGGCATTATCTTAAGTGGTTGATTGTCTCATCTTTCTTTCCATATTGTCAACATCTGGATCTTATCGATTTTAGTTTTTACAATGTCGGTTCTTTTAGAGTTGTTTTCGGCTGCTATCAAAAGCAATCTAGTTCCTCACTGTGTAGCCATACGTTTGGTTTAGTGTTTTAAGGCATGCCAACTCTTGTTGGGTTATTTAATGCTGAACTCGACTTTGTTAGATTTTTTGTTTTCGGCTGCTATCAAAAGCAATCTAGTTCCTCACTGTGTAGCCATACGTTTGGTTTAGTGTTTTAAGGCATGCCAACTCTTGTTGGGTTATTTAATGCTGAACTCGACTTTGTTAGATTTTTTGTTTTCGGCTGCTATCAAAAGCAATCTAGTTCCTCACTGTGTAGCCATACGTTTGGTTTAGTGTTTTAAGGCATGCCAACTCTTGTTGGGTTATTTAATGCTGAACTCAACTTTGTTAGATTTTTTGTTTTCGGCTGCTATCAAAAGCAATCTAGTTCCTCACTGTGTAGCCATACGTTTGGTTTAGTGTTTTAAGGCATGCCAACTCTTGTTGGGTTATTTAATGCTGAACTCAACTTTGTTAGATTTTTTGTTTTCGGCTGCTATCAAAAGCAATCTAGTTCCTCACTGTGTAGCCATGAATATACTGTCTCATTTGCAATGTTTTTTTCTTCTGCTTTATATTTTGATTTATCTCTTGAAGAGACAATGTAGTTTTTTTCCAAATTTCTTCTCATTGTTATCATCCCTACTTTTCTGTATTAAAATTATATTTCATAGGGCATTTCTCTTATTTTTTATTTAAGAAAAAAAATTTTTTGTCCACACTGTAGACCAATTGAGAAATACAAGGATGGGAGAAGAATTTTAAATACCTTTTTATGATCCATCAATCTCAATATAGAGCAAATGATTTACAGAGTTCCACGTTTGGTTTAGTGTTTTAAGGCATGCCAACTCTTGTTGGGTTATTTAATGCTGAACTCGACTTTGTTAGATTTTTTGTTTTCGGCTGCTATCAAAAGCAATCTAGTTCCTCACTGTGTAGCCATACGTTTGGTTTAGTGTTTTAAGGCATGCCAACTCTTGTTGGGTTATTTAATGCTGAACTCAACTTTGTTAGATTTTTTGTTTTCGGCTGCTATCAAAAGCAATCTAGTTCCTCACTGTGTAGCCATGAATATACTGTCTCATTTGCAATGTTTTTTTCTTCTGCTTTATATTTTGATTTATCTCTTGAAGAGACAATGTAGTTTTTTTCCAAATTTCTTCTCATTGTTATCATCCCTACTTTTCTGTATTAAAATTATATTTCATAGGGCATTTCTCTTATTTTTTATTTAAGAAAAAAAATTTTTTGTCCACACTGTAGACCAATTGAGAAATACAAGGATGGGAGAAGAATTTTAAATACCTTTTTATGATCCATCAATCTCAATATAGAGCAAATGATTTACAGAGTTCCACGTTTGGTTTAGTGTTTTAAGGCATGCCAACTCTTGTTGGGTTATTTAATGTTGTTAGATTTTTTGTTTTAAGTATTTAAACGGTTTACAGCAAATATTTCTAAACAAAAATAATCATTTTAAAACTATTCTTATTTCAATTAACTAATTCTTAATAAGGGTGTTTCGAAATAGATGAAACCCATTAATATAATAATGATTTATTTCTGAGAGAAGCGCAGTGGCGGTCATTTCGAACATGTCCGGTAAAAAATTCATCCTTTGAGCTTGAGACATCAACTTAATCTTTTTTTAATTGTTGTTATACCAGCTTCCAGAACATGCTATTATACTTTGAGTTTATTGTCTCAGTAATAAATCATTATCCTATAAATGGGTTGCATCTGTTTTGAGACAGTTTTGAATGATTTTGTCGCTAATTAAGTAGTGTGGCAAAATATTTTTCCTTTCTTTAATAGTTGTTATAGTAAACTATTTTCAAATCTGAAGCAAAAAAGAAGACAACATTATTATTAGTAGAGTTATTAGCAGTCCATGTATACTGAGACACCCAGGGAATGGAGTAGCGCCCTTCCCTACACCTCGGTGTATAGCTTCAGGTCACCCTCGACTAAGGTTATCAATTTATATCAACAGTCATATGGCTCCCATGTATATTGAGACACTCTGTATTAGCGGTCACATGGCCCCCATGTATATTGAGACACCCTTTATTAGCAGTTACATGGCTACTATGTATATTGAGACACCCTATATTAGCGGTTACATGGCTCCCGTGTATATTGATACACCCTATATTAGCAGTCACATGGCTACTATGTATATTGAGACACCCTGTACAAATAAAGTAAGTAAGTAATGTTGGCGACCGTGGTTGAGGGTGACCCGAAGGCTCCCTTTTCAATAGCTACTACACCAAGGTTTCGGGGAGGGTGCTACTTCTTTCCCTGGATTGCTCCACTCTACCCTTGATCCTTACCTTATAGTGCTTAGTGTTAAGCAGGGTACCATTTTTGAGTCTTTGGTATGACTCGATCTGGGCCATTGGCGAACACTCTAACCATTATGCCAATGGGCTGTACAAATAACTTGCACATTATTATAAGATTTCATGTTTTCTAATCAAAGACAAATAATTTTTGCTGATGTATGTCTTCATTAAAAAGAACTGACGAATATGTTCATATTAAAGAAAACAAGGAGTTCTTTTTGTAGTTGACGTACAAAGAAATGAAAATCTGGATTGAATTTAAGCAGAAATCTCCAAAAAGAATTTCGAAGGCTTTCAGTTGTGTCTCAGGATATTTTTTTTTACCGAGAGAGATCCAATTTGTTTCATTTTCATTGTCTGAAGACATTTAACGAATTGTGTGAAGAGGATTTTTTTGTTGACGTCACACAATAGTTAATCAAAGAAACTTATGATTTTCAAACAATTATATGGTTAAAAAAAAAATAGCTGCTGTTGTAAAAGTATAGAAAATGGCCATTATTCTCTTCCAACTTTGCTTTTCTGCTCTGGATAACTCTATGTAAGACAAATATTTTTCCTGGATACTATGTATTATTTCTTATTTGCTTATGTTGTAAAAGTATAGAAAATGATCATTATTTTGTTAAAACTTTGCTTTTCTGCCCTGGATAATGAAATTTATAAATTACCTTATTTTTTTAAAAATGTAATAACAAGCAAATTTGCACATTTTCATTTACATAAGGTCAGAATAAAATAACCTATGAATCAAAATTTACATATATCTATAATAAAGTTATACAAAAATGAATTAAAATCTTTTGTTTATTCAAGAAAATTCTATATCAGCTACTCGGCTCTAAATCTCCCAGAAATTTTGTGGAAAATGCAGAAATACAAAATTTCATTATTTCGATCACAAAAACTAATTCTGAGAAAAAAAATAGTTTGTTTCTATAAACATAAACAATTGGGAAATAATACTTTCTACTGGGGACCAATAATCTTTTAATCTTTTATAATTTTTTCGTTTTTCAAAGTTTATTACTTAGTGTAGTTTTGATAAGTGAAAAGACAAATATAAAAAATAAAATGAAATAATTCTTTTCTTTTTTGTCAGCCATATTTTCTTTTTCTTTCGTTCGAAACCGACTCGTTATGACTCGTCTTTGCAGTATTTTTGCTTTTGTTTGTTTTCTTTTCAAACAATTCAAAATATATATATATTTTTTTAAATACCGTTAAATTCTGCTGGCTTTTTTTTTGTCCTTTTTTTTATTGTCTAGTGATTGGCACTGGAAGTATTTATAATGAAATCATCGTCACCGGTCAACGCGAATAAAAAGATTATTTTTCTTCTTTTTTTCTTCTTAAAAAGTTTCGGTGATTATGTTAAGCACCTGAGGATTAAAAGAAAAAAAAAAGAAAAAAAGAAAAAAAGAAACGATAAAAGATAAGAAGAAACAAAGAAAGAGAACATAGAAACTGAAAGATTATTTTTCATTTTTATTAAAAGCTTACGAGATTCGACTGAAAATTTTATTTGCTGACGAAGATACATTCCAGTGAGCAAATAAGGTTTTCTTTCTCAACATAGTCCTCCTCGGGGGCTCATACTGCGGTGCTGTAGTACTTGGATTTCATTGGTCAAAAACGATTTGACGTCATCATATGAACATTTCAAAAGAAATTTTCAACCGTCTCTCGTATTAAGTAAAGATAAAGAAAGGAATTTAAACCTCTGATGACAATTTAATCAGGTGTGTAGTGGCTAACGTGCTTGATTGCAATATCGTTGTAAACGTGTTCGAACTCAGATCGTGTAATTACGTTCACTTTCGGACAAATATCATTGTCAAGGGCATGAACCTACATATTCCTCCGGCTACGGGTTAAATAGTATCACAACAGTCCTTCTACGGGGATGACTTTGACATTAAATTTGATATGCCATTAAACAAAGAAATCAAACAAAATCAAACCAGACTAGCAAACAGCCTTGTTCTGGTTTTCATTTCGGATTGCAGAGTTCATTTCTTATGACGGTAACGCTTATGCCGTGGGTCACGATACAATAATTGGCAGTCTGCATTTAACCAGCCCCTCCACAATATGTACGATGTGACACAAGGTCAGTTTTTTAGAGGAATTAAGCTGGTTAGAATTCAGAGTTTTTCTTCTAGACTAGTTGCCTAACCAAGGCTAAAAAACCCAGTCTGCTCAACTATTTACCCTTAGCTGGGGAGAGAACATGGATTCGTGTCTTTCCCTGTAGTTTGTCGTGAGGTAACATTCAATGCGACGAAATATGATTTATAAGAAAAAGGGGAGAGATTTTTTAAATCTCTTTTGCCGTTCCGTGGTCAACGGAATTCTCATACGTTTATCGTTTTGCGTGTTCGCGCTTGTGTGTTATTGTATGCATGTGCATGTGGATGTTTTTCAAACAGTGTGAACACCACCAGTACTCTTATCCTCGATGGTTTAGTACCGCAGATATGAAAGGAAATTTTAAAGGGACAGGTCAAGGCCTTCAATCTCGCTGATTCACCGATGGAGAAGGAGTTTGAAATCATATAGGCGTTCGCTGATTGGATAGGGGGTCATGTGGTTTTAAAAAGTTTTTTGCAAGATTTTAAAAGTAGTTGTCCCTTGAGTGGTGCAGTGTTTAGCAAGCTAGACTAGCAAACCTTCAGGAGTGAATTCAATTATCACTGGGTGCTCCATTCATACAGTCTTGTGCCACATCCAAGCAAAAGAGGTAAGTAAATTATAAAACCTTTACGTGTGAGTTCGAGTCTCACTGGGTGCACCATCCATACAGTCTTGTGCCACATCCAAGCAAAAGAGCTAAGTAAATTATAAAACCTTTACGTGTGAGTTCGAGTCCCACTGGGTGCACCATCCATACAGTCTTGTGTCATATCTACACAAAGAACTTAGTAAATTACTAAACGCTCACGAGTGAGATCGAGTCTCACAGGGTACTTCATCCATACAGTCTTGTGCTACACCGAAGCAAAAAACCTGAGAAAATTAGTAAATCTTCACGAGTGAGTTCTAGTCTCATTGGGTGCCCAATTCCTACAGTCTTGTGCCACATCTTAGCAAAGAGCTTTGTAAATTACTCGACATTCACGCGTGAGTCCGAGTCTTGCTGGGAGTCCCATTCATACAGTTCGTGTCACATCTAAGCAAAAAAGCTTAGTAAATTAAAAAATCCTTTACGAGTGAGTTTAGGTCTCATTAGGTGTCCCATTCATACGACCTTGTGCCACATCTAAGCAAAAAATCTTTGTAAATTATTAAATGGTATTTGCGTTCAAAGCAAAACATTCAAGAATTTTTTCGTTGAACGTCACTAAACTCCACAGGAAGCAACGTCTTCTAAATAAAAAAGACAACTGTTTTCTCCATAGAGTTAAATAAATAAATAAATAAATGGATAAATAAATAAAACCTCTATCAATCCGTTTTTGTGAGATTGGTAAATAGAAATAAACGCAACATCGAAATAAACGTGAAATAGTCTTCAAGTTTTCAAGATACAACGTGTTTGTTTTTCCATTTCTGCTTTCCAGATCATGTGACATTTAAGACACATCCAGTCACACACACACACACACACACTCACACACACACACTCTCACTCTTACACACATAGTAACGCTTTGTAGAAGTCCACTAAAAGTTCTCTATCGCAGTATTTTGGGGTCCAATTAGAGATATCTTTTACTGCAGATTACTTTGACCAGAATATAAAGAGGAACGGAATAAGATAGATATGCACAGACTGACATAAATAGATAGATAGATAGATAGTGTCGTGGAGTAGCTGGACACCCATCACAAGATAGATTAGTCTAAAAACTATTAAAAGAGTCAGTTAACAAATACGACTAAGGTTATTTTCATTAGTCGGCGTTCCAACTGTGTACCGTATTCTCTCCGGAATAAAACATCTCTTATTTCTCTTATTTCTCGTCTTTCGACCTTACTTATTTCATGACACGACATCTAGCGAGGAATATTCGAACGTTAAGCGCGGTCAACATCTGGCGACGAAGGACACGAAATGTTAGAAAGTTTTCAGCGAAATACCAACATTTGGGACTATTCAAACGCGAAGTAATTTCAAATCTGCATAACAGATTGACCTTGTTAAAAACAAGTAAGAATTTTAATAGTTCAGTAATTTTTGTTAGTAAAAGAAAAAAAAAAAGGAAATTATTGAATCAGTTTAATTTCGTGTCTATAAAGAAACGTGGGGGATTTTTTAAAAAAAGCAATCATGGAATTCATGAAATCTAGAACGAACGTTTAAAAGAGCAACGACGATTGGACCACTGATGCTATGAAAAACAAAACGAACGGTTGGAAAAATGTTTGAACTATTAGTGTTGAAAAAAGAGCAAGGAAATGCAAATTTTTTTTCCCAGGATTCAGTAATAAATTCAATCGGCGAATTCAAGAAAAGGCCTAAGGAGGAGGTAACTTTTGTGGCGGTATTTTCGCCGTTTTTTAAAACGATTACACAACATAGGCAGACGAAAAGAAAATACATATGTTGCTCGGGAAATTCAGTCAAAGCGAACACGATAAGTATGCTAACTACATATTTCTGAGAAATCCAGGAGAGATCGTTTGAGAAGTCTGTTTTAATTTTGAAAGAATTTTGGGGGAGAAAAGTTTTCTATTCAATACAAGATGGCAGTTCTTAAACCTGACAAAAATGGGAAGGATTACTTTACTTTTGCTGGGATTGTCAACCAAAAGGGTGAAACATATCGAGGGTAAGTTCTTTTAATTTGAACGTTAAAAGAACTTACCCTGGATATGTTTAAATGCTTGATTTTTTTGTACAAGGCGCGCCTGCGCCGGAAGATAGCTTAATTGAGACTAGAATTTTTTGTCTAAATCAGAACAAGATCCTAAAATCAGTCTGGAAATGGTTACTGAAGAATGCGAAGGAATAGAAAATCTTCGACACAACATGCCAATGATTGAAGAACACGACTTGTAAAAAAAAAAAAAAAATAGAAATAAATAAATGCAATGAAAGAAAAACAAAATAAAAAAATTGCCTGTAAATAAATCCTTGTTATGGCAGTGGACAGATTCATTATTATAAGTAATGTCCGTTTAGAAAAAAAGAATGTTTTAATTGTTAAAGGTTATAAGCGTCAGCATTGCATAAAGTCAAAGAATAAAAAAGGGGGTGTAAAAATGAAAAATACAGTTAACTCAACTAAAATGGAAAACACAGAAATAAAAATGAAAAGAAAATTTGTGTAAGTTCAGATTGACAATAAAGAGGTTAAGTTGCAATTGGATACTGGTTCAGATGTGACTTTGATAAATGAACAAACTGGGAAGAAAATTGGCAGACCAATTATAATAAAGACGGGGAAATTGCGCATGGCATTATAGGAAATAAACTAAAATTTATAGGTGACAGTAACATTTACGGGGAAAAACTTTAAAATTAAAAGAATTTGTCAGGAATCGAACCCAGGTCCTGTTCGGGATTGGACTGAGTCATTCGTCCTTTTGAACCAACCATTTAATTCGTTCTGCTACGGTGTCAGCATTGATTTTAACAGTGTGAAAAAATTGAAAAAAGAATTAATAAAATTTTCTGAAAGATTTTCTGAGGCTTTTGGATAGTGCACAAAAGCTAAAGCGACATTCAACATTAAAGAGAATGTGACGCCTATTTTTAGGCAGAAAAGAAAAGTACCTTTTGGAATCGAAGCCTCTGTTAGCAAAAAATTCGATTGGTTAGAACAAATAGGTTTGTTGACCAAAACGGTGGACTTTCACGTTAGGGATAGAACGTGCCGTACTACTGTTTACGTGAAAAAGGAAAAAAAAAAAAAAATAGAATTAGGACCAGTGCAGATTTTTTCTACGGAATTGAATGATTGTTTGGAAATATAAAATTGCCCTCTGCCATGTCCAGAAAATATATTTGCGAAATTAAGTGATGGCCAAGTATTTTCAAAACTGGATTTGTTTGAAGCATACCTCCAGATTCCTGTCAACGAAGAATGTACGAATTTAACTATAAATACGCTAAAACGGCTGTATATATTTAACAGACTGCCATTGGGAAATAAGCTCACACCAGTTATTTTTCAGCAAATCATTGATACATAATTGAATGTCATTGATTTTGCAATAGCCTACCTTGACAACATTTAAATTAAGAGTGAAAGCTGAGAATAACATGCCGAACATGTCAAAGAAGTTTTTGAAAAGATAAAGGAATATTGCTTGAAATTTATTTTGGATAAATGTGAATTTTTAAAAAATCTAAAATTGAGTATTTGGGATAAATTATGGATGCAATGGCCGAAAGGCAGCCATATCGAGGTCGTGTGATCTGAAAAACATGCCAACTCCAACACATGTGGAAACTCTGCATGTATTCCTGGAACTAGCAAACTACTGCTATCCCAAATATGGACGTTTTAAGAGCCCCACTAAACAAATTACTGAAAAAAGATTCGAAATGGAACTGTAGTACAAAATGTCAGAGTGCTTTTGAGGAAAGAAAAATATTAACATCAAACTTGAGTCTGTCGCATTACGATCCTAAGAAGGATATTATTGTTGCAAATAAAGCAAGAGATTTTGGTTTAGGAGCCGTAATATTGCTCAGAGAAAGAAACAGCCAAGTAAGAGCGATTGCGCATGCATCGAGAATCCTATTTCCAGCTTAAAAAAGGTACAGGCAAATTGAAAAAGAGGTCTGTAGTAAAGAAATTCCTTAGATTCATTCATGGAAGAAGCCTTACGCTCCAGACGGACCACCGACCGTTAATGTCTATTTTTGGTTCCAAAAAAGGGATGCCTACACATACTGCAAATCGACTTTAGAGATAGGGAACAATACTGTTGAATAGAAATTTTCTGATGGGGTTCCTCCCATCAAAGAAGTTAGGGCATGCGGATGGTTAATTCCCAAAACATGTGAACCATTAAGAGAAAACTGATAGTAACCCAAAGATTGGAAGTAGAAATAAAAGGCGTGCTTTGCAATACCATCGGAGATTTACCTGTGACAAATCGAGGAGATTTGAAACAAAGCAAAAAATAGACAAATATATCACAGAGAAAAAGAAACAAATTATCGACCAACAGTTCAAAAAGATTGATGATAAAAAGATTTTTTCCATCTTTTTTTGATTGGTTTGGTTTCTTTGGCATATCAACCTTTGTAGGTTATTTAATGTCAATGCTATTCTCCTAGTAGAACAGCAGTGGTACTATTTAACCCATAGCTAGGATGATAAGGGGGTTCATACCTTTCCCAAGGGTATTTGCCCGAAACTGAACGTAATAGCACGACTGGAGTACGAACTCGCGTACTATGATTCCGCAGTCAATCGCTTTAAACATTACACCACGAGGACACCCCCATCTTTTTTTTTTATGTACGGCGAACGAGTGGTGATACCAGGAGAGTTGAAAAAGAATACTGAAAGAATTCCAAACCAGTTTAGCGAGGATGAAAGATTTAATGAGAAGCTATGCTTTTTGGCCGAATATGGACAAAGTTATAGAAGAAAATGTAAAATCCTGTAGAGGTCGTGCAATAGTAGCAAAAGCACAATCAGTGAAATTTCCTCCGTGGCCAAATATGGACCGACATTAGTCAAGGTTGTGCTTATATATTGCATGTCGAATGAATGGACAATATTATCTAATAGTGGTTAACAGTTTCTGGAAATGGCCCGAGGTGACGAAATTTAAGAAGCCTACATGCAGTGATACTATTTGATTTTTGTATGAACTCTTGCCTAGATTTGGTATTCCTGATTCAACTGTGCTGGATAATGGGACTCAATTCACGGCAAATGAGTTCAAAGATTTTCGTAAAGCCTTTTCAATTGTGCATATCTCTACCGCGTCATATCATCCGCAATCTAACAGACAGAACGATTTGTAGACACTTTCGAGTGAGCATTTAAAAAGTCGGACGGAAACGAATCCGTTGACAATATCCTACAAATTTCAAGGGTATACCATGTGACACGGAACCCAAGTGCTAGTTCAGAATCATCATCAGCAGAGTTAATGTTTGCGAGAAAAATATGATTTTTGTTCGATAAACTTTTGCCAAAAGAAAAATAAGAAATTAATAAAGAAAAAGAAAAAACAAAAAACAGATGCATAATCCTACATACCAGAAGAAAAGCATTTTCTTTAAAGAGTACAGAAATTGGAAAGAAATCTGGAGGGCTGGTGTCATTGATAAAAGAATCGGGAGATTAATGAATATAATTAAAGACCCGAAAAAGACAACAGACATCACAACCAGATCGGAGGATGTGAATAATAGATAATCAGAAGAAAGAACCAATGAAGGGTACTTATGACTTATTCGATGTACCAATGCCTCTAGTAGCCCCTGTGGAGAAACGTTAAAGTAAATGGAAAAAGGACATTTTCAGGGACTATGGAGATACAGGAAACGAAAAAATATAACTTTCAGTGGAAGTAGTCAGTTCCAAAAAAGGGGATGTGGAGTAGCTAGAACCCCCACAAGATAGACTAGTCTAAAGACTATTTAAAGACTCTGTAAGCAAATACGACGAAGGTTATTTACAACCCAGCCACCGATTCCCACGTTAAAAAGGCCTTGTGCCACACTTTGTCATGGGGGATGCCTATCAAATAACTAAGGTTATTTATATCAGTCGGTGTACCAACTGTGTATTCTCTCTGGAATGAAATATCTCTTTTTTACATGTGTGTCGACCTTACTTATTTCACGACACAACAGATAGATTGATAGATAGGAATAGAATGGGATAGATAGATAGATAGATAGGGACAGACTGGGATCAATCAATCGATCAATAGATAGATAGATAGATAGATAATGACTTATCTTTGATAGAGAGATAGATAGAAAGAAATAGACTGGGATGGATAGTTTGATAGATAGATAATAATATCCGTTTTAGCTATAACTTGTTTCACTATAAATAATAAATTCCTCTCATCTTTGGTTTTAAAGAAAAATGAAAAAAATTGATCGGCTTGTACTTATTTATGGGTAATACAATATATATACAAATTCTTTCATATATCTGGGTAATTTGTAGGGCAGACTGGGCTCTTTAGTTTTCGTACGAGGAGAAGGAAAACTCCGAATTCAAACCAGGGCACTCCACTTTAAGATTGACCTTGTGACGGAAGAGTTGGGTAAATATATACGGTGTTTGTGTCACTTGAACATTCGCAATTATAATTTCAATCCAATTTATTCAAACTGTGCTCCACAAAAATTACTTACATTCCCTCGAGGTTAACTTAGAGTTGTTGGCGAGGCTTAGAATATGTTGACTGTATCTTCTGCAGAAAGGTAAACTTCTTCCCCAAAAGAGTCTCTTCGGTTTGATTTTAAACGGCATTCGATGGTGAAACTCTGAGGAGTATCAAGTCCCCTCTTCATTACCATTGCTCCCAGGTCCACTGTTAGAATGCAAATCTATAAGTCAAATAAGACTGTTCTAAGAACAGTTAATTGAATATCAATGATTTTTGAACAGATCTATTTGACTCACTGGTCCATTCGCCAAATGAGGAGAGTGTTCGCCAATGGTCCGGGAGACCGGGGTTCAATCCCAGGTCGAGTCATACCAAAGATTCAAAAAATGGTACTTGATGCCGCCTTGCTTAGCACTCAACACTATAAGGTAAGGATCAAGGGTAAAATGGAGCAATCCAGGGAATAGAGTGGCGCCCTTCCCTACACCTTTGTGTTGGAGCTTTTGCAAATGGAGCCTTCGTGTCACCCTCGATTAAGTTCGCCAACTTTTACTTTTATTTGACTCATAGATTTGGCCTTAGAACGAGTTAAGTTGGTTGTTTCGTTTTACGGCGTATCAACCCTTTTCGGGTTATTTAACACTAAATTAAATCATTTTGATAAAAGTTTCAAACAATTCAGCTTTAATAGTTTAAACAGTTTCAATGCCAAAACAGTTATATCTCAACTAATTCAGTTTAGCATAATTACACAGTTTAGTTCTATTTGACCCATAGATAGGAGCCCCTAGATAGGAGCCTATCAGGTGCTACCACTCCGGGCCACAGTGGACCTTGGAGCGATGGTACGGAAAGGGTACTCCAAAGTACCCTAAGCTCCAGCATTACTGGAGCCTCACCAGTAGATTGTTTAGTGTCATATCCAAGACACTCATTGGGAGAGTCTTACCCCTTTGCAGAGGTGCAGTCGGTGTATTCTGCAGCCCTTGCCAATTGGGTCACAGGACACTAGTTGGGGGAGTCTTAGCCCTTTGTAGAGATCCAATCGGTGTATATTACTCCGGGTTAAAGTGGAACTGGAAGTAATAATAGTGAAAGAGTACCTGACACTTCCCAGATCTTCAGAACTGGAGCTTCACCATCAGATACAGTTTTGGTAGGGTAGGTCTAAACTCTGTGTAGGAGATACAGTTTTCATATTTTAAATCCCATAGACAGTGCGAGCAATTTAGATCTGGCTAACCAAATAAAAGGTTATTTAAGAATACTGGGGTGAGTCAAAAGTTTTGCAATATTTTAGCAGTATGTGAAGCACAATTTTGCAGCTCCTGTTCTTTTCATTGATATCGTGAAAGTGAGGTGTCAAGCTCTCCTTAGACTCTTTGAGTTCATCTCGCCAAATTTGCCTCTATAGCTTGGAGCATGGCCTCGGAATCCACGGTTTTAGGTGTACCTGACCGTAATCAATCTTTCCAGCCCGAGCAAAATTTCTTCAACCATCTTTTTGCTGTTCTGTGATCAAACTGCATTTTCACCTTTCGCAAAACAAATGTTTTTAGTTGCTTCGGCGATGGTATGACCCAGTTTGAACTCCTAAAGCACAGGATCCCGGCTTAGACCACGTTCATCGGTGCAACTTTAAAATTAAATATAGAGTAAAGCAATGTACAACGTGTCAGCGCACCAACTATCCCGACACTACCAACCACAGCGGGAACTTACTACAGCTTTGGTCACGCGGCGAAAACTAGCACGGAGCCAAATATTGCAAAACTTTTAACTCACTCTTGCATGTGGCGAAATGTTGTGCGACCGAGGCTTACAAACACGTTGGCTGAAAGCACCCGGCCTGTAGTCTCTTCTTTCTCTTTCTAACAGCCTATATTTTCACCCGTAATAATTACTGTGTGTTTTGTGGTCAGTAACACTGTTATTACGGCAATCGCTTGTGCCACCCTTAATTCGTCAGGCGGTTTAAACCTTTCATTACGGAAGTGGAAATAATTGACCTTTTTGAATTACGAGCGCTGAGATTTGCTAAAAACGCTTTGATACGTCAGACCAAATTCAAAGGTTCTATCTGTTGTCGAACAACTTTTTGCGCGAAGTTGGTATTGTTTTTTTATTTTGTTTTTTGTTTTGTTTTTTATCATTTACCTTCTAGGTTTCGTCGTGTGCAGCTCTCGGTAAGTAAATAGGCCTTTCGAAGACTGGACATCGACAGGTAAATAATGGTCAGGAATTGGGGTCGAATTTTCTTATATAATTCTTCAATAAAATTATTATATTGATCTTTAGCTGCTGGTTCATATCTATCTATCTATCTATCTATCTATCTGAATCAGTTCATTTGTGTGTGTGTTTGCGCATGTGCGTGTGTATATGTATATTTGTATTTGTTTCTATATCTATCTATTTTTCTGTGGAAAGGGTTGTTATAATTTTATTGCTTCTCTCGAACGGGTTATATTCAGCAATCTATTGAGTATTGAAGTTCAACTTTTTTTTATTCCCAGAGATCTTAAGAGCGAATACCACGAAGACTTTCGCTCTATCCTGCTGAGTTGAACATTGGCTGGCATTTAAGGATTCTTGTGGGAATTTATTAATCATGAATCGGCGTGTACGTTATCAAGGCACGAGGCCTGAAAGTCTGGGGGATTAAGAGCAAAAAATGTTTTTGATGACCCTAACCGATAAAATTTGGAAGCAAGCAAACAAATAAACAAAAAACAATCTGACGAGAACGATTCACGAAATCTTTTTTTTTTGTTCTCAAATCGGTTTCTGGATTATATATAAAAATAAAGTCAGGTTTTGAGTGCAACGATTTCATTGGTTCGATATATAGAGAGAGATCATCATAGACCTGAAATAAATTATAATGACACCAAAGAATTGAATTTCTAGAATAATATATATATATAACACTCTTACTATATACATATATATAGAGAGTGTTCGTCAATGGTCCGAGAAACCAGGGTTCAATCTCAGGTCGAGTCATAACTAAGACTCAAAAAAGGTACTTGATGCCACTTTGCTTAGCACTCAGCATAATAAGGTATGGATCAAGGATAAAGTGGAGCAATCCAGGGAATGGAGTAATGCCCTCTCTAACACCTCGGTGTAGTAGCTAATGAAAAGGGGAGCCTTGGGTTACACTCGATTACGTTCGCCAAGTTTACTTACTTTTTTTTTTAATAAAAAAAGTAAGTAAACATATATATATATATATATATATATATATATATATATATATATATATATATATATATATCCATGTAATACAGATATATTGATAATATGTAGATATATAATATATCAATATACAAAATATAAGATATATATATATATACATATTGATAATATATATGTTATATATTTATATATAATATATGCATATATAATATATAAATACGTAATATATAAAATATATATAGTACATGTAATATATAATATATAATACATTTTTGACGACCGTAGTCAAGGGGGACCCGAAAGCTCCCTTTTCAATAGCTACTACACCAAGGTGTAGGGTAGGGTGCAACTCCTTTCCTAGGATTGCTCCACTTTACCCTTGATCTATACCTTACAATGTTTAGTGTTAAGCAAGGCGGCATCAAGTAACATTTTTGAGTCTTTGGTTTGACTCGGCTTGAGATTGAATCTCGATTTCCAGGGACCATGGGAAAACATTTTATCCACCAGTCATATATATATCTATCCAGTCGGCGTCCGAAGTCTATGGGTGAGGATTATATTATTCGTATAGAGAGTATATGAGGTAGTTCATATAAATCTATAGGAGTGCTGGGTTCAAACCCAGGTCAAATCAGACTCAAAAAATCATTTTTCCTTGTTTAACACTCAGCGTTATAAGGTATGGATGAAGGGTAAGTGAAACAATAGCGATCCAAAAGCCTTCTTTTCTATAGCTCAAACATTGTGGTGTAGGGAAAGGCGCTACTCCTTTCCCTAGATTTCTCCAGTTTACTCTTGATACGTACCTTATAATGCTGAGTGTTAAACAAGGAAGTTTCAAGTACCATTTTTATGAGTCTTTGGTATGACACGACCTGGAATTGAACCCCGGTATTCCGGGCCATTTGGCAAACACTCTAATCATTATGACAATAGGCTGGTTACATATAACTATACAGAGAGAGTGAGATAGAGAGCTCTTCGAATGAACTAAGCACTCTGAAATTCGGTAAGGCAAAATGTAAGCAAAACGAAGGCTACTACATAATGCCTTATAATTCCCGAAGACTGAAGACTTGAGATACAATGAAAAATTCTGTCTGTAGGTGACTATATATATATGTGCGCGTGTGTGTGTATAAATAATGGGAAGGAATCCGACAGTATGGAGAAAAATTGAAAAAGTAATCCAAAATTGATGAATTTATTACGAAGGAAAATCGTCGTTAAAATGAACTTTCACCAGGACTTTGAAATGCTGAAACAAGGGTTGATTAAATGTCCATCGTTGTTTTTTCAACTCTTATTTCACCATTTTAAAGTCCTGATGAGGGTTCATTGAAACCGAAACGTTTTGACGTCGACTTTCGTAGTAAATTCACTTTTGAATGACTTTGTTTTTCAATTTTTCTCCACCGCCTCTCCGCTTCAAGCATATATATATACATATATATAGAAATGAAAAAAACACTAGGTATTCAATGGAAAATTTTATCAACCGGATTCAAAGCCATCGATAAATGTTTCGGCTCTTTTTTTAGACCTTCATCAGGGTATGTGAGTTATTAAATGGAACTAAAAAGATGAAAAATTTTTAAAAACATTTTATTTCGGTTGGTTGCATTCTGTTTCAAATGTTGTGTGACGTAATCAACATTCGAAAAATTTTTTTTAAAAATCCATAACAAATCTATCTATCTATCTTGATATATATAAATGATGAATCAGTATTATTCTAAAAAGGAGATTTTGTAATATTTCAGCACCAGTCTGACGAGATAAGAAAACAAATTGAAAAACCGGACTACTGTTTGATAGTATGGTGGTTTGAAAGCGACACGATATAAAACAATTTCCGGAGTTGTATATATATATATATATATATATATATAAAATTGAAAGTAAAGATCGATAAATTTGTTTGATTGCTATCCCCGTGTAGGGCTATAAAAATTTGAATGTGTTTATCACTATTTAAGGTGTGGCTGCGATTTGTATTTTGTTTGGGGTTTATATGCATTCCTCAAGATAAAAGAGGTTTTTTTAACGGCTTTCAAGATAAAGCACATTTTATGGATTTATCGAACATTTTATTTTTTTTTTTACTTCCTCCTCTTCTTCTTCTTCTTCTTCTTCTTCTTATTATTATTATTATTATTATTATTATTATTATTATTCACTCATTAGAGCTTTTCACATCAGCGATAGCCGATGGTTTTTCACTGAAGTCTGAGTGACAGCAAGTCTCCCCAAGTCTCCAGGACTCTTCTTAGTATTCTGGCAGTTCTCAACAATGCTGTCGTTTGGATGGTCTCCACTCGTCCGCCAACCTCCAAGTCCTCTAGTCCCTTTAGTAATCCCTTAGTTACTGTTCCAAACGCACCAATTACAATTGGTATAATTGTCACCTGCATGTTCCACATTTTTTTAGTTCCTTAGCAAGGTCGAGGTACTTATCCTTCTTTTCATATTCTTTCTGTTTTATTCTGTGGTCTGCCGGGACAGCAAAGTCCACTATTTTGCAAGTTCTCTTTTTTTTGTTGATTATTATTAAGTCTGGTCTCCTGGCCGGGTCCTTGCAAGTTTTTCACACGAGCGATAGATGGTTGGCTTTTACTGGAGTCTGAGGGACAGCAAGTCTCCTCAGGTCCTCAGGACTCTTCTCAGTATACTGGCCGATTAAAAAAAATGCTGCAGTCTGGATGGCTTCGATTCTTCCACTGATTTCCAATTCTTCCAGTCTATTTTCCAAGCATGCCACTTACCATTGGTATCACGATCACCTTTATGTTTCACTGCTTACATTGTTCTCTAGCAAGGTTTATGTACTTTTTGCTTTCCTTGATTTTCACTCTGTGGTCCACTGGAACGGTAAAATTCACTCGACGGCAAGTTCTCCTTTTTTTGTTGAAAAAATACCGAAAAGAGTCCTGGAAACTTGAGGAGACTTGTTTTCACTCAAACTCCAGTGAAAAGCCATCAGCTAAAAGTGATGTGAAAAACTTCCAAGGAATAAATAATAATAATAATAATAATAATAATAATAATAATAATAATAATATTGTTACTACTCCTTTAGAGTTTTTCACATCAGTGTTAGCCGATGGGTTTTCACTGGAGTTTGAGTGAGAGCCAGTCTCCTCAAGTCTCCAGGACTCTTCTCAATATTCTGGCCGTTTTCAATAATGCTCTTGTTTGGATGGTCTCCACTCGGCCGTCGATTTTTAAGTCCTCCAGTCCCTTTAATAATCCTTTAGTTACTGTGCCAAAAGCACCAATTACAATTGGTACAATCGTCACCATCATGTTCCACAGCTTTTTTCAATTCTCTAGCAAGGTCCAGGTACTTATCCTTTTTTTCACTTTCTTTCAGTTTTATTCTGAGGTCAGCCGGGACAGCAAAGTCAACAATTTCACAAATTCTCTTTTTTTGTTGTTGATTATTATTAGGTCCGGTCTTCTGGCCAAGATTATTATTATTATTATTATTATTTTCTGTTTCTTACAATCTTTCAACGTGTCTTTCTCTTGACCGAGGGTGTATGAAGGTAGTGACTATATGTATTCTATGTAGTTATGTTTTAGCTGCCTCTTTTCGGTGATATTTTTCTGAAGCATTGTTAGTACTCTCCAAAGGAAATGAACGATTCCGCAAAGTGCATTTTTTTTTTGTATTTCTTATAGATTGGAACTACCAGGTATCTTGCTATAGTACAAAGCCTTACTAGGCGTAGCAAGTTAGCTAGTAAACTCCCATAACCCTTACCAATTATCATTTGCTATAAACCGCGTTATCTTGTACATCTTGTTTTATTGTCTGGTACTTTTTATTTACTTTTTCTGGTACTTTTTGACTTCTTATCTGGTTCGTTTTTCGTAGTTGACAGGTATTCTAAACATTGTTATCTGGTACATTTTACCTTGTTATCTGGTACTTTTTACGTAGTCATCTGGTACCTTTTACCAATTTATCAGGTACTTTTTTACGCAACAACCCCTCATTTTACACTTTTTTTCTTGCTCTATGGCAAGAACCTGGTATCTGTCTATCTTTTTGCTTTTTTTAAATTTTCGCTTCTCTGGTCTGTTGACGGAACAGCTCAATAAAGGCTAATATGCCCTAAAACCAATCACTAAACCAAACAAAATTAATCGTGCGGGGATTTTCTTACATCCTGAAGACCTGACGTGTACGGATTCACAGAATAATCCTTTAATCCAGGAAAACTCTGAAATTCATTGCTCTCTAGCGACCAATATTTCTATAAAAAAATAGACACAGATAACCTATTTTATTCTATATATTAATACCAGGTGCCCCATATTAAGGCCTTGTGCCAGAACTAAGCTAATCTTAGTAAGAAACAGTATTTGAGAGAGAGAGAGAGAGAGAGAGAGAGAGAGAGAGAGAGAGAGAGAGAGAGAGAGAGAGAGAGGATGAGGGTTTTATATACATTGGCTGTGATTAGTCTTGTATATCGACCTCAGACAAGAAATGGTACAAAAGTGCATATTTCATCACTGGAAATCCGTCTCTCAGGACGCACCTCCAAATTATTTTAATCCGGGTGAGCAAATTTGGCACGATGAATGTCATCATCGGATCTGATTTTTTTCCTCCTATTTCTAAAAATATTTTGACAGGTGTTGCTAATTGTCTAAAAGGATGTTTATGACTCCCAGGTTTCTTTGATGATGTCCTTATACCTGACTTTTAGTCGCCTTATTTATATGACCCAACTCTTAGTTGTTCCGTTTGTGCTGTGAGCTGTCCTCAAATCTGTTCAAGTAGTCAACCCATCTTAGGTTTCGTTGGGCTTGTGTATCGTAGAAAACAGGGAACTTAGATTTCTCCAAGAATTATTAATATTATCAATATTTTTGATATTATCATTGATGATATATTGATATTAAAATATCAAAATAATAATATCAATATCATTATTATTAATAATAAAAATAACGATGATTATAATACTGGATATTTCAAGCGTCAGACTGACGAAATTTCACACGTGAAAACCTGGACATGGCTAAGACAGAAAAAACCTGAACCACTTCTAATATTAATACAATACAACCCCATTAGGACCTCATCAACCGAAAAGGACATCGACACGCGGCTAACGAAGGCATGGACAGCTATCAATAGGCTATCGATCATATGGAAATCAGATATGACCGATAAAATGAAACGCAGTTTCTTACAGGCAGCGGTCGTATCGATACTGCTGTATGGATGCACTACGTGGACGCTAACTAAACAGCTGGAAAAGAAGATAGACGGCAATTGCACAAGAATGCTGTATTGAACAAGTACTGGCGGCAACACCCCACAAGGCACCAACTATACGGCCACCTGCCTCCCATCACGAAAACTATCCAAGTTAGACGAACCAGACATGCAGGGACGAGCTCATAAGTGATGTACTCCTATGGACCCCCACATATGGCCGGGCAAAAGCAGGACGACCAGCTCGAACATACATTCAGCAGCTATGTGAGGATACGGGATGTAGCCCTGAAGACATGCCAGAGGCGATGAACGATAGGGAGAAGTGGTGAGAGAGGGTCAGGGATATCCGTGCTAACGGCACGACATGATGATGATGATGTTAAAGAAAAAATAGATAAGACTCAACAGAATAGCAAGTTTACGTTATGCCTGGTTTTGTTTGGTTTTATGGCATATCAACCCTTGTAGGCTATTTAATGCAAAATCCTCTTTATACCAATATATACTAAATATGATTTGTAAATACATTTTATTGATAACATCTTTTAATGAGCCTGAGCTCATTTTTTTTTCACAAAGGTAAAGGGTTTCAAGTATTGCTATGTAACAGTCACAATTTAACATTAGTCATTTGTTTGCTCACATAGTTTTCAGGTAACTTCATTTTTAAATGAGTCTCAACTAATTTGTTTCCTATTGTTTCTATACAGTTAAATTGTTTCAATTATTGCTAACACTTATAATTTTATTCAATTTAATTGTTTGTTTGCGTACAGTGAAGTGGTTACAAGTATTGCTATTTAACACTAATTATTGTATTCAACATTACTCATTCGTTTGCACACAGTCAAATGGTTCCACGTATTGCTATACATGACTAATAATTCAATTAAACACCAGTCATTTGTTTACGCACAGTTAAATAATCAGTTCTACTTCTACCAATTCAATCAACCATTAGTCATTCCTTTGAACAGCTTTTTTTCTGATAGGACCCTATCAGGTGCTACCACTTCGGGCCAGAGTAGACCTGGGAGCGATGGCAATGAAAGGGTACTCCGCATTTCCCAAAGCTCCATCATTTCTGGGGCCTCACAATCAGATTATTTAATATCGTATCCAGAACCCTCTTTGGGGTCGGGGTCTTACCTCTTCGCAGAGATACAGTTGGTGTATTCAATAGCCCCCGCCGACTGGGTTTGTAGGTTATATGGTGATAAAGACGAAATGATTAATCCGATAATATGTGAATGCAGCAAACTGAAGCAAAGGGAGTATAAAACTAAATATGACTGGGTGGGAAACGTGATCGACAGGGAATTGTGCAAGACATTGAAATTTGACCATAATACCAATATATGCACAACCTCGGAGAATGAGACAGAAAATTTATCTGGGATTTTATGATACAAAAAGATCATGTAATCCCTGCCAGGAGACCAGATCTAGTGATAGCAAAAAGAAAAAAAAAAAAAAAAAAAGAAGAGAACTTGCCGTATAGTGAACTTTGCCACCCCGACGAACAACAGAGTGAAATTAAAACAAAAGGAAAAAAAGAAACACATATCTAGACCTTGCCAGAGAACCCCCCCAAAAAAAAAAACATGAAATATGAAAGTGACGGTGATACCAATCATAAATAATGAGCTTTAAACGGCCCAGAAAGGCTTGGTAAGGGGACAGGAAGAGTTAGAAATTGGAGGATGAGCAAAGACCATCCAGACTATACCATTGGTAGGATCAGCCAAAATACTGAGAAGAGTTCTGGTGACCAGAGGAGAGTCTCCTGCAGTGAAAGGCCATCATGTAACGCTGGTAAAATAATAATAATAATAATAATAATAATAATAATAATAATAATAATGGGACTTTAATATACAAACGGATCACCTAATCCCGGCCAGATGACCAGATCTCATAATAATCAACAAAAAAAAAGAGAATCTGAAAAATTGTCGACTTTGCTGTCCCGGCTGACTACAGAATAAATCTGAAGGAAAGTGAAAAGAAGGATAAGTACCTCGACCTTGCTAGAGAATTGAAAAAGCTGTGGAACATGAAAGTAACGATTGTGCCAATTGTGATTGGTGCCTTAGGCACAATAACTAAAGGATTATTAAAAGGCCTGGAGGACTTGGAAGTTGGCGGACGGGTAGAGACTATCCAAACGACAGCATTGCTAAGAACGGCCAGAATCCTGAGACGAGTCCTGGAGACTTGAGGAGACTTGCTGTCACTCAAACTCCAGTGAAATACCATCAGCGTTAGCTGATTTGAAAAACTCTAATAATAATGATCATCAGGAAAATAATTAAAACGTGAATCATGACACCTGAAGAAAATATGAATATCTAACTAATAAGTTGGCTGACCGCTGTCAATGGTGACCCGAAGTCTCCCTTTTTGCTAGCTACTACACCGAAGTGTAAGGGTGAGTGCTGCTCTTTTCCTTCGATTGATCCACCTGCCTTTGATCCATACCTTATTATGCCGAGTGTTAAGCAAGGCGGCATCAAGTACCATTTTTTGGGGGGGAGTCTTTGGTATAACTCGACCCGGGATTGAACCCAGGTCTCCCGGACCATTGGTGAACACTCTACCACTGTGTCAATGGACCGAATAACAGAGTAATTAATCTATTCTTCACATTGAATACAATTTTGCCCTCTACTTAGCTCTCTACTAAAAATAACTTCAGTTACCCATAAAACAATATAGATTGCAACTTTTACACGAATAAAGTCGATTAACTCATTTTATTATTATAAGATCCACGCTAGGAACAAACACTATCAACTTTTATGTGGTTTGTTTTATGTTTACACTAGTAACAACTACCCACTGAGACAATAAATAAACAAATAAGTAAATAACAACACCAATTAACCAAATGAATGTTGTAAATGAATTCAGTTGTCCGTTGTGAGAATCTATCTCCCACTCAAAACGACTGTTGAGTTCCTATACAAGACAAACTCCAACAATTACCTTATCTTGACGTCCCACAAGCCATCTCTGATCAAAATGGGTTTAAAAATCATCTCGAAACGCCGATTCCCAGAATTCTTGCCGAAAGCAAACTAGTCACAAGACCAACAGAAAAAGAAAAAAAGAAGATTTGAACTGTTTGAGGCCTTAACTATAAAATCGTTAAAAAAATTAACCCTAGGTAAGATCTTTTTTGAAGAAGGACTTGAAGTCACATAGTATTTAGGAATTGGAATTCCATTTTGTTCATGATTGTTTTATATCATCAAAATATTCTCCGCCTAACCAAAATTTTAACATCAAAATATCCTCCATTTTGCTAAAAAAAATGACATCAAAATATTCATATCTAACCCAAACATTAACTTAGAAATATTGTCAGTGTCATCCAAATGTCAACATCAAAATATGCTTCGTTTAATCAAAATATTGACGTAAGAATATCCAACATCAAACCAAAATATAATCAAAATATATTCTATCTAATCAAAATAGTAACGTCAAAATATTCTCCATTCAACCTAAAATTAAAGAACACAACAAATAAAATCAAGCGATATTGAAGCTTCAATTCAAATGGCCGCTATTAACAATGAGACAGCAAACACTCATCAATTGACGTTGAAGGTGAATCAGTTTATAACCCTAACAGTCCCAAAATCTCTCTCTCTTTATATATATATATATGTATGTATATTACCGTTGAGTGCAATATCAAAAAACAGTTTTTTAGACTCAATGCTTTTACTTTTACCCTTGTATAAAAAATGATCAATCCTACTGATCTTATATATATATATATATATATATATATATATATATATATATCCTTGATGATAGGGGTTGATTATTTTCTTAAGTATGCCGAGCCGGCGTGGCCAGATAACGACCCCGAAAACTTGTAGGGTATTTAGCTATAAAGGCTGTGTCGAAGTGATATATTTGCCCGCCCCTGCTTTTATTTACTTTTTTAATTATCTCCCCTCAAAGATAACTATTTCGTACCCTTGTCTTTGCCCCCTAGCTTCAACGTACTTCACGTTTGACTTGGGTCGCAAAACTGGCAGGTGAAAAGCAATTCAGTGGATTTCACTTACGACCCACTTTCACTTTGGTCAACTTAACCTTTTCCTCTTCATTCTCTAAAGACATTTCATTTTTCATTTGGAATTCTCAAGATTGTTAAGACAACAACAGTTGATGATTCGAAGAATTCTCTGATTTGCTATAAAGATAAAAATTACTGAAAAAGCAGATATATTTTCTATGCTTATTTTCAGATAATATAGGGTGTCTCAATATACATGGGACCCATGTTACTGCTAATAACTCTACTACTAATAATGTTTTCTTTTTTGTTTCATATTTGAAAATAGTATACTATAACAACAATTAATCCTCGATTCCAATGTCTTGGACAAAGGAGGAAAAATATTTTACGTCACTACATATTTGACCCAGAGTGGCAGTACCTTTTAGGGTCTCATCTCTCGGTCAAATAGCATTGTTTGACCATTTAACTACGTGCAAACAAATGACTGATGTTGAACTAAATAGTTATTGATACTTAGGAATATTTGGAACTATTCAACTATGTGCAAACGAATTAGTAATGTTGAATAGAATTATTATTGTTAAATAGCAAATTCTGAAATCGTGTGTAAAAATTGAATTATTGGTAATACATAGCAATACTTGGAACTATTTGACTGTGTGCAAATGATGGTTTGGTTTCTTTGTTTGATGACATATCAACCTTCGTGGGTTATTTAATGCCAAAGCCATTCTCCTAGAAGAACAGTGGTGGTGCTATTTAACCCATAACTGGGAGGATGAGGGGGTTCATACCTTTCCCAAGGGTATTTGTCCGAAAGTGAACGTAATAGCGCGACTTGAGTTTGAACTCGCATGCTACGATTTCGCAGACCATCGCTTTAACCATTACACCTTGTGTGCAAATGAATGAATAGTGTTGAATAGAATTGTTAGTGTTAAATAGCAATACTTGCAAACATTTCACTGAGTGCAAACAAATGATTAATATTAAATAGAACTATTCGTTTTGGATAGCAATACTTTAAACTATTTAACTGTGTGCAAACACTAGCTACATGTTATTATACAAAGAATTACCTAAAAACTATTCACTTACAAATCATATATGTATATCCAATTAACTGAGTGTAAACAAATGACTGGTGTTAAATTGTTAGTGTTAGATAGGAATACTTGAAGGCATTTAACTACGTGCAAACAAATGACCTCTGGCTTGTTGAAAAATGTTATCCAGAAACAATTTACAAATCATTATATATATATATATATGTGTGTGTGTGTGTGTGTGTGTGTATGTGTGTGTGTGTGTGTGCGTGTTACATGGTGGTGTTTAAGATCCTTTACGCCTTCTTTAAAAAGACCTATTGATATGGTTATTTTTCTACTCACCAAGTGAGCTGGTGATAATCACAAACCTTTATACTATAAATATGTATCAAGAGGATTTGGCATTAAAAACGTACAAGAGTTGATATCCCATAAAACCCAACCAAGAATATTACATGTGAATTGTTAGATGATTATTACTAAAATAAAAAATGTAAAGTTGCTTCTATTAAAGTTTAAGAGAATTATTCGTACTTAAAGGAGTCAAAATCGTTTCCGGAGTTAAACTAGCAATACTTAACCACTTTACATACCGGTTGTAAGATGTCATTATTAAAAATAAAGGACGTTGAACCGTTTTTTTAAGATTAGGATCATTGTTGGTAAGCAGTACCTACCCAATATACATACGGGTTGTAAAACGGGCATTATTAAAAATAGAGGAAGTAGAGTTATTTTTTTTAAGATTAGAATCATTGTTGGTAAGCAGTACCTACCAATGGGCACCTCAGGTGGTGTAATGGTTAGCATGTTAGACTAGCAAACCAACATGAGTGAATTCGATTCTCATTGGGTGCCCCATTCATGGGGCCTTGAGCTACATCTAAGCAAAAAGCTTAGTAAATTAAAAGCAGTACCTACTAATTTTACATACGGGTTGTAAGATTGCATTATAAAAAATAAAGGACGATGAATCGCTTTTTTTTAAAGATTTGGATCATTGTTGGTAAGCAGTACCTACTCACTTTACATACGGGTTGTAAGATGATCTTTATCAAAAGCAATGAACGTAGAGTCGCTTTTATTAAAATTCAAGATGATTGCTCATAACAAAGGATTCTTTTTATTGTTTATTTTCTACGAATTACTGCTTTGTTTGCAGCGAACGTAGTTTAAAGAAGAGAGATTCAGGTTCATTTTTTTTACTTTAGATAACCTTAAAAAAACCATAAATCCATAAATACCTGAAGTATTAACTTAAATTTTATGAAAATTTTATTTCCAAAGTTTTTTTTTTTTTTTTGCCTGGCAATCGTTGAAATGAACATAAGCGCGACATCTGACTGCGATAGAGAGGGTCAAAGTACATATATGAGGTGAGAGAGCCACCTGCTTCTCGAACTGATTACCGAGAAAGTGGGTAATCGCTGTGAGATTGACACCGTTTTACGGCAGGAAGGACTATAAGATAGAGAGAGTTATAGACAGCTTACACCTTAAAAGCCAATCGGAACCAGATCTTACAGTATTGTCTAAATTCTTTTCAGTTATGAACCTAACAGCACCTGAAAAACTGCAATGAGAATAAAATGGCGGGTCCTTGGTTGCATGGACGGACGGACAGTAAGTTAGTGATAAGAAAGAAAAAAAAACGCATAGAAAATGCTCTTTTGACCTCTCGAGTCGTAAAAAGAAATTATTACTTGCAGTTAATTTTGACTACTTTTCATTAAGATCTTCCTGTTGGCCGGGAATTTGCTAAATAGGAAATTACGTGTATTTTTTTTATTGAATTAGACGTCGCTGAAATGGTCTCTGACTATTCGACAAAAAGAGTGTGACATTAAACGGTATCTCGTAATGAGGCTCCAGTTCTGACGCTTTGGGAAGTATGGAGTACTCTCATTCATCTCCATTACTCCCAGGTTAACTTTGACCCAGGGTGATAGTACCTGTCAGAGAACCATCTAAGAGTCAAATAGATATGATTGAAAAGTATTTGTATTAGATAGGAATACTTGATATCATATTTCTGGTTTCTCGTTTCTTTGTTTAATGGCATATGAACCTTCGTGGGTTATTTAACGCCTAATCCAGCCAAGACAATAGTGGTACTATTTGACCCATATCTGGGGAAATAAGGGGTCTCCTAACTTCCCAAGGGTAATTTTTTGGAAGAGAATCTAACAGAGGGACGGTAGCTTGAACTGATGAAACCATTTAACAGTACGTAAATTATTTATATTAAGAATAGATACTTGAAGCTACAACTGTTTAGAAAAGATTATCTGATACAAGAAATCATATAATAGCTTGCACATTATTGTTTTTTGATTGGAATACTTGAAACCATATAACTCTGTAAAAACAAATTACTGCAAATAGACCATAAAATTATTTATAAATAGTTGGTATCAGAAATACTTAAAACCATTTAACTGTGTGCAAATTGTTTGTATTAGATAGGAATACTTGAAACTGTGGGCAAAGAAATGATTGTTATAGACAATTAGTTCAATCAAAAATTATTGCAATGGAACATTTAAGATATAATAATGATTATAATAAAACATTTACAAAACATGAATCCAATATCGGCATTTAATAACCGAAAAGAGGTTGATGTGCCGTTAAATAAACAAAACCATCCTGTCCGTGAAAAAGACCATTTAATTCTAAGAAAATCAAAACATAGAGCAGATACGTCGAGTGGGAAAATCTCAGACGATTTTGTCATTGTGTTTATATAGAAACTCCACGTCTCATTCCATAAAAAAATCGATTTATTTAAAATTTGGTGAATTCCCTGTTTTAGTGGGGGATTCTGAATTGAAAGCACACAAAGTTGTTTGCGAAAATCAGGGCGTTGTAGGTGGGGGTAGATTTTTATGACCGGGAAACTGACGGTTCTGCAAAGCCGAAAAAAAGTTATTTATTTATTTTAATTAAAAAAAAGTTAAGGACAATTAAATCTATGGTCAAGGGGGTGTAGTGGCTAACGTGCTGGACTGCGGAATTGCAACAAGCAAATTCGAGTTCCATTCGCGCTATCACGTTCTCTTTCGGACTAATACCCATGGGAAAGATAGAAACCCTCTTATCCCCTCAGTTATGGGTTAAATAGTACCACTATGGGTCTTTTACAAGGATCGCTTTGGCATTAAATAACCCAGGAATGTTGATATGCCATTAAACAAAGAAACCAAACCAATATGACTACTATAATAGTACAGATGACTCACGTTTCCCTCTTCTTACCTCTCAGAAGGATATAATGCAAGCAGAAAGCTATGATTTTGCTGTTCTTCTACAAGATGGCTTCGGCATTTAATAACCCAGGAATGTTAACATGCCATAAACATAGAACCTTGAATTTATGGTTATTCTTCTAATAATTTATTAATTCCTGATCACTGATATTTACCTTCTGATTTTCAATACATTTTTGTAAAATTATTAAATATGCATTTGCATCGTACATATAATAAGAATTCTAATCGCAGTGTTTATATTGCTTCTTGACTCCTGACAATACTTTTCCCCTGATTCTCTAGTAGCCACTTGTGGTCGTTCAACAGTTAATCTATTCACTTAGATTAGTTATTCGTAAATTGTGAATTCGATCCCCACTAAATGCACCATACTTACTTAGCTAAGTTGAGTAAATGATGACTTGGTTTTATTTGGCAAGAACACATGGTACAGTGGTCAAGACATTTGGTTGGAAAGTTCTTCTTGGGGTTGCAGGTTCAATCTCAACAACAGGTAAGAATATCAAGGAATAATTACTATAACCTAAAACTTGTACCCGGTCATGGTTAACAGAATTGGAACAGTCTACCCCTGTGGTTCAAAGAAAGGGTTCAGTTAGAGAGTCTGTGCGGGCTCCCCAGTTCAACATGAAACACCTGAAGAAGACCGAAAGACATATCGGACGAAACGTTAAGATTATAACAATAAAGATGTGGTCGATAGTGGGAATATGCAAAGTAATAACAACTTGGTTCTGGTTTGGCATATTTGCCTCTAAATGAATGGATATCCCAACTAATCAGAAGCCCCATTAACCGAAATCAATTCGACAGTAAAATTTTCTTTTTTTTCTTTAATTCTTTTCTTTTTTTAAAATCTCCGATTGACTTCCCAAAAAATCAAAAACAAACAAGCAAACCCAAAATCAAAGAAAGCAAAAACAAAACAAAAGCGAAAAATTTATGGCCTTTCTCCAAGTATATTTGTCAATTTGCGTTTGTTGTTGAGACTTTCGAAGTCGAACTGGTAGACTGGGAGGCGCTTGCTCTACGTAGGGTCGGCATGAGAGTCTGGCAAAAAAATGAAAAAAAAAAAAGAAAAGAAAAGAAGTCTCCTGTTCAGAATGGTATTTGTCGACTACGCAGCGGGGGTCTTTCGTTTGGAGTCGAACTGAGAGGTCAGATGGCTGGGTGTATCAGTATGGGGTCTCTTTTACGTGGACATACATATGAAAACATACATATATATATATATATATATATATATATATATATATATATATATATAATTATCATTATAGGAGTGCGTGAAAGTGTTCATTTAATTAACTATATATATATATATATATAGAGAGAGAGAGAGAGAGAGAGAAAGAAACGCTTGTGGTGTTGAAAACAGATATGGGTAACCAAGTTCAAAACCTGGTCGAAACTGTTTGCATTTTACATTGCACTATTAACCTTGGGAAAGGTATGAATGTGACTATTCTCCCACTAGTTATAGGTAAATAGTAGGATAGACTGGACTCGTTAAACTTGGTATGGCAACCGGGCCAGGAGAAGGAAAACTCGGAATTCAAACCTGTTGAACCCCGCTTAAAAATAGACATTGTGTCACATCATGCTCGTGTGAAGGGGTTAGTATATATATATATATATAGTAAAGTAAAGTTGGCGACCATAGTCGGGGGTGACCCAAAGGCCCCCTTTTCGATAGCTACTACACCAAGATGTTTGGGAGCGCGCTACTCCTTTCCCTGGATTGTCCCACTTTACCCTTGATCCCTATCTTATAATGCTGAGTGCAAGAAGGCATCAAGTACTATTTTTTTAATCTTTGGTATGACTCGACCTGGGATTGAACCCAGTTCTCCCGGGCCATTAATGAACACACAAACCATTATGCCAATGTCCGGTGGTTTCATTTCGCGCTAATACCCCTGGGAAAGCTATGAATCCATCTATTCCCCTTCCCTTGGAGTTATGGGTAAATAGTAGGCAGACTATGTTCCTGTCATGTTTGGAGAAGAAAAAGCCAAAATTCAAACCAACTTTACTCCGCTTAAGATTGTCCTTGTGCCACCTCTAACCCATAGCAGAAGGATGCATAAATACATTTGTATATTTATGATGCCATACACAGTAAAAGAATTTAAACCTCTTATTATAATCTAATCTGGTGGAGAGAAACTCCGTGCCACCAACAGAACACATGGTGCAACGGATATGAGCGTGCTTCTGAGAGAAATCATTAGAGATTGCCGGTTCAATCCCGACAACAGGTAAATAACAAGGTATACTTACTATAGCTTTACACTGGTATCAGCTAATGGGTAACCAAATTAAAGCAATTTATTCCCGTGGAGTTGATAAAGAGTTAAGTTCGAAGTTCTAGGTTGGCTCCAAAGTTTAACATGTAACACCTGTGGAAGACCAATGGACGCATCGTCTGAAACGTGAATTTGACAATAAAGAAGACAATAGTCCGAATACTCTCAGTGATAAAGTTATCAAGGTTCATTTCAGAAATTAAGACATATATATATATATATATATATATATATATATATATACATATATATATATATTTGTCATCGACATCTCAGTTTTATCCAACTTTGAGTTTACGTAATTTTGTAATGTTACAAAAAAACCTAAAACATTACCCCCCCCCCCAATCTTTACCCATCCAAAGAACCCCTGATGATAGCCTATGAAAGGTTCAAAAGCGCTCGGGACAATTTCGGTAAATTCATCAACTAATTTCAACCTAAAATCGAAGCACTTTTCAGGAAATTGAAAGGATCTTAATAAAATTATATAGACAAAATGTGTCTTTATTATTTACTCAAACATGCTTAAATGAAAGACTGCTGCCCAACTACACATATTTTAAGATAATATGTATATACATATATCAAACTGAAAATATGTTTATTAAATGATATTTATCGTTACGAACATAAACAGCACAACCAATAAAGCAAAAATATTAAATCGACTTTATAACAACATGAATTAAAAAATTTCCAAAAAAAAAAAAATCTTTTATTGTCACAACATATTCACATAACGTTACACAGTGTTTACATATGATAGATCGAACAACAGAGTCAGTATCCATTTTAGTGTTCCGAAATTTCCCACTTGTGTTTGAAAATAATCGTAAAATGTCAAACAGGAAATGATTCAGCTTTTTATACCAATTTCCATATCTCATTTCTGACAAAGACCTTTATCATAGACTTATATAATCGGTGAGTTTTGGAATATATCGAATGCGTACTCCTGCAAAAAGGTAACACCCCAGAAAAGATGTATCCTGATTTGGTTTGGTTAGGTTAGGTTGGGTTTTATGGAATATCAACCCTTGAAAGTTATTTAATACCAAAACCTCTTTATACATTTATATAATAAATGATTTGTAAACACATTTTGTAGATAACATTTTTAAATAAGCCTGAGCTCATTTGTTTGCACACAGTTAAATGGTTTTAACAATTTCTAAGTAATAGTAATAATTTAAAATCAGTCATTCGTTTGTACTCATATAAATGGATATATATATATATGATTTGTAAGTGAATACTTTGTTGGTAATTTCATTTCTAATTGAGTTAGAATTGATTTCTTTGTACAGTAGTATTACTATTGATTCTACCCAATTAAATGGTTTCAATTATTCCTTTCAAACTTCGATGATTCTATTCCATATTAATAATTTGTTTGCAGATAATGAAGTGGTTACAAATATTACTATTTAACATTAATAGTTATATCCAACATTAATTTATTTGTTTGCACACTTTTAAATGGTTTCAAGTATTGCTATGTATCATTAACAATTCAGTTAGACAGTCATTTATTTACACACAGTTATATGGTCTAAACAGTTCTATTTAACCAATATATATAACCTTATCAGGAGTTATCACTCTTGGTCAGAGTGGACCTGGGAGTAGTGGTAATGAAGGGTTATACTACATTTCCCATTAGATTCAGTTTAGTATCATACCAGGACACTCGTTGGTGGGGGTGCTTACCACTCTTCAGATATACAGTGGGCTTGGACTTTCCTGAAGGAATCATACCTCCTTTTGACGTTCAAGTGTAAAGGGCAAATGCAGAACCATTCTTAAAGAAGAATTTGTTAAAATGACTTTCTATCTTGAAGTGAAATCTATGCACACATATAAAGGAATTGGTGATCAACAATACTATGGCAAAATATCTTACGCTATGTGCAACTGTTGAGCCCAATTTACAAGGTTTTCCATATTTGTATATGGTAAAATCTGTGTTTAGCCATGTGCATATTTCCTAAGCAGAAATGCACTTTGAACATAGGACGGGTTGATTGGCGGCTCAAACTCAAAAAACAACAAGATAATATTCTCGATTTCCAAAGTACACAATAAACCTATAGTTCCAATAAAAAATTTGCCCAGTAGGCTGGGGTTGTTGAATACATTGACTGCACCTCTGCAGAGAGATAAGACCCCCCAAAGAGTGCCTTGGATATGACTCTAAACAATCTGATGGTGAGGTTCCAGTAATGCTGGGGCTTTGGGGAATGCAGAACTCCCCTTCATTGCCATTGCTCCCAGGTCCACTCTGGCCCGGCATGGTAGCACCTGATAGGGGCTGTGTCTGTGGGTTAAATAGAACTAACGGCATATTTATGCTAAACTGAATTGTTTGACTAAACTGAATAGGTTGAAATAGAAATGTTCTTGACAATTAAACTGTACTTATATTAAAACTGCGTGCTTATGCTAAACTGAATTATTTCAGATGGAACTGTTTTTTTCATTGAAACTGTAATTACACCTAAACTGATTAGTTTAATATAGAACTGTTTTGACATTTAACTGTGTGTAAACAAAATCTGTACTTATACTAAACTGAATTAGCTGAATTAGAACTGCTTGATTAAACTGAATAGCTTGAAATAGAAATGTTTTCCACAATTAAACTGAACTTACATTTAAACAGCGTGCTTATGTTAAACTGAATTGTTTGAAATAGAACTGATTATTTACATAAAAATTTATTTGGCTTTAAATAACCTACAAAAGTTGATATGCCATAAAACCCAACCAACCAACCAACCAACAACCACTAAAAATAACTCAAGAATTGAAGGTGCGTTTACATATAGAGTTTGTTGATTTTTTTTCTTAGGTAAATTATTTTAAACATTAGTAAGTTATGTTTTGTAATTTTCATTCAATTTATTTGGGGCAAATAGAAATACAATTTGGTTACTAGGAGTGCATCAAGTGTAAAGTTGCCTCTACAATATATCTGTTTTTTCTTTTCTTTTTTCTTTTACGGTATATCAACCCTTGTTGGTTACATAATGTAAAATACTGTTAATATATATATATATATATATATATATATATATATATATATATATATATATATATAATTCCATGGAATTTAGACTGCGATCCCCGGATTTCATGGAGTTTTTTATAAAACAACAATCACCAGGCAGTCAACATTCGGCATACGAGTTTCTACTCACCGAAAAACAGAGAGCTTGATAAAAAGAATGAGGTGGAATGCCCACTTCTACCTCAAAGGTATCAACAAAAGAAATAAGCTCTATCCTAGATATTGAGCACTCTCCATATTATATTGCACTTGGTTCGACACAAACTCACAAAGTGATTTAGTGACAATCAACACTATTATAATATATATATATATATATATATATATATATATATATATATATATATAAGTTGTAAACGATATATATATATATATATATATATATATATATATATATATATATATATATATATATATATATATATAAGTTGTAAACGAATAGTTTGTAGGTAATAATTTTTAAACAAGGCGGGACTCATTTGTTCGCACACAATTAAAGAGTTTCAAGTATTGCTATGTAACAAAAATAGTTTTATTTGCACACAGAGAAATGGTTCCAAGTATTGCTATTCAACATTAATAATTCTATTCAGCATTATCTACCGCTTGCGCTCTGTTATATAGTTTGCAGAATAACAAATGGTTAAATAATTTTGTTTCACCAATAGATGGTACCCTAACAGATATTACCATTCCAGGTCAGAATGGACCTAGAATTAATGGCAATGAAGGGGTACCCAACATTCCTCAAATATCCATGACTGGAATCTCTCAATCATATGCAGTTTAGTGTCATAAACAAGACATTCGTTGGGGGGGGGTCTTACCCCTCTGAGGAGGTTGGAGTATACTACAGCCGTGGCCGACTGGGCTACATGATATCAATATATTTACTGTTATTTTGTTATAAGAGTCGGCTAAATACGATTTGTAATGAAAATGTACCGAGGCTGAATTTTTAGATTATTTAATTTTAAAATTTAAAATTTATAGGAAGACCAGTGCAAGGGATAATGTCTAGACATCTAGACTACTGTCTAGACGGCAATACGTGTACGTGCCAATTATTGCAATTTTTTAACTGAAAGCTTTGGTGTGTGCAGTACCCTCTATATATACCAGATCCCCTACCCCACTCTGCGATTTTTTTCTCGTTTCTTAAAGTGAAAGTTTACCACAAGGGTAAGATTTGAGGACGTGTAGGACTTTAAAAGAAAAACAACGGTGTAGCTTCACACCTGATATAAAAAAAAACAAACTTTAGTGGTACTTTACAGAAAATTTGTAGAAAATTCACTTGAGTAAGCTTGCTGTATGCCAACGGGATTATTTTTTAATAAAAACAGTATTTAATTCATTGTTCATTTCTGTCTCGGTAAGTACAACTACAGTCTCGATACTTTTTGAACACACTTCGCATAATGCTATCTCTGTCCCATAATGAATCTTACATTCAGCATATGCAATGTATGCAAAAATGTACCAACCATTGTTGGAAAAAATGTGTTTTTTCATTGTTCATTTCTGTCAGGGTAAATACCGCTACAGTCTCGATACTTTATGATCACCTCTTCGTATGCATTTTAACGCCTCATCTTCCCAAGGCAAGAAGCGAAGAGAAGGTGGAAGAGATACTTCACTCTAATCCCCGCCCCAAGCTCCAGAACCAACGCTCTGATCTTCAAAGATTCTGTACTATGTTCCCAGGCAGGGGTGACCATACACATTTATATCAAAATCCTGTGGAATTTAAAACTGAATGATAATTTCATACGGACTTTTTTTGTGGTGAACGTCATTAAGCGTAGATATTCTAAAAACCTATATATATATATATATATATATATATATATATATATATATATATATATATGACAGTATTTTTTAAGAAAACACGGCAAGGAAAATATGAATGTATAGATATTACGATTACATGTACGAATAATAATAATAATAATAATAATAATAATAATAATAATAATAATGATCATCATCATCAGGTTAGATAAAAAGTTGGCGACCATAGTCGAGGGTAACCCGAAGGCTCCCTTTTCGATAGCTACTACACCAAGGTGTAGGGGAGGGCGCTACTCCTTCCCTGGATTGCTCTACTTTACCCTTGATCCGTACCTTATAATGCTGAGTGTTAAGCAAGGAGGCATCAAGTACCATTTTTTGAGTCTTTGGTATGACTCGACCTGGGATTGAACCTAGGTCTCCCGGGCCATTGGCGAACACTGTTGATAAACAAAAAAGAACTTTTAATCTGGTGGGTTTTGCTATTTCAGCGGACCACAAAGTGAAAATAATTATGGTCTCCAGTTATGTACGATCCAAATGTGAATCGTCACAATCATTTTAAACATGTTAACACATCTGTAATTTCAAGGAAAAAAAAATCAACTACGCCATTATGAACTTATTTCGACAAGTCGTAGATTCGATATCTTGTTGGTCTGAAGTAGAAATTGCCAAAATAAAGGAAAATTTTCCAGAATTTCCAGAATAAGGAATGATTTAAATAGTTAACTTCCGGTGCCTGTATTCAATCGCATAAGAACGAAAAAAGATTCCGAACACGATTTTATAGATCATCTATAGCTTTTAATTCCCCTGAGAAAATTGAAGTAACACAATTCATAACTGAACTAAGCTTCGTAAATATAGCGAATCAGTGGTCAAACATTTCATTGTTTTTCTATTCGTGTCTTAAAAATGTGTCAAAATATAATTCGTCGACCAAGTAACCTTTGTTGGTAAATGTAGATGATGCGAATGTTTGGCTTCAAATAATCTTGTTATTTCTTAAATATTAATATGGTTAGATGTATTCCGATCTGATTTTTTTTGTCGGCAATGGAGTCAGATTGTGGAAAATGTCAAAGATAATGTCTGTCTTTTATTCTGACAAGGTCAGAGTCAGAGCACATGAAGAATCAGATGCAGAATAAACAAGAATAGTCGGCTATAGGAAATCAACAAAGTAAACTAACAAAAAAATGGATCTTTCAAGTAGCGGAGTCAGGCAGTAGAGTGGAACACGAAGAGAGGATCGAACTCTTTACAATTATAAGGCATCGGCTTAGTTAAATGGTTTTCATTGTTGCTTCTGGATGGATATTATTAAAGATAAATCCCTTTTCCTGAAGCTTCACAAACTATTTGTTGTTTTCCGAGGTCTTGCACGAATATCCATGTTACCAATATATAATCTTTGGAGTTTAAATGCTTTAAAAACCACCGTTGTTTATTAAGGAAATTCTTCTTGACTAAAATATCGGCTACTTTTGTTTGGTTTGTTTATTTAACGGCATATCAACCCATCATGGGTTACTTGATGACGAAATTTGGTTAATTTGTAAACGATTACAATAACTTTATATTTTCAACATTCCATTTTTAATCGTATTTTTGTATTTGTCTTGAATAATAACAAAAGGGACGTCTAATTAATTAATTAGCAAATGCTGCAAACTAGCACAAAAAGAGTTAATGACTTGACACAACTGCGTGGGGAAGGTGATCCACAGGGAATTGTGCAAGAACTTGACTATACAACACAGTAAAAATAGATCTCCAGACTATATTTAGCGGAGTCAGGCACTAAATTGGAACTGCCACTAAGGATCGAACACTTCACAATTGTTCCTTTCACTGATGGTGATGGATGAATGGAAACTTTTTGAGGTATATGCCTTCTTTTGCAGCTTCACACGTTATCGTGGTTATCTGAGGTTTTGCGCGAAAATTTATGTTATGTACATATAATCTGGGGGTTTAACCTCGATTCAAAGGGTCATTGTCAGTAGAAGAAATTCTTCTTTACTTGAATATCTACTACTTTTAATTTTGTTTAGTTTATTTGATGGCATATCAACTATTTATAGGCTATTTAACGCTAAAACGATTACAATAACTTTATATTTTCAATATTCCATGACAACGATTTTTTTTACTGGTATAGACAAATAAAAAAGACGATTAATTAATTATTTATTCATTATTATTATTATTATTATTATTATTATTATTATTAATAATAATAATGGTGATTAGCAAATGCTGCAAACTAGCACAAAAAGAGTACAAGATTAGACATGATTGGGTGGGGAAGGTGATCCACAGGGAATTGTGCAAGAAATTGATATCCGACCATACAATTAAATGCTATATGCACAAATCATAATCCATCCTGGGGGACGAGGCCCACGAAATTCTCTTGGATTTTGAGATACAAAGAGATCACCCGATCCCGGCCAGACGACCAGACCTAGTGAAAGTTAACAAAAAAGAGAACCTGCTGTATAGTGTACTTTACCGTCCCGGGGGACCACAGAGTGAAAATGAAAGCAAATAAAGCGAGAGACAAGCACTGGTACCTTGCCAAAGAACTAAAAAAGTTATGGAACATGAGGGTGGCGGTGATACCAATTGTAATTGGTGCACTCAGAACAGTCCTGAAATGCTTGGTAAAGAGACTGGAAGAATTGGAAATCGGAAGACGAACTAGGACCATCCAATTGAGATTAGCTAGAATACTGAGAAGAGTCCTGAATACTTGAGATTTGCTGGCACTCAGACTCCAGTGATAGACCATCACCAAACGCAAGTGAAAAAATCTCGTCAGGAATCATGATAATAATTTGTTTACACACAGTTATATGGTATCAAGTATTCCCACTCAATACTAGTAATTTAAAAAAAAATCTATTTGACCAATAGATGTGAGCCTAAACAGATACCACAACTAAGGTACCACAGATACCACAACTAAGTAGATATGGATGAAATGTTAAGATACTCCCAGAGCTCTACAACTGTAGTAATTCTATTAAATGTAGTTCAGTGTCGTTTTAAATAAATGGTTCAGTTCGAAGTTCTGTGTGGGCTTCCGAGTTCGACACGAATCACTTGAAGAAGGCCGAAGGACGCATTGACCAAAACGTTGTGAGAACAACAATGAAGATGAAGACAATCGTCCGAATATTCTAAGTGATAAAAATTATCAAGCTTCAGTTTGAAGTGATGAAAAAAGAACTCTTTTACCAAATTGTCAAGTTGTAGTCTGATAAATTGTTCGGACTGAGCAAAAGACCTCAAAAGAAGTATAGAGGTTGTTAGTAAAGTTGGCGACTATAGTCGAGGATGACCCGAAGGCTCCCTTTTCAATAGCTATAACACCAAAGTGTAGGGAGGGCGCTACTTCTTTCCCTTGTAAAGTAAAGTTGGCGACCGTTGTCGAGGGTGACTCGAAGGCTCCCTTTTCAATAGCTACTACACCAAGGTGTAGGGAGGGCGCTGCTCCTTTTCTTGGATTGCTCCCTTGATCCTTATCGGATAATGCTGCGTGCTAAGCAAGAAGGCATCAAGTACCATTTTTTGAGTCTTCGGTATGACTCGACCTGGGATGGAACCCAGGTCTCCCAGACCATTGGCGAACACTTAAACAAACAAATCAATAACCTTTATCAGTGTAGATGCTCCAATAGGTGTCGTGGTTTGTAAGCTAGACCAGCAGACCATTTATATTGAGACTGGTCCTCACTGAGTCCCCTTTCAGGATTTTGTTTCGGTTCGGTGTCTTTGTTTAATGGTATATCAACCTTCATGATTCATTTTATGCTAAAGCCATTCTTGGAGAGGAAGTGTAGTGGTACTATTTAACCCATATGTGGTGGGATAAAAGGGTTCATACCATTCACAAGGGTCAGAAAAATGAACGACTCGTGCTCAAAATCGCTTACTACGATTTCGCTGACCAAGACGTTAGCCACAAGACTACTCGGTAATTTCCTCTCAATGTTTTTGACCCTGTGCCAAGTTAATGACAACAAGATTTGTTCTACTACGTATTTTCTTTCTTTTTCTTTTTTCCTTGCCCAACTGCATCCCTGCAGAGGATCAAGAGCCCCACCCACATCCACGAATATCCTGAGTATTACAACAAACTACGACTGATACTGAGTCTCAATTTCTGGAGATCTCATAAAATGTTGTACTCCTTCATTGCCATTACTCCCAGGTCAACTCTCACCCAGGGTGGTATTATAAGTTATGGTTGCTGCTATGGTTCAAATAGAACTGTTCGACCATTTACAAAGGATTATTATTATGAGTTATTTGAAACTATTCTGCTTTGTGTAAATTGTTCGTGTTAGATAGGAATACTTGATAAACAAAATTACTAATATTAAACAACAATACCTGAAATCATTTAAACGAGTGCAAACAAATGATTAATATTGAATAAAATTATTAGTGTTTGATAGCAATACTTGAAACCGTTTAACTGTGTGTCAGCAAAAGATTAATATTAAAATAATTCCTATAATTAGATAGTAGTACTTGAAACCATTTAATCGTGAGCAAACAAATAATTTATATAAATAGAATTATTAGTGTTTGATAGCAATAATTGAAACCATTTAACTATGTACCAACCAACAAAAGATTAATATTAAATGGGAAAATAAATGATTAATGTTTAATAGAATTATGAGTATTATTAGTGTAATATTGCAATACTTGAAACCATTTAACTGTGTGCATACAAATGATTAATGTTGAAAAGAATTATTAATGTTAGATTGTAATTCTTGGAACCATTTAACCGTGTGTAAATATACAAATGATTAATGTTGAATAGATGTATTAGTATTGACAACGGCTGGCTTCCACGGTCGTCGTCGTCGTCGTTGATGCCCGTCGCTTTCCCCGGTCGAAACCGCAGTGAAACAAGCGAGCTCAGAGACATCGCTGAGAGCCACAGGAAGAGTTCTTTCTTCTTCGTAAAGGACCGTGTCCGTGGAATCGGCTTGTCCGGAGACACGGACACGGTACCTGTAGAACGCCACAGCTCTGGCGGCGTCCGATGCACTTTCGGCGACCCTGGAAAATATTAGGGTTAAATAGTTATACTTTTAAGTATTGTGTGTAAACAAATGAGCTCTAAGTCGTTTCAAAAAAGTTACCAAGCAGTTTGGTTGCATGACTTATATATTTAAAAAGGA
>OY757919.1:37949486-38041986 GCA_963585895.1 Sepioteuthis lessoniana | reverse complement strand
CTGATCTCATTTTGGTTAATTTGATACGAAAGCCATCCGTGTGGTACTATTTAATCCATAGCTGGCGAGATAAGGGGTTTCAATAGGGTACTAGTCCAACACTGCAGTCTATCATTTTAGCCATTACTTCACGGGTACTCCTCGATCTAATTCGAATAACTTGTACCCAGCTGTATGGTTTTAAATAACCAATAATAATAATAATACTGAGTAAAAGATTTAACAGTTCAATTTGGCCCAGAGATGAGACTCTAAAAGGAACGACCATTCTTGGTTAGAGTGGATATGAGAGTAATGGTAATGGTGGGTTACTCCACATTCCCCAAACTTCCAGACTAGAGCCTCATCGTCAGATGCAGTTTAATGTCATACCAGGGATACAAAATGGTTTCAAGTACTGCTTTTTAAGTAAAGTAAAGTTGGTGACCGTAGTCGAGTCGACCAGAAGGCTCCCTTTTCAATAGCTACAACACCGAGGTGTAGGGTAGGGTGCAACTCCTTTCCCTGGATTGCTCCACTTTACCCTCGATACGTATCTTATATTACTGAGTGTTAAGCAAGGAGGTATCAAGTACTATTTTTAAAGTCTTTGGTATGACGCGACCTGGGGTTGAACCCAGGTCTCCCGGACCATTGGCGAACACTCTACCCGAAAGAGCCGAATTTACTTAAACACACTTAAATGGTTTCAAATGGAGTAAATGATTATATGATTTTATTTGACCCCTAGATGAGACCCTAACACGTACTACCACTCTGGATCGGAGTGGACCGGGGAGTAATAGTAATGAAGAGGTACTCTACATTCCTGAAACCTCTAGGAATAGAGCCTCACCATGAGATCGTTTAATGTCATACTCAGGACACTTGTTGGCGGGTGTTATTATTCCTCTGCGAAGATGCAATAAAAGTATACTACGACCCCGGTCGATAGAGTGTTGTGAGTTTGTGTATAAAAATTCAATGTAATAGACATGAGTGGGTATGTGTGTACTGAGAGAGAGAGAGAGAGAGAGAGAGAGAGAGAGAATATTGACCAACTAATAGAGATGACCTCTATTTTCAGCCAATCTCTTTCGGTATGTTTCATCCATTCAGTATTCAACTCTTTCTGTTCATTTAGGGTCGACTTTACCCAACCCTTGTTGTTTTATATTTTAAGTACTGACATTGAATAAACAACACAATACCCTCATCTTACCTCCAAATATTCAAATCAAACTAACCGCCATTTCCTCACCCCTTATTTAAAGTCTCCAATAATCCTAATCCTGGTAGCCCCTACTTGAGAATTTTTAGGTTTACAAAGCCAGTATTCACAGTACAGTATTCAAGGTTTATTCCACCTTTCTCTCTCTTTCACTCTCTCTCTCTCTTGATCTTTTTTTGTGTGTCTTCTGATGACATTTGATAAAGGAGTCGGTAAAAAGATCGGAATTAATTTTGCGAATTCTGTTCAGCGCTTTTCCCGACCTATCCCTTCATTTTTAGCCCCTGACCTTCCCCCAGCAAAGACATCTGTTGTTTTTATGAATTTACCCAACTCATTCGCACGAGCAAAAAGCGACGCGAGGTCGATTTTTTAAGCAGAGTTTAAACAGGTTTTAATTAATAATTTTCCTTCACGTTGACCAGTGGCCATACCAAAGTTAAACAGCCCAACCTGCCTTATTATTTACCTATAGCTGAAGAAAGAATCCTTGGATTCATATCTTTCTCGATATTATTAGCCCTTTGAGAAATGCAAAGAGCTTGGTCCGGGATTTGAACCCGGTTCGATGTGTCCGCGACAATAACCGTCTTGTTACACCACGAGGGTCTCTATATGTTGTTTTTATTTATTCAACAACTGGCACCACAAAAATAAACAAAGTTTTTTTTTTTAACAAAGCACTGCTGCATCAACGTATGAAAATAAATAATATTGAATTGGTTTGATATAGAGAGGATATTTAGTCGAGCCCCAACTCACCAAGGATCTATATTAGCATGAATCGGGCTATTGCCCGAATGAGTAGAGTGTTCGCTAATGATCCGGGAGACTGGGGTTCAATCCCACGTCGAGTCATACCAAAGACTCACAAAATGGTACTTGAGGCCGCCTTGCTTAACACTCACCATTATAAGGTACGGATCAAGGGTAAAGTGGAACAATCCAAGGAAAAGGGTTGCGCCCTCTCCAACATCTCGGTGTAGTAGTTATTGAAAAGAGAGCCTTCTGGTCCACTTCGACTAAAGTCGAAAACTTTTACTTACTTATATCCATGATATGCAAACCCAAAATAAAAAGAAGGAAAGACAAGATAAGCTTATTTTCACACACAAAAACGTTCAATATGTAACAGGGCCGGTAGAAAAGTTCATAGGCTAACCAAGATATTTTCATGGGATGTGACCTTGTCATGTTTATGAGGGTTGGCTTAAAAGTTCAAAGGCTGACCAAGATACTCTAATGGAATGTGACCACATAGTTTTATCGGGGTTGGCCAAAAATAAGGTTTATGAGAGTCGGCTGAAAAGCTCATAGGCGGACGATGATACTTCCATAGAATATGACCAAATGATGGTAATGAGGATCGGCTGAAATGTTCATTGGCTGACCAAGATTCTCTCATGGAATAGGACCAAATGAGGTTTATGAGAGTTGGTTGAAAAGGTCATAGACTGACCAAGATATTCTCATGGATTATGACCAAATAAGGTTTATGAGGGTTGGCTAAAAAGGTTTTAGGCTGACCAAGTTTCTCTCATGGAATATGAACTAATAAGGTTTATGAGTGTCGGCTGAAAAGCTCATAGGCTGACCGAGATATTTTCATGGGATGTGACGACGTGAGCAATGCGTGGGGGTAAGCTGTGACCAATGGAGAAAAAGTATTGCATGGGTGTAAACCATGGCTTTGAAAAACTAGCATTGCATTTGCGAAGAGGCGTAACCATGTCGTTCGCGAAGGAGTTTTAAGACTATAGAAGGAATTTTAGCTGAAGTCAGTTGCCGCTAGCTGTTCCGACTCCCAACAAATCCTTTGAATGCGCGAAATCTCTTAAACTGTTCACCAGACAAGCACCACCGTCGAAGAATAAAAATATAAGATTATATTTTTATATATACGTGTTCCTCGTTGTTTGTCAAGATCCAGTGGTAGTATAATACACAAGCAGAAACTGAGAAACAAAAAAGAAAAAGTCTTACTTGATATTAAAAAAGTTGACGACTGTAGTCAAGGGCGACACGAAGGCTCCCTTTTCAATAGCTACTACAACGAGGTGTAGGAGAAGGCGCTACTCCTTTCCCTGGATTGCTCCACTTTACCCTTGATACGTACCTTATAATGCTGAGTGTTAAGCAAGGAGGTATCAAGTACCATTATTTCAAGTCTTTTGTATGACTCGACCTGGGATTGAGCCCAGTCTCTCGGACCATGGCAGTAAAAAGGATGATAGACATGTTACACATATATATATATATATATAATCCAAATTGATAGACCCATTGTTAGATAAAATCTGAAACGGTAGTAAAACCAGTAAAATTACTACTCGAAAGTGAAAAGTAAGTGTCCGAATGTTACAATAATGAAATATTTTAAGCTAAAAAACAAAACTTGGAGTTTCACGCAGTCGATCGTCGCGAGAGTTTTAACCACATCTTCAGACGCGTAAAGTATTATCTATTCGAAGAATACAGTAGCTTTCAAATTTGGTTGAAAATACTCACCTGAAGATTTATTTCGTGAAATTATGAACAGTGATTTTTGTCATATCTTAAAATATTTATTATATATATATAATCAATAATAAATATTTTAAAAATCTATTTTAAATACCCTATCCGGTGGCAAAAGCTGCTCGGTAGCGCCAGGAGTGGCAGTACCGCCTTGAGCTACCGAAACTGTGTTATCACCCTGGTTGGCGGCTGATGAGGCTAGGGTATCGCACGTGCTTTCACCCGTTGTATGATGTCACAAAGTGACTCTTCAGAAAGTTGGAGTGACATCCTGGAAAGACAGGAATTTTAACAAATATGGATAATACAATGAAAGAAAAATGCCCTCAGGGTGTCTGTAGCGGGGAGGGAGAATATATCACCCATCTTACTTGCTCATACGGTAACGATCTGGATATGTACCCGGCTACAACGTGTGATTGCGGCAGAAAATTCAACAGCTTGCGAGGATCACGAATCCACAAGGCGCGCTGGTGCGAAGAACGTAATTCTCCTGCCGGAGAATGTAAATCGAATGATGGGTCTTTGAATCAGGTTTACTCACACAGTATTCACGAGTCCATTGCTAACCATCAGCGTTCTGGAGACATTTTTTTGCAAGCCAAGAATTTAGTGGCCCAAGGGTAATCAGATAGCTACCAGGACAAACTTAGACCAGGAGCTTTCTTTTTACTCACCACCCATCTTGAGGGCCCATTGATCAACAAATAAAATCTTTTAGCAGAATTATATATGACGTTTGTCTCGAGTGCTTTTGGGCAGTAACACATAAATGAAAGAAAACGAACCGAATAGATAACGGTTATAGAAAGGATTTCAACACGAATGTTATACACGCGGAGCCACCTTTCTCGTGTAATTACGCAAAATCAAGAAACGGTTGCTATGACATCTAACGGTCGTAAGTAAACGCTTTTTTAAATCACAAACTGCACCAAAATGAAGATGAACGAACGTCTAATGTAATGTCCGCTTTTAGTTGATCTTGTGTATACATAGATATATATTTCTTTTAAGTACCCTATCCGGTGGCAAAAGCTGCTCGGTAGCGCCAGGAGTGGCAGTACCGCCTTGAGCTACCGAAACTGTGTTATCACCCTGGTTGGCGGCTGATGAGGCTAGGGTATCGCACATGCTTTCACACGTTGAATGATGAAAAAAAAAAAATCAATAATAAATATTTTAAAAATCTAGTCTAATTTGATAATTATATATATATATATATATATATATTCAATTATCGAATCAGATTTATTGTGTCTAAAAAATAAATAAAAATTGAAGAAAACGTGATTTATTTTTTTTTAATTCTCCACGTTCGGCGCGTACTGTATATTTAGTCACTTACATATTTGGCATTTCCACGAATCTTTCCTGATGATCGAACTCGTGAAATTCAGAGTTTCAGTGTAATATAGTTTGTTATTTTTAAATATTATATTTTCCATGCACTTTTGTCTACTGAGCACTTTAATTTCTGAAGTTACCATTTTTTAGGCGTGCTAATTTTAATCTCCCCAATATATATATATATATATATATATGTAAGTAAATGATGAAAATGAATCTGATAGCATGGATTTGGTTTGGTTTGATTCAGTTTTATGGCATATCCACCGCTGAAGGTTATTTCATGCCAAATTCATTTTTATACATATGGACAGTTCTATTTCAAATAATTCAGTTTAACATAAGTACACAGTTTAAAAGTCAAAAACAGTTCTATTTCGAGCTATTCAGTTTTGTCAAGAAAGTTAAATGGTCCCAAGTATTGTATCTCTAGCAATTCAATTAAACATCAGTCATTTATTTGCACACAGTAAAATGTAAAAACAGATATATTTCAAACAATTCAGTTTAGCATAAGTACACAATTTAGTTCTATTTGACCCATAGATATGACCCTATAAGGTGCTTCCCCTCCGGGCCAGTGGACCTGGGAGCGATGGCAATGAAGGGGCACAGTAATGCTGGAGTTTTGGGGAATGTTAACATTCCCCAAAACTCCAGCATTATTGTAGCCTAACATCAGATTGTTTAGTGTCATATCCTGGATACTCTTTGACATGGTCTTACCCCTCTGCTGAAGTACAGCTCCAGCCGACTAGGCTGTAATCGTTTTAGATGATGAACATGACTGGCTTTGAATTAGGTACAGCACTATTAATTTAAGTTCTTTTATGTTTGTACTTTTCTTCCTTCTTTTCTGTCTGTCTGTTTGTCTATCTTCACTCCTTTTTACTGTCGTGTTCTTCGAAGAATGCTATTCTGCTCCCTCGGACTGTCTCAATGACTGGCTGCCTGTAACGTGTGTGACAGGACACTTAAAAACCACGTGATGTCACTTCGTCAAATGACCGCAGTTTCTTGTCCGACAGTGTCAATCCATCATGGCGTCGGTAAAATCAACGCCCTCTATCTGTCAACTTGGACAAGAAGATAACTTAAAAAAACGTAAGGCTTGAAAGGAAGAACAAACAACTAATAAATAAATAAATAAATGTCCGGATAACAGAAAGGAAGAATTTTTTAAAAAGATCTCAAACGAACAAATGAAGATCAGTTAGATTTTCTGAAGAAACCAAAATTGAGCTAGACCCCCCCCAAAAAAAGCTGCCAGCCGTGATATCAACGCAGACTTTATTTTAAAATCATCTAGTCTATCGCTAGAAACAACCTGTTATACTTTCAAGATAATGTAAGCTCTTGTCGTCATGATAATGCAAACGTACCGCGAAAATACTGTTGTACACTTCTATCTAAATGAAGAAAGAAAAGGAACAAAAATCAAAAACAAAGAAAGAACCAAAAAGAAAGAGAGACAAAATCAGAAAGAAAGAGAGAGAGAGAGAGAGAGAGAGAGAGAGAGAGAGAGAGAGAGAGAGAATGATAGAAAGAAAAAGAAAGAAGGAAATTAAAAGAAAGGACAAAAAAGAAAAGTTAAGAGAAAAAAAGGAAAGAAAAATACAGAAAGAAAAAATACAAAGAAAGAAAGAAAGAAAGAAACGGAAATTCATCTGTCTGACCGAGATATTCTCAGTACTCTCATTGAATGTAACAAAATGAGGTTCATTTGCAACATAGCCTCTCTTGCAGTCCACACACTGCTTCCATATGTGTTGCAGTGGTTGGATTCCATTGGTCAATAAAATTATCAACAGCAGATATAACGTCATCATATGGACTTCTAGGCTTATGAACTTTTCAACCCATCCTCTTATATATATATCTATATATATATATATATATATATATTGTCATCCACAGACAGACTGTTTCGTTCGATCAGAACTCATCAGTGTGGCTACACAGGCTAGATTTCCGAAGCTGGGATCGAAACCTGGCTGACTGTAACGCCAATCCAAGATTCTACCACTGAGCCACGAGGAAACCAACGCAAAGAAAATTGTTCGTATATCATACGCACATTTTTCCCCAGATTATAAAGCTTAATAGTGATGGATGCATGGGTATTATACACAAGGACTAAATATTAATCCCCCCCCCTTGGGACACCATGACTAATTGCAAAGGATATATATATATATATATATAGGGAGAGAGAGAGAGAGAGAGAGAGAGAGAGAGAGAGAGAGAGAGAGAGACGGAGGGGTTGTCAACTAAAAAGAATGTGTTGCAAACACTCCTATTTTGCAGACAATTTGCTACTAACCACTGTAATGAATATTAATTTTATTTCCTTTCATCTGAGCTTTTTTTTTGTCACAGGCTTGCTGCATTTTTGTGTGAACATGTTCGTTGGTTTGCACTCAAAATTGTGTAAATTTTGTGCTTTAAGACATGATGTAAAGTATGTAAAATCTTATTTTTAGTCAATACGAATCGAACAAATACAAGAACGCACGCACACACACACACACACACACACACATATATATATATATATATTTTAACAGAGCTCCATTGGCTGGAACTGTAGAATATACCGACTGCATCTTTGCAGACGTGTAAGAACCCCTTCATTGAGTGTCCTAAATATGACCAATAACCAGTCTTTAAGCATTGAGGAATGAGGAGTACCCTTTCATTGCCATTGCTTCCTGGTCTTCTCTGACCCGGAGTGGTAGTACCTGTTAGAGTCTCATCTATGAGTGAAATAGAACTGTTTAACCATTTAACTGTTTGCAAACAAATGACTGATGCTAAATTGAATTGTTAGTGTTACATAGCAATACTTGAAACCACTTAATGTGTGCAAACAAATGAATAATATTGAATAGAATTATTAGAGATAGATAGGAATACTTGAAACTATTCATAAATAGGACTATTAATGTAAGGTAGCAAGACTTGTTTTTTGTTTGTTTGTGTTTTGTGGCATATCAACCTTTGTATGTTATCTAATGCCAAATCCATTTAATAAAAAAAAAACAGTTCTATTTCAAACTAATCAGTAAAGCATTCCTTTACAAGCTATTCAGTTTAGTCAAACAGTTCTAATGCAGTCGGTGTATTCTACAGCCCCACCCGACTAGGCAAACCAATACTTGATACCATGTACCATATTTACCCAACTCCTCCGCTCGGGTAGGATATGACACAAGGTCAATTTTTAGGCAGAGTTTAACAGGTTTCAATTCAGAGTTTTCCTTCTCCTAGACTAGTTGCCTAGACTAGGTTCTTCGCCAAGGCTGAAGAACCTAGTCTGCCCTACTATTTACCCATAGCTGGAGGGAGAATAATTGGATTTATACCTTTCCCAAGGGTATTAGTGCTAAGTGAAATGCAATCAGTCTCGTCCAGGATTTGAACTGGTATCGCTGTGTCCATTTCCTACGACGATAACCATTACACCACGGGCACTTGATACCATTTACCATTTAACTGAGCTAACAAATGAGCTCTGGTAAAATGTGACATACAAATTATTCTTTAACAAATCGTATGCATTTAATTTACGTTTAATATGTATAGACAAGATTTAATGTACCAGTTAATCAACAGTAGTAGAACTGTTAATTTCTCGCCTATGGGTTTGGTTTGGTTTCATGGCATATCAACTGGTGTAGGTTATTTAATGCCAGACCCTTTTTTTTATTCATGTACATTGAATATTTAAACTAGGACCGTTCACACAAGAAGAACTCGACTCGGTTCTCACAAAAATTAAAAATAGGAAAGCTGCAGGGCTGGACGAAATTCCCCCGGAAGTATGGAAGACCAGACAATTCGACGACATACTGCTCCGACACTGCAACGCAGTATACAATCAAAATCCGATAGATAGATGGATGAAGGGATGCATACTCCCCTTCCCTAAAAAGGGGGACCTCGGATTAGCCAAAAACTACCGAGGCATAACGCTTACATCCATAGCTGTCAAAATCTACAATGCCCTACTACGAAACCGAATAGAACCCAAAATCGACAACATACTTAGAAAAAACCAAAATGGCTTCCGAAGAAATAGATCCACGACCTCACAAATATTAACCATCCGCAGAATCCTTGAAGGTGTACGGGCAAAGAACCTACAAGCGACATTAATATTTGTCGACTTTACCAAGGCTTTCGACTCCATTCACAGAGGAAAGATGGAACAAATCCTACTAGCGTACGGCATACCTAAAGAAACCGTAGCGGCAATAACGATTCTCTATAGAAACACTAAAGTAAAAGTACGATCACCGGATGGAGACACAGAATACTTTGACATTGTAACAGGAGTACTACAAGGGGACATACTGGCCCCGTACCTCTTTATCATTTGTCTAGACTATGTACTTAGAACATCGATTGACAAAATCAAAGAGAATGGCTTCGAACTGACGAAGAAAAGAAGCAGAAGATACCCCGCAACAACAATTACCGACGCCGACTACGCCGATGACATAGCGATACTGGCAAATACACCTGACCAAGCCGAAACTCTTCTGCATAGTTTGGAACGAGCAGCAGCAAGCATAGGCCTCTATGTTAATGCACACAAAACGGAATATATGTGCTATAACCAAACGGGGGACATCTCCACTCTAGAAGGAACCCCACTTAAACTAGTAGACAAATTCACGTACCTAGGAAGCAGCGTCGAATCAACCGAAAAGGACATCGAAACGAGGTTAACGAAAGCATGGACAGCTATCAATAGGCTATCGATTATATGGAAATCAGACCTAACCGATAAAATGAAACGCAGTTTCTTCCAGGCAGCGGTCACATCGATACTGCTATATGGCTGCACTACATGGACGCTAACAAAACGGCTGGAGAAGAAGCTAGATGGCAATTACACAAGAATGCTGCGTGCAATCCTGAACAAGTCCTGGCAGCAACACCCCACAAGACACCAACTGTACGGCCACCTGCCCCCTATCACGAAAACTATTCAAGTTAGACGAACCAGACATGCAGGACACTGCTGGAGAAGCAGAGATGAACTCTTATGGATCCCCACACATGGCCGCGCAAAAGCAGGACGACCAGCTCGAACGTACATTCAGCAGCTATGTGAGGATACAGGGTGTTGTCCTGAAGACCTACCTAGGGCGATGAACGATAGGGAGGAGTGGCGAGAGAGGGTCAGGGATATCCGTGCTACCAGCGCGATATGATGATGATGATGATGATGACATTGAATATATGATTTCGAAAGACATCTTATTGATAACATTTTTAAATGAACCTGAGCTAATTCTTTTTGCACACAGTTTAATGGTTTCTCTTATTTCTATCAACTACGAAATATTCTGTTTACTATTAATCCTTTGTTTGCACACAGTTTAATGTTTTCAAGCATTGCTATATTTAACGCAAAAAAAATTCAATGAAACACCAGTCATTCATTTACACACATTTCTATTTCAAGCAATTCAGTTTAGTACAAGTACACAGATTTTGTTTACACACAGTTCAATGTAAAAACAGTTTTATTTCAAATAATTCTGTTTACCATTAGCACACAGTTTAAATATCAAACAGTTCTATTTGACAAATAGATTGGTCCTTATCAGGTGCTACCGCTCCGGTGCAGAGTGGACCTGGCAATGATGGTAATGAAGGGGTACTTAGCCTTCTCCAAAGCTCCAGCATTACTGAAACCACACCATGAGATTGTTTAACATTATATTAGGACACTTGTTTGGGGAAAGAAACAGTTGGTGTATTCTGCAGCCCCAGCCGACTGGGCCACTCGTTTATGAGATCATAAGACCGCACCACTATGAAAATAGCTGTTGATCTTATGATTGCAGAGAAGAGAAACTCACCTGTCTGTGTGTACGCTATTCACGCCTAGATTTACATATGGTCTGTCACCAATAGTGAACGCTATTTATGATGAGAACTTGCCATATATATATATATATATATATATAGATAATCAAGGTGTGCTGATTCTCTTGACTCATTTTCTCGCTTGGTGTCCCAGTTGGTCATGGCTCTTGAAAGTCCTCTAGACGCCACTCAATGTCCGCTCAGAGCTAATGAAAGTACGTTTTGTTGGTCAGTCAACACTAATGTGTCGTTCAGTTTATATGGGAACTTTTTGCTCCTCTTACTTGGATGGTTTGCGAGATGAGAGGTAAGTGGCCGTAAAGCTGTTGTTTTGAAGGATACTGTTTCCAGGATTTATTTAAAATAGCCCGCAGCATTGTGGGCAATTCCGAACTAGCTTTTTCTCCAGGCGTAAATACACACACACACACACACACACACATATATATATATATATATATATGAATATATATTTGTATGTGTGTAAGAGAGAGTGAGTGAGTGAGAGAGATAGTGAGTGAGTGAGAGAGAGATAGAGAGTTATAAACTTTTATTTACGCAAACCTGTTCTGCTTAAGGACATGTAAATAATAGTACCATATTTAGTTGGTGACGTGACATTCCAAATTGTTTTCAGTTTCAGTCTTCGTATTAATAAAGGCAAACCTCATCATTTAGTTCCTTCGTCCTGTGGTCAAACATTGACCTTTAAAACGCACAAGAAAAAACAGAAACTAAGCAAACCACCATTCATGTTTTCCTTTCCATCCCCCCCCACACAGACACACACACAGACACACACACACACATATATATATATATATATATATATCTGTCTGTCTCCTTTGTAATTCCTGTTGTCCTCGATTAAATATAGATTTTAAACAACAACGCCAACTGCCAGAATACAAAGAAAATGTTTGAGATTTAAGGAATTTGTGTATGCTAGAATAAATATCTAAATTTGGAAAAATACCAGAACTTTGCTCAAGAACGGTGAAAATTGATTCTATTGATACTACTACTACTACTACTACTACTAATAATAATAATCTGTCTCAGAAAATCAAATGCTTTAAATACAGATTCTTTCATCGAGATCATAATAACGAAACATCGTTTCGAGCTGGTGTGAAAAACTCTCAAGGAAAAGATAGGGGGGAAGAAACTGTGATGTTGTGGCTCAAGTGCTGGAAGTAAGCGATTTCGGACACCAGTCGCTTTATTACGTTCAATTTCGGACTAATACTCTTGAGAAAGGAATAAAAACTCCTTATCCTTAAAGCTACACTGACCCTTCTTCAAAGATGACTTCAGCATTAAATAAGCCACGAAGACTGATATACCATTATAGCAATGAAACCAAACCAAACCAAACCAAACCAGATAGATATTTCAAGTGTTAAACGGAGAACATTGAACATGAGATGATCTGCAAATGGCTACGAAGAGGAAACCTGAAGAGAGAAACGGAATCTCTCATTAAAATGAGAGATTCAGTTTTTCTGAAAATAATGCCATAAATAATAATTATATCAAAACGAAAATTGATAATACGCAGGGGAATAGCGAGTGTAGATCATCTTCTGGCAGATATGAAATGGTTAATCAAAATAAGTGAATGCAGCTTGCTGGTACAAAGGGGATTCAAGGGTAGGCACGCCTGGGTGGGAAAAGGGATCCACTGGGAATTGTGCAAGAAACTAAAGTTTTAGCCAAGTCGGCTGGGTTTGTGGAAGACACTGACTGCGTCTTTACAGAGTAAGATTCCACTTCCTCAACGTGTAGTCCTGGATATGACACTAAACAATCTAATGGTGAAATGGTTAGACACACATGCGGAATACCTCTTGAATGTTATCGCTTCCAGGTTCACTCTGGCCCGGAGTGGTAGCACTTGATAGAGTCCTATCTATGGGTCAAATAGAACGTGTAAACAAACGATTGATGTTTAATTGAATTGTTAGTGATACATAACAATATTCAGAAACGTTTAACTATGTGTAAACAAATTATTATTGTTGAATAGAATAATTCGTGTTGAATTTTTTCATGTAGAAACAATAGCAATACTCATGTACAAACAAATTGCTCCTGACTCATTCAAAAATGAAATTACCCGCAAACTATTCTTACATATCGTGTACAACTATTTAAATGATTGATGTTATTAGTGATATATAACTGTTGTAACCTAACAAAAAGTTACTGAATGAGAAATGAAGTTGGGAATGAAATAAAAATCTTCATAGCATTAACAAACTACAATACTCACCAGCGTTGTGAAGAAGGTAAACCACTGACTTCTTAGTCAGCATATTTTAGAAATTTACAGAAAATTTTGCTCAGATGTTTTGCAAGGCCAAATGAATGGAGCACCCAATGAAACTCGAAATCATTCTGGAAGGTATGCTAGTATAGCTTGTTAACCATTACACTACCTGAGGCGCCAGGGTTAGCATATTTTTATCCACCTCACAATAGTGTCCAACGTAGTTATGAGAAATGGGACATACCCATTGATGCTCTTAGGTACAGTATATACCAATAACAAAACTTGAAACCAATTAACTGTGTACAAACAAATAATTGCTAGTATATAGAATTATTCGTATTTGATCGCCATGCTTGAAATCATTAATCTATGTGCAAAAAAAAGAAAAAAAAAAAGAAAGAAAAATAACTCAGGCTCGTTTGAATATATTATCAACAAAATATATTCGTAAATGTTATATACCCTACCGGTAAACATTAATGGGTACGCCTCATTCCGCATAAATACGTTGGACACGGGAAGTGCCCGTGGTGTAATGGTTATCGTCGTAGGAAATGGACACGGCGACACGAGTTCAAATCCTGGACGAGACTGATTGCATTTCACATAGCACTAACACCCTTGGGAAAGGTATGAATCCAATTATTCTCCCTCCAGCTATGGGTAAATAGTAGGGCAGACTAGGTTCTTCAGCCCTGGTGAAGGAAAACTCTGAATTGAAACCTGTTAAACTCCGCTTAAATATTGACCTTGTGTCATATCCTGCCCGAGCGGAGAGGTTGGGTAAATATGCTAAATACGTTGGACACAACGGTGAGGTCGGGTTAATTTGCTGACTGTCTCTGATGGCGGCGGTTGCTTGGTCTAGGCTGTCTGACGTGGATGCCGGGAAAGCCCATCATTCACGTCTCGCGGCCGACCCTCCTCGTGCCTCAGGGGACCGTACCCTCATTGGAAGGACCAGGTTAATTGCCTGGCGCCTGAGCCGCCCCTTTTTTTTAGAGAAATGCCGACGGGGCTCAAGGCATTTTTTGAACCGCCGGGCGTGTCTGTGCTACGACGCTGCGCTCGGAGAGACATTAAAAAGAGATCTGCTAGAATACTGAGAAGAGTCATGGAGACCTAAGAAGACTTGTTGTCTCTCAGACTTCAGCGAAAAACCTCCAGTTTAAACAGGTGTGAAAAACTCGTCATGAGTAGATTTATTATGATACGCAGATCGATACGTAAAATTTGAATTGGTGCAGAGAGATAGATAGACTGGGAGAGAGAGAGGGAGAGGAAAAGTTAAAGAGGAGGATGGACTGAAAAAGAGGAGAATGAAAGAAGAAAGAATCTTTAGGTAAGGATAGATAGAGAGAAAACGAAGAGAGAGAGAGAGAGAGAGAGAGAGAGAGAGAGAGAGAGAGAGAGAATGGAAAAGAAAGTGAGAGAGTGGAAGGAAGAAAGAGGGTGAAAATACATATAAATGAGTTTGTGTGTATGTGTGTGTGTGTGTAAGAAAGAGAGAGAGAAAGAGAGAGAGAGAGAGAATGTAATCAAGTTAACTGAAATGCAAAAGAAAGAGAAAAAAGCACAAGCGTTTTGGTAGTGAGAGAGAGAAAGAGAGAGAGAGAGAGAGATAGAATTAATCAAGTGAGGGAGAAATGGCTGAACTACTAATTAGTTTGTTTTTGTACGACACCCGCAGCTTGGCGCGAAAATGCGACCGTCAGAGCGGCCATGTTGAATTTGTTTTATTTTAGCTTTCAAAGTGTTACTTTGCAACCACGTTGACAGACAAACCTGCCCTTGTGTTGACCGAAAACAGCAAAATGGGTCGGACGTGTGTACAAATGAGAAAAAAGATTTTTTTAAATTAATGGAAGGAAAAACAAACAAACAAACAAACAAACAAAACTGGGCAAAAAGCAAAAAAAAAAAACCAAAACAAAAACAAAACAAAAACGGAATAACTAAACAAAGCAAAACAAAAATAACTGAAAACAAAAACGCTCATTTTAAGAAAGAGAAGAAAAAAAATTAAGTTTGTTTGAATGGAATGCAGACAAAATATACAATGGGAAAAGAAGAAAAAGGGAGTCGTAAGAGAAACGGAAGTGGGGACGTGTGTGAGAAAAGTAAGTGTAAGTGAGATAAACAAAAGCCAAGACGAAAACGAAAGAGGCACTGAATGATATATGTATATATATATATATATATATATATATATATATATATATATATATGAAACCAACCCTTCAGCACAAGCAGAATATGACACAAGGTCAATTTCTTTGGCGAGTTTAACGGGTTCGAATTCTGAGTTTTCCTTCTCCAAAATATTTGCCATACCAAGATTAAAGGGAATCAGTCTGCCCTAATATTTATCAATCGTAAGAGGGAGAAAAGTGTTTTCTTTGTTTAACGGCATATGAACTTTTGTGAGTTATTTAATGCCAAAGTCATTCTCATGGAAAAACAACTATGGTAATAATTGCCGGGAGAATACCAAAACCCATAAGTGAAATGAAATTAACCTCGTCCAGGATTCGAATACGCGTTTAAGGTGTCTATTTCCTCTGATGATAGACATCACGCAACGAGCACCTTATATATATATATATATATATATATATATATATATATATATATAGAGAGAGAGAGAGAGAGAGAGAGAGAGGGGGGGGGGAGGTTGGTTTGTTGGTTTATTTTTACGGCGTATCAACCCTTTTCGGGATTTTTAATGCCGAATTAAGTCATTCTGATAAAATTTTCCAACCATTCAATTTTAAATGTCAAAACAATTCTATTTCAAACAATTCAGTTTAGCATGAGTACACAGTTACAATGTCCAAAACAGTTCTATTTCAAACAATTCAGTTTAGCTTACAAACATATTTCCATTTCAAATAAAGTACGCAGTTTAAACGTCAAAAGACTTCTACTTCAAACAATTCAGATTAGCATAAGTACATAGTTTCAAAGTAAAAAAACGGTTCTATTTCAATCAATTCAGTTTTGCATACGTACACTGTTTAGTTCTTTTTGACCCATAGAGAGGAGCCTATCAGGGGCTACCACTCCGGGCCAAAGTGGGCCAGGGAGCGATGTCAATGAGGAGTACTCCGCATTCCCCAATGGTTCAGCCTTACTGGAACCTTGCCATCAGATTGCTTAATATCATATCCAGGACACAAGTTGGGTAGGAGGTCTTACCCCGCTAGAAAGAAGGAATCGGTGCATTCTACAGCTCCAGTCGACTGGGCAAAGAAAGGGAGGGGAAGAATGTTTATGATAGTGATAGTAAAAAAATACTATCACAACTTGGCGGTACGGTTATCGTCGTTGGAAATGGAATCGGAGATCCGAGTTCAGATCTTGGACCAAGCTGAGTATTTTTCGCGAAGGAAAGGCACGAACCAATCTCCCCTACACCCGCTATGTTATCTACAGTATTCACGTCTAGATTTACATATGCTCTCTCCAATACTGAACACTCTTAACCTCTGAAGATATCAAACAATATATATATATATATATATATATATATATATATATATATATATATCATCAAGGCGTGCCGACAAAAAGGATCCCGTTGATTCTCTCTGGACATTTTGCCTAGTCGGTTGGGGCTGAAGAATGCACCGACTGCACCTCTCCAGCGGAGTAAGACCCCCCTCTCTCTCAACGAGTACGCTGAATATGACACTAAACAATCTGATGGTAAGGTTCCAGTGATACTGGAACTTTGGGGGATGTGGAGTTCTCCTTCTTTGCCATCGCTCCCAGGTCCACTCTGCCCCGGAGGGGTAGCACTTAATCAACGAGCACCTTATATATATGGGTTGAATAGAACCTATCTGCGTACTTATGCTAAACTAAATTACTTGAAATAGAACTGAATTGTTTGATATAGAACTGTTTTTAACATTTAAACTGTAATTATACTAAACTAAATTATTTGAATTAGAACTGTTTGACTAAACTGAATAGCTTGAAATAGAAATGTTTTTGACATTTAAACTTTGTACACGTGTTAAACTGAATTGTTTGAAATATAACTCATTATTTGTATAAAAATGGATTTTGCATTAAATAACCTACAAAGGTTGATATGTTATAAAGCACAACCAACCAATCAAACAACCGTCCTAGTTGGTCATGGTTCTTGACAAGTCCTTAAGACGACAGCCAGTGTCCACACCAAGCTGATGAATGTAAATTTTTGTCGTTTTGTTAACATTTGTGTGTGTTTCATAGGAAATATTGGGTTCCTAAGCCTTGTTTAGGCAACCAATTTGGAGAAGGAAAACTCTGAATTCCAACCCGTCTTGCACTAACCTTGTGTTACATTGAGTGCTTCGATATATACATACATACACACATACATACTACTTCTGATACTACTACTACTGCCACTATTACAAATCAATCATGAATTTTCAGATGAAAACGAAAGAAACAATAAACTTCACTATTTCAGTTGATTGCAAAAAAAAAAAAAAAAAAAATTCAATTGATTATAAAAATAAAAGAAAAGTAGAAAAATATCTCGAATTTATAAGAGAGCTGAAAAAGCAGTAGACGATGTCATCATCATCATCATCATCCTGCCGTGCTGCTCGAACGGATTTCCCTGATATTCTTTCACCATCCGTCCCTATTATCCATTTCTTCAGGCTGGTCTTTCAGGCTACATCATGTGTCTGTACAGAGCTGTTGTAGATAGGATCTAGTTGGTCGTCTTACACTTGCGCGTCCGCGTGAAGGGGTCTATAGGAGAACGTCGCTTATGAGTTCCTCCTTGCCCCTCCAGCAGTATCCCGCATGTCTAATTCGTCTAATTTGGATGGTCTTCGAGAAGGGTGGTAGAAAATATTTAAAAAACCCTGGAAAATAACCCGTAGAGACCGAAGATCCGAGGAAAATTGAAACTTCTCCAACCAAAACACTGTAGAGATCGTTTGAAATATTTAGAAGAATCTTGAAGAGCTGGTGAGACTTGTTGACACTCGGATTTCAGAAAAAAACATTGGCTAATTCTGGTGTGAAAAACTTGCAAGGAATAATGATAATAATTATGACACGTCTGGGAATTGTGCAAGAAATTAAAATTTGAACAAAATAACAATTAGTACATACACAACCCAGGCTAAACTAAATTGTTTGAAATAGAACAGTTTTTGACATTTAACCTGTGCATTCAGGCTGAACTGAATTGTTCGAAATAGAACTTTTTATATGTATAAAAATGGATTTGGCATTAATAACTAACAAAGGTTGATATGGTATAAAACCAAACCAAACTAAACCAAACCATTAATAATTCTATTTATCAAATGGTTTCAAGTACTTCTATCTAATACTAATAATTCTATCTAATATCACTCATTTGTTTGCTTGCAATTAAATGGTTTCAACTATGGCGATTTAACACTAATAATTCCATTTAATATTTACTATTTCTTTGCACACTGTTAAATGGTTTCAACTATCGCTATTCAACATTTTTAATTCAATCAAACATTAATCATTTGTTTGTTTACGGTCAGATGGTTTCAAGTAAAGTAATTCAACATTAGGATTTCTATTTAGTTAGTTGGTTGTGTTGTGTTTAACAGTAGATCAACTTTTGTAGGTTATTTATTGTCAAATCCTGTTTAAGGATGTACAGGGTGCGACTGGTATTTGATTACAGATTTTAGTTATTAGAAAACACTTATAGAACAAAAGAAGATAATTATGTTTGACTACAATGTCGAAATCGGTTGCAAGTTCTGATTAACTGTTCCTTATTCATGTCTGATATTACTCGAACTATGGCAGCTTTTAAAGTCTGGTCTTATGGGGATATTCATTAACTCAAAAACGCTCCACACATAATAGTCCCGTGAATTGACATCTAGAGAATTAGGAGGGCAAATGTTGGGGGTGATGTGGTCGTACATATTATCAGCCCTCTATTGTTGCTTCTGTAGGGTTTTTGAGTTTGTTTAAAAGTCTTTTGGGTCCGTTTAAGCGATTTTCTTTTAATTTTTCAGAAATAAATTGACCTCTTTTCATCACATAGAATTTGTATCGAATATCTTCATGAACACTTCTTCAGATTGTCTTTTTAGACACATACAACTTTTTGGCAATTGACCTCATTGATTGCCCTCGGTTTTCGTCAATTGTCTTCTTAACTTTATGAACAAATTTGGGTATCCTCATTGAATCGAAACGTGTGGAATGATTTTTACGTTTTCATACAGATATTAATTTTTTTTTCTAACTCTTTATGTATCTTGTGGACAAACGATCTTGCAACTCAGAGAGAACGTGCAATTTCTAAATCCCCATGAACAGCCTTTAATACCACAATCACAGCTTGCCTTTACATTCAATCTATTAGCATAGGGTCTGTCATAATTAATTTCTGAAAAATAAAGCAGTAAAAGTTAGTAGAAAACTATTTACTTAAGATATATGTGTCCTCAAATACCAGCCACACCCTGTATATGTGTCAAGAAAAGGTAGAAGAGGACTCGCTATCATTGAGGACAGCGTAGAAACAGCAATTCTCGAGGAATTCACAGAAAAGAGCAAAGAAAGATTAATTACATTAGTAAGTAAAAACAATGTCACATACGGACACAAAACGCTGAAAAGAAAAAATGGGAGAAAAGAACAACTGTATGGATATTTCAAGCGACAAACTAAGGAAACTTCACTCGAGATGACCTGGCCACAGCTAAGAAGAGGATACCTTTAGGGGGAAATTGAATTTAAAAAAAAATACCAGAACAAATAATGTCATAGAGAACTATTATATCAAAACGAAATTTGATTATAAGCAATAGAATAGTCAGTGTAGGTGATGTGTGACAGACTTAAAAACGGTTAATCTCATAACCAGTGAAAGCAGTAAACTAGTATAAAAGTAAAGTAAAGTTGGCGACCATAGTCGAGGGTGACCCGAAGGCTCCCTTTTCAATAGCTACTACATCAAAGTGTACTTGAGGGCGCTACCCCATTCCTTGGATTGCTCCACCTTATAATGCTGAATGTTAAGCAAGGAGGCATCGAGTACCATTTTTTGAGTCTTTGGTCTCCCGGGCCATTAACGAACACTCTACTCATTAGGCTAATATTTACGTACGACTGGGTTGAAAAGTGGTCCACTGGGAATTGTGCCAGAGACTAAAATTTGGCCTTACTAACAAATTCTCTTTGCATAAAGCAAAATCCATACTAGAAAATTAGACCCGTAAAATTCTCTGATTTTGAGATACTACTAAACAAATTGGTGCAGTCGGCTGGGGCTGTAGAATACACCGAATGTATCTCTGCTGAGGGCTAAGACTCCTCCCAACGAATGTCCTGAATGACACTAAGCAATTTGATGGTGAGGCTCCCGTAACGTTGGAGCTTTGGGGAATGCAGAGTACCGCTTTATTGCCATCGCTTCCAGGTCCACTCTGGCCCGGAATGGTTGCACCTGATAAGCTCCAATCTATGGGTCAAATAGAACTGGTCATGCTAAACAGAATTGTTTGAAATAGAACTGGTAATATGTATAAAAATTGATTTGGGGTTAAATAACCTACAATTGTTGATATGTCATAAAACCAAACCAAACCGATACAAAGAAACCACTCAAGCCAAGCTGAAAGGCTAAACCTGGTGTTGAGTTACAAGGAAAAAAAAGGATTACTTTAACCTTACAAGAGAACTAAAAAAAATGTGGGATATAAGGATGACGGTGATACCAATTATAGTTAACGCAATAGGAACAGTTACCAAGGGCTTGGAAAAGTGGCTGGAGTAATTGGAGTTCAAAAGAAAATTCGAGACCATATGTTGTGTTACATGATGATTCAAGGAATGAATTGATCTCTATAACACTTCTTTCCAAAAACATACACGTCTTTTTGTTTCTCGAAGGAGGTCGAAGTTTCTATAGACGTGTGTGAGAGCTGAAACAGAGACAGGGAGACAAAGACAGACGGAGGATTGCTATATTGACCCTTTTTTTCTTAACCACGCTGTGTTTTCATATTCAGGGCCTTACTTAACACTTCTGCTTCTTTGATGAATGGTACTCAGCCAGGTTCCGCAGTGGGCCACACAAACTCCCTGCGCCCCGGTCGCCTGCTGGTCACTTACTGGCGCTCTCCGGACCTCTTGACTGCTCGATCATGGCTCTGAGACTGACACTGACTGTTTCTATTGTGAGTACCCGTGTATATATAATTTCACAACACATACGTGTTTCCGGTTCAACCGCTGTGATCTTATTACACCGACGTATTGCTTGTTTTCCGGTTGTTTACACAGGTGCATCTTGTGCATAGAAATCCTTGGTTGACGGCTCTTTCAACGGTCAATATGCAACATATACAGACCACAGCATTGCTAAGATCGGCTAGAATTTTTAGAAGAGTCCCGGAGACTTAAGAAGATTTGATGTCACTAAATCTCTAGTGAAAGCTCGCCTGCCAACGCTGGCATGGAAAACTCATTGGGGGTAAAATAATAATATTCTACATAAAAAAATTGATGTAAATTTATCTGTCAAGCAACTTGTTCTCTCTACAGATTAATGGGAAATCATGTTGTCATAGCAACAAGAACATTTTTTTGAGTAAAAAGAAAGAAAGAAAGAAAGAAAGAAAGCAAATAAAGGAAGAAAATAGAAATTGAAAAAGAGAGGAAGAAGTGGAGCTGAAGTAGAGAATTTATTATAGCAATGTTACAAAAAAAGGTTCTTTACATGAAGAGAGAGAGAGAGGGAGAGAGAGAGAGAGAGAGAGAGAGAGAGAGAGAGAGAGAGAGAGAATCCCTCCAACGATGTAAAACCTTCATTTATCGAATTAATACCGTCGATAAAAAAGGAATCAAAAGGGTTTTTTTGTACACAAAAACATTTTCTTGTCACTGTCAGTCTCATGAGTTAATCTCAGTTATCAGACACGGAAAAAAATGCTTTCAAGTCCTTGTAAATTACATCCGCTTTTCATTCGTTTTTGCAACACACACACGCATACATATGCGCTCCCACAAGTATACACACACACACACACACACACACACACACATATATATATATATATACGAGGTGCATACGAAAAGTTTCCAGACTTTTTTGTACAGGCATTTAAAATTGTTGTAGACTCTTGAAAATTGAGTATGTTATTGCTATACATCTTATGAGATGACTGACCAATTTTTTATGATTTCAAGTTCAAATAAACAGCTACAGCAGGAATTGGAATACACCCTACTAAAGCCTGATAGCCGCAGCTGGTAAATTTCAAAAACGCAATCTAACGCTTAATATAATAAATAAATTCTGCTTTAAACTTGGAAAAAATGCCACAGAAACGTATGGAATGCTTCAGACTGCTTTTGGACAATCTTGCATGAATCGAGCATCAGTTTTTGAGTGGCATAAGAGATTCAAGAAAGCCAGGGAGTCTGTGAGGGACGATGAGAGGTGTGGGAGGCGTAAGGAAGTCAATACACCAGAGTTGATTGGCCAAATGGGTAGGGTTAGGTTTAGAGTTACTATGTTGAGGTTTTAAGGGAGTTCAGGAAGAGATTCCATCGGAAGAGGCCAGTACTCTTTAAATCAGGTCAGCGGCATTTCCAGCAGGACAATGCACCAGTCCACAACTCCATCCTTGTCACAGACTATTTGACCAGGATGGGCATCAAGACGGTTCCTTACCCTCCCTATAGTCCAGACCTTGCTCCCTGTGACTTTTGGTTATTCCCTAAGCTCAGAGGCTGTCGTTATGAGACAATTTAGGAGATGAAAGAAGCTGTGACGAAGGTCATTGACATGCTCACACATGAGGACTTCAATGGGGCCTTCCAGAAGTTGTTGGAACGGTACAAGTGCATTGCAGCCGGGGGAGATTACTTTAAAGGGGACTAGAGTTTCATGTGTGTACTATCAATAAAAGTGCCCATACGGAAAAAGTCTGGAAACTTTCCGTATGCACCTCGTATATATATAATGTCAAAAATTTAGTATTTATTCATTATAATTTTTAAATGACAAATTCTGTATTTCAAGTCATATTTTTCTTCAAACCTGCCGAATTATATATACAATCCATAATTTTCTTCCATATATATATATATATATATACTCACTCTTCATCTTTTAGATTCTAACTCCATATGTCAACATTTAAAAAAACATATTTGTATAAATGCAATATATAGAAATATTTTAGTTAATAATGTTAAAATACTCCGCACAGACAATAATGTCAAAAAATTACAAGTCCCCGAAGCTTTATAAATAAAATTTAGACAACCCACAATCAATAGAATTAACTTCGAAACTAATGATAATATTCAAAAATGTTTAAAATAGAAACAACCCATATTCCAAAAGATAGAACAAAGTTTATTCTACTTCGCATATAAGGAATATTTAAAAATAAACTGCCACTACCGCTTAGCATCACCTTGTTGATAAAAACAAGCTTCACTTTAGTGATAAAAACAAAAATGAAATAATAATTTAGTTTAAATAGTAAACATCTTTAATTTACAAATAGTATATATATTAGCTTGATAATGGTTCTGACGAGAACCAAAAGTACTCTGTATAACACAAATAACTCCTTTAGAGAAACCACAAACTAATTTCAAGATTGTAGTATAAAACACACACACACACATATATATATATATGTTGAACAAGAAATAACTCCAACTGTATGAAATTGTAGAAATCTGAAAAAACACAAGGTCTTCAGAGAATAATTTTATACATAGTTTAAATTATTTGCCGATGTTTCAGTTTTTTAAATATGAAAACATTAACCCTTCATCAGGGCGTTTAGATTATTAATTTTTTTAAATGACTTATTTACAATACGATTATGGTTTCTTTAATGTCAGCATCTGGTTGGCCCAGTCGGTTGGGGCGGCAAAAGACACCAATTGTGTCTCTGCAGAGGAGCAAGACTCTCCTTACGAGTGTCCTAGATATGACACAAAACAATCTGATGGTGAGGCTTCAGTAATGCTTGTGCTTTTGGGAATGCGGAGTATCTATTCATTGCCATTGCTCCCAGGCCCACTCTGACCCGGAGTTGTAGCACTTGATTGAGTCTTATCTATCGGTTAAATAGAACTAAACTGTGCAATTATGCTAAACTGAATTGCTTGAAATAAAACTGTTATTACATTTAACTGTGTGTAAACAAAAGACTGTACTTGAGCTAAACTGAATTGTTGAAATAGAACTGTTTGACCATCTAACTATATGTCAACAAATACCTAATGTTTAATTGAATTGTTAGAGATACATAGCAATACTTAGAATCATTTAACTTTGTTCACATGGTAAACTGAAATATAACTGTTTTTACATTTAACTGTGTGTAAACAAAAGACTGTTCTTATGTTAACCTAAATTATTTGAAATCAATGGAAATAAAAAAACCAAGCTCTGGCTTGTTTAAAAATGTTATCTTCAAAATGTATTTAGAAATCCAATATTTGATATATGTATTAAAAGGATTTGGCATTAACGGACCAAAAATGGTCGATATGTTATAAAAACCAAATCAAATCAAACCAATATTTGGTAGAATAGTGCATGTAAGAAGAAAGTTGGTTGACCTCGAATAGTATGAATAGAATTAAATGTCAAATTGAAAGGTTTAAAGTTGATACTCAATAGAAAACAAAAAGTGCACTTTTTAATCATATGGGTATATCAATCACGTTCATTGATTGATTTTAATGGCGTGTTAATGGCATATTATTTTTAATGAAATTAATGATTTATTGTTAATGATTTTAATGGTAAGTTAATGACATGTTATTTTTTTAAATTAATTTTAATAATTTAGTTTGAATGATTTTAATGGCATGTTAATGGCTTGTTATATAGCCGAAATGAGGGGGCAATTACACTTGTTGATAAAAATATAACATCTCTATTTGATTACACGGAAGTAGAAATGTTGCTTGTGTGTGGGGGTGAGAGAGAGAGAGAGAGAGAGAGAGAGAGAGAGAGAGAGAGATTTACACCACGTTGCTATACATCTTCAGAGAGTCTTGCTTCTTCGTACTTCTTTCACGAAAGGCTGATACAAGGCTCCTCAGTCCGGGGGCCGCCACCTTGGCTAGCGCCCAAAATGGCGTGACGTGTCTAGTCTGCTGACTGCCGACTCCGACTGACCACTGGGGTTGAAAATTCTGTCATAATATATTTTCTGGACTCCCACACATATTTTCTTCTGGTGCCCCACCAAGGATTTAACGTGGCATTTCTGCTTTCCTTAGTTTACCTTAAGAAATACCTATACATCTTGTTTTTTTGAAATTCACTCTAACTAGTCTGTCAAATGTCAGTATGTAACAATCTCACCAATGATTATTTTTACATAGAGGCTAGGGAATCTAGACTACGTGCTTAGAACATCTAGTGATAAAATCAAAGAAAACGGTGCCAAGCTAACAAAGGAAAGAAGCAGAAGGTACTCCGTAAAAACAATTACCGACGCCGACTACGCCAATGACATAGCGCTTCTGACAAATGCACCCGCCCAAGCTGAAACCCTGCTACATAGTCTGGAACGAGCCACTGCAGGTATTGGCCTCCATGTCAATGCACACGAAACCGAATATATGTGCTTTTATCAAACAGGCGACATCTCCACACTAAACGGTAGCCCTCTGAAACTAGTTGACAAGTTCACCTACCTAGGAAGCAGTGCCTCATCAACCGAGACAGACATCAACATGCGACTAGCAAAGGCATGGACAGCTAATGATAGGCTATCGGTTATATGGAAGTCAGACCTGACCGATAAAATGAAACGCAGTTTCTTCCAAGCAGCGGTCGTGTCGATACTGCTATATGGATGCACTACATGGACACTAACTATACGTATAGAGATAAAGCTTGACAGCAACTACACAAGAATGCTGCAAACAATATTGAACAAGCACTGGATGCAGCACCCCACAAAATAGAAATTGTACGGCCACCTACCACTCATCACGAAGACTATCAAAATTAGCCGAACCAGACATGCGGGACACTCCTGGAGAAGTAGGGACGAGCTGATAAGTGACTTACTTCTGTGGACCCCTTCACATGGGCGAGCAAAGGCAGAACGACCAGCTCGAACCTGTATAGAGCTGCTCTGTGCCGATGCAGGATGTAGCCCTGAAGACCTGCCGAAAGTAATAGACGATAGGGAAGGGTGGCGAGAGAGGGTCAGGGATAACCGCGCTGATGGCACGACATGATGATGATGATGGTATATGCATTTTTCGCTCCGTTGAACAATATGAAGATGAAGGTTTAAAGTTTTTATATCTAAAAAAGCCCTAAACATTGGCAAATAATTCAAACTATAAATAAAATCTTCCTGTCAATACGTTGTGTTTTTTTATATTCACACACACACACACACACACACAGAATTATATATATATATATATATATAAATTTTTGTAATTTATTCGATTCTCTAAACAGGTTCTATGTACATTTCTTGTTGTTTTGTGACTTACTCAGTTTTCTTTTTCTTTTTCTGTTTTAAACAAGATGGTGGCATTTACACATTAAATGGCAAGCGTTATGCTTTGGTAGCAATATCTCATCTACTGATACCGATGTTATCTTACGCATTGGAAAGGCATGAACTGCTATTGAAAGGTTATCGATTACAATGATAAAAGGAAATAGGAATTTCTTCTGAACTCGAGCCGTATCGGTTCGATTATATAGTTGCACTAAGTGGAATCAAACGAATCCCTTGAAAAAGAAGTTCGTTGAAAACTGCACTTGCCTCCCATCTCGTAAACCAGTCAAGTAAAAAGAAATAGACATTCCACAAAAGAACAGTTGTACGGCCACTAACCTCTCATTTCAAAAACCATTCAAGTTAGGCGAATAAGACACCCTGGATATTGCTGAGAAGCATGGACGAACCCATAAACGACGTTCTCATAAGGACACTTACTCATGGCTACACCGGTGAAAACTCACATTCATCAGCTCTGGGAAGACTCTGGATGGATTTGGAAGTTGGCGGCCGAGTGGAGACCATCCAAACAACAGCATTATTGAAAACGGCCAGAATACCGAGAAGAGTCTAGGAGACTTGAGGAGACTTGCTGTCACTCAATCTCCATTGAAAGACCATCATCTAACGACGATGTGAAAAACTCTAATGAGGAAATAATAATAAGTGAAAGAAAGGATAAATACCTAGACTTTGCTATTGAATTGAAAAAATTATCGAACATGAAGGTAACAATTATAACAGTGAAAGACCATCAGCTAAAACTGATGTGAAGAACTCTCAAGGAGTAAATAATAATAATAATAATAATAATAAAGGCAGGAGGAACTAAAAACCAATGGAAAATCCAATGGAAAAACCAATGGAAAAAACCAATGTCGCTGCATTGTTAAAATCCGCTAGATTACAGAGAAAAGTCCGGAAAACCCGAGAAGACTTGCTGTCACTCCGACTCCTGTGAACGGCAATTACCTAACGCTGATGTGGTAAACTCATAAGGAAAAAAATAATAATCCAAGCAAAAATTGATTACACAGAGAAGGATAGTAAATGTGGTGACAAATAATAATGATAATAATAACTGTAATAATAATAATAAGAAGAAGAAAGTGATGTTGATACCAATTGTAATTGATGAGCTCGCTACAGCCACAAAGGATTGTTACATAGACAAGAGAATTTAGAAATAAGAGGACGAGTGGAGACCATCCAAACTGCAGCATTTATTGAGATCAGCCAGAATACTAAGAAGAGTCCTGGAGACTTGTGGAGATTTGCTGTCATTCTAGCTCCAGTGGGAAACCATCAGCTAACGCTGGTGTGAAAAACTCTCAAAAGAGTAAAATAACAATAATAATTATAAAACTCATAAAATAAAATTAAAAAATTATTCTCAGCAACTTTTTGTTAATTTAAACCTAGTTAATTTTAAGGAAGATATTTTAAAATCAAAGGGCTTTTTTGTTTGTTTGGTCTTTTTTTTTTTTGGAAAAGTTTTTTTGTAAACTGAACATATTAATCATTAAGAGTCTTTCGACGCCAAACATAATTCATGATTGTCTGAAGCATATTTAAAATGATTTTGATGTCTCTTGAATTAAGTGCAATACAAACAAGGATGTTGAAAAAAACGTCAGGACGATTGAAAAAAATCAAATGTAAAAAGGAAAAATAAAAGTGCATAAACAAAATCATGCGGCGGTTATGAATTTGACGAAGGAAGCATAATGTCGGGTTGGATATGATCAGATGTTTTTTGTCCAAGTCATATCCGGTTTGAAAGAGCTGAAAAGAACTATAAACATTTTTTAGAATTTTTTTCTATCAATGTCAAACTCTGTATTGTTTCTTATTGGGTTAGAGCAAAAATCATTTTTAAATCTCACAAAAATATTTGTTTTGAGGCTATTCAAAACGGTGGCAAATTAAACAGAGTGCACCAGGCTTGAACAGAGATTTGGCTAATATATATATATATATATATATATATATATATATATATATATATATATATATATATATATATATATATGTATATATATATATATATATATATATATATATATATACATACATACATATATATATATATATATATATATATATATATATATATATATATATATATATATATATATATATATATATATATATATATATATATATATATATATATATATATATATATATATATATATATATATATATATATATATATATATATATATATATATATATATATATATATATATATATATATATATATATATATAATATATATATATATATATATATATATATATATATATATATATATATATATATATATATATATATATATATATATATATATATATATATATATATATATATATATATATATATATATATATATATATATATATATATATATATATATATATATATATATATATATATATATATATATATATATATATATATATATATATATATATATATATATATATATATATATATATATATATATATATATATATATATATATATATATATATATATATATATATATATATATATATATATATATATATATATATATATATATATATATATATATATATATATATATATATATATATATGACATTGGCCCAGCGGTTAGAGTGTTCGCCAATGGCCCGGGAGACCTGGGTTCAATCCCAGGTCGAGTCATACCAAAGACTTTAAAAATGGTACTTGATACCACCTTGCTTAACACTCAGCATTATAAGGAATGGAGTAGCGCCCTCCCCAACACCTTGGTGTAGTAGCTATCGAAAAGGGAGCCTTCGGGTCACCCTCGACTATGGTCGCTAACTTTACTTACTTATATATATATATATATATTTGCGTGTGAATATATATGTATATATGTATATTTGCCGAAGTTGTATACGATACGATACAGAGCTTAATGAAATCCGTCGGCTGATTTTAACCGGGTTATATGTTTTTTCAAATACCTTCAATAACAGTCTGTATCGGCTGCAATGCCAGCACTTTTGCAATCGTAGTACTTTAAGAGCACTCCTCTGTCCATGAAACTAGGAATATGTCGATTATATCCCTGGGTGCGACACAAAAATGCATCTGATAATAAGACTCCAGTTTTGTGGTTTTACGAGTGTGATGTACAACGTTATGTAACACTACGGCACCAAATATGAATTTAGTGTAGCGTTACCGGTCATGTCGAAAATTGTAACACAACACAAATACAAGACAACTGTGTTTTATGATACCAAAATTTATTGCAACTAACTTGTACGTAGTAGTCGCGAAATGAGAGAGATAGATTAAAGGAATTACTGGAGTCCGTTAGAGAAAAGGAAACTTTAACCCGCGGCAGACGAAACGGACTACCACAGATTAACACATTTCTTCTTCAATCCTCTGCGCCGTTTTTCCAGTCTCTGTCTTCGATTGTGACCGACTTCTCCAACTCACCGCTTCCAACTGCAACTGCGAAACTCTTACTGATCTTAGAAATGTTCTTATAAATCTTCTTCTAATTATTCCTTCTGATAATCTTTTAATGAAACCTAATCACTAAAACTTTTTAGGGACACCTCATCTACATAAATGGTTCTTCTTAATATATCGTCAACAGCCGATTTCAAAACAAACCTGACAATTCTTATTATGAACGAAGCTGACACAAGAATACAAAATAAGTTCTACGCAAGTCCTGACTTTTAGAAACCAAAAACCTGCAATCACGAAATCAAATTTTTTAGTCATTACATTAAAATAGAATAATTAATTAAAATAATTAATAAAAAATCCCTAATTATATTACAGCTGTTGCCATTACTCCCTGGTCTCATCTATGGTTCCATGTTTTAGGAAATCACATTTGTATTTGATGGGAAACCATCAACCTGTGTGCAAATTATTTCGGTTAGATGGGAATACTTGAAACTATATAACCGTAAGCAAATTATTTCAATTAGATACGAATACTTAAAACCATAGAACAGTGAGGGAATTATTATTATTAGAAAAGGATACTTGAAACTATATAACTGCGTACAAACAAATGATTTTTATTTAATGGAAATTATTATTTGGAACCATATAATTGTTTGTTGTACACTGATTTTAGGATTAAATACGAAATAAGGATTGACAAGACATGAAAAGAACCAAACAACCAATTTTTAGAGCGAAATGTATGGTATTACGGATAATTCCTTATTTTTTGTCATTTGGTAACAATAGATTTATTCAGGTTTGATTTGATAAAAAATGGACATTTTTAATATATCGTAATAATTATCATTGCATTCTTTCAGCATTTTCATTCTCAACATTTTATGCAGTACTATTGAATAGTTGCACCACCACTCAAACAAAACACCTGGATAAAAGACTCCATCTCCCTTTGGCCATAAGGTAAAAAAGCTTGGCTGGAATTTTTTCTCGTACTGTAATTAATTTCCTTTAACACGCGGTATTTGTCAAGATTTTTCGGGTCAAAAGTTAGCGAAAAATAATTTAGGGTTTTAGTTGATTATTTTAGTTATAGATTATTTTCCAGCTAAGTTTGGAGTTTAAAGTTGGAGGGTTTTCGATTTGTAAAGTTCAAGGCGAATAAACATTGTTTTGTGTAGACGTGTCGCTAAAAGCATTAAGGATGACGTGTGATGAAAGCATTAGTTAAGGAATGGTTTGAGAAGCTTATGTAAGAAAGGGATTCGAGGAAGAGGACAGTAAGAGAAAGAGCAGCAGAGGAATCAGCGAGGTGACAGGCTTGAATCGAGACCCAAGGGACGGGGCAGCCGGATTAGCGCAGAAAAAATGACAAAGACTCTGGCTGTCCCTTTCGCTTCGCACTGCTTGTTCTCGCTGTTGCCATATTTCCAACTCCATTTCTCTCTTTTCATTGACTACCGTAAAAAAACAGTAATAATAAACTTCCATATTTTGCGAGTCAATAGTGTTTTGTGTTGGTCATTTCGTATCTCACTGAGGTTACCACGGAGTCCAACTGAAACCTAAGGGGTAGTGCTCCACCCATAGTCTATTTTCGGGCCGTGGTGTAACATTAAGTGTGTGTATTATACGCAAGAACTATATAATTTACGTATTGTTCTGGTCACTTGCCTCATCATATTCATGACAAGATGAAAGAAAGTTATAACTATAGTCTAAACTAATGCCTTCGACATCGTTACAGAGAAATATCCACAAGACTGTATTTATCATTGTTTTTCATAATGTGAGCTGCTCAGATTCCCTCTGGTTCAGAGTGGTAGCACCTGATCTATGCGTCTTATTTAGGGATCAAATTGAAGATGTTGGCGACCGTAGTGATTACGTGTCATTAAAAGCTATTCAATAGCGACTACACCGAGGTGTAGGAGAAGGCGCTACTCCATTCTCTGGATTGCTCCACTTTACCCTTGATCCTCACCTTATAATTCTGAGTGCTAAGGAAGGCGGCATCAAGTACCATTTTTTTAGTTTTTGGTATGACTCCCGAGCCATTGGCAAACACTCTAATCATTAAGCCAATGGCCCGAATGACATTTAAACTGTCAAAACAAATGAATGTTTTGAAATTGATTTTTTGAAATAGAATTTCTTTTACTATTCAACTGTGTGTAAACAATTGATATGTCAAATTGAATTGTTAAATAATACTTGATATTATTTAACTGTAAGCTAACGAATGAGAAATGTTGAATAGAATTATTAGTGTTGATTAGCAATACTTGAAACTCTTTAACTGTCTACCTAAATTGAAATATTGTTATAACATAGCGATACTTGGAACCATGTGTCTGTACAAACGAATAAAGTGTTGAATTGAATAATTTGTGTGAAATAACCATTTTTGAAGCCAGTTCACTGTGTGTAAATAAATGATTAATATTGAATAGAATGATTTGTGCTTTATTGCTATAATGGAAACCATTTAACTGTGAAGAAACAATAGCAATATTTGTATGCAAGCAAATTTGTTCTAACTCATCTAAAAATAGAATTCACTCCCAATTCATATAATGTATATCCATTTTTATATGTGCAAACAAATGACTGATGTTGAATTGTTACTGTTATTTAGTAATGCTTGAAACAAATCAACTGTGTTGAAAAAAATGAGCACAGGCTCGTTTAGAAGTGTTATCAAGAAAATGTGTTTACATGTCTTTATTTAATGTGTTTATTTAATATAGACATAAAAAAACAGACGCATACCATATACACATAGATACATACAAACATACACCTATATACAAACACACGTACAGACACAGACACAGACACACACACACTCATTTAATGTGTTTACATGCGTTTATTTAATATATGCATAAACAACACACACACACACACACACACACAAAAACACAAAACACACACGCACACACATACACACACACACGCAACACAACACACACACATTTAATGTGTTTACATGTGTTTATTTAATATATACATAAAAAACAGACGCATACCATATACACATAGATACATACAAATATACACCTATATATATATACACACACACACACACACATATATATATATATATATATATATATATATATATATATATATAAAGCATTAAATAACCTATAAGGGTTGATATGACTTAAAACTAAAGCAATCTCCACACATAAAAAATTATTTGATTCGGCATTAGATTAACCGGAAATCGTTGATATGCCGGAAATCATAACAACCAACAACCAATTTTTGAAACGTATACATTAGATATATATGATTTGGAAACATTTTGTTGAAAAACTTTTTAAACGAGTTTGAGCTTTTACACTCAGTTAATTGGTTTCAAATATTTCTATCTAATATGAGTGATTCTATTAATTATAAATTATTTGTTTGCACACAGTTAAATGGTTTCAAGTATTGCTATGTAAGAGTTACAATTTAACATCAGTAGCACGTCGCGATCAAGGAGGCAGCTTGGCTCTTCTAGAGTCATGCCGGGGTTTCTGTCGGAGCCGATATGATGCAAAAAACCCGAAATCGGCGATGAAGACAGTGCATCACTGAAGACCTACCTTTATGCATCTAGGATGGATGATTGAAATGTTTGCACACTTTTAAATGGATATACCTATATGATTTGTGAGTGAATAGTTTGTAGGCAATTTTATTTTTAAATGAGTTAGAACTAATTTGTTTGCAGTCTAGCATTGCTATTTCTTCTATACAATTTAATAGTTTCATTTATTGTTACCGAACACTCTTAATTCTATTCACTTTAATTCATTTGATTACAGACGGTAAAGTGGTTACAAGTAATGCAATGTAACAATTATTATTCCGTTCAACATTACTCATTCGTTTTCTCACAGTTAAACGATTCCAAGTATTTATTTGCACGCAGTCAACTGGGTTCAATACCAATACCAATAATTCAATTTCGGCGCCCATTTAAAGAGGTTCAAGTATTTCTCTGTATTACAAGCAATTCAATTAAATATTGTTTACACACACTCAAAAGTTTAAACAACTCTATTTCTTACAATTCAGTTTAGCATAATATATTTGTTTGCACATAGTTAAAATGTCGAACAGTTCTATTTGATCAATAGATAGGATCCTATCCGGTGGTACCACTCCGGGCCAGAGTGGACATGCGAGTAATGGCAATGAAGTGGTACTCCATATTCCCCAGAGTCCTGGGACTAAAGCCTCACCATCAGATAATTTAATGTTATATCAAGGATACTCGTTGGTGGAGTTCTACCCCTCTACAGAGATGCTGTCGGTGTATTCTACATACCCCCAGCCGACTAGGCTGCTACTTGAGTTCAAAAACCTGATCGGGGATATTAGCATTTCCTATAGAACTAATGGTACTGGGAAAGGTTTGAATCCAATTATTCTACTTCCAGTTATGTGCAAATAGTATGGCAGACTGAGCTCTTTAACCTTGCTAGGGCAACTGATCTAATAGAAAGAAAACTCTGAATTTCAAACCAGACTTTATAAGGGATGGGCTCCGCCTGCCTATTTGTGCCCAAGACATGCTACGTGGGTTGCGCCTCTACGATCAAACCAGGTTGGAGGATAAGTCTTATTGAAACTAGGGAAAAGCAAGTAAATGAAACGTCTGAGGATTATAGGAGATTGCACACGGTGAAAGAAGTCATGTTAGTCACTGTTTGCTCATATGAAAGACATGACACCTGAAGTTCTGACAGGCTTTGACGATTACTTGCTTCTATTGACAGGCGGTGTCTTGTAGGTCACACCAAAACAAAGAATCATTGTTCGGCCTTTGCTCAATATACCGATCTCATATCTGTTATTTCCTCTTGAAAACCGGTTATTAGATTTCTACACTTACCCACACCCATCTATATATATATATATATATAGTTGGGTGAAATAAATATTCATACATATGAAAATTTTTATTTTTTATTTTTTATTTTTCAAACATAGCCAGAACAATTTTTTTATACATTTACTGTATAAGGATATATTCTACTAATATGTGTATATAAACTTAGGTTACGATTAATTTTACAGAAATTAATGCCATTTATTCATTTTCATGAGTGAAAAAAGTAATCGTACAGTACAACATTGTTGCAATATTTTACTAGATTGTTCCAATAATGCTATCAGTACCCATATTTTGCCTTCTAGAATGTTCCAATAATGTTATCAGTAACTATAATTAGTCTTAAAAATTCTAACTGGAACTTTCTGCAATTACTTGTTGTACGAAAAAGTTCTGATCATGGAAAGAGGTAAAGAATTGTAGAATTCACAGAAAGCACTAATTGTTAAGCTTTGAAAAGATGGAGAAAGGTATAGAAATATCTCAAGCAACCTGAATATTCCTTTTACTACAATAAGTTCATTCATTGCAAGGTTTAAAAGACAATACAGTTGAAAACAAAAAAAGAACAGGTGCTCTAAAGCAGATTTCTCCTAGATTATCAAGAAATTATCAAGAAAATTTGGACGCCTGAAGAACAAAAATCTAATGGTTTCGCGTGAAGAGCTGCAGGAAGATTTGCGTTCATCAGGATGTAGTGTAACCAAACGAACAATAAGAAATGAAATGCTGAGGAATGGTCTAAAGTCACGGAGACCAAAAAAATCTTCTCCTATTGAAACGACATAAAGATGCTGGTTGAAATTCGTAAGATAGCATAAGGAAAAAATAATTTGTGTTGGGAAAGAGTATTATGGACGGATGAAACAAAAATTGAGTTGTTTGACACTAATTATCGAAATCCTGTGTGGAGGAAAGATGGCAAAGCCTACTCACCAAAGAACACGGTACCAACTGTCAAAATTGGCATTTGCAGTATAAGGATTTGGGGATGTTTTTCAGCAAAAGGCGTGGGCAGTTATGGACAGTAAAATGAATGCCCAAAAGTATAAGCAGATCTTGCAAAAAACATTGATGTCTTCTGTTGAGAGTCTTGAGCAACCTTCTGATTACATCTTCCAGCAGGATAATGATCCCAAGCATACAGTTAAATCTACGAAGACGTGGTTGTCAGAAAATAATGTTAATGTTTTGCAATGGCCAAGTCAGGCCCCATAATTTGAATCTAAATGAGAACTTGTGGCGATTTTTGAAAATTCAAATCTGAAAAAGAGCACCAGCAAACATCAATAATCTGAGGACAATATGCCTGGAAGAATGGTAAAAAATACCTACTAATTATTGCGAGAAAATAATTGAGATCTACAGGAAGAGGTTGTTGAAGTGAATAAAGAGTATTCTACAAAGTATTAAATGAAGATAATGCATTATTTTTTGTACTGTACGATTACTTTTTCACACATGAAAATGAATAAATGGCATTAATTTCTGTAAAATGAATTGTAACCAAAGTTTATGTACATATATTTGTAGAATATATCCTTATACAGTAAATGTATTTAAAAATTTTTTCAGGATATGTTTGAAAGATAACAATAAAAATGTTCATATTCATGAATATTTATTTCACCCCTACAGTATATATATATATATATATATATAGATATATATATATATTATGTGTGTATGTGTGTGTGTGTGTGTGAGGCGTTCGTTGTCTCGGTGATCTTCACAGGAAATACACATCTACGACCTGAGTTCAAATCCTGGATGAGACTATTTACATTTTACACATTGCCAATACTTCCAGCTATAGGTAAATAGTAGAGCAGACAGCCTACTTTAACTTTGGTATGGCAACTAGTCTAGGAGATGAAAAACTCTGAATTCAAACCTGTTGAACTCCGCTTGAAAATTGACCTTGTGTCAATATATATATATATATATATATATCATATTTACCCAACCCCTCCGCTCGGGCAGGATATGACACAAGGTCAATTTTTTAAGCGGAGTTTAACAGGTTTGAATTCAGAGTTTTCCTTCTCCTCGACTAGTTGCCTCACCAAGGCTGAAGAACCTAGTCTGCCCTACTATTTACTCATAGCTGGAGGGAGAATAATTGGATTTATACCTTTACCAAGGGTATTAGTGCTATGTGAAATGCAATCAGTCCAGGATTTGAACTCGTGTCGCTGTGTCCAATTCCTGCGACGATAACCATTACACCACGGGCACCTCCATATATATATATATATATATATATATATATATGCGCGTGCGTGTGTATGTGTCTGTGTCGGAGTGTATGTATGTGTGTTTGTGTTTTGTGAGACCTGTAATATGTAAAGGTCGAGGAGTTGGATCTATACAACCGATTGAAATGTAGTATGGACTTTCGACACAGCTTTAAAGAGGTAAGCTTAGCGGAACGGTTACCGCCGTCGGAAATGAAATCGTTGACCTGATTTCAAATCTTGGACAAGTCTACTAATGTTTTTTCTTCATGCCAATACCTTTTAGAAAGGCACAAATCCAAGGTATTTATCTGACACCCCATCATTTCAGAATATGGTACAAGGTCATTTTATAATGGAGTCATCGCACAGGTGAAAGCGTATGCGAGGCAGGGGCAGACATACTTGGTCTAGTCGGCATTCCCCTAGCGAGGTGACTCCGAATCAAACAATAAACTTAGTCATGCAAAGCATATAAAAGCCACGAGGGACGGCCTCCAGAGGCTATGGGATTATGGATCTTAGCTAAGCAGTACGAATGCCCGGTAGCTTTGACTGGGTTTGGATACTCACACATCGGTATTCGGGCGCGAGGGAGCACAGATCGCATAAATCCATCTGTTATATATATATATATATATATATCTTTTTCTCTATCCCTTCAGCAATGGGTAAATAGTAGGGCAAACTGGTTTTTCAATCTTGCTTGGACAACCACTGTAGGAGAAGGAAAGCTCTGAATTCAGATTAGCTGTAATCTATCTTGAATCTCATCACGCTCGAGACTAAGGGCTTGTGTGAATAGGTACTTGCTGTGTGGTTTTGCTGTCTTGATTAGTACTGCTTTGATTAGTGCTGCCTCGATTAGTACTGCTTTGATTAGTGCTGCCTTGATTAGTACCGCTTTGATTAGTGCTGCCTTGATTTGTAAGTTTTTGTAGCTGCCATGATTTGGGGTTTTGCTGTTGCTCTGATTAGTGCTGACTTGATTTGTGCGGTTTTGCTGCTACCCTCATTTGTTCAGTCTTGCTACTGCTCTGATTAGCGCTGACTTGATTTGTACAGTTTTGCTGCTACCTTGATATCCGGTTTTGCATCTTTCCTGGTTAGTGCTGCCTTGATTTGTACGGTTTTGCTGCTGTCCTGAATAGCGCTGACTTGATTCGTTCCCTTTTGCTGCTGTCTTGATTTACGGTTTTACTTCAGTCCTAATTAGATCTGCCTTGATTAGCAAGGTTTTTCTGCTACCTTGATTAGTGCTACCTTGATGTGTACAGTTCTGATGCTCTAATTAAGGGTTACTTGATGGCTTATTATATTCCAGGCTGGCTCATGGCGCAACAAAGTGCCAGAACAGGAGGCCAATTGAAAAATATTTGATTTTCAGAAATTTTAGAAAAAAATTAAGTTAAACATTTTCGAAAATACTTAGATTAACATTTTGACTCGTACTTGGAAATAATATGATGTGCTGAAAGTTAAATAGAAGTCTCTTTTTTTGATGCTGAGACTGGTAAGTATTAAACAAAGAGGCTGTTAAGATTTCTGGTAAAAGATATAATCCACATAATCAGAATCAGAAACATTCCATCTATTTACAGGTCTCGACAAACCCTTTATTCAGTCTATTCCAGGGATTGAATATTGAGTACGGTTCAGATTTTCATTAAAGTTACCGGGTTCAGCAAGCAGTACCTAAAGAAGGCAGGAGAGGATCAGTAAAAATGTGTATCTGATAACCAATCATCTCAGTAATATATACAGATAAAAGAGAGTAAGTGTAGGCAAGAGTCGTTGAGACCTGAAAAGGTGCTGTGAAAATCACCTAAGAGGTAAAATGATAAGGTGATGCTCAACATGTCCATTGTCTATATTTTCTTTACATTGATAACGCCTTATTGAGTGAATGAAGAGTTAACCATAGTGCAATTCTTTTAAACCACTTTTAAACCTCATTCTAGGGATCTTAATCATTATTTCACTCTTTGCCAGTTTTTCATACTAGCATTAGCTACATATATTTCTCTGGAGTCCTAGTGACAGCAAGTCACTTTGTAATATAATGGCTGAGGGATTTCGTTTTATATATCTTGCCTTTCGGTTTAATTACGCTGAGCGCATGGGTTAGTTAGGTGCAAACATGAGCGCAGTTGTTCACGTGCGTGCAGGGAGGATGCGTCATTCGCAGATGTCAAAATAAAGCCCCAGATGGGAAATGAGACCAGGAGGTGTGAATGACGTCACGCACCGGAAGCGCGGGCTGAGATTTAAGAAAAAGCAGTTAGTTGAGTTTTTGCCTCCGAAGAAGAAGGTTGACTTTCGGAGCTCGCCGATGCCTTGCGGCGGGTGCCGCGCGTGGTGGTGGTGGTGGTGGTGGGGGGGACAGATGGAAAAGTCAGCATAGAAAGGTTGTGTATCACTCTCCTTTGGTCGAAAAACCTTTTAACTCAAAGGTAATAAAAAGTTTCGTACCTGAACCAAGAAGTCGTAAGTGTTTTTTGTGTTTCGGGATTCCTATGTTATCTATATATGAGTTATGAACATTCTATGTACGTTTCACATATTCATATGGCTATGTTACAATTTCAGGTTCACAGGACTCTTCTCAGTAATCCTTATGGCGTTGTTTTGTGCTGCTATTAGAAGAGATTCAGTTATTATCATTATTATTATTATTATTATTATTCTACTGGGAAGTTTTTATCCCAGTTTTAAATGCTGACTTTCATGAGAATCTCAGCAAGAAGCATGTCTCCTTAGGTCTCCAGCCGAAATGACAGAATTTCGACTGAATCTACTTACATTTACATTAAATATGGGTGTGACGGTTATAAAATTTGAAATGGAAATCCTGAATGAGTCTGTTTTCATTTCACTTTGTGCTGATGCCATTTTTATTTCCTTCTTTAGTCTTGGTCAGGGAACCAGTCTAGGAGAAAGAAAACTCAAAACACATTTACTCTGACGAAAATTGACCTTGTGCCACACCCTGGCCGTTACGTCGGTATATATATATATATATATATATTATTAGATTTACCTATTCGATGGAGCGTGTGGAAATGAAATCAGAAAGCTGAGTTTAAATCTTGGACGAGACTGTTTGTGTTTCACTTAGTGATAATGCCTTTGGGAAAGGCATGAACCTATCTTTTCTTCCTATCTTCACCTATGAATACAATAATAGGGCAGACTTGGCTCTTTGGTCTTGCCTTGGTAACTACTCTAGTAGAAAAAAAAATCTGAATTCAAACAAGCTATATTCTGCTCAAAATAACTGACTTTGTGTCACATCCCGTCCCCGACAGAAGGGCTGGATAAATTCATATATCAACTTTTTATGAATGTCGTTGCATAAAGCTTATTTTTCCCTTGCACTCTTTCGCATCATTGGATATATTGGTGAACATGTCTTGTCACCGGTATGCATCAATAGCTGAAAGAGAAATATTCACCATTTTACCCAGTCTCAGGTCGTAGTAGCGAAAAGCTGTTGCACACTTAGTCAACCTTGACTAGAAGTCGATCGCCCGTCATCATTCTCAATGGAGTTCATTGTAGCTATATTTGATCTCTTCGTGGAGCCATTTTTTATGCGTTTGTTGTTTAATTGCGTTAAGACATAGAGCAAACGCCGGGTGGTGGTTATCAGTGAGGGTGGGGAGTACTTGGAAGAAATAAGCAGTATACACGTGACAAGAAACCGGGTATATACGCTTGAACATAACGAGTGGTAATCTCCCCACACTACCCCTGTTTTTTTTTTAATGATTGCATCACAAGCTGTTCCCGGTAAAAAAAAAAAAACGCATGTCACAGGTTGTAACTTTCTGGGGATGCTGCAGGAAACACTGCTTTCCAGTGCGATTTACCGACAAAGATAAAGTGATTAGCTTTTCAGACAAACACTAACCCTTGCCTTTTCTTCATTTCACTGTTTTCTCATTTCTTTCTTTCTTTCTTTCTTTCTTTCTTTATTTATTTATTTATTTATTCCCTTCTTTCTTTCTGAAAATTACAAGTCCTTCCTTTCTTTCTTTCTGTAAAATACGGCGGGTTCTTTCTTTCTTTCTTTCTTTCTTTCTTTCTTTCTTTTTTCTTACTTTGTTTCTTTCTTAGTTTCTTTCTTTCTTTCTTTCTTTCTTTCTTTCTGTAAACTACGGATAGTTCTTTCTTTCTTTCTTTCTTTCTTTCTTTCTTTCTTTCTTTCTTTCTTTAAAATGCGGATAGTTCTTTCTTTCTTTCAAGACACTTTTACTTTCGACTCATTATTCTTTCTTTCTTTCCTTCTTTCTTCAGTAAATTACAGGTAGTTCTTTCTTTCTTTTATTAAAAATTTTTCAAAATAATTTCTTCTTCTTCTTCTTCTTCTTCTTCTTCTTCTTCTTCTTCTTCTTCTTCTTCTTCTTCTTCTTCTTCTTCTTCGAAATAGTAGTAGTAATTTTAGCAATTTTACCTTGTGGCTTTCACTGTAGACCAAGTAACAGCTGCAAATTATTTGTTCATTACTGGGTAAGTCAACAATATAGATTGATTTTTAACGGCATATCAACCCTTATATGATAATTATATGGCCATAGGTTAGGGAATTGCATTCATTCTTTGTTCATATTTACGTTTAATATGTATTCGTTTCTTTGTAGATTTCTTTCGAAACGATCCAATTCAATACGAACAATTTCTTAAAAGAACTATAGATAGGATCCTAACAGGTTCGACCACGCTTATCAGAGTGGAAATGGAAGTAATTGTAATGAAAAGGTACTCCATACCGCCTATATATCCAGAACTGGAGCCTCACCATTGATGTATCACATACAGGATACCTATTTTAAGGGTAGTTTTCCCCTTCCGCAGGGGATACAACCATCATTTTCTAAACCCCTATTCAGAATGCACTCATATATATATATATATATATAAGTAGTGGAGGGCACTTCGAAGGGTCCCTTACTGGCCCAATGGTATAGTGCGTAGAGTGTTTGCAAATGGTCCAGGACCCGGGATTCTATCCCAGGTCGAGTCATACCAAAAGCTCAAAAAATGGTACTTGATGCCTTCTTTGCTTAACAGTTAGCATTATAAGGTATGTATCAAGAGTAAAGTGGAGCAATCCAGGAAAAGGAGTTGCACCCTCCCCTACACTTCGGTATAGTACTATTGAAAAGGGAGCCTTCGGGTTGTCCTCGACTACGGTTGGCCAACTTATATATATATATATATATATATATATATATATATATATATATATATATATATATGTGTGTGTGTGTGTGTGTAAAAACAATGTGGAAAATCAAGGTTTTGCTTTCAGGACAACTTCTTCAGAATGAATTTTCGGTGAAACAAAATCTACCTATTTGGAAAAGTTCTCCCTAGTCAACTCTGACCCGAAGTGGAAGTACCTGTTAGGGTCTAGTCTATAGATTTGTTTTTTATTCGATTGGACAGAGAGCCAAAATAAAAGTAAAGAAAAAAAAGTTCTGATGAAATGACTACACAAAAATGTGAATATAAGCGTACAATAAACGCGATTGCCTAACCTCTAGACATAAAATAAACATAGATGAGTTGACGTGCCGATAAAATCAGTTTAATCTGTTTAATATATCATGTTCCGATATATTTTTCAAGTAAAACTTCATTATTTTACTTGATGGGTTGTTGAAATGGTTGAAAATTGTTTATTCACACTCATTATTATTATTTACTCATTTATAGTCTTTCACATTAGCGTTAGCTGGTGGTCTTTCACTGGAGTTTGAGAGACAGCAAGTCTCCTCATGTCTCTAATATTCTGGCCGTTCTCAACAATGCTGTAGTTTGGATGGTCTCCACTCGTCCTCTAATTTCCAAGTTCTCCAGTCCCTTTTATAATCCTTTTGTTACTGTACCGAATGCACCAATCGTCACCTTCATGTTCCATAGTTTTTTTAATTCCCAAGTAAGGTCGAGATACTTATGCTTCTTTTCACTTTCTTTCAGTTTAATTCTGTGGTCAGCCGGGACAGCAAAGTCCACAATTTTGCAAGTTCTCTTTTTTTGTTGATTACTATAAGGTCTGGTCTTCTGGCCGAGATTAGGTGATCCGTTTGTATGTCAAAGTCCCATGGGAGTTTGTGTGTGTCATTTACTAGAACAGCTGCTCGGTTGTGCATATACCATTTGTTCGTATGGTCAAATTTCAATTTCTTGCACATCTCCTTGTGGATCACCTTGCCTACCCAGTCGTGTCTAGTCTTATACTCCTTCTGTTCTAATTTGCTGCATTCACTTATGTGATTAGTGGTTTCGTCTCTATCACCACATAACCTACACTTGCTATTTTTGTTGCGTCTTATCTATTCTCGCTTTGATTTGATTGGTTCTTATGGCGTTGTTTTGTGCTGCTATTAGGAGAGATTCTTTTTCTATTTTAAAGTTTTCTTTTCTTAGCTACGTCCAAGTTTTCTCGCGCGCGATGTCGTTAATTATTATTATTATTATTATTATTATTATTATTATTATTTTACTCTTTTTCGAGTTTTTCTAACCAATGTTAGCCGATGGTTTCTCACTGGATTTTGAGTGACAGCAAGTCTGCTCTAGTCACCAAGACTCTTCTGAGTATTCTAGCCGATCTTAATAAAGCTGTAGTTTGGATGGTCTTCACTCGTCCTCTTATTTCCAAGTCCACCAGTCCATATACAAATCCTAGGCCCACTCTACCAAGTGCACTATTAACAACTGGCATCACCGTTAGTTTCATATTCAACATTTCATTCAATTCCCAAGCAAGGTCTGATCGTCTGGTCGATTTTAGGTGATCCGTTTGTATCTCAAAATCCCAGAGAACTTAGTGCGTCTCATTTTCCAGGATAGATTCTGGGTTTTGCATATTTCATTTTTTCATATGGTCAAATTTCAATTTCTTGCACAATTCCCTGTTGATCACCTTGCCCACCCAGTCATGTCTAGTTTTATACTTTTTCTGTGTTCATTTGCTGCATTCGCTTATGTGATTTATCGTTTAGTCTCAATCACCATATAACCTACATTTGCTTTTTTGTGTCTTACCTATTCTCGTTTTGATATAATTGGTCCTTATGGCGTTCTTTTTTGTTGCAGTTTGCAGAAATTCAGTTTCCTTTTTTTTTTTTAACCGCATCGAGATGTCGATTGTATGTCGCTTGAAATGTCCATACAGTTGTTTTTCTTGCATCTCTACAAAGGAGTAAGACCCCTTCTCAACGAGTGTCCTGATTATGACACTAAACCATGAGATGGTGAGGCTCTAGTAATACTGGAGCTTCGGGGATTATGGAGTACCCGAACATTGCCGTCGTTCCCAGGCCCATTCTGGCCCAGAGAGGTAGAACTCGATAGGGTCCTATCTATGGCTCAAATAAAACTGTTTGATATTTAATCAGAGTACAAACAGATGACTAATGCAAAATTGAATTGCTTGAAATAGAACTGCTTGAACATTTCACTGTGTGTAAACAAATGTCTGATGTTTATTTGAATTGTTAGCGACACATAACAATACTTGGAGCCATTTAACTGTGTGCTAACGAATGATTGTTATGGAACAGAATTATTGGAATTAGATAGCAACAATTGAAACCATTTAACTGTTGCGAAACAATAGCAATACTAGTTCGTTAGCAAATGAGTTCTAACTCATTTGAAAATGAAATTACCGAAAAACTATTCACTTACATATCATTCATATCTATTTAAATGTGTGTAAACAAATGACTGATGTTAAATCATTAGTGTTACATAACAATACTTGAAACCATTTAACAGTGTGCAAACAAATGCTTAACAGTAAATGGAAATATTTGTGTTAGTTAGAAATACTTGAAACCACTTAATTGTATGCAAAAAATATGAGCTCAGGCTCATTTAAAAAAGTTATCAACAAAATGTGTTTCCAAATAATATATATTTGATCTATATGTAAAAAGAGAATTTGGCATTGAATAACCTACAATGGTTGATATGCTATAAAATCCAACCGAACCAAATCAAACCAACTATTATTACTATCATTATTATTATTATTTAGTCTGAGAGTTTTTCACACCAGTGTTTACTGATGTTGCCTCACTGAAGTGAGTGATATCAAGTCTCAAAGTCTATAAACTGGATAAACTTGTCCTCTAATTTTCACGTCTCCCAGTTCCTTTTACAAATCCTTTGGGGATTGTTTTAAGCGCACCAACCACAATTGGAGTCACTTTCATGCTCCATAGTTTATTATTATTATTATTGGTAGTTAACAATTCTTGATGATTTGTGAAGTCTTTTTAGGTCTTTTTTTGTGGTAGTTATTGATGCATTTAGATTTATTAAACGCCATCAAGGCCTGTCTCCTCCGATCCTGGAGCTTCTAAATAACTTTGGAATATCTTAAGTAAACACGATAGGCTACATCAAGGTCAAGATTACTTTGTTTATTTACAGTATAGCAATGATTTTGATTGTATTGCCGTCACTTTGAAAGAATAAATGTTTTTGAATGTTTTTTTTCTTTATGCCATTAGATTTTCAAGAAATATTTTTGTTGGCTGGCAGAGGCGAAATTTAAGGGTAATCTATTACACGTAATAAGTAAAGTAAAGTTGGTTCCCTTATCAATAGCTACAACACTATACAAGAGTATAAACTGCAAATCAAAATATCTGTATGTGCGTGTGCGAAAGAGAGAGAGAGAGAGAGAGAGAGAGAGAGAGAGAGAGAGAGGAGCATTTGTATTCATTTTCTATCTATCTATGTTCATGCTCTTCGTATTTTATAAGCACTCTTGTCTTAATTTAGATTTAAAAATGGAATGTTTTATTGATGTCATTATATATATATATATATATATATATATATATATATATATATATATATATATATATGAATGAAAGTATTCAAAGATGAAAAAAAACAAAAACAGAATGTCTTTTATTTTAGAGTTTGAATTAATTGCGTATGTTTAACGTTTCGGTTTTTGAAAATGAAAACATTAAATGAAACGAAAAAAATGAGAAAGTTTTAGATATTTTACTTCCGTTGGTAGAGTTCTGTTTCAAACTTTTGTGATGTAAAAATTTACAAAAAAAAAAAAAAAATGAATAAATTAATAAAAACACCAAAAAAACATGATGTATTTCTCAAGCGAAACAGAACAAAAAATTATCATGTCACATCTATCTATCTATCTATCTATCTATCAGTTTGCTTCTTTTTGTATGTTTGGTCAATGTAGCTGTTTATCTATCTTCCTATATATACTCAATGAAGCCAAATTATTCAAAATAAATGAATATATATATATATATATATATATATATATATATATAGGGGGGGTATCATACAATAACTGATGTTTATACAAGAGCATTGTTTCTAACAAAGCCTTCATCAGATGAAGACTCTGGGTTCAGGCATGGTTTCGGGACTGAAGCATCATTACCACTAACCCAGAGCGCCCCAAGAATATCTCACGACACCACCAGACTTTGTCCAATTGCTGTCGCTCTATGGGGTTGCTAGATCCACGCTGATGCAGTTAGAACCTTATATAAGTAAAGTAAAGTTAGCGACCATAGTCGAGGGTGACCCGAAGGCTCCCTTTTCGATAGCTACTACACCAAGGTGTAGGGGAGGGCGCTACTCCATTCCCTGGATTGCTCCACTTTACCCTTGAACCGTACCTTATAATGCTGAGTGTTAAGCAAGGTGGTATCAAGTTCCATTTTTAAAGTCTTTGGTATGACTCGACCTGGGATTGAACCCAGGCCATTGGCGAACACTCTAACCGCTGGGCCAATGTCCCGGTATGAGAACCTTATATATATATATATATATATATGTATATATATATATATGTATATATATATATATATATATAATCCGAGGAGAAAATCCAAGGGGTCAGAGTATCTAATTTGAATGCTCAATGTCATCGGCTATACATGTATAATTTATTTGGAATAAAAATTACACCAAAGCTTAACTTGCAGAACCCAAAAATTCCTTTTTCATAAAAAGAAAAAGAAAAAAATTCACTCATATATATATATATATATATATATATATATATATATATATATATATATATATATGTGGCCTGTGAGACATCCCAGGTCGAGTTATACCAAAGACTCAAAAAATGACACTTGATGCCGCCTAGCTTAACATTCAGTATTAAAAGGTAAGGGGAGCAATACAGGGAAAGGAGTAGCGTCCTCCTCGGTGTCGTAACAAATGAAAAGGGAGCCTTCGGGTCGCCCTAGACTCAGGTTGCCAATTTTATTTTTACTCATACATGTGTATATATATATACATATATATATGTGTGTATGTGTGTGTATGTGTGTGTGTGTGTGTGTATTTCGAAGCAGGAAAATCGTTGCCCTCAAAATCCTTACTTAAACCATCATGTGAAATTTATTTTACATTCATGACTTAAAATGTTTATTTTCATACATTTTTGTCCTTTAGAGCATTCCGACGATTGTTTTCATCTTAATTGCTATATTCAAAAGCCTCCCCCCCCAAAAAAAAAAATTGATATGAGTTAAGGTAAAAATAGTAAACAAGAGTCAGCATTCATATTATTGATACAAACATTAGGTTTATTAGTTTTATTTAGCAGAGTAGATGACGTAATACTTATAATCATTTTAGTAAAGAACTTCTAGTACAATTATCGGAAGTGGCATGTTCAATCCTCGTTTCAACTAACTAACCAGCAATTATTTACTATATCTTAAAAAAAGTACCCGGTTAGGGTTAATCAAATTAGAACGATCAACTTCTAAAGGGTTAAGTAAAGGGTTTCGTTCGTGAGTCCCTTTAGGCTTTTGAGTTCGATATGAAATCCCTGGAAAAGGACGCTTCGGTGTGAATACGAGGGCAATAGTCCGAATGTTAAAAATTATCAAGTTCCTCTTTGAAAAAGATTTGCTGACAATGCAAAACAGAAAAACGTAGCTAATTCTTTTAGCCTAAACCATTTTAAAAAAAACAACAAATCCTTCTAATAATATGACTCAGACGAATCGTTTGATTTGGTTTGGTTTCATGGCATATCAACCATTGTAGGTTATTTAATGCCGAATCCATTTTTATGCATATAAACTGTTCTATTTCAAATAATTCAGTTTAGCGTAAGTACTTTGTTTAACACACTGTTTAGATCTATTTGACCCATACATAAGATCTTATCAGGTGCTCCCACTCCGGGCCGGAGTGGACTTGGGAGCAATGGCACTAAAAAGGTACTCCGCATTTCCAAAAGCTCCAGCATTACTGGAACCTCCACATCAATTTGTCTACACTCATATTAAGGGCACTCGTTGATGTGTGTCGGATGAATAGATTTCTGACTAAAATACTGAAATTCTATAAAAATCTTAAATGGGTTTTCCCGTTTTTCAGATAGAAGAACCCCGGCTACAACAAAGGGGCAAGACCCTCCCCAGCTACAATAAAGTTGTACCCCCCACTAAATCAACTTATTCTCTTTTTTTTTTATCTTGGAAGTAAACAAGGATTATCATATTTACCAACCCCTCCGCTCGGGCAGGATATGACACAAGGTCAATTTTTAAGCGGAGTTTAACAGGTTTAGAAATCAGAGTTTTCCTTCTCCTAAACTAGTTGCCTCACCAAGGCTGAAGAACCTAGTCTGCCCTACTATTTACCCATAGCTGGAGGGAGAATAATTGGATTCATACCTTTCCCAAGGGTATTAGTGCAATGTGAAATGCAATCAGTCTCGTCCAGGATTTGAACTCGTGTCGCCGTGTCCATTTCCTACGACGATAACCATTACACCATGGGCACCTTCATAAACAAGGATTATAGCTGTTATGATGATTGACGATACTAGATCATTAACATTCAAGAGATCCTTATACATATTTGTCCTCACTAGACCACCATTTCATCTTGCCTTTTGCCAGACTTTCCACTTATTAAGTCATTCAATTAATTTGGCGTGTCCTGGATATGACACTAAACTGCATCTGCTGGTGAGGCACTAATCTAAAAGGTTTGGGGAATGTTGAGTAGACTTTCATTACTATTACTTCTAGGTCCACTTTGACCTGAACTGGTAATACCTGTTAGGGTTCTATCAATGGGTCCTAAAGAACTCTTTAATCATTCACTTCACTTAAAACTATTTATCTGCATGCAAACAAATGATTGATATTAGAATTATTTTTGTTTGGATAGCAATACTTGAAACAATTTAACTGTGGGCAAACGAATGAATAATGTTGAATTGAATTATTCGTGTTAGATAGCAATAATTGAAACCATTTGGTGTTACTGTAGATTACACCGACTGAATCTCTACAGAGGAGTAACCCCCACCAATGAGTGTCCTGGTAATGAGACTAAACAATCTCAGGGTGAAGTTCCAATAATCCGAGAGTTTTTGGGAATACTGAGTACCCTTTCATGCCATCGCTCCCAGGTTCACTCTGGCCCGGAGTGGTAGCACTTGATAGTGTCCTATCTATGGGTCAAATAAACAGTGTACATATGCTAAACTGAATTGCTTGAAATAGAACTATTTTGGCATTCAAACTGCGTATTAATGCTAAACTGAATTGTTTGAAACAGAACTGTTTTTGATATTGAGCCTGTGTACTTATGCTGAACTGAATTGTTTAAAATAGAACTGTTTTGACATTTAGCTGTGTGTAAACAAAAATACTTATACTAACCTAAATTGTTTGAAATAGAACTGTTTATATACATAAAAATGGATTTGGCATTAAATAACCTACAATGGTTGATGTGCTATTAAACCAAACCTAACCATTTAGTGTTCTGAGTACGACTTTAAACTGTATCTGAAGATGAGGCTACAGTCTTGGAGTTTGAGGAATGTGGAGTATTCCTTCATTACATATGTATGTATGTATGTATGTATGTATGTATGAAGAGGATTTGTCATTAAATAACCCCCAAGTGTTGATATCCCATAAAACACAATCTCCAACCGTTTTTCTTTAAAGAGTGTATTTTAGTTTGAACTTAACAGCTATGACAGTATATATTTTTTCTATTATATATGATATGATATTATATGAGGAAAATTTAGTGATACGATGTCGAGCCCAAACAAAACATTCAACCGATTTATTCTCCGGCCGTCTTCTGGTGCATAAAAATCGCGTCTTACTTATAACATACATCTTCATTGATGCATCGGGATTGGTCATCAGTGATGTTTGAGGAACTGATAATAATTGTTCTTCTTCCTCTCTCTCTCTCTCTCTCTCTCTCTCGCGCGCGCGCTCTCTCTCTCTCTCTCTCCCCATCACTCTTTCTCTCTCATTCTCTTTCTCTCTTTCTCTCTCAGTCACACACACACACACACATTCAAAGATTTCTGAGGCTAATTAAATTCATTCTTTGTGTTACAGTGTTATTAACAAAACATTCAACCGATTTATTCTCCGACCGTTTTCTGGTGCACAAAAATCCCGTCTTACATCACACATCTTCATTGATGAATCGGGATGGGTCATCAGTGATGTTTCCTTTGGGTTCACGGGGGGGGGTCGGTTCTTGCAACATCAGACCCCCTCGCCCAAATGACCACGTTGGCATTGATCTTACTCCAACTCCCATCCCGGCAGCTAAACTGCGCATCCACACAAGACAAATACTTTCAGGAGAGATAATTATCGTTCCATTTCTTCGGGCGGCACTATTTATTTATTTATTTTATTTCTCATCATTACTGGTATACTTAGAAGAACTCAAACAACCCGTTAACTGCATAATAAAAATGAAATCAAATACTGTGGAGAGTGCTGGACTATTTGAGAAGACTTACCGTACCTGGTATTTTTACGACGAACTGTTAGTTGATCACCTCGGCAAACACGGATCTGTAGCTTTAAATCATTTAAATGAATGCTACAAGTTATCTCAGCCGGAGTAGAAAGATAGACATGAATGGGCAGGAACGGAGATACATCAGGAATAGCACAAACGACATTTATTCGACCACGTAGATGAATGGTACAAGTATCGATTAAAGCTGAGGAAAGAAGACTATGTTGCGACCAAGTTTTAATCTCCGTTTGGAATCTTTGTTACAACGTTAGCAACTGTTGAAAATACGCGGCTATCAACGTTATGAAGCAGACCTCAATTCTTCATTCTGTTTTATCAATTGCTTTTCGTTTTGGTGAACCCTTCATAATTTGCATACATTAAATGAATGTAAAAAAAATTGATCACAATGCTTAATAAAAAATAAATAAATAAGAATAAAAATAAATAAATGAATAAAACCAGAAGAGTGAGTCATGATAGACAAATAAAGAGTGTGTATTTTCCCCCACCTACACAATATACCTGTTACCTATTCAGGGTAATCCGTCGCCGAGATAAAATAACTGGCAACAGCTTGCGAAGTTCTAATTTACTCATCAGTGTTTTTGCTTTTTGTTTTGTTTTATTATTATTATTATTTTTCACTTTTAATCTAGATGCTTTTGTTTGTTTGTTTGTTTGTTTGTTTGTTTGTTTTTCTTTCTTTCTTTCTTTCTTTCTTTCTTTCTTTCTTTCTTTCTAATCAATTGGTTCTTTGTTTCTGGTCAGTTTGTTCGTTGTTTCTTTCTTTTTAATCAATTTCTTTCTTTCTTTCTTTCTTTCTTTCTTTCTTTCTTTCTTTCTTTCTTTCTTTCTTTCTTTCAAATCAATTTGTTCTTTGTTTCTGGTCAGTTTGTCCTTTGTTTGTTTGTTTGTTTGTTTGTTTTTTCTTTCTAATCAATTGTCTTTTTTTGTTTATGGTCAGTTCTTTCTTTCTTTCTTTCTTTCTTTCTTTCTTTCTTTCTTTCTTTCCGTTAATTAATTCTTTTTCTCTTGTTTATCAGCTTTTTCTTTATTTTAAGTGAATTTATTCTTTCTTTTTACTTAATTTTATCTTCCTTTCTTTCTTGTTGTAACCATTTTCTTTCTTTCTTTCTTTCTTTCGTTGTAGTCTGGTCTCGTCTCAGAAATGATGTTCACACCTCGTTGGAAAACGTATGGTTTCTCTCTCTTAACCTGACCAATATGTGTAAAGGTGTATGTTCATTCTTGAAAACCAATTCCATCCCGTAACGTAAGGTTGTATAGGTTCGTCATTTTTGGATTCTCTTCCGGACTTGATTGCTGTGTCATTCTCGTTATCACTTGTTGCTCTGACTGAGAAGTCCGGTTTTTAGGTTTTCTGCTATTACTGTCAAGCCTTTTCCTGTATTCTCATTCATGTGAATTCCAGGAATGCTCTTGGTAGCAAGACTCAAAGACGCCACACGGGATACCAGAAATAACATACACTTTACAAAAACAATAAACTTCGATGAGTTTAAAGTGATTAATTCATCGACTGGTTGCACTTTCTTCTTTCTTGGAGTCATTTTTTTTCATTTGTAATTCTTTCTTTCTTTCTTTCTTTCTCCGCATTTGTTATTAACTTTACTACATATGTATTATTTTCTATTTTACAGAGATGTCATATTATCAGTTACAAGTAATGAGATTTTGGCTATGATTCTAAATTGAGTCTCAAAGCCGCTGAAGCTGCTCACAGAAGAAGGAATTAAAACCATATCTAAGGTTCATTTTTAAAACTTTTTATTTCGTTTTATTTATTCATTTTTTATATTCGTTGATTAATTAATTTTTTTTGTTGGTGAGCTTATATCCTATTTTTCTTTTTTATTTCATCCATTACGTTTTCTCTTTTCTTGTTTCTTATTTTTGAATTTCTTCTTTCTTTTTTCTTTTTGTTTATTTTTTTTCCTTTTTCCTGTTTTTTTTTTCTTTTAGTTTTCTTTTTTCGTTTGTTTGTTTGTTTCTTTTTTTGTTTCTTTGTTTCTTTGTTTCTTTTCACGTACCTTCTAGATTTTTTCCTTTTTTATTTTGGCTAACTCAGCTTACTTTCTTTCCCACTTATTCTTTCTTTCTTTCTTTCTTTCTTTCTTTCTTTCTTTCTTTCTTTCTTTCTTATCCACCTACCCGTTTCATTGTTGCTTTGATTGTTTCTTTCTTTGGGCCAACTCAGAAGATTGAAAGGGTTGATTTCTTCCATAGAACCCATTTTTCGAAATTTGCTTCTTCAGGCAGTTCTACTCTGCCCACCTTGGTGTCTGCAGTTGCACAACCACCCAATCTCCTCTTCAAGTCGACACACTATTAACATATAAGCTGATATCAATATTCATATATGTAGATTAATATGCTTTTAGTTGTTTATATTTGCCTTCTTTACACAATATTTATCATTTTTTACCACCTCTGAACTTTGCCGCACTTTAAGGGTGACAGATGGTGAAAATCTGCCATAGACCAATATACTGTTTAATACGGGTGCACTGGGTATGATAATAAAGGTACTTTCTCATTGAAGCTCTAACGGGTCGCTCGATTTACAACGTGGGTTTAAATTGATAGGTACATAAACATGAGCAGGACATAAAACTTAACCTCTGTGTGTATATTGGCCCATTAGCAAAATGGTTAAAGTGTTCACCAATGGTCCGCGAGACCACAGTTCAATCCCAGGTCAACTCTTACGAAAGAATCAAAAATGGTACTTGATGTCTCCTTTCTTAAAACTCGGCATTATAAGGTATGGATCAAGGGCAAGTGGAACAATCCAGGGAAAGGAGTCGCGCCCTCCCCGACACCTCGGTGTTGTAGCTATTGAGATGAGGGCTTTCAGGTCACTTTCGATTTTGATCGGCCAACTTATATATATACATACATAGAGAGAGAGAGAGAAAGGAAAAAAATCAACAAAAAAGAACAAACTCACCCGTTCACCATGATTTAGAAACTAATCACACCTTTAACAAATTTGAAGTTTCTAAAATCTTAACGAATATACGTAAAAGTCACTGAAAGATTGTTGAATATCGTATTATTTCTAATTACGATGCTATAAAACCATCCCTACTTTTTTAAAGTTTGTCTCCTTATTTAGTCAAACGAGTTCTAAAAAGTTAGAAGATCTCTTATTTAAAATAGTTAGTTTTCATTGACAATTTTTTATTTTTTTTTCTATCAAGACTTCAACTCATTATATCTCCAAAATTATAAATAGCTAGATAATAATGTAGAGAAAAAAACAAAGGAAAAGAAGAAAAAGCAGAGAGAGAGAGAGAGAGAGAGAGGGGGGGATAGACTGCCTGATATAAATATATGGAAATATGTTTGGTTTTTAATAGAAATTTCTAGCAATATTTACGTCTCACAGAACGCCTCCAACGGAAATAGAATTTATTAAAAGTATTCTCATTTTTTTCGTTTCATTTTAAAAAATCAAATCAAATATTTTTCAGAAGATACACAATCGCAATGTCAAATGCCCTAATGACCGTTTAATGTCAAAAACTGAAACGTTTAACGTTGGCAAATCACCCAACAATAAAAAAAAATCATCATCTGAATAGCTTGTGTTTTTTGATATTTGTACATTCACATATATACACACACACACACACACACACACATATATATATATATATATATATATATATATATATATATATATATATATATATATATATATATATATATATAAGACATTTCACTCTGTTAGAATATTAAGAAAAAAGGTGAAAGCTCAATTTACTTCACTGCGTGGACTATCTGCGGACTGGTGTGCAAATCTCATATGAGACTCACCCATCAAAAGTGCCGAAACCTGTTACGCCCTTTTACATCGAAATCAGCGGGAGAGTCCATTATATATATATATAATTCAATCCTGTAAATCCAGAGTTTGGGACAATTCCAAGCAGGACCGATAAAATATTCAAAAATAGAATATCTAATTTAAGAAATCCTGGTCATGAGCTCAATGTAAATAAAATCCACAGAGCAAATAATTTTCTCTTCACAAAGAACTAACAATCGGTTACATTAAGATAATGAATGTATTTCCATCCTGTTAAAAAGCATTGATATGAATCAGTGCTAAAAAAATTAACTGGACTTCTTCAAACAAGAAATAAATTTATTATATTAATGTGACCGATTGTTGTTTTTTTAAGAGAAAAAATATATATATAATTAGATGAAACTCTCACGTCTTGCTGAAATAGTCTTATTACTAAAAGTTTCATGAACAAACTAGGATATTACTATCTGATAATTTTTTTTTTTTTACCTAGATTCAACTGATGATTGTATCCTAGTTGATAATTGAAACATTTACTAATGAGACTTTCATTAAAAAATGCAAGATTTTAATTCCTTTTAGGTTTTATTCTGCTAGCATTTGAGCACTCACTGAGTTACCAAACGTTTTTAAACTATACATATATATACAGTAAGTAAAGTTAGCGACCGTAGTTGAGGGCAACCTGAAGGCTCTTTTTTCATTAGCTGCATCTCCAAGGTGTTGGGAAGAACGCATATATATTGTCATCTGCAGACAGAGTGTTGCGTTGTATCGCAACTTATCAGTGTGGCTAGACACGCGAGATGCTTACAAGTTGAGATCGAAACCCAGTTAACTTTATGTCAGCCTGTTAACGTACCTTACAGCGTAAGCGAAGGAATTTTAACGTATATGTATTAATTTTACTTCATTTACATCTACGCTAACGGCTACCAGTACTCAATTCATTAGAAGAGCTTTGCATTACGTCAACCGTTAATTCCTTCGCGAGAGGGCTCAATGCCCGATGTTGTGGGGGAGTATGTTTCACGATTGTTGAAACAGAGCAGCGGACTCTAGATTTTTCAGTTGGCTTTATTCTTTTTCTCTTTTCAGATTATTGCCGGGAAATGTTCAACATTTTGATATATTTAACCGAATGCATTGAAATCCTGTTTTGGACGATGAAGTAGAAAATCTTTTCTGTGAAGAAATAATAAGAAACTCAGTCATTCAAGATCATTCAAACAGGATACAGAAAGAAGTTCAATTTCGACACATTTCCGAACAGGACTCGGATTTTCAAGTTGATCAAGAATTTTGAAGTTCATGGTACTTAGAACATCGTGGGGCAACGGGTTCCAAACCATTTGAGTCTCTGGTAATAATCCGAAAAACCGAGAAGGTTACCTTGGTTCGAGAATCAATCGGGCAGGGTCCGACCAGATCTTTGCGATGAAGGAGCCAAGTGTAATATAATGGCTGAGGGATTTCGTTTTATATATCTTGCCTTTGGCTTTAGTTAGGCTGAGAATCTTTCGGCTCTGCACATGGGTTAGTTAGGTGCAAACTTGAGTGCAGGTGTTAACGCGCGTGCGGGGAGGATGTGTCGTTCATAGATGTCAAAATAAAAATCCTACATAGAGGATTTGACCGGGAGATGTGAATGACGTCATGCACCGAAAGCGTGCGCGGAGGATTTTGGTAGATTTGAAAAAGTCAGGAATTGAGAACTAGACACCGAACGAGAGGAGTCGACTTTCGAGGCTCGCAGAGGCCAGACGAATTTGTGCGCTACGGGCGCCGCACGAAATGGGAGGCAGATGGGAAAGTCATCATAGAAAGATTGTGCATCTCTCTTCCTTATGTCGAAACCTTTAACTCAAAGGTAATAAAAGGTTTCGTACCTGAACTAAGAAGTCGTAAGTGTTTTTCGTGTTTCGGGATTCCTATGTTCTATGTATATATGTTATGAACATTCTATGTACATTTCACATATCCGTATATGGCTATGGTACACAAGAACGGTGGGCATCTGGAGTATGTATTCAAGGGCTTCTCTTAATATTTTTAGCTTATTTTAGAGACTAAATGGTGGTAAATCCTACAAGTTTATTCTTTTACCTTTTAATACATGTGGTTTTCATTTCTCTCTCCTTTGTTGTCCATGATTTATACCCAATCATTTCGTTTCAAATCTTGTGAAACAACCTGTATATATTTCAGTATATATATACATATGTGTGTGTGTGTGTGTGTGTGTGTGTGTGTGAGTGTGTGTGTGCGAGCTATGAGTATTGCTACAGCAAAGAGTTGCACATGGTCTGTCTATTAACTAATGAGTGTAATTTGAATGAAAACGCTGTTTATAGGCGTAAGAAAATATGCTGGTAGTCTTCAACTGCCACTGCCCTCAGTTGGTTTTTGGCAATGTGTTGTGTGCTCTGAATGACAAGTAGGGAGCCAGATTTTTGAGTTTAGTCATCCGGAAATTGTCTCAAGGGTTCAAATCAGAGAAAAGGGCAGTAAAAACTAATGAAATATTCTTTTCAACTAAAAACTCATCTACAAAAGGTGTGTTTAAAAAGTAATGATACTGTTTTTTTTTTCTCTTCAGGCTGGCAAACCTGATAGAAAAATCAGCTGATTAATGTAAATCTGATGAGAGTTTCTGTGTTGGTTGCCTTTTCAGCAGTTCATGAATTGACTAGTTGAACAGATTGAAGTATTTTTGCAGTCTCTCAAAAATTAACATCCCTCTAAAAAAAAGTGCTAACTAAAGATCTGAATCTGGCTGTGGTTGGTTGGTTGGTTGTTTGGGTTTTATGGCATATCAACCTTTGTAGGTTATTTAACGCCAAATCCATTTTTATGAAAATAGTTCTATTTCAAATAATTCAGTTTAGGATAAGTACGCAGTTTAAATGTAAGTATAGTCTAATTGTGAAAAACATTTCTATTTCAAGCTATTCAGTTTAGTCAAGCAGTTCTAATTCGGCTAATTCAGTTTAGTATAAGTACAGATTTTGTTTACACACAGTTAAATGTCAAAACAGTTCTATATTAAAAATCAGTTTAGTGTAAGAACAGTTTCAATGTCAAAAACAGTTCGATTTCAAATAATTCAGATTAGCATAAGCACGCAGTTTGAATGTAAGTACGGTTTAATCGTCAAAAACATTTCTATCTCAAGCTATTCACTTTAGTCAAAATAATTCAGTTTAGCATAAGTATGCAGTTAGTTCTATTTAACCCATAGATAGAGCCCTATCAGGTGCTACCACGCCGGGCCAGAGTGGACCCGAGAGCAATGACAATAAAGGGGTGCTCCGCATTCCCCAAAGCTCCAGCATCACTGGAACCTCACCATCAGATTGTTTAATTTGATATCCTGGACACTTATTGAAGCGGTGGGGGGGGGTCTTACCTCTCTGCAGAGGTGCAGTTGGTGTATTCTACAGCCCCAGCCGACTGGGCAATCTGAATCTGGGATAGAACTTGATCGTTCCAAGTTAAAAATGATGAGGTTATGAAGAATAAATTTTGTTCCAATCGGCTGAAAACATTTGTGTCGATCTTAGAAGAAAAACAAAATTCGATTAGAAAATAAAAATTAGAAAAGGGATAAATCGGAAGAAAAGATCAAGTTCCGTTAGTAGGATAAATCAGCACTTACAACCACTTATCTACTGGAAAGAGGCGGGGTGGCGTGGCTGTGGATTTATTATTGTTAAATAAACGCTTACCTGGGGGGTTAGAAAGGATTATCTAAAGGAATATATAATCCTCGTGGGATTCCCGCCAAAACTGCCGAACGCTAACGTAGCAACATTCGGTGACACGCAAATAAATAGGCCTAGTAGATGTCGTTTGGTTTCGTTTCTTTGCTTAAAGGCATATCAACCTTTGTGAGTTATTTTATTCCAAAGCCGTCTTCGTAGAAGAATAGTAGTAGTTGTATATAACCCATATCTTCGTTATGCGTTTCTCAAGAATATTAGTCGGATTGTGAGTCTAATAGATCGACTGGAGTTCGTACTCGCTTACTACGATATCACCGTCCAGTACGTTAGTTTCTATGCCATGGCGACTTCTCCCAGTGGTATATGGGTTGTTGATGGAATGAAAACATTGGTCTAAAAGTGAATGTAATTGTAAAGCAAATAATGACGTTCTGAATTGAAGGAAAAATTGGTCGAAACGCGTTCACGCACACATTATCATCATCATAATCCTAAAGGCATGCTGACAACAGGGATTCCTTTGACTCTCTCTCTCTCTCTCTTAGCAAGTCCTGTAGGTGGCATCTAGTGTCCGCACAGAGCTGATGAATGTAATTTTTTGCTGGTTAGCCAATACTTGTGTCCATAAGTCCATAAGAAAACATTGATTATAAGTTCATCCCAACTTCACCTTCTTACTTTGATGTTTTGAGAGATGGGTCGTAAGGGGCCGTACAGCTGTTGTTTTATAGAGTACTCCTAATCTAAAGTCGGCTTACGACCGACAGGAAAATGGAAATATACCAAGAGGCTCCAAGATTAGACAGAAGCTGCAGACGTACGGATCTGGCATTCTTGTACAGCGATATAAAGCAAATAAAGCTTGTCCTGAGTTAGTGGTCATGATGCTTCGATCCCGAAACCATGTCTGAGACCCGGTTAATCATCTGGATGTCACTGATACTATTCTCTTTGAGATTGCAGTTGTATGAGTTCATTTATATGAATCTATGTACGACATACGCTTGTTTAAGCAGAGATCTCGTCCCAGTATTTTAGCATTTTAAAAATGGAAAATTTCCGAAAATTTCATTTTTCTTTTATAGAGGATTCTATGAAAGACATAATGTGATCCAGGAAAATATGGTAAGAAGATCCGTGAAATCATGGTATACTGTCTGGAATGACTTTTTCATGAAGACGGTTTATTTAAAAATCTTTTCTAACTTCATGAAAAAGTCACGTTCTTACTTCTACATCAATACCAAGCAGGTTTTTAATATACATTCTTATACGTATGTACGTTTTTATATATACGTTTTTATGTACGTTTTATTTTAAAATCTTTCCTAACTTCATGAAAAAGTCACTCTTCTGAGTTCGTTCTTACTTCTACATCAATACCAAGCATGTTTTGCTCGTCTTACTAAGATGGTTTGCTAGATGGGAGATATGTGACCGTACAACTGTTGCTAGGGACAGTTTTCTCCCGCATTTGTGTGTTGTTCTCATCGAGTTTTTTGTTCGAGTGTTTTTTCAAAGTTCAAGTGGTGCACCCGTATAGCAGTACTGATATGCCTAAGGCATGAAAGAATTCCCGTTAAATTTGCATGGGAAAAAAATACAACTTATGTTGTTCATTCTTCACCGCTCAACATCTGGTAAAGAACCACGAAAATGCTGAATACATATTGATGTAACGTCTACGATTCATTGTCGATTGTATGTTAAAATACTTTATTCTATAAAAAAGGTTATTGCAGGGTACAAGTCAACTTAGTATTTAAGTCGACCTGAAGACTTTTGGTTGAAAACACTGGGTTAGACCTATACTTGATGTATAGGTCGACCCCCACCAAATACAGTAGACTACAGGTAAGCTAGTAAGCGCAGTAATGAGTAGAGTGCTCGCCAATGGTCCGGGAGACCGGGCTTCAATCCCAGGTCGAGTCATACCAAAGACTAAAAAATGGTACTTGATACCGCCTTGTTTAGCACTCAGCACTATAAGGCAATGATCAAGGGTAAAGTGGAGCAATCCAGGGATTGGAGTAGCGCCCCCTGCACCTTGGTGTAGTAGCTATCGAAAAGGGAGCCTTCGGGTCACTCTCGACAATGGTCACTAAGTTTACTTTACTTACAGGTAAGCTAAAACTTATCCAGTTGGCCTAAATGAGGATAGGCTATGAGAACTTGTAGCTAAAGCGTATGAAAAGTCCAAACAACTTGTATCAAGACCTGGGTTGTAATGCCTTTTTCTAATCATCTGACTGGGCGTCTGGGTGCTGTAAAGTTCCTATTAGTGTACCAGTTGTTGAAAACGGCGTAGGATATGGCGTTGATATAATACTTAATTGGTATTACTGTTTTATTATTTCATACGAATTTCTGTGTTAATTTGTTATATCTAATTATTATATTAAATTAATTGTCATATTATATTATTCCCCAAAAACGAGTTTAAATTAGAAATGTTTGTAGCTGTCCGCTCGAGGAAAGTGGTATATATCGATTGTTTGACCATTCTGTGCGAAAGGGTTGGATTTTAGCTCTGTTATATAAGTCGACCCCTTGTTTTGCAGGGTTTTTTTTTCATGCTGAAAATGTTGACTTGTCGCCCCGAATTTACAGTAAATAGTTGAAAGATATAAAACGATCTGTGGTACAGCAGGAATTGTATTTCTGGTCACAAATTCCTTTACAAAGTCTGTGTAGAAAGACTTTATTCCTCAGTTTACGGAATTGATTGCACATTAATGAAAACTTTTCCATCATGCAAACCATCCAAGCACAGTATGTTGTGATGAAAAACGTCTGACTCGACAAAATTTGTAAGGAACCGCTTTCATTTCAGTTCGATGCAATTGAATAGAAATATATTTTTACCTGGACGTAAATATGAGACAGTCAATGAGACTCGAACCCAACAAATGCAATACCTTTCCACTATAATAAAGACCGAATTAATTTTACTAACTGGTTGCTTACTCTGGCAAAAAGCTTACTAAACAGGTATACAATATCTGCTGTTATTAAAGGGTTTGTTTTGAGAGTTATACGAATCTATCTGGAGGCGCTTGTGGTGTAATGGTTTTCATTGTATAGAATGGACACGGTGATCTGAGTTCAAATTCTGGACGAGTCTCAGCAGAGGCATAAGACTCCTTTTCAACTTGCGTCACGGATATGACACTAAACTGTATCTGATGGTGAGGCTCCAGTCCTGAAGAATGTGTAATATCCTTTGATTGCCTTAACTACCAGGTCCACTCTGACCAGGAGTGGTAGAACCACCTTTGGGCAGAATAGAAATATTTAATAATTTTCTATTCTTGAAGCCATTTAACTGTGTCCAAACAAATGACTGATGTTTAATTCAAATATTACTGTTGGATAGCGCTACTTAAAACTGTGAGCAAATAAAATTTTTAGTGCTTGCAATACTTGAAACCATTTAACTGTGTCCAAACAAATGACTGAAGTTGAATTTAATTATTACTGTTGAATAGCAATACTTAAAACCCTGTGCAAGGATTTGGCACAAGATAATCCACAAGTGTAATATGTCATAAAATAGAAACAAAGAAAGTGGACGAGTCTGCATTTTGCATAGCGCAAATACACTTAGGAAAGGTAAACATCCAACTATTTTCCCACCGGCTATGACTAAAAAGTAGGGTAGACTGGGTTCTATAACCTTGTTATGACAACCGATCAAGGTGAAGAAAGACTCAATTCAATCCTGTGTCACATCCTGCTTGTGCGGAGGTGTTGGGTAAAATACATACAATCTGGAGGAAAATAATAATAATAATCGCGCCTACGTGTAAATTGTAGATACAGAAAAAAAAACTACTGCGAAGGGATTACAAAACACTAGATTTTAGACCTGCTCTGCGCAAGAAACGTTGAGCACTTAAAAAAAAAAGATATGTAAAAAAAAGCAAAAGTTTTCTTCTTCTTCTTCTTCTTCTTCTTCTTCTTCTTCTTCTTCTTCTTCTTCTTCTCTCTCTCTCTCTCTATATATATATATATATAATCAAGATATTAGGAATAACATGTAATTATTTACATATAAATAATTTGTTCTTATTCCTTGACGTCTTCTGCATCCCTTGCTGGAGGGTTTTAACATCCGGGTTTTACGACGTGACCTACACTTGATAGATAGCTTGTGGGGTTGGGATCTGTTTATCATCAACAAGCTAAAAATACATCTTCGTGTCAAACAAGTTAAGGAACGTTTCTTTTTCCTTTTTTTTTTTTTTCTAAAAAAAAGAAGAGAAGAGGTCGAATGAAAATGAGGGGAAAGAAGAAGAAAAGAAATGAATGACGAAAGAAGAAGAAGAAGAAGAAGAAGAAGAAGAAGAAGAAGAAGAAGAAGAACAACAACAACAACAACAGACAGAAATAATGAAGTACAAGAACAAGAACAAAAATAGAGAAAAATTGAAAGAAGAAGAAGAAGAAGAAGAAGAAGAAGAAGAAGAAGAAGAAGAAGAAGAAGAAGAAGAAGATCATCAACAACAACAACAACAGACAAAAATAGAAAGATACAAGAAGAAGAAGAAGAAGAAGAAGAAGAAGAAGAAGAGTACAATAATAGAAAGAAAGAAGTGCCTAATAAAGATACACTTGTACCCCTGAACTTATCTGGGCTAATTTTTATCGTTACCTACAAACACACACATTACAAGGTAGTTTTTTGTTGGTCCAGCTAAATTGTATTTTAATCATACGAGAACTTTTCCGCTTTTGATGCGGGGAAAATCCTTCGAGGAATTCTTTGATATTTTGTGGGAACTGCTGAGCAGTCAGTAAGGGTTGTATAGAGTAAAACAAGCAACAGTCTTAAGGGAATAAGTCGGAAAAATATCAACAAGTTTTGGACATACCCTAAAATCTGCCAACCAACTAACTTACGTATCTTGACTTCATAAATTCAAATAATGACGTTTTTGGCAGATTGAAAAAAAGATTAGAAGTTTGCAGAACGATTTAAAAAAAAAATCAAATACATATGCTACAAATGGAATCGAAAAAAAAATCATGCAATTATATATGTACGCAGTAGATTTCTCAAGTCCAACTCGAGATTTTTACATATCTTTTTCCTCTTCTTATATGAATGTAAAATTCTTACGTCTAAATAAACACAATACAATACAATTTGCTAACTCCATATTCCTTGCACTTGGCTGTGTTCGTGTTACGCACGTGAGATTCAAGAGAAGGAAAAAAAAATGACTGTTATTTTTAATCCACACCTTTGGGCCATTAACAAAGCGATAATCCGTATTTGAAATCTAAGCCCCGTGTGACTTGCGCGATGATTTCAAACCCGTTGGAAATACCGTTGGACATCTAATTAAATAAACGAAGACTCAAGTCTCGACTTCTTTTACTTCTCGTTAAATTTCTCCAAAGTTTCTTTTTCCTAAACTCCTGACCTTCTTCTTCTTGTAAGTTCTATTTCTGTCTCCTTCTTTTTCCAACGCTCCCGACTTTCTTCTTCTTCTTCTTCTTCTTCTTCTTCTTCTTCTTCTTCTTCTTCTTCTAACTCCATTTTTTTCTTCTTCTTGGTTTTAGTCAACGCGTCTGCATACAACGAACAATAGCCCCCATAACAACCATTTCCTCGGGAGATTTAATAAAAAGACATCCAATGGATATCTGAAACAACGGACTATACCAAACACCACATACATCGCCCTCTCGCCGTCCAGTCAGCTTGTTTCTCAATCCACTGCAGTTTTCTCGCTTTTTTTTCAGAAAATGAGGAATAATGGCCCTTTCCCTGTAAAGGTCTATGATGTACTGACATTTAGAAAAAATAATTCCAAAAATGTATATATGCATATATATATATATATATATATATATTCAATTATTTAAAAAAAAATGTATCACTCAATTTTATTCATTTTTCGTTGTTTTTGACATAGCGTCTTAATCCAAGTGTCTCCTGCTGTCAACTTATGTCCAGAGTTTTACAGGTTTTTTTAACCTATTTCCCACCATTGGTAAATGCTTGTTGTGTAAAATACTACGACTCAAATACTAAAAAAGTGAATAAAAAGTGTGTACGATCAACTTAAACTATTATACTTCCCACACTTTCGAATAAAGTTGTTTTCCCTTCTGTAAAAATAGAAAAAGATATTTTTTGCGAACAATTTTTCTTTTAAATGTCATCTCTCAAAAGACACTCATTGAAACTTGGAAATTATAAGTTCCTTTAACTATCGATATAAAGTGGACCCCACCTCGTCAAACAACTAATAAAATTAATTTTCTTCAAATATGCTGAATTGTCTTAGAAAAGAAGAGCATCTAAATACTGAGATTTAATTAATCATCATCATCATATCGTGCCGCTAACACGGATATACCTGACCCTCTCTCGCCACTTCTCCCTATCGTTCATTGCCTCTGGCAGGTCTTCAGGGCTGCATTCCGTATCCTCACATAGCTGCTGAATGTATGTTCGAGCTGGTCGTCCAGCTTTTGCCCGGCCATATGTGGGGGTCCATAGGAGTTTGCGAACCAAGGCATCAGATCCAAGACTCCCCTTCTATTGTACCCATAATTCTCTCTCTCTCTCTCTATCTTTCTCTCTCTTTCCGGGGGTGTCCTCATAGTGTAATGGTTAATGTGTAATAGTTAAAGCGCTGGACTGCGGAATCGTAATGAGCGAGTTCGAACTCCTGTCACTTTCTGACAAATACCCTTGCGAAAGGTATGAATCCCAGTTATGGGTTAAATAGTATCACTGTTGTTTTTCTAAAAGGAAGGCATTGGCATTAGATAACCCACGAAGGTTGATATGTCATTAAACAAAGAAACTTAACCTCTTTTTCTTTCTCTCTCTCTCTCGCTCTCTCTCTCTCTATATATATATATATGAATTACATATATATATATGGTTTGTGTAAATAGAATATATGAGAAATTTCATATAATTCTACAGGAGTACTTGATGTTTGATGATTAGATCTAACTGACAGAGCGAATATATATTTAACACAAATATAAGAAAACCTAACGGACAGTTGATTTATAATGGTACGGTAACTATCAGAAGAGTTTTCTTACATTTGCGTTACAGATATATATATATATATATATATCAGGTGTTATTAGTACAATGTTTACGGTCAGGCTTGGAATATATATATATATATATAGGTGTGTGTGTGTGTGTGTGTGTGTGTGTGTGTGGTTGGGTAGCAGTCTTTCATTAAAGCATGTTTGATTAAATAATAAAGACATATTTTGTCTATATTATTTCATTAAGATCTTTTCAAGTTTCCTGATAAGTGTCTTGGTTTCAGGTTGGAATTGGTAGATGAATTTACAAAAATTGTCCTGAGCGCTTTGGGACGTTTCATAGGCAATCATCATCATATAAGAATGGGAAGACAAAACTAATCTAATAAAACGCGGAACTAGATGACTATGAAATATTTTATATTTATCCAGCCCTTTCGACATGATCAGAATGCGATACTATGTCAGTTTTAGGGTGGAGTTTAATAGGTTTGAATTCAGTGTTTCCTTCTCTTGGATGGGTTGCCATACTAAGGTTAACAAGGCCAGTCTATCCTACTCGTAGCTGATGAAAGAATAGTTAGAATCGTATCTTTCCCAAGAGTATTAGTGCTATGTGAAATATAGTCTCAACAAGGTGTTGAACTCGTGTTTACCGTGCTCATATCCTACGACGACACTCGTTACATTGCGAGCAACTTCATTAAATATATTACATTACACTAAACCATGGAATAAACAATAAAGCAATCATTTACTCATTGAGAGTTTTTCACATCACTTTTAGCTGATGGTCTTTCATTGGAGTTTGAGTAACAGCAAGTCTCCTTAAATCTCCAGGACTCTTCTCAGTATTCCGACCGTTCTCAGTAGTGTAGTAGTTTGGATGGTCTCCGCTCGTCCTCTTCTTCCTATTTCCTCCAGTCTCTTTACCTTCATGTTCCATACTTTTTTTAAAATTCCCTAGCAAGGTCAAGGTACTTATCCTTATTTTCACTTCCCTTCAATCTCCTTCTGTGGTCAGCCGGAACAGCAAAGTCCACAATTTTGCAAGTTCCCTTTTTTTGTTGATTATCATAAGGTTTGGTCTTCTGGCCGAGATTAGATGATCCGTGTATATGTCAATGTCCCATAGGAGTTTATGTGTGTCATTCTCTAGGACAGATGGTGTGTTGTGCATATATCATTTGTTCGTATGGTCAAATTTCAGTTTCTTGCACAATTCCCTGTGGATCACCTTGCCTACCCAGTCGTGTCTAGTCTTATACTTATTCTGTGCTAATTTGCTATATTCGCTTATTATGTGATTGATGGTTTCGTCTCTATCACCACATATCTTACATTTGCTATTTTGTTGCGTCTGATCTATTTTTGCTTTGATATAATTGGTTCTTATGGCGTTGTTTTGTGCTGCCATTTGGAGAGATTCTCTTTCTCTCTTAAGGCTTCCTTTTCTTAGCCACGTCTAGATTTTTTCGTGTGAGGTGTTGCTTATTAGTTGTTTAAAACGCCCATAGAGTTGTTTTTCTTCCCATTTTTATTTCCTATTTATTGTCCATCGTGTTGTCTGTCTCGTTTCTGATGGCTGTAATCGTATTTTTCTATGTAGTCCTCGAGTCGTTGTATCGATGCGTCAACGCTGTCTTCAATGCTGGCAAGTCCACTTCCTCCCTTCTTTCTTAATACATGTAGTCTGTCAACGTCGTCTCTCAGATGTAATGCCTTATGCATGGTCATTAGGTTTTGTTGGTTTTTTTTTTTTTGTTCTTTGGTCCATTTTCTTAAGTCCTTCTTTGGTCCACTTCAAAAATGGTCCCGAATATTTAACGAAGGTTATAGAACAGGTATTTATTCCTTTGATAAGGTTTCTGCCACATAATTTTGTCTCGAGTTGCTTTCTGGGTCTCTTGAGATATTCTTTCTTAAATTTTTCTTTCATTTCTACTTGTTTGAGGGTGTCAGCTTCCAAAATGCCAAAGTATTTGTACATTTCTTTTTCTCCAAGCGTTCTAATCTTGTCTTGATTTGGCAGTTCCATTCCGTCCGTCAGGTGTCGTTTGGCGCTTTTCATTACTAGCATGGCACTTTTTTCTATGCCAAATTCCATCCCTATGTCCTGAGTCTATATTCTCATTGCGTGCATTAGAGTTTTCAGTTCTTTTTCATTTTTTGGAAACAGTTTGGTGTCGTTTATGTACATTAGGTGATTGATCTTTTCCAGCGGTGCATTTTCTGAGTATGTGGTTTAGTCAACTCACTTGTGAGTTTTTCACACCAGCGTTTGCTGATAGTTTTCTACAGGAGTCTGAGTGACAGCCAGTCTTCTCAAGTCTCCAGGACTCTTCCCAGTATTCTGGCTGATCTTAATAATGCTGTAGTTTGGATGGTCTCAACTCGTCCTCTTATTTCCAAACCCTCCAGTCCCTGTACCAGTCTTTTGTTAACTGTACCAAGCGCACAAATTACAACTGGTACCACCGTCACTTTCATGTTCCATGGTTTTTTCAGTTCTCTAGCAACGTCTCAGTACTTATCTGTCTTTTCGGTTTCTTTCAGTTTTAACCTGTGGTCAGCCTATCACTTGGTCTGGTCGTCTGGCCGAGATCAGGTGATCCGCTTGTATTATTATTATTATTAGTAGTAGATGAAATTTCCACACCTGTTTTAACTGGAGATTTTTCACTGAAATATGAGTGGCAGCAAGTGTTCTTAGTTCGTCTGGAGAATCAAAGAATTCTAGCTGATCATAACAGTGTTTTCTGGATGGTCTCGATTCTTTCTCTCGTCTCTAGTTCTTCCATGCAATAAAGCCAAAAAAATAACCGCACTTGAAAGAAAGAATTACGGTCAACCATTTCAACAAAAATTACTTTACTAGTAGGAAACCCAAAAGGCAACAACCAAAGGGTTGGTGTTATATGGCATATCAAACTTTGTCAGTTATTTTATGTCAAATCCTGTTCATTCAATATATATATATATATATATATATATATATATATATATATATATACAATGGTTAGAGTGTTTGTCAGTGGTCCAGGAGATCAGGGTTCAATCCTAGGTTGAGTCATACGAAAGAATCAAAAAATGGTGCTTGATGCCGCCTTAACAGGCGCGGATCAAGTGTAAGCATTGTAATTCAAAGAAAAGGAGTAGCGTCCTCCCTGGCACCTTGTGTAGTAGCTGTTGAAAAGGGAACCTTCAGGTCACCCTCAACCACGATCGGTGATATTCAACATTACTCATTCGTGAGCACACAGTTAAATGGTTTCAAGTATTGCTATGTATCACTAACAACAGTCATTTGTTTGCGCACAATTTAAGTATCACACAGTTCTATTTGAGCCATAGATAGGACCCTATTAGGCACTACCACTCTGAGTCAGAGTGAATCTTGGAACGATGCCAATGAAGAAGACTCCTAATTCCCAGGAACTCCAGCACTGCAACCTGTCCATCAGTTTGTTTAGTTTTTGGATTTGAAATACAAAACATTTGTTGGGGATGGCAAGATGCAGTTGATGTATTATCATTTTAACTTTTTAAGAATTTTTCCCACCGGCGTTAGCTGATAGTTTTTGATTTGAGTATGAGGGGCAGCAAGTCTCCTCAAGTCTCCAGGACTCTTCTCAGTATTCTGCCGATCTTAATAATGCTGTAGTTTGGATTTTCTCGACTCGTCCTCTTATTTCTATAGCCTCCAGTCCCTGTATCAATCATTTGGTGACTGTACCGAGCACACCAATTGCACATGGAATCACCGTAACTTTCATGTTTCATGTTTTTTTTTCGATTCCCTAGCAAGGTCTAGGTACTTATCTCTCTTTTTAATTTCTTTCAGTTTTGCTCTTTGGTCGGCCGGAACAGTGAAGTCCGTTATTCGGCAGGTTTTTTTTTTTTTTTTTTTGTTGATTATCACTAAATCTGGTCGTTTTGCCGAGATTAGGTGATCTGTTTGTTTCTCAAAATCCCGGAGAAGTTTGTGCATCTTATTTACCAGGATGGATTCTCGATTGCTTTATTATTATTATTATTATTATTAACTTCAATTTTTAAGCTAAACTTCACATACCTCCACTTTCTCCCACGCAGATATTAGTCAAAACATTTTATAAAAAGAAAACATCTTGTTTACGTCAAAATCCCATTCACCCACCCACACATACAAAAAACGACCTTGTTATTTTTAAGACTAACTGCACTTGGAGATATGATCATTGTTTCTGGGCTGTAAACCTGGATTATCGTAAGTTTAAAGAGGGATTAATACTCGTGAGATTACTTAGATGCCATGCATTTATTAAAAACAAACAAGCAAACAAAACCTTTAGGATATCACGCTGCCCTTGATCAGTTCCGGTAGCAGAGGGTTAAAAGTTTAGAATAACTGTTTATAAATAAATAAATAAAAAACTATGAAATCGGATGTGTGCATTTGAAACAGTCACTACCGATACTTCCTGAAAATTCCAACAGATATGAACGACGCAGTTGAAATATTTATAGTCATTTCCAAGCCTTGCTTAGGGTTGGGTTGGGTTTCTTTGTTTAATGGCATATCAAACTTTGTAGGTTATTTAATGCTAAACCATTCTCCTAGAAGAACAGTAGTGGTACTATTTAACCCATAGCTGGGAGGATAAGGGGGTTCATACCTTTCCCAATGGTATTTGCCCGAAAGTGAACGTAATAGCACGACTGGAGTATGAACTCGCGTACTACGGATCCGCAGTCCATCGCATTAACTATTACACCACGAGGACCCCCCCAAGCCTTGTTTAATATGGCACATTTGCTTTAGGCTGCTTTGTAGTACACTTGTCACTCATCTCAGTTCTGAGAGGGTTCATCGTTGCTTAACTTCTTTCTAGTTTCTTTAGTTTTCGTTACACAATCAATCTAGGAGAAGGAAAACGCTGAGGTGCAAACTAACTTTGCTTCACTTAAAAATCGACTTTGTGTTACATCTTCCCTGTGTTGAAGTGGCTAGATAAATATATTGACCATTTCGCAAACAAATGAGCTCTGTACATTTTCTTTTTTTAAGTGGAGGAATTATGTTGTGAATTGAATTATCATGACCAGAAAATCCGGCGAACACCGATGCACGACATACGGAAACATTGGACAGCTGTTTCGACCTTATTAGGTTTCTTTATTAGGTGTTCGCCGGATTTTCTAGTCATGGTAATTCAATTCACAATATAATTCCTCTGCTTAAAAAGAGAAAATGCACATCCTCTGTAAAAAGTACAGATGTAACTTGCAAGGCATATTCAAGTTAATTGGCCGTGCAATTACCATTAGTTAATTGTTAATTTGGCGTCACTTGTGTGCAATGTGGACTGATGGTCAGTGGTAGAGTTTCGACTCTGCATTCTGTGGTCGATGGTTCGATTTCGGTGGAGATCACGTTATACTCTGCTGACGAGACTTAATAAGGTCGAAACAGCTGTCCAATGTTTCCTTATGTCGTGCGTAGGTTTTCGCCGGATTTTCTGGTCATGGTAACCCAATTCACAAATAAGCTTTGGCTCATTTAAACATGATATTACCAACACACTATTCACGTACAAATCAATATATATATATGTGTGTGTGTGTGTGTGTGTGTGTAAACAGGATCTAGAATTAAATTACCTGCAAGGGTTGATGTGCTATGAAATCAGACCAAACCAAACTTATTCTTTATGTCTTATTCACATTACTTGAATAGTAAAGTAGCCACAATGATTCGTGATAGGAATTGTTTTATTCTTGTATCAATCGTGAATATTAAAATATACTCATCTAGCCTTTGCCCGCTCAGCTGTTTTTATTACATAGGTGTTAACTACCGTCCTTTCGCGTCCACTTCGGGAAGTCCCCCAATAATTAATGAGACCTTCCATTATTATTCTACGGCCCCTTTCATTCCCGGACGGATTGACGTGGTCAGTTAAAGGTCCGCCCCAAAATAGATGTGCGATTATCCTCGGATTAGTCGGGATAGAGTTCGAAGTGCTTACATGGCCATTGACTTATGACTAACGTCACCTAATATTGATGTTTTCCAGTATCATTTTTATTGGGCCTACTGAATCTGTGGTGTCATCAATTTCCATTTCTTCGGGTTATTACTCGGGATATCTTCTTTATGTTGTACGTTGAGTAATAAGGATTTTAATATTCGTGTCGATCACCGACAGGAATTCACCGGGTCGCAGCAGCAGAACTGCAGGACTTGCAGAGGTATCATACGGTTCTGTTTCTCTCTTGAACCAGCAGTAAATCAGGGTGCCATGATATTAAGGGACTTGCTCCCTTGACAGAATGATATGGGTCGTCATTCACTGGGTGAATCTTAGGGTGGAAGAAACGGTTGTGTAGAGTTACTCGATTACTTTCATCCACTCGCACATAGTACTACCGGTTACCGAGTGACTTCGCGATTCAGTATGCTTCCATCCACCGACGAGGGTAAAAGTCATCTTGATTCTGGATTATAACAGAATCGTCTGTTTGTAATTCCTGAAATGGTTAACAATGATCATTTTAAAAGTGCTTGATCCACATGAGCCTTTTAGCCTTTGCAGCCTCTCTCAGTTCATCAATTTTTCTCCACTGTTAACTTATCTTTTATTTTTCCCGTGGGACAAGGAAGAGGTCTTTGATAACACGATCATTTAACATAATAGTTAGAGACATGCCAAGATTTTGGACGGGAGAGTTGCGTTGGGTCAGCAAAGCACAGGCTCCGCGATCATGACACAACCGACCATAAAAATCAATGTTATCTGCGAGTATACGCTTGGCTGTTATGACGGCCAGTTCTAACTGGCTCTATATATGTAGGTAGTAAGCCGATGAAATTCGTTTACGAAAACCCTAATTCGGAAGGATCGAGTCGTATTTCTGGAAGTGAAAAAGTCGTCCTCCGTTGGAAAAAATTCTTCAGGTTCACCATATGTGAAAAACCAGGTTCCTAGGGTGTCACATACCACTCCGACCTTTCCAGATGACATTAGGGTGCCTTCCACCTAGCTAGTGTATAGATCTAACATAATTTCTACCGTATTGGTTGAAAAAATCATATTTTCAAAAAAGGTTAATACAGAGGTCGATGGCATCAAGGACTCTTTAGGGTGTGACAGAGTGATATATAAATATATATATATATATATGGAATTAGGCTCTGGATTGCCGGATGCTTGTATGCAAAGCCAGCAAAATTGGCATTGCCTCGCATTTGCTGACATGCCATTCTTGCCTTAGTGCACAAAATGTAGGACGTCAAGTACTTCTGCACGAAGGGTTTTATTCTCTTTGATTGATGCTTTTTGAAGCTGTACAAATTTGAGAGATCACTAATGGGAGGTAATAATGTGCTTTTGTGAAGCCAACCCGTATAGAGTCCGGCATTCTTCACCAATGGCTGCCGCGGCAATGATCCTATCTCATGTGATGGTCCTCAATCTGGGGTCATGCTTTTACGTGAACATGAATACAGATTTGATTGCACTGTCGATTGGTTTGACTGCATCAGTAGTGACTGCCTCGTCGAATGACTGTCAACGCATTTGGTGATTATGTGAATAGAAGATAATTGGGCTTGTTTTATCTAGTCTTATAATGGGATCTATGAGGGTATGGATGTTACATAATGACTGTTGACATGGATTTGAGGTTCGTTCCTGATGACCCCATGTGCTTTGACTAGCTGTCACGTTGTGATTAGTAAACAGTGGGATGGCAGTGCGTCAGGGTACGCCGGTCAAACAGGTGTGTTACCGGAAGGGGACCACGTGATATGAGAACCATGCGGTCATATTTAGACAGGAGTTCAGTCAGAATCGAGAGTCGAGCCAGGGATACGCAGCCTATCAGAGGCGTTAGGTCGTCTCTGACGATATGGCTTGAAAGGGGGTGCAAGCGTTGGCACCCCCGGTCTCCAGGAAGAAGAAATGGGACAAGAAGTCCCCTCTCAAAGTATATGTCACTCCATCTCTCTCTCTCAAACTTATAACAAACTGGGTGCTCCTTTCGAGAATAAAATGAGAGATATATTTTTCTAAAGAAGTGTGTTTCGTTCGTTCATTGAATTTCGTTAATCATGTTTGATTACTATACAACAGGAAGAGATCCAATTGGATGCGGCATTGAGTTTCTCTGGGTAATGTTTAATACTAAATTTGTGTACGGGAGTGCGTTCCCTGAAATGAAAAAAACGTGGTTTCTTTATATTCTCGATGGCCTCATCTGTGAATATTTTTACGAGTGGTTAATGGTCACTAGTAAATTTAAGCATCCCAATAAGAACATCCAACATAATTCCAGTCTACAAACAAGGGCAAGGGGTTCACCCATGACCTTATGCATTGCAGGACTCTGCGTTGTTGTTAAAGCGAGATCTGACCAAAATAATCTTCCAGTGACCCTTCCCACATTCTGGGTTCGCTTCTTAAGAGCAATCATAATACTTTTGAAAAAGAAAATAACCGATTCCTATTTTTTCTGTTGAAAGGGAAGTCGGTTAATTGATCTTGAACGTCTTGGCCAAATCCTCAATTTTCTGCACGATTACTCATCTAATCCTTAAAAAATTGGTCCTAATAAAACTTTCTGTTTCTAGAGCGCAGTAATTCTCGGAAGGAGGTAATCCCCTTCGTTTGAAAAAATTCCTTGGATACCTGATTCACTAGTCCAAACCAGGACCCGACGCCCGTGATATTTGTGAGGGTAGGAAAATGAACGATGACCATAATCATTTTCTTAGTGGGTTTCACATCATCGGCCATTATTAAGAACCTGGTGAACTCCTCATTCTTTGCAAAGTAAAATTTGTCAGGATTACAAACAATCCCATTATTCCCACTGTGAGTTATGTAATCCATTGTGAGCCAGAATTAAGATTTCTCAGAATCGTCCCACAGGAGGCTATCGTCGAACCGACGGGTATATCCGCCTTCAGACGCTTGAAATCTCTGGTGAACACAATGATATCTGTAACGGTACAACTCAGGGATACATGGGAAATGCGGTAAGCTGAAGTATCCGTTCCATGCATCCAGAACTGTTTATCTTGTCAGAGCCGGTACGATTAAAATCTGATTCAATGGGGTCGGAGTGTGATGGGTTTCGGTCATGGTGACAGCGTTCAGTTCTTGTAAGTCCACTGGGCGTCTGGGAGAGCCGTCTTTTTTGTTTTGGTACGACTATCATCCTTGAGCATTAAGTCTTAGGGGTGCCCAATGGCACTGGTTATATTAAATCCAGTATCGCCGTAGGCTTGTTTAACTTTTTTCTTACAATGGTGAGCGACAGGGATGTTTTTTAAATTGTTTGTGTTAAACAGCAATACTTGTAACTATTTGACTGTATTCAAACAAATGAGCAGTAGCTTGTGTAAAATATTGTCAACTATTTATTTATTTATAAATCATACATGTTTATATATGTATTAACAGAATTTGGTATTATATAACATCGATTGATAAAATCAGAGAAAACGGCTTCGAGCTGACAAAGAAAAGAAGCAGAAGGTACCCAGCAAAAACAATTACCGACGTTGACTACGCCGATGACATAGCGATACCGGCAAATACACCCAACCAAGCCGAAACACTACTGCATAGTTTGGAACGAGCCGCCCTGGCATTGGCCTCCATGTCAATGCACACAAAATGGAATATATGTGCTATAATCAAACAGGCAACATCACCACACTAGATGGAACCCCTCTTAAACTAGTAGACAAATTCACCTACCTAGGAAGCAGTATATCATCAACAGAAAAGGTAATCGACACGCGGCTAACGAAGGCATGGACAGCTATCGATAGGCTATCGATCATATGGAAATCAGACCTGACCGATAAAATGAAACGCAGTTTCTTCCAGGCAGCGGTCGTATCGATACTGCTGCATGGATGCACTACTTGGACACTAACAAAACAGCTGGAGAAGAAGCTAGACGGCAATTACACAAGAATGTTGCGAGCAATATTGAACAAGTCCTGGCAGCAACACCCCACAGGGCACCAACTATACGGTCACCTGCCTCCCATCACGAAAACTATCAAAGCTAGACGAACCAGACATGCAGGACACTGCTGGAGAAGCAAGGATGAGCACATAAGTGATGTACTCCTATGGACCCCCGCATATGGCCAAGCAAAAGCAGGACGACCAGCTCGAACATACATACAGCAGCTAAGTGAGGATACGGGATGAAGCCCTGAAGACCTGCCAGAGGCGATGAATGATAGGGAGAAGTGGCGAGAGGGTCAGGGATATCCGTGCTAGCGGCACGACATGATGATGATGATTTATTTATAAATCATACATGTTTTATATATGTATAAACAGAATTTGGTATTATATACTCTACAAGTGTTGATATACCATAAAAACCCAACAACACAATCAGGTTGTTTGGTTAGGTTTTATGGCATAAGATATTTCAAGATTTGCTCACAGTTTTATTTGCACACACTTAAATTGTTCCAAATACTGGTAGGTAATACAATTCAAATTAACATCAACTTGTTTGCACACAGTTAAATAGTTAAATAGTTATTTGATCAATCAATGGGACCCTAGCAGGTACTATCACTCCGAGTCAGAGTGGACCTGGGAGTAATGGTAATGAAGGGGTTCTCCACATTTCCCAAAGGTTTAAGACTGGGGCCTCACCATCAGATGCAGTTTAGTGTGATGTTCAGGACATTCGTTGGTGGGGGTCTTACCCCTTTGCAGAGATGCAACCGGTATATTCGACAACCAAAGCCGACTGGGCAGAAGAAATCAGGTGGCTACAGATATAGGTCCTCCTAAATCACTTATCATCGCACAAGAGATGAGCCACAGCACCGGGTGGCCATTCACTGGTTATACAGCTCCATTTTTAGTTGGTTTGTTGGTGTTAAATAGCATTATGAAGAGACCATAAAACTTGTTGATAAAAATATATCTCTCTTCTTCATTGTCACGAAGGAGTCGAAATGGCAGCATGTGTGTGTGTGTGTGTGTGTAGAAGAGAAAGAGGGAAGGGGGACTGTTACGATTGACTCCACATAGAGACACATATTCAGCGAGTCAGTCAGGGACTGCTTGGATTTACATCGTATCTAAAGATCTACACCATATCTTCTTAACCCACGTTGATATTTAAATTTCAGAATCTTTCTTCTTCGTGGTTCTCAACTTGGGGGCCGCCGCTTCCCTCCTTAGACTTCAATTTTTAAATTTGACCGAATCTGACTGACCGCGTGAATCCCTTGACATTATATTATATTCTAAACGTTCACACATTTTCTTTCCGGTTTTCACTTCACAGGATTCATTTCCGCAGTCCCTTGTTTACATCGGTGCAATATCCTGTTTTGAAATCCCTAACTAATCGGTCTGTTAAATTCAATATGTAACATTGATTGATTGTGTTTTACGGCACATCAACTCTTATAGGCTATTTAATGCCGAATCCTGTATCGTACATATACATTAAATATATATTATTTAGAAACGAATAGCTGGTAGGTAGTAATTTTTAAACGTATGTAATAAGTAAGTTGTCAACCTTAGTCGAGGGTGATCCAAAGGCTCCCTTTTCAATTGCTACTATACCAAGGTGTAGGGGAGGGTGCCTCTCCATTCCCTGGATTGCTCCACTTTACCCTTGATCCTTACCTTATCATGCTACGTGTTAGGGAAAGCGGCATCAAGTACCATTTTTTGAATCTTCGGTATGACTCGACCTGGGATTGAATCCCAGTCTCCCGGACCATTGGCGAACACTCTACTCATTGGGCCAATGGGCGGGCTAAATTATTTGATTTAATGGCATATTAATTCTTGATCCTTATTTAATGCCAAATCCTGTTTATACGTATATACTATAAAAGTGTTTTAGTTGGTAGGTAACTTTATTTTTAAATGAGTAGATGCTTATTTGTTTGTACACAGTTAAATGGATTCAAGTATTGCTATTTAACATTAGTAATTTTATTTATCAAATATATGATTTGTAAATGAATAATTGATTGGAAACAATTTTTAAATGAGCCGGAGTTCATCTATTTCCACACTGTTAAAGTATTTACTATCAAACAGGAATAGTTCTTTTTGCACACTGTTAAATGGTTTCAAGTATTTACTATCAAACAGGAATAGTTCTTTTTGCACACAGTTAAATGGTTTCAAGTATTTACTATCAAACAGGAACAGTTCTTTTTGCACACTGTTAAATGGTTTCAAGTATTTACTATCAAACAGGAATAGTTCTTTTTGCACACTGTTAAATGGTTTCAAGTATTTACTATCAAACAAGAATAGTTCTTTTTGCACACAGTTAAATGGTTTCAAGTATAGCTACTTAACATAAGTAATTCTAATTATCAAACATAGGATTTGTAAATGAATAGTTGATGGGAACGATTTTTGAATGAGGCTAACACTATGAGTTTTATTTGCACAAAGTTAAATGGTTAGTTTGGTTGGTTGGTTGGGTTTTATGGCATATCAATCTTTGAAGGTTATTTAACATTAAATCTATTTTAATACAAATAATTAATATTATTTCAAACAATTCGGTTTAGGATAAGTACACAGTTTCATGGTAAAAAACATTTCTATTTCAAGCAACTCAGTTTATTCAAACACTTCTAATTCAACTAATTCATTTTAGTATAAGTATAGATTTTGTTTACACACTGTTAAAAGTCAAAACAGTTCTATATTAAACAATTCAGTTTAGCGTAAGTACGGTTTCAATGTCAAAAACAGTTCCATTTCTAATAATTAGCATAAGTACACAGTTTAAATGGAAGTACACAGTTTAATTGTCAAAAACATTTCTATTTCAAGCTATTCAGTTTAGTCAAAGAGTTCCAATTCAAACAATTCAGTTCAGCATAAGTATGCAGTTTAGTTCTATTGAACCCTTAGATAGGGCCCTACCAGGTGCTACCATTCCAGTCCAGTGTGGCCCTGAGAGCAATGGCAATGAAGAGGTACTCCGCATTCCTCAAAGCCCCAGCATCACTGGAACCTCACCATCAGATTGTTTAGTGTCATATCCAGGACACTCGTTGGGTGGGGGTCTTACTCTTCTGCAGAGGTGCTGTCGGTGTATTCTACAGTTAAATGGTTCCAAGTATTGTAAAAGAGTCTTTGTATTGTCATACTAGAGAGATTAATTTTCCGAGTTCAAAATCAAGCGTTTGATTTTCTATCAGAGTCCGTCATTACCTTCTTTTGGCAACCTCAATGAGTATGTTATATAAACTGTTGTCAACCCTTGCATTTCTCTTCCAAAACATCTGTGGTGTGGAGATGGGAGACTTGCTGTAACAGCACATGGGTAACTGCACATTTTCTTTACCATACTGATTCGAGTACGAATACCTTATCCATATTTACCGACCCCTCCGCTCGGGCAGGATATGACACAAGGTCAATTTTTAAGTGGAGTTTAACAGGTTTGAATTCAGAGTTTTCCTTCTCCTAGATTAGTTGCCTCACCAAGGCTGAAGAACCTAGTCTGCCGTACTTTTTTACCCATAGCTGGAGGGAGAATAATTGGATTCATACCTTTCCCAAGGGTATTAGTGCAATGTGAAATACAAGTCAGTCTCGTCCAGGATTTAAACTCGTGTCACCGTATCTATTTCCTGCGACGATAACCATTACACTACGGGCACCTCCAAATACCTTATCTCCCGATGCTAAAAGCAGCGTCCGGTAAATGATTTCAGGTATAAAGAATGACTAAACAGTTCTATTTGACCAATAGATGGGACCTTAATAGGTACAGCCTATCCGAGTCAGAGTGGACCAGGGAGTAATGGTAACGAAAAGGTATTCTACATTCCCCCAAAACTCTAGGACTGAAATTTCACCATCAGGTAGTTAAGGGCTATATCAAGGACATTAGTTGTAAGAGGGAGTTACCCTCCCAGCAGAGGTGCAGTTGGCGTATTCGACAAGCCTAAGTGACTGGGCTGAGTCTTCGTTTTGATCTGTCAGTATAGCGAGTGGGGATATCTTTTAGACTCGTGTTTAAAAAAAGTGAAAAGGGATATACATAAGAAAAACTTGGGAACAATTGATTGAAAAAAAATGACTCTTAGTAATAACTCGTCTTAGAATTTCGGATGGTTCAAGACTATCCAAGTCTTCTCAATGGCCCAGTCAGCAGAGGCTACAGAATCCACTGACTGCTTCTCTACAGAGGGGTACGACTCCCCAAACGAGTGTCCTGGTATGACACTAAACAATCTGATGGTAAATCTCCAGTAATGTTGGAGCTTTAGGGAATGCAGAGTACTCCTTCATAAGCATCGCTCCCAGGTCCACTCTGACCCGGTCAAATCTATGGGTCAAATCTATGGGTCAAATAGAACTATCTATCTATGGGTCAAATCTATGGGTCAAATAGAACTAACTACGTACTTATGATAAACAGAATTTCTTGAAATGGAACTGTTTTAACATTAAAACCGTGTACTTATGCTAAACTGAATTGCTTGAAATAGACCTGTTTTGATATCTAAACTGTGCACTTATGCTAAAGGGAATTGTTTGAAATAGAACTGTTATTGCATGCTAAACTGAATTGCTCTAAATAAAACTATTTTTGACATTGAAACTGTACTTACGCTAAACTGAATTATTTGAAATAGAACTGTTTTTACATTTAACTGTGTGTAAACGAAAATCTGTACTTATGTTAAACTGGATTTTTTGAAAAAGAACTTTATATGTATAAAAATGGATTTGGCATTAAATAATAATCTACAGTGGTTGATGTGCCATAAAACCAATCCAACCCATACGAACAAATTGTATATGCAAAACCTAGAATATGTCTTGGAGAAGGAGACGCACAAACTTCTCTGGGATTTTGCGATGCAAACAGATCACTTAATCTTGGTCAGACGACAAGACCTAGTGATAGTCAACAACAAAAAAAAAAAGAAAAGAAAAAAAGAGAACTTGCCGAATGGTGGACTTTGCGCTCCCGTTTGACCACAGAATAAAACTGAAAGGAAGCGAAAAAAAAGATAAGTACCTGGACCTTGCAAGAGAACTGGAAAAACTATGGAACATGAAAGTGATTGGTGCGCTTGGTATAGTCACCCAAGGATTAGTACAAGGACAGGAGGACTTGGAAATAACAGGACAAGTGAAGACCATTCAAAGTACAGCATTATTGAAATCGGCCAGTATAGTGAGGAGGGTCCTGGAGACTTGAGAAGACTTGCTGTCACTCAAACTCTTGTAGGAAACTATCGGCTAACGCCAGTTTGAAAACTCTCCAAAGAGTCAAACAACAACAACAACAACAACAACAACAACAACAACAACAGCAACAACAACAACAATAATAATAATAATAGAATAATCTCATTTTAATTAAGCGAATGCCGTAAACTAACCCTGTAGGAGTACAAGAGTAGTGGCGATTGGGTGGGTCGGGTGATCCGTTGGGAATTGCGCAAATATGATTACAGTGAATGCGTGGGCCTATCTATGTTTCACGATAGGACACTTACAGCAAAAAAGAAAAAAATCCAATTTAAAATAGCTTTTGATATTACATTTCTTAATCTTGAGTAGAATTATATTCTTATTTAATTTTCTGAAGAATAAATATTCATTTGGATTAGATTTCTTCATAGAAATGTTCTTGACCTTTGCTGATTCGAGCGGACAAAGAGATTAGGACTGACGTGTCAAAAAGAGGACAAAATGACGGAGTGTATAATAGAAAATCCCCACCCCATATATATATATCATTGTCAGTCCATTCATGAATATATCCTACCCTCTCTCTCTCTTTCTCTATATCTATCTATATATCCATCTATCTCTGTCTATCTATCTATTCCAGCCTATTCATATCTATCTATCTATCTATCTTGCAATATATCCTTACCTATACATTTAACCACAGTGTCAATTTTTAAGTGGAGTACAGCTGATTTGATTTCAGTTTTCCTTCTCTTCGGCCGATTCCCTAGCTAAAAGGCCTGAACGCCTTGTCTGCCCGATTATTTACGTTTGTGTTGTTTATCAAAGGCTTTTGATTTCCCTTGACAGTTTCCTGTGTATATTTTTCTCGTACAAAATGATGCAGCCTAGGGAGGTGAAGGTTCGAACAACTTCCAACTTCGTCAAGTTTGACTCCTTTTTACGATCAGAAGATGACTGTATGTTTCATGATGACTTCATAACTATTAGTTTCACGCCGATGGTTATTTACAAATAAGCGAGAATTTTTCTTTTCGTGTTCAGAGTTCTTCGGAGGATAAATTTTTTCCAGTCCAGTTTTCTTTCTTTCGTTCTTTCTTTCTTTCTTTCTTTGCTTTTTTATTTTTTTCTCTCTCTCTCTTGTTTTCAAAATATTCGAGAATTTTCTTTTCTTTTTTTTTTTCATTAATCCAGCTATTTTTCTTGCTTTTTGTAAAAATCGAATTCTTTTAAAACTAAATTCTTTCTTTCTTATAGACTTTTTTCTGTTAAAAACAAAGTTATTCTTTCTTTCTTTCTTTCTTTCTTTCTTTCTTTTCTTTCTTTCTTTGTTCTCAGTTTGTTTTTGTTTATTTCTTTCTCTCTTTTTGAAAACACAGTTCGTCAAAATATTTTTTAAAATAAAGTCCTTTTTCTTTACTTTTTACTCGTCTCCCTTTTTAAATCAAACTTTTTTTTATTCTAAACTCAAGCTGGTTTTATCTTTTTTGCAGTCAAGTTAATAAGTTTTTCTTTTGTTTTTCTTTTGTTTTTCTTTCTTTCTTTCTTTCTTTCTTTCTTTCTTTCTTCAAGTTCGTATTTTATTCACGTTTATTCATAGATACTAACAGATAAGGTCAACTTAATCCGGTAATATATTCCAAAATGAATGGAACACCAGAAAGACAGTACTGCGCCAGTTATTCAACTCAAGAATACTCTCAACATAATACATTTTCCAAACATCGAATGTTGGAAAATATAACAAAAAATCTATCTATCTATCTATCTATCTATCTATCTATCTATCTATCTATCTATCAGCATGGGAAGTCTTTAGTAGGCTTAGAAAAGTCGACGCTATTAGTGAAGAAGAAGGATCTGACCACCCAAAAATTAATTCACAGCCAAACTTTTGCCGTTTGAAATTTCATGTTTTTTGACTCATATGAAAAGCCGGGCAACACACTTTATATGAAAAGCACATGTTTGTCTTTGGATAGGAGAACAACATTCAGCTTATCTCGGTTTTAACCGCCGTCCAATTTTAAATCAGTCTCCTTGTCTCAACTTCCTGGCGGGATTAGCTGTCAGATAAATGGCGATTGTCAGCTGAATTAGGGTTCGTTTGCCGGAAGGTGACATGATAGTAGGATTTACTAGACAAGGGTAGGGCAGATTGATAAAAAAAAATGGTGAGTACCAAAACGACTGGGAACAATCTAATGGAAAGTGGCATGATAACACCTTTCAAAATACTGAATTGAACCTACATGAACCTCATAATACTAACCTTTATTAAACAGTAAAATAATACATTATTATTATTTACTCCTTTAGAGTTTTTCACATCAGTATTAGCTGATGGTTTTTCACTGGAGTTTAAGTGACAGCAAGTCTCCTCAAGTCTCCAGGACTCGTCTCAGTATTCTGGCCGTCCTCAGCAATGCTGTCGTTTGGATAGTCTCTACCCGTCTACACTCTGTGGTTCACTGGAACGGTAAAATTCACTCGACGGCTAGTTCTCCTTTTTTTGTTGAGAAAATACTCAGAAGAGTCCTGGAAACTTGAGGAGACTTGTTTTCACTCAAACTCCAGTGAAAGGCCATCAGCTAAAAGTGATGCGAAAAACTTCCAAGGAATAAATAATAATAATAATATTGTTACTACTCCTTTAGAGTTTTTCACTGGAGTTTGAGTCTCCAGGACTCTTCTCAATATTCTGGCCGTTTTCAATAATGCTCTTGTTTGGATAGTCTCTACTCGTCCGCCAACTTCCAAGTCCTCCAGGCCCTTTAATAATCCTTTAGTTACTGTGCCTAACGCACCAATCACAATTGGCACAATCGTTACTTTTATGTTCCACAGTTTTTTCAATTCTCTAACAAGGTCGAGGTACTTATCCTTCTTTTCACTTTCCTTCAGATTTATTCTGTGGTCCGCCGCGACAGCAAAGTCAACAATTTTGCAGATTCTCTTTCTTTTGTTGATTATTATGAGGTCTGGTCTTCTGGCCGGGATTAGGTGATCCGTTTGTATGTTAAAGTCCCATAGGAGTTTATGCGAGTCATTTTCTGGACAGGCGCCGGGTTGTGCATTTACCATTTGTTTGTATGGTCGAATTGAAATTTCCTGCACATTTCCCAGTGGATTACCTTGCCGACCCAGTCGCGTCTCGCCTTGTACTCCTTCTGTGCTAATTTGCTGCATTCGCTTATAATGTGATTGATCGTTTCGTCTCTGTCACCGCATAGCCTACATTTACTGTTTTGTTGCGTCTTATCTATTCTCGCTTTGATATGATTCGTTCTTATGGTGTTGTCCTGTGCTGCTATTAGGAGGGATTCCGTTTCTCTCTTAAGGTTTCCTTTTCTTAGCCAGGTCCAGGTTTTCTGGTGTGAGATGTTGTTTATTAGACGCTTAAAGCGGCCATAGAGTTGTTTTTCTTCCCATTTTTGTTTCCTAGTTGTTGTCATTCTTTCGTTTATCGTGTTGTCCGTATCGACTCTGATGGTTGTAATTAGTCCTCGTTCGTGTTTTTCTATGTAGTCGTCGAGCCGTTGTATGGATGCGTCAACGGTGTCTTTGATGCTGGCAAGTCCTCTTCCTCCCTGTTTTCTAGATACATATATTCTGTCTACGTCGTCTCTGGGGTGTAATGTCTTATGCATGGTCATTAGTTTTATTGTCTTTTGGTCCATTTCTTTAAGTTCCTCTCGGGTCCACTTGAGAAAGGGTCCCGAGTATCTGACTTGTGGCACAGCCCAAGTATTTATTCCTTTGATAAGGTTTCTGCTGGAGAGTTTTGTCTCGAGTAGTTTTCGCGTTCTCCCGAGATATTCTTTTCGGATCATGTCTTTCATTTGCACTTGTTTGATGGTGTCAGCCTCCAAGATGCCCAAGTATTTGTAGGTTTCATTTTCTTCCAGCGTCCTAATTCTGTCGTGATTTGGTAGTTCCATTCCGTCAGTCATATGTCGTTTTCCACTTTTCATGACGAGCATGGCACATTTTTCTATGCCAAATTCCATTCCTATGTCCTGACTGTATATTCTAACTGCATGTATGTGAGTTTCCAGTTCTCTTTCATTTTTTGCAAATAGTTTAATGTCATCCACGTACAGTAGGTGGTCGATCTTCTCTTGCGATCTGCTGAGTTTGTATCCGGCAGTGCATTTTCTGAGTATGTGGTTCAGTGGAATCATGGATATTATGAATAGTAAGGGCGATAGTGCATCTCCTTGGAAGATGCCTCTTTAGATCTTTGTTTCAGCTATGCTTCTTCCTCCTGCAGTCAGTTCCACTCTCCAGGTCTTCATGGTCTGTTCGATGAAGTTTATGACTTCATGTGATATTTTGTACATTTTGAGACAGTGCAATATCCAGCTTTGTGGGAGCATATCATATGCCTTCTTGTAGTCAATCCAGGCCATAGCTAGATTTTTCCGTCTTGTCTTGCTCTCATTTAGGATGTGTTGATCTATGAAGAGTAATTCTGCTGTGCCTCTGGATCCTTTACGGCATCCTTTTTGTTCGTCAGGGAACAATCCGCGGCTTCTTAGCGAATAGTAGATTTTTTCCCTTATTTGTGCTGTTAGTATTTTCCGCATCATTGGTAGGCAGGTTATGGGTCTGTAATTGTTTGGAGCAGTTCCTTTACTGGGGTCCTTTTGGATTAATGTAGTCTTTCCTTTGGTCACCCATTCAGGTACGTGCGCGTCTTGTAAGTATCTGTTCATCTCTAGTGCTTCTCAGCCGTGAATGGAGGTGAATTTCTTGAATCAGAAGCCATGTATTCCATCATGGCCTGGCGCTTTCCAGTTTGATATTCTTTTTAGTGTTGTTTTGAGTAAGTCAACGTGTATTTCGATTTTGGGGCCTTCTTCAAGTCCGTCTAGCTCTCTTGTAATGTTGTTTATCCATTCAGCATTTTCGTTATGTTTCTTTGGTTCCCATATTATAGCCCAAAATCGCTCGGTTTCTTTTGCATCCGGTTCTTGGTATATTTTCGTGTCACTCCCTCCCAATTGTTGATAGAATTTCCTTTCGTTGTTTTGGAATGTCCTATTTTTCTGTACTGTTTTACCCTTTGTCGATATCTCTTTAATCTTCCTTCTTTGGCCAGTATTTTCTGGTTTATTTCCTCATGTTGTACTGTTATTTTTCCCCATGTGTCCTGTTCCTTCTTCCCGCCGCTTATTTCAGCGCCTCTCTTAATCATTCAAACTTGTTTTCGTAGTTTTTTTATTTGCGATTCCAGTCTAATTTCCCATCCCGGTTTTTGCTGTTTCTTCGTGATTTTGAGGGGATCCCAATATTCTTACAAACTAATTTCGCTCCTGCATATATTAATTCATTTAACTCAGTTATATTATTCGTTGGTATGTAAGGTTGTATGTGATTTATTTTATTCGTTTCTATTTTAAGTGTTTTCCATTCTATGTTTCTTAATGAAGGTAGAATAGTCTTTTCACCATTCATGATTCTCTTTATATTTTCTAGATTTACCTTTTGTTCTTGCGATTGTGTTTCTTCCTGTTTGTTTGATAGTGTATCGTTTGGGAGTGTTGTTTTTTCATTTGCCGAGGTTTGCGGTTCTTTTTGGTTGGATTGTTTTTGTTTGATACCACTTGGTGTGTCTGGCACTGCGTTATAGTTTTGTTTCAGTGTCTTTTGATGGATTTCTAGTAATTCTAGGTCAGAAAACCAACCCTTCTTCGTTATTGTCCTAACCTGATCCGCTAATCTTTGGCTAGTTGTCTGAAATGTCGAACATTCTTGCCAGATCTCAAACATCCTTTTCCTGTAGCCTCTTTGTGAGGGGTTGCTCCTGAAATAGCATTCTAGAACAAATTTATTCTCTTCCCTAGTCCATGTTCTACGTTTAGGTCTCTGTTCGTTGTGGTTTGTTACGTCTTCGTTTATGTATCTGAAAAAAGAACAGCCAACATTCGTAGGATGACGATCAGGTCTCCCATGTTGGCTATCAGGAGAGCACCTGCCGATCATGACACCCAGGCCTGTTGCCTGGGTCCCACATTGTGTAATATTGTGATTTGACATTTTTATCATGGGTGGTATCATCATCATCATGTCGTGCTGGTAGCACGGATGTCCCTGACCCTTTCTCGTCACTTTTCCCTATCGTTCATCGCCTCAGGCAGGTCTTCAGGACAACATCCCGTATCCTCACATAGTTGCTGAATGTATGTTCGTGCTGGTTGTCCTGCTTTTTGCACGGCCATGTGTGGGGGTTCATAAGAGTACATCACTTATGAGTTCGTCCCTGCTTCTCCAGCAGTGTCCTGCATGTCTGGTTTGTCTAACTTGAATAGTTTTCGTGATAGGAGGCAGGTGGCCGTACAGTTGGTGTCTTGTGGGGTGTTGCCGCCAGGACTTGTTCAAGATTGCTCGCAGCATTCTTGTGTAATTGCCGTCTAGCTTCTTCTCCAGCCGTTTTGTTAGAGTCCATGTAGTGCATCCATATAGCAGTATCGATGTGACCGCCCAGGGGTTGTTTATGATCTGCGCACCTGACACAGATGTGACCACTAACAATCAGCGACTGTTCATAAGCAGCGGGTCACAATGAAAAAAAAAAAAAAAAAAATAAAATAAAATAAATAAATAAAATAAAATAAATAGAATAGAAATAAAATAAAATAAAATAAAATAAAAAATAAATTAATTAATTAAAAAATAAGATAAAAAATATATAATAAAGTAAATAAAGAAAAGAGGAAAATTCTAGAAGAAAATCTGGATATAAGTTTTGACTTAGTTAAAGTCCGTTGATCTATTTGTTTTTTGTCTACCAACTAGATTTGACTGCCTGAACGACTATCTCAAGGTTAATGGGAATATCTAATACATTTAAATGCTGAGGTGATAATGTTCAATTGATATTTCTGAAGTTTTTACGGAAAATACGGGAATAGAAAACCTATCGATTGCAAAGGTCGTCAATATGAAGGGGAAAAGTGTAAATTCAAACAATTGTTAAGTTGACTCGTGATAGTTGTACCTGGTAAAACAATTTAGTCGATTAGATATAAATCAAGATTCTTGGATAAGAATATAACAAAAATTCACCAGCAGATTTTACAAGTCACAGAAAATCCAGTGTTATTTTTAAAAAAAGAAAATTACACTAACCTCTACCCAACGAGCCTTTCCTCACAATTATCATTATTATTATTATTATTTCTTGCGAGGTTTTCACTCTTGGCTTAGCTGATGGTCTTTCACAGGAGTCTGAGAGACAACAAGTCTCATCGGGTCCAAGCCTTTGTGGACCCGAAGAGACATCACCTTCAGGTTCTCAGGGAAAGTCCTGGTATTTTTCTCTCTTTTTTCGTTTTCCGTTATTATTATTATTATTATTATTAACTCCTTTAGTTTTTCGCATCAGCGTTTGCTGATTGTCTTTCAATGGAGTTTGAGTGACAACATGTCTCCTCAAGTCTCCAGGACACTTCTCAGCATTCTGGCAGTTCTCCACTCGTCCTCCAACTTCCAAGTCCTCCAGTCCCATTAATACTCGTTTAGTTATTGCACCGAATGCACCAATCACGATTATTATTATTATTATTATTATCATTATTATTATTATTATCCTATTTACCAACCCCTTCGCTCGGGCAGGATATGATACAAGGTCAATTTTTAAGCGGATTTTAACAGGTTTGAATTCAGAGTATTCCTTCTCCTAGACCAGTTGTCTCACTAAGGCTGAGGAACCCAGTCTGTCCTACTATTTACCCATAGCTGAAAGGAGAATAATTGGATTCATACCTTTCCCAAGGGTATTAAGGCTATGTGAAATGCAATCAATCTCGTCGAGGATTTGCACTCGTGTCGCCGTGTCCATTTCCTACGACGATAACCATTACACCACGAGCACCTCCGTATTATTATTATTATTATTATTATTTTACGCATCTGAGAGTTTTTCACACCAGCGTTAGCTGATGGTTTTTCACGGGAGTTCGCATGATTGCCTATAACCACCTAATTCTATTGAATTCCTGACCTCTGACAATCCCTTCCTTCTTGAATTTCAATGCATTCCTCAAGTAAAAGTAATTAGTGATGCATTTCCATCTAACACAAAATGTCTCACAAATTCTCATTCAGTAACCTCTGTAGTAGGACCAAAAAGAAATTCGTCAGACCAGGCATAGTTTCGGGAAAAGAACATCATCATCAGTAGGTAAGGATGTCTACAGCAATATCTTAAGTCATCATCGCGATTTATTGGTTTGTTGGGTTGGATCTTTTTTGTTGCTAAATGGCATAGTAGCCTTCGTGGAGTATTTTATGCGAAAGCCATCTTTCTAGAAAAAGACTAGTTAGTAGTATTTAACCAATAGCTGGGGAGTTTATACCTTTCCCAAGGGAACTAGTTCGAAAATGAACGTAATAGCGCGATAGGAGTTCGAATTCACTCACCATGATGTCGCAAGTCCAGCACTTTAACCAAGATACCACAGGTACTTCCCCTGTTAGTTTGTTCTTTTAAATGTGGTCGGTTGACTGATTTTACGTTATGTCAACCCTTGTTGGGTTATTCAAAGCCAAAGACTGTCTTTTTTCTATCTGATTTTAAGTAACTGATGATTTCCAGTTCAGTAGGCTGAGGCTTTACGATACACCAATTGGATTTCTGTAGAGTAGTAAGATCCCCAACCCTAACGACTGTCCTATATATGACAGTAAATTGCATCTGATGATGAGGCTCCCGTTCTGTTTTGGGGAATGTGGAGTATCCCTTCATCGACTCTTACTCAGAGTAACAATGCTTGTTAGAACCCCATCGATGGTTCAAATAAAACAAGTGTCTTAGGTATGACACTATATAACATCTGATGGTTGAGACTTCAGTATTAGATTCTAGGAGAAAGAGGTTTACCTCTTCATTGCCATTACTCCTAGGTCCACTCTGACCCAGAAGAATAATACTTGTTAGAATCACATCATTTGGTCAAATAAAACAAGTGACTTGGGTATGACACTAAATTGCATCTGATAGTTGAGACTCCAGTATATATATATATATATATATATATATATATATATATATATATATATATATATATATATATATATAAGTGTGTGTATGTGTGTGTTTAAACGGGATTAGGCATTAAATGACCCACAAGGGTTGATATACCATAAAACACTTGCCCAGTCAGCTTGGGCTGCAGAATACACTGAGTGCATCTCTACAGAGGAGTAAGACACTCCACAACGAGTGTCCTGGATATGAAATTAAACAATCTGATGGTGAGGCTTCAGTAATGCTGGAGCTTTGGGGAATGCGGAGCACCCCTACATTGCTGTCGCTCCCAGGTCCACTCTGACCTGGAGTGGTAGCACATGATAGGGCCCTATCTATGGGTCAAATAAGAACTAAACTGCCTACTTATGCTAAACTGAATTGTTTGAATTAGAACTGTTTGATTAAACTGAATAGCTTGAAATAGAAATTATTTTGACAATTAAACTGTCTACATACATTTAAACTTTGTACTTATGCCAACTGAATTGTTTGAAATGGAACTGTTTTTGTGTGCTAAGCTGAATTGTTTGAAATAGAACTGATTATTTGCATAAAATTGGATTTGGCATTAAATAACCAACAAATGTTGATATGCTGTCAAACCTAAACAATCAACCAACCATAAAATCACAAGCAAAAAACTAACCAACCAAATCTGATGATGATTATCATTTGCAAACTATTCAATGTATTTACCCATTTCTCATTCACAAGGCAGGATGTGACATAAGGTCAATTTTTTTAAGCCAGTTACACCTGTCAGATTTTTCCGTTTCCTAAACTGATTAATGTACCCAGACTAAAGAACCCTACTATTTACCTATAACTAGGGGAAGGCAAAAGAGAAGTTCACTCCTTCTTCAATTGCATTAGCGCAAACTGGAGAAACAGCTTTGTCCGAAATTTGTAATCAGTTTCCTGTGTGCATTTCATATTGCGATAACCATTACGCTACTGCTCCTTATAAACATGTATAGCATAAATTATTTTTAATCTTAATTAGTGGCACACAGTTGTGTGGTGTTAAGTATTTCTATGTTATAGAGATGATTTGTGCATAATAGTAGATTTTCAAGTATTCCTATCAAATACTAATAATTTTAAGACAATTATATAGTTTCATGTATTTTAAGCAGTTATAAGATTTCAAGTAATTAATGATAATCATCCTTCAAAAACAAATATAGTTTCAAGTAACTATCCTTGATATACAGGATACAGAATCAAAATACGGAATAATCAAAAAAGATTTTTTTGTCTGATTAGTCCAGTTTTTGAAAAAAAAAAGTGTGAGATATCTAAATTTCTATGATTAACTCTATTATTCAATTACTTTTTTTTTTCAAACCAAAATTCAGCCCAATATGAAGAAGCAAGAAACGACAAAGAAACTATGATTTGCTTAACGCCGAAACCAAGCCAAAATTTCTTTGTCTACAGCATACAAAGCAAAAAAAAAATTTTTTTACAGAAAAAGAACTTTTTAAAGAAAAGCGGGAGTAGAGGATTGAACAAACAAAAACAAAAACGAAAAAAGGAAAAGAAGGCCTTTTAACTGCTTTCTTTAACGGCAATTAAGAAGGACTTCACAACGTCAATAAGAAAGCTGGTTAATGAATTGAAAGTCCACGAGAAAACTGCGAGGACAGCAATTAAACAAGATTTAAGCTCAGACCATAACCCCCTTGATAACGCTATATGGAATGTTTAGAAAACAAAAAAAATGCAACTTCCCATCCAAATATTGGTTCGCTTAAGACTGCTATTGAGGAGGAATGGAATAAAATGTATAAAGAATTTATTCTGAAGGAATACAAATCGTTTCGAAAGCGTGTTGATAGAATAATTGGAAAACTGACGGCCATATTAAGTAAATTTACTGTTTTGTGTCTATCTTCTTGTTTTGTTGTTTATTTTCTTTTATTAAAATTAATCTTGTTTTACAATATTATAATTATTATACCAGAATATTCCTAATTTTGCTTCTGCACCCAGTAAAAAGTGTGCACACAGTTATATAGTTTCAGAAATTCCTATCCAATAATTTCTAATTTGCTAATAAATCCTATTTGACCCAAGATGGGAGCCTTACAGGTACCACCACTCCGGGTCAGAGAGAACTTGTGAGGAATGGCAATGATGAGATACTTCATATTTCCCCAAGCCTCTCCCTTTGATGGTTTAGTGTCATATTCCGGACATTCGTTTGTAAAGAAGAGTGGACTTAACACTTACCAGAAAACAAGAAATTGTACCGCTAGTAATCTTAGATTTGATTATTAGACGAAGCAAAGCTTTGAAAATAAGAAAAGAAAAGAAAGGAAAAAGTTAAGTAGTGAAGAACCTGTTCAGTACTTAGATGGGTGATCACTTTGTAAAAATAGCGACTGTATTGATTTATATACCATGGCCCACTGAGCTAGAACACACTTAGGCCGGT
>OY757919.1:37926986-37944486 GCA_963585895.1 Sepioteuthis lessoniana | reverse complement strand
AGGAACTCAGCCACCAGAGGTCAAATCCTGGACGAGGTTGTTTACATTTCGCAGTGGGTTAATCGTCTTGGAAAAGCAATGAATACAACTATTTTCCGTCCGGCTTAGGACAAATCGTAGGGCAGACTTGGCTCTTTGATCTTGGTATGGCAGCCAGTCTAGAAGAAGAAAAACTCTGAATTCAAATCTGTTAAACCTCACTTAAAAAATCTACCTTGTTTTGCACCCTGTTTGTGCGGTGAGTTTGGTGAATATATATATATATATATATCAAAAGCAATGATCATTTTGCCCGGATGAAGAAAATTGCATCTTATATAATTGTAATTTGTAATATATTTCTTCTAAATTAATTAATTCGTTTATTTATTTTATTTATTCATTAATTCTTTCTTAGATGTTTGTTGCTATATGAACGACTTGTAGCATTTATGTTTGATTCAGATGTTGTTGAATATTTCAACAGAGCCCTTAGCAGGTTGAGCCAAGTCCCACCATCCTTAAAAATGATTATAGCCGTAGCCGAAATGATCTGAAACGACAAAATTTTCACTCGATTTTACGTATATTGGATTCGATTTTACGTTCCCTTTATTCGTAAACAAGAAAAAGTAGAAATAAAAAATGAATGAAAAAACGTGTCTGTTCTTTTAATTATTTGAGTTGTGTCGTATCCGAAGTCTTCAACTGGAAACAATGTTATTGACCTCTAGAGCAATCACTGGTTGACGCATTTCACGCTGTAGTGGAGAGATCTGATGAGTGAATACTTGTCCCGGGGCTAAGAACCACCTGGAATCAGTCGATTAAAACACTAGCAACATCTACCGGTAGAACGTATTTCCGTTTGAAGCATTTGATATCGGGTACAATATGAAGAAACCGTGAAAGAAGATGAAAATCATTCTACATTTGATGGAGACGAATGAAAAAGTGTGTGTTTGTGTGTGTGAGTGTGGGGGGTAATATCTATCTATCTATCTATCTATCTATCTATCTATCTATCTATCTATCTATCCTTCATCTCCCTTTCTCTCTGTCTGTCTCTTTCACTTTCTTTCTTTGTCGATATTAAATGTATGTATGGATGGATGCATGAATGTAAGTATGTATTTCAGACTATATCTAATTCGGTTTACATATATATCCATCCATTTGAGTATCTATCTATTTATCTATCTATCTGTATGTATGTATCTATGTATGTATGTAAGTAAAGTAAAGTTAGCGACCATAGTCGAGGGTGACCCGAAGGCTCCCTTTTCGATAGCTACTACACCAAGGTGTAGGGGAGGGCGCTACTCCATTCCCTGGATTGCTCCACTTTACCCTTGAACCGTACCTTATAATGCTGAGTGTTAAGCAAGGTGGTATCAAGTTCCATTTTTAAAGTCTTTGGTATGACTCGACCTGGGATTGAACCCAGGTCTCCCGGGCCATTGGCGAACACTCTAACCGCTGGGCCAATGTCTGTTTTAAAGCATGTATCTCTCATTCTATTCATATATATCAAACACACACGCACGCGCGCGCGCACACACACACACGCATACATACACATATATACTGAGAGAATGACAATAGGAACTCTAGAGAGGAAGTCGGAAAGAAGAGATGAAAAAAATTAAGAAAAGAAATAAGTGAAAGAGAGTGAGTAAGTTTGAGTTTTCGTTCTCCGTTCCAAACTAAACTTAAAGAGCGTAGTCTGCCCTACTATTTACTCATAGTTGGAGAGAGAATAGTTGGATCTATACCTTTCCCAAGGGTATCAGCGCTATGTGAAACAGTCTCGTCTAGGATTTGAACTCAGTTATGGGCTGACTGATCAGTAGGGCTGACTGATCTCTTTATCCTTGGCATGGCAAACAGACTAGGAGAAGGAAAACTCAAACCCGATAAACTCAGTTTAAAAATTGACCTTGTGTCACACCCTGCTTGTACGTCTGTGGTGATGGTAGTGGGGTCTTACCACTCTGCAGAGATGCAGCCAGTGTATTCTACAGCTCCAGCTGACTGGACCAGCATGGACTAGGAGGGAAACATATCGAGGATTTATTCTCGGTTCCCCGGGGACCATTTCCTATGAAGAAAATTCTTAAACAACGCACCTCAATTTTTGATTAATGAATAAAACATAGCTGGCGAAATTGGAAGAAAGGAAATATTTTGTTTATTTATTTGTCTGAATAACGAAAACCTATCCCCTAAACAGTAATTTCCAATGATATTATGAAAGTGTTATTCCTCGGGTTATGTATATATTGATATTATTACATGTAAAAATATCAGTATATATATATATATATATATATATATATATATATAATTACACATAGAATGACATTTTCGTTGGTTGCGGTTACGGAATGCAGGGGTGTATATATTCTAGGTGTGCTAGATGAGACTACCACACCCACAAATAGGTTGTAAATTTTCGCCCATGTTAAGTTCGCTCAATAATCAAGAATAATAATGGGGAAATACTTTTTAAATATTTTTGGAGTTGTTCAAAAATAACAATACAAACAGTCAAAGTCAATTTTTATGCATCGTTTAGCAGACTTGAATTCAGAGTTTTCCTTTTCCTAGATCTGTTGAACAACGAATGCTAAAGATTCAATCTGCCCTACTATTTATCCATAGCAGGAGGAAGAATAGTTGGATTGTTACCTTCACCAAGGGTATTAGTGCTATATAAAATGCACATACACACACACACACACACACACACACACACACACACACACACACACACACATATATATATATATATATATATATGATAAAAATAAGTCGAAAGATGTTAAATCAGACAACTGAAGAAATTCTGTGAATGAAGAACGAAATTTTACTTCTAAATCCGTTGTAAGTGTTTGATTTATCCATCTTTCCACATATTTTTATCATCTAGTCAGATTCATCAAAATCTACAATTTCACCATCTATATATTTAGAGAGAGAGAGAGAGAGAGAGAGAGAGAGAGAGGGAGGGGGGTGAGAAAGTGTGTTTCACTATTCTTGAAACAAAGTGATTCGATACAAATCAAAAACCACAAAAAATAGAGAAATGAAAATTACACTAATTGAAAGGTGAAAAGATTTTGGGATCTGTAACTATTTAGTCTCCAACATGAATAAAAAATGTCAACAGGAACCCTTCAGTACATTCGTCTCGTGTCTGCTGTCATTCGTCGCAAAGATCTGGACGGAACCTGGATAACTGAGTCTTGAACTCTGGTGATATTCTTGGGTTTTGGGATTGGTATCGGAAGTGGAAATGGTGAAGAACCTATTACCCTATGATTTTCACAAGTACCAAGAGTTTGAAAGTCCTGACCAATTTGAAAATCTAACTTCTGTTTGGAATAGCCCTGTCGGCTGGAGCTGCAGAATACACCGGCTGTTTCTTTGCAGAGGAGTAAGAATTCCCTGTATATGACACTAAGCAATCTGATGGTGAAGCTGCAGTTATGCTGGAGCTTTGGAGAATGTGGAGTACACCTTTATTACCATTTCTCCTAGGTCCACCTTGGTCCAGAGTGGTAGCCCCTGATAGGGTCCTATTTATGGGTCAAATAGAACCAAACTGTGAACATATGCAAAAGTGAATTGTTTGAAATAGATCTGTCTTGACATTTCTGTGTGTAAACAAAAAAACTGTACTTGTGTTAAACTAAGCTGTTTGAAATAGAACAGTCTATATGTATAAAACTGAAGTTGGTATTGAATAACCTACAATGGTTGATATGCCATAAAACCAAACAAAACCAAACCGTAATCACGTAAACTAGTGACACTTCTTATCAAAATATCAGCTGATATTTTATCATTAAGGGTTTTCGGACTGTTGTCGTCATCGTTCTTGTTATTTCCACAATGTTTCAGCCGATATATCCTCCTGCCTTCTTTATGTGTTTGTCGAACTCGGGAACCAACATGGAACTTTGAACTACGTCCTTTACTGAATCCAAAGTGGTCGCCTGTTCTGATTCCGTTCGGAAATGTGTTAAAATTAATATTCCTTCTATATCTTGTTTAAATACTCTTGAAGGACTTTGTAATTTGTTTTCACCGAAAAGATTTTCGGCTCCATCGTTCAAACAGAGTTTCGCCAGGATTTGTTAAATGAATCAAAATGGAAACTGGTTGACGGGAATGATCAAAAAGATAAAAGAAATAAAGTCAACAGGGAAGAACTGAGAGTCCGTTGCTATGTTTCAACAGCCCTGAAACACCCCCTCCTCTCTCTATTTCTCTTTCTCTCCTCTATCTCACTCCCTTCTCTCTCTCTCTCTCTCTCTCTCTCTCTCTATATATATATATATATATATATATATATACATATGTTTATGTATATATGTATACATATGTGTGTATGTGCGTGTAATTTGATGAATTATATAATTTTTTTTTGATATATGCATCGCCGGAGTTCCCGTGGCTAATGTGCTGGACTGCGAGAGTTTAGTATGCGAGTTCAAACTTCAGTCACCCTATTACATTCACTACTTAACTGATACCCTCAGGGGAAGCTATGGGTTCAATAGTACCACAACTGTTCTAGTTCGTGAGTGGCTTTATATATACAGGGGTAGGACAAAAAATTTATTTTTACATGGCTTTCTGATTGCAGCCCTCCCGTGAAACCCGGCTTTGCACAGCTCCCTTCTTACATTTTTTGAGGAAACTGGCTTCTCGAGGTGGTCATTAAGGTCTACTATAATTTTCGGGGCTGTATTCTGGTGATCTCTCACCTAACAATCTGCGTTAGAGTCCGACGGTCCCTATCAGACAGCTTTCGCTTTCTTCCAGAGTTTTGCTTCAGAGAAGAGGCTTTTCCTTCTTTCTGAAATGCTATCATTCTTTTCGAGACAGTACTCCTTGCTACATCAAATAATTCAGCGGTTTTTGTTACTCTAGCAACTACCGTAAGAACACCAACAATTTGACTTCTTTTAAAGTCTGATAGAATCTACCATCTTAATGAATTTTGATTAATTTCTTTTGATGATATCTGTAAAAACAAACACAACTTCAGTAAAATAAGACGAGAAAAATTAATTATAAACCAAAAACATAAAAGATTACAAATGTTTAATGGTTTAATAGGAGTTTCAAAATTGTTTCCATTATTTTGTCAAAACGTTGTATATATATATATATATATATAGTAAGTAAGTCAAGTTGGTGACCTTAGTCGAGGGTGACCCGAAGGCTCCCTTTTCAAAAGCTACTACACCGAGGTGTAGGGGAGAGCGCTACTCCATATATATATATATATATATATATATATATATATATATATATTAGAAGGAAAGAAATATCAATTTTGTTACAGTATAAAAGATTATGTACGATTCTTTCTTTTTGTCTCTTTTTGCTCTCGGTTTTTCTGCATCTCCCCACTTCCATCTCGATCTCTCCCCAATTTTTCTGCCGATGTTATTAAATCAGTCACTAAGTCAAACAAATCAAGTTTCCGGTCGAGAGAGATTTTTTTTTGTCAGCGTTCCCAATGTTCCACTTCTCGACCCCCGACATGTTGTAGCCATTTCTATTGATTCTTGTCTAAGTTGTTGAAATGCTGACGTTCGCTTTTAGCAGGAAGGAAAGACAACTAATAAATAAATGAAGGAAAGAAATAATTGAAGGAATAGAAAAAAAGAATATGAAAGAATGACATGAATGGAGTACCAATTGTGATGAATACTGGTAGAAAAAATAAAGAGAGTGAGGGGAGAGAGAGAGAGAGAGACAGAGACAGACAGACAGACAGACAGAGACAGATTGATGCAGAAACAAACAAATAATAATAAAGAATTAAAGAGACAGACAGACAGAGATAGAGAGAGACACAGACACAGACAGACAGACAGACAAATAAAAAATGATGAAGACTGAGAAATAAAGAGAGAGAGAGTGAGAGATAGACAGACAGACTTAGAAAAAAAGGAATTAGAAATAAAGAGAGAGACAAACAGATATACAGACAGACAAATAAAAAAAGAAAAATAAAGACTGAGAGAGAGAGGGGGGAGAGAAAGTGAGAGAGAGAGGGGGGGAGAGACTGAAAGATAAGGTCAAAGACAAATAAATAAAAATAGAGAATGCGAAATAAAGAGGGAGAGAGACAGAGAGAGAAAGAAAGAAGTGAATAAAAATAAAGAAACAAATAAACAAAAATAAAAAAAAAGTAAGAGAAAGAGAGAAAGAGAGAACGAAGGGGGGGGACAGACAGACCGACAGACAAAGAAATAAGTGAATAAAAATAACGAAAGAGACATAAATTGAGACAGACAGACAAATGAATAAATAGATAAATAGATAAATAGATTAAGAAAGAAAGAAAGAAAGAAAGAAAGAAAGAAAGAAAGGAAGGAAGGAAGGAAGGGAAAAAGAAAGAAAGAAAAATAAAGAGAGAAACAAAGAAAGAGAGAAATAAAGAAAGAGAGAGAGAGAGAGAGAGAGAGAGAGAGAGAAAGAGACAAGTGAATAATATAAATGAAGAGAGAGAATAACAAAAAACTTTCTTAACTTGGGGGTTTGTTTTGTTTAATGGTATATGAACATTCGTGGTTTATTCAATGCCAAAGACACCATCGTAGCGGTTCGAAAAATCACAATTGATAGCGTTAAATCTTTCCAGTTGGTAAGTACAGGGAAAAGTTCACCATGTCCTATTATAGTTGTCATATAAGAATATTGGCTTAGTTTATGGAACATCAATTTATGTGGGCTATTAGATGCCCAAGCCATTCTTGTAGCAGAAACAGCATAGATACTATTTAATATATTGATGAAGGTAGATGTGTGTTCATAACTTTATCAAATGTATTGGGTCGAAAATGAACGGAATAATGCAACTGGTGTCCGAACACGTTTCCTTCGAAGACGCAGTCCACCGATTTGACCCGGGAACTCTCTTCAAAAAACCGCCTTATTTTATCTATTTAAAATGGTAACCCTATATCGTGTGCAAAAACATGATTTTATTTGTCTTCATTTTTAAAAATTTCTCAACAACGTATTGGTTTGGTTTTATGGCATATCAGTCATTGTAGGTTATTTAATGCCAAATCCATTTTTATACATATAAACAGTTTTATTTCAACTAATTCAGTTTAACATAAGTCCACAATTTAAATATCAAATAGTTCTATTTTAAGCAGTTCAGTTTAGCATAAGTACGCAGTTTAATTCTATTTGACCCATTGATAGGACCCTATCAGGAGCAACCACTCCGGGCCTGAGTGGACCGCGGAGCGATGGTAATGAAGAGGTACCCCTCATTCTTCAAAGTTCCAGCATTACTGGAACCTCACCATCAGATTGTTTTGTGTTATATACAGGACACTCGTTGAGAGAGTCTTACCCCTCTGCAGCGATATTCTCTAGCCCCAGGCGACTGGGCCCTCACAACGTATTCTTAATTCAATAATCTAGTTTTCATAAGATAACTTATTTTTGACGGTGACTGGGCTTAATTGCTGTTGCCAGATTTGAATTGCCCACCCAGGAAAAATGTCACACTCCCCTGGTCTAAAGTAACTATTTCTATATAATGATAATTATTGGTTTGTATACAGTTAATTGGTTTCAAGTATTCTTATCAAACACCAATAATATACAAACAATTACATGGTTTAAAGTTGCTAACGATATTAAATCTTACTAAACAATAGTTATTGGCCGACTGTAGACGAAGGCTATCGGACTACACCGAGATGTTGGGGAGGGCGGTATTCCATTCCATGGATTGCTCCACTTTACCCTTGATCCATACCTTATTATGCTGGGTGCTAAGCAAGGTGGCATCAAGTACCATTTTTTGAGTCTTCAAGTAAATAGTCTTTCTTTTTTTGTCTGTCTAGCTGTCACTCTTCACACACACACACACACACACACATATATATATATATACATTGGCCCAGTCAGCTGAGGCTATAGGATATACTGACTGCATATCTGCTGAGGAGTAAGACTCCTCCAACGAGTGTCCTAATTATGATACTAAATAATCTGATGATCCTATTTACCAACCCCTCCGCTCGGGCAGGATATGACACAAGGTCAATTTTTAAGCGGAGTTTGACAGGTTTGAATTCAGAGTTTTCCTTCTCCTAGACTAGTTGCCTCACCAAGGCTGAAGAACCGAGTCTGTCCTACTATTTACCCATAGCTGGTGGGAGAATAATTAGATTCATACCTTTCCCAATGGTATTAGTGCTATGTGAAATACAATCAGTCTCGTCCAGGATTTGAACTCGAGTCGCCGTGTCCAATTCCTGAGACGATAACAATTACACCACGGACACCTCCAATAAATAATCTGATGATGAGGATCCAGTAATGCTGGAGCTTTGGGGAATACGGAGTACCCATTTATTACCATTGTTTCTATGTCCACACTGGCCGGGATTGGTAGCACCCGATCAGGGTCCTATCAATGGGTCAAATAGAACTAAACTGAGTGCTTATACTAAACTAAATTGTTTGAAATAGAACTGTTTTCACATTTAGCTGTGTGTAAACAAAAAAACTGTACTTATGCTAAACTGTTTGAAAAAGAATTATCTATAAGTTAAAAAATGAATATGGCACTTAATAACCTACAATAGTTGATATGCCATAAAACAAAATCAAACCAAACCAAATACACACACACACACACACACACACACACACACACACACACACACACATATATATATATATATATATATATATATATATATATATATATATATATATATATATATATATATATATAACTGGATCTGAAAAGTAGAACGCTCCTAACGGAAATAGAATGTTAAAACCTTTCTCATTTTTTCGTTTCATTTAAAAACTCAAATTAAATATAATTCATAAGAAACAGCATAATATTTACTGTTCTGATGATGGTTTAATGTCAAGATAGAAACATTTAAATTTGGCTAATAATTCAACAATAAACAGAATTATCATCTGAATACCTTGTTTTTTCATACGTGTACATTTACGTACCATCGGATTTATTTCCATTTCCCCATATATATATATGAAAAAAAAAATAAGGTTTTGAGAGGACGATTTTATTTATAGTTAGAGTTATTTGCCAATGTTAAATGTTTCAGGTTTTAAACCTTCATCTAGGTATATGAAGTTTAAATGAAACGAAAAGACGAGAAAGTTTTAAATATTCTGTTTCCGTTAGGACATGCGGTTTCAAATTCATTTGATGTAACCAGTGTTCGAAAATCTCCGGTAAAAAAAGTAACCTATTTCCTTAAAAAGAAGTTAAGGAAAAAAAAAGGAAAAAACCTAGATCATAGCTATATATTTAGCTATGTATGCACACACACACACACAAACATATATACATATATACACACACACACACACACACACACACATATATATATATATATATATATATATATATGTATGTGTGTGTGTGTTAATTTTGATATTATTCTGTTCACATCTACTAAGTTTAAGCATTCCATAAGACATCTCTCTTTCTGTCAATGTTAATCTAGTTCTTTCTAACACTCTCATTTTGTTTGATCTCTCTCTCCCCCCCGCTCTCTCTGTATATATATATATATATATATATATATATATATATATATATATATATATATAATTGTGTGCGCGCACGTGCGTGTGTGTGATGTGATGTGATAGACAGTGAAAGTGACAGATATTATATTAACAATTGGAGAGTAAGCTAATGTAGCCTTTGTGAATAGAAAAAAGTCTTTTTTATTTTTTATTTTCTCCTCCAGAACTAAGTTTGTCACTCGCAGACGGGTAAACACCTAGTCGTCGCTGACGGGAAGAGCAAGTGGTTCCAAGCAGCTGTTTTCGCTCTCGCCCCCAACTTCAACCCCAGGGTCTAACCAATTCTAGAAACGAGGGCTGTAGCGGTGGTGGAGTTCTTGTTGTTTGGATTATCGCAACTCGGCTAAAGAAAAAAAAAAAAAAAAAAAAGAAAAGAGAGAAAAAGCGGCAGTAGAAGGGAGGAAATAGAACACACGTACAGCATTTAATTTTTTAAATCTGCGCCTTCCTTCGAATTCTGCTAATTACTATGTGATAACGGACTGGCACCTGTGGACTCAAACATTCTTCGAAAAACACTTCCTGAACCAAAAAAAAAAAAAAAAAAAAAAAAAAAGTTAATGGAATAAAATAAAGTAAATTAAGAAAAAATTAGAAAGTAATAATTTGCTTCTTGAGAGAAAAAAAATCAGATTTAGTTTTTGTGATAGAGAATTTGGCTGAAAGTGATGAAGTTTAAATTTTTTTATTTATATGTAGATATTATCTGTCTAAATATCAAAGATGAAACTTGATAATTTTTATTACACAGAATATTCGAACAATTGTCTTCATCTTTCTTGGTTGGTTGGTTGGTTGGTTTGTTTGTTTGGGTTTTATGGCATATCAACCTTTGTAGGTTATTTAATGCCTAATTCATTTTATACAAAAAACAGTTCTATTTCAAACAATTCAGTTTAGCATAAGTACACAGTTTATTAGTCAAAAACATTTCTATTGCAAGCTACTCAGTTTAATCAAACAGTTCTAATACAAACAATTCAGTTCAGTAAAAGTATAGTTTTTGTCCACACACAGTTAAATGTCAAAACAGTTCTATTTCAAACAAATCACTTTAGCATAAGTACGCAGTTTAAATATCAAAACAGTTTTATTTCAAGTAATTCAATTTAGCATAGGTACGCAGTTTAGTTCTATTTGACCCAGAGATAGGATCTTATCAGGTGCTACCTCTCCAGGCCATAGTGGACCTGGGAGTGATGGCAATGAAGGGGTGAAACGCATTCCCCAAAGCTCCAGCATTGCTGAAACCTCACCATTAGATTGTTTAGTGTCATATCCAGGACACTCGTTGGGAGTGGGGAGTCTTACCTCTCTGCAGAGGTGCATTCGTGTTATTCTACAGTCCCAGCCGACTGGGCAATTCATCTTTCTCGTTATACTCACAACGCTTTGGTTGATATGTTCGTCGGCCTTCTTCAGACGTTTCATGTCGGAACCCAAAGAATACTTACTATAACTTAATACTTGTAACCGATCTTAGTTAAGAGAATTGGAACAATCTGTCCCCGTGGATTAAATAAATGGTCGAGTTAGAGGTTCTGTGTAGGCTCCCGAGTTTGACATGAAATAGTCGAATAAGGCCGAAGAATATATCGGCAGAAATGTTGTGATTATAACAAGCAGGATGAAGACAAAAGTCCGAATATTTTAAGTGATAAAAATATGAATATATTTGTTCATTGCCTATAATTGAAGTCCATAATAGTTTAACTAACCTCAGCAAAAATATATATGTATATATATATATATATATATATATATATATATAATTGTTGTCACACTAGAAAAGATATCCTGCAGAAAATATAACAGACACGATGCTGATGAAATAGCACTTCTAAGAAATACACCTACTCAAGCCAAACCCCTTCAGCATAGCCTAGATCAAGCAGTGGGAGGCATTGGTCTCCACGTGACCACAAATAAAACAGAGTGAATATATTTTAAACAAGAAGGAGCCATGTAAATGGAAAAACTCTGCATTTAGTAGACTCGGTCGCAATATTTCATCTACTGAAAGCGATGTCAACATACGACTAACAAAAAAGGAGTCAGCTATTGACAGATTATCGACCATATTGAAAGCTGAGTAAGTACTACTTCATAGATGCACCCTCTGAACGCCAACGAAAAAAAAAGTGATGGGAGGACTCAAAAAATGGTGCGTACAGTTTTGAATAAATCCTAGAAGCAGCACCCCAAAAAGATTAGCTGCACAGCCTCTTCCCTCCTATCTCAGAAACCATCCTAGTTAGACGAACGAGATATGCGCAGTATAGCTAAAGGAAGTAAAGACGAACTTATAAGCGACGTTCCCTAATGGACTCAAACCTATTGACGTGCTGACCGACTAGCAAGGAATTGTATACAACTCTGTGCAGACACTGTATGCAGTCTAGATTACTGACCAGGAGCGATGGATAATAGGGATGGATGGTGAGAGAGAGAGAGAGGTAGTCAGGGAACTCTGTACTGTCAGTGAACTTGATGAAGATGATATATGTATATATATATATATATATATATAGAGAGAGATACAGGTGTGTGTGTGTGTGTGTGTGTGTGTGTGTGTCTGTGTGTGTCTGTGTGTGTATGAATATAAAGATATGAACAAATTAGATATTCATTGGATGAGTTTATAGTTCACTAATCTGCCAACGTTTCGGTTTTTATATTAAACCATCATCAAGGCAATGTTGGTTTGGTTTGGTAGTTTTGGTTTTATGGCATATCTACCTTTGTAGGTTATTTAACGCCAAATCCATTTTTATGCAAATAGATCTATTTCAAACAATTCAGTTTAGCATGAATTCACAGTTTAATTGTTAAAAACATCTCTATTTCAAGCTATTCAGTTTATTCAAATAGTTCTAATTCAGCTAATTCAGTTTAATATAAGTAGAGATTTTTTCTACACACCGTTAGATGTCAAAACAGTTCTATATTAGTGTAAGTAGATTTTAAATGTCAAAAATAGTTCCATTTCAAACAATTCAGTTTAGCATAAGCACACAGTTTAAATGTAAGTACAGTTTAATTGTCAAAAACATTTCTATTTCAAGGTATTCAGTTTAGTCAAACAGTTCTATTTCAAACAATTCAGTTTAGCGTAAGTATGCAGTTAGTTCTCTTTAACCCATAGATAAGGCCTATTAGGTGCTACCATTCCGGGCCGAAGTGGACCTGGGAGCAATGGTAATGAAGGGGTACTCCGCATTCCCCAAAGCTCCAGCATCACTGGAACCTCAGCATCAAATTGTTTAGTGTCATATTCAAGACACCTCTGCAGAAGTTGCAGTTGGTGTATTCTACAGCCCCAGCTGTCTGGTCAAAAGGCAGTATTGATGATTGGTGTTGTATGTTCTAATTCATAATCAATATTTATCATGAATTCCACATTCATAAAAAAAGCGTTTTATCAAAACATAGAGAAGATTACATACCTGAATGAGTAGAAAGCCCGCAATTTTGTGGAGAGCGCTAAAAGGATTGGTCTAACTGCTGTTACTGTCTACGAGAAATCGTAGCACGCCATATTCGCCAACCCATTCATACTTAACAATAAAATACAACCATTCTATCTTATCATAACACATTTACTAAAATACAGCAATTACTGGTAAAAATCAATCCCTGAAACATTAAAACCTATATACACAAATTCATGAGTTGCTATATACAATAGATTATAAGATATGGAATATGGGATGGGATAGATAAAAAAACAAAAAATAAACAAGATAAAGTCCAAAGAACATTTGGTTCCTGTCCGTATAACCCTATTTAGTCTTAAGATCTCTAGTCGGGATTTTAATTTGTGGGTCTATGCTAAAAAGTTGGTGAAATAACTAGGGAAAGATTGCTTACGAGGATTGGAAGGGCAAAAAATTCGTATATAACCAGGAAAATATTTGCAAGGGGGTGATTTTTGGACAGTAGAAAAGGGGGTTGAAAAAATGGTGGTCTCGGGAATCCTGGAAGAGCCATGTTACAAACATACAGCAAACGAAGATATATAACAAAAACTAGCTTACCGGGGGTGTGTTCATAAAGGGGACTCGGACTGTCGCTGCCGTAAGTTGGAAGAGGCAGGAAGGATGATTCGAACGTAGCAGTCTTTCTATCGACCAGATTTACTGTTTTCACCCACCTTTCGTCCAATGTTATGTGATCCAAGCCTTTTCTATCACATCTAAGTTTTTCTCTACACTGATGCCTAAAATAACAAATCAGATGGTAAAAATAAAAAATTATACAGTTATATAATGCAATCTGTCCCATCGTCCAAATCCCCATTCACGTCAGGGCTTGGATCACGAGAAATACTTTTCGTTTAACACCTACCCAGGGGAGATCAAAATTGCTCATGACATAACTAACACCGAACAGCTCTGTTTGGGGTCGATGCAAACTATCACCTACCCGGACCCGTTCGCAGTGGATGAGGGGGGTTACTCATCTATTGTTTTTTTCATTTCACTGTCGCAGAGAGCGTACTCTGGCATGTTTGCAATGTATGCTTTCAAGGCCCTGTCGGCGAAGAGTAACGCGTTCCGGTTATTATGATAACTTAACCCTGGCAACCTATTCCAAGTCACTTCTCTAGCGGGTCCGAAGCGGCACTCTTCACTAACTCTAGATATAGTATCTTTCGAGGCAGTGAAAGGTCACTGGACAGAGAAAGCTTATCAAGAACTCTTCTGTAATTTTGTCTATCCCCACGCTGCAAATTTGCCTAGTCGGCTGGGGCTGTAGAATACACTGACTGCACTTCTGCAGAGGAGTAAGACTCCCCAACGAGTGTCTTGGATAGGACACTAAACAATATGATAGTGAGGTTCAAGTAATGCTGAAGCTTTGGGGAACGCGGAGCACCCTTTCATTGCTATCGTTCCCAGGTCCACTCTGGTTCAGAGTCGTAGAACCTAATTGAGTCCTATCTATAGGTCAAATTGAACTAAACTGCGTACTTATGCTAAACTGAATTACTTGAAATAGAACTATTTTGATGTTTAAACGGCGTACTTACGCTAAACTGAATTGTTTGAAATAGAACTGATTATTTGTGCAAAAATAAATTTAACATTAAACCGACAAAGGTTGATATGCCATAAAATTTAAACAACCAACCACGCTGCATATATATATATATATATATATATATATATATATATATATATATATATTCAACAATTTTATGATCGATATAAGTGATACTTCATGACAACTTCCTCACACTATAAATACTTTTTCTCTTACTTCATTCTGATGATTGTATGAACCTAGTGAAACTTTAAGTAACGGACTTTAAGAGTACTTAATTTGGATTTTGTAGTTTTTAGAACTTTTTTGCCTCAACAGCATCAAACACTTATATATATATATATATATATACTAGCAGAGGTACCCCGTTCACGATTGGACAAAGATTCTATGAACACCAGTGAGTGAGATAAAAAAAATTGAAAGAGAGGAGTAAAGAAAACTAAAGTTGTGTCCTTATTTACTGTTGAAAGTTTTCATCAATTTTATCAGAGTAAAAGTATTTTTTGTATTTAATGAATAGTTACGAAAAACAATGCTTTCGTTTAATCTTTATTATTGTTTTCTTTTATTTCCTCAAACAAAAAGAAACCAAGAAATAAAAATGTGTCCTTACAATAAAAAGAAGCTAAGAATTTAACGTATAAAATTTTTCGTATAAACAATTTCTTTTTCATAAAACATGATTTAAAAAAAAACGCACCCCTTTGTTTGAAACAATTTCATGATTTTTTCAGTTCTCTGAAAAATAATTTTTTTGTTTAGAATTGGTATTTAATTACAAAACATCAATTTTCCTAAAAGTACTATATTCAAATTTCGCCCAATGGTATCCGTGTGATATGTAAACATGGCGGGCCTTATCAAAAACAGAAGACGTTTTTGTACTTATGAAGAACTGTGAAGAGTTCCACAAATTAATTGATTTTCAATTATTGAATTATATCATTTTATCAGTAAAAATCAAAGTCGAAATTTTATACTTTTCCTTATTTTAAAGTGAAGACAATTTTAATGCTCACTAACATTTTCTCTGAATTATATGCCATCACGTACATGTACATACCAAAATAGACGCGACTATGCTATCTATCTTCCTATCTATCTACCTATCTATCAATCATTTTTTGTTTGAAGGTCCAAAGAGAGAAAGAAATATTTTTAAATGAGTTGGTCCACGCAGAGACTTGTGTTTTTTACAATTTTTCTATTTCCTTCTTTCTTACATACGTGTATGTTTCCAGCTTTTTGTTTTCGTCAGAGAATATATGTTGTATACCGTAATACAAATATAAGCTGAGACATAATCAAACATAATATGCGAACTTCAATGAACGAACGAACACATTTCTTTATAAAAATATCTCTCACGCTTTATTCCCGAAAGGGGGATGTTTGTTGTGTGAGAGATGAGCTGGAGACAGGGACAGACTGCTCTATTGATCCAAGTTCTTCTTGTGACCATAGCAGCACTTCTTCCTCATCTTGGCAGGGGTTGCTCAACCGTGGGTCACTGAGGGCCCCAAGCCCACTGTCTGCTGCTGGCTCTCAATTCGGCATCCTATCTTCAACTGACTCGAAACGTCTGTGCACCTGGTTATATTATTGTTTAACGTTCACCTGCTTCCGCTGTTCTTCCGCTTATTTACACTGGTGCATCTCTTGATTGACGGCTCGGTTGAGGGTCAATATATAACACATATATGACACAAGACCTTGGTAACGGGGTATTCAATGAGACTTGAACTCACTCGTGTTTGCAGTTTGAATGGTTTTAAGTTGGTTATGGGTTTATATGGAGGTCACCGCTCTCTTTTTTCTTAGAGTGAGTTTACCTTAGCCTGCATTACTCCTCATTGGTCTTTGATATTTGATATGTTTTTATCATTGTATGTGCGTGTGTGTTAGAGTGGTTTCGGATTTCACTTACAGTTATTTTTTCTCTGTATTTGCGTGAATACGTGTCTTGAGATTTTTTTCTGTGAGTGGTAGTGTGGTTTGAAATTTACTGGTAATTATTTTTTTGCAAATAATGTTTGTGTGTGTAGGTATATACATATATATGTATGTTTGTTTCCCTTTGTGTGTGTGTATGATTCATGTCTTATTCAACTTTGGTTTAAATTTATCGGTAATTTTTTTCTTTTAATTGAAGTAGCGTGTAGCCATGAGTTTGGTATATGGGCATTGTTTTAAATTCGTCTTGACTTTATTCGTAGAGGCGTTTCAATACATTTAATTTTCGATTTTCTGTTATCTTAATATTGCTCTTGTGAAGTGATATTCTTGTATTAAGGGCCTGTGTTGACCCTATGTATATTTCTTTGCACTTGCTACATTCGATTATGTAGACTATGTTTTTTGAGTTACAGCTGAAGTCTTTATTTATTTTGAATTTTCTTTCCGGGTTTTTAAAGATATGAGATTTTCCTTCTATAACTATATCACATGCTCTACATCGTTTATAATTGCATTTGGTTACCCTTGTGTTGTGTTTTCTCTGAATGTAGAAGAGGTGAGTAGTCTTTTAAGATTTTTAAATATGAAAGACCAATTAGGGGTAAAGCACTCTAAGGTAAAAACATTCAAAGAAAAAGAGATGAGTGACCTCTATGTAAACCCATAACCAATTAAAAACCATTCAAAATGTAAACGCGAGTGATTTCAAGTCTCATTGAGTACCTCATTAACAAGGCTTTGTGCCATATATATTCTCTGATGAAAGCAACCAGCTGGAAACATACACGTATGTAAGAACGAAATAAATAAATAAATCGTAAAAAAATACAAATCTCTTTGTGGACCTACCCATTTTGATATATATATATATATAATTTACTTCGGTTTC
>OY757919.1:37916986-37924486 GCA_963585895.1 Sepioteuthis lessoniana | reverse complement strand
TGCAGGGCATAGCTGATGAAGTAAGGATGAACCCATCAGCGATATTCTCTTGTCGACGCTTACACATTGACGTGCCAGCGTTAGCCAACCAGCAAGGACTGGCTTATATCAGCTCTGAGCGGACACAAGATGCAGTTTAGAGGACCTGGATGAAGAGAGAGAGAGAGAGAGAGAGAGAGAGAGAGAGAGAGAGAGAGAATAAGTGATGCCTTGATGATGATAATGATGATATGTCGATATTCAGAGGATGTATTCATCTTTATGTGATAATTAAGAACGTTAAACGTTTCATTATCAAAATAATATTCGAATGATACATTGCATTCTAACATCGCCCAGAAGATGTTTGATAGAAAAATGTGTACGTCGAATATTAACAATGGTATATTACAATATATATAAATAAACACATCTGAATATTTTTTTATTTCTATTTTCATTTTTTACTTACCGTCGGATTTGTGTCCATTTTCTTTCATATATGAGAAGAAGAAAGAAAAAGCTGGAGTTTCTCTCTGCTCTCATCCTCTCGTATTGTCATTCTCTCTCAGCCCCCCCTCTCTCTCCCTCTCTCTCTCTCTCTCTCTCTCTCTCGTCTCTCTCTCTGCGTTAGTTATTTTACACTGCTTTCTTTTTCCATTCATTTTCTCCTTTCTTTATCAGAGGTTTGATTTATTTGTGTAAATGTCCATTTAAAGATATGATATTTTTTTTGGGGGGGGGGAAGTCGGGGGAGGTTAACGTGTATGTTTTTTCTATTTTTCTTTTTTTTTCTTTTTCTGTCTTTCTTGCGGATGAGTCAGCTCATAATTCTTTCTTTCTTTCTTTCTTTCTTTCTTTCTCTACTTAAGAGTGCAGGGACAATCACACGTTTGCTGGATAGCTTTTCTCCCTTCCATTCGTCTTCTGTTAGCTGCTACACCCCCAACCAGTCGCTCAACCAACCGGACCCCGTAAATCCAATACATATATATATATATATATATATATATATATATATACATACACACACACCACACACACACATATATATATATATACACACACACACACATATATATATATATATATATATACACACACACACACACACACACACACACACATATATATATATATACACACACACACACATATATATATATATATACACACACACACACACACACACACATATATATATATATATACAGACACACACACAATATATATATATACAGACACACACACACACACACACACACACACACACACACACATATATATATATATATATATATATATATATATATATATATATATATATAAAGAGACACTCACACACAGGCATACCTATACATTCATTGACATGCGCACAACTAAGTACAAAATAAAAAAAACGAAAACAAAACCCACTTCTTCCTCCCCACGACACGCAGCCATCTCCGACATCACCCCAACACTTTGATAACCACCCCACCTCGATGTCCCCCACACCGTCATTCTGCCTCCGCCACTCACATCACTGTGAGCTGGAGGAAATGTTGACCTCGGAGAATGTGACGTCGAGAAGAGGAGGTTGAAGGGTATTTTGATGGTGCTGTGATTGTCTCTTTCATATTGTCATTGTGCAGATTATTAAAAATGCAAAGCTTGTGAGGGAGGAGGCGGTGAACTGGTAGAGCTGGCAGCGGCGGCGGTGAAAATCATTTACTTTCCTAACATACCAAATATGGTATTACTTATTACTATCATTATGCTCCTAATAAGTATAGGCTTAAAATATTTACTAAAGTCATATATATCAACAAGCGTGTGTATATTCAGGAGTTGGACAAAATAATGGAAACACCCTAGAATCTTAGTATCATAATTTTGAAACTCCTATAAAAGTATCAAACGTTTGTTATTTTTGTTTTTGTATTTATCATTAATTTTTCTCGTCTTATTTTACGAAAATTGTTGCACTTTTTTTTTACAAATGTCATCAGAAGAAATTAATCAAAATTCGTTAAAATAGTGGCTACACCGACTGCATCTCTGCAAAGGGGTAAGACTCCCCCAATGAGTGTCCTGGAAATTACACTAAACAATCTGACTGTGAGGCTTCAGTAATGCAGGAGCTTTGGGAAATGTGGAGTACCCCTACATTACCATTGCTCCCAGGTCCACTGTGGCTCGGAGTGGTAGCACCTGATAGGGTCTTATCTATGGGTTAAATAGAACTAAACTGTATACTTATGCTAAACTGAATATTTTGAAATAGAACTGTTTTTGCATTCAACTTTGTGTAAACAAAAAACTGTACTTAAGCTAAATTGAATCGTTGGAAATAGAACTGTTTTTGACATTTAAACTGTGTATTTATGTTAAACTGAATTGTTTGAGATAGAACCGTATATATGTACACAAATGGATTTGGCATTAAATAACCTAACATGGTTGATATACCATAAAATCAAACCAAACCAAACCAAATCAAACGAAATCATTTTAATGATTGATCTACCAGGCTTTAAAAGAGGTCAAATTGTTGGTATAAAAAAAACCACCGAATTATTTGGTGTAGAAAGGAGTACTGTCTCGAAAGAAATTACAACATTTGAGAAAGAAAAAAAAAAAAAACCCTCATTGTTTCAAAAATCTGGAAGAAAGTGAAAGCTGTCCGATAAGGACCGTCGAAATCTTATGCGAAGTGTTAGGAAGGATCGCAAGAATACAGCACCGAAAATTACAGCCAAGCTCAATGAACATCTCGAGAACACTGTTTCCTTAAAAACTGTAAGAAGGGAGTTGTACAAAGCCGGATTTCGCGAAGGTTTTCCAGAAGGTGTTTTGGTGACCGACGATTTCTTCGAACTTTCAATTCTTGCCATAGATTTTCAAAGAGGTTGTAGCAAATCTTTAACAAATTAATGCAAAAATAACTGCCAAGTGTATGATTATCTTGTTCGTGGCACAAATTACGGTCGAAAAAGCTGATCCATTATTTAGATGTAATGGTACATCTGATTGGTTGTATAGTTGCTAGGCAATGGCGATGTAGAAATAGGTATTTTCGGGCGAGAATTCAGGCCGCCCTAGTAATGTGAAGTACGAGACATCATTCTTCCTATCAACCACCCTTCTCATTAGTTTTGTCCCCATCGGATTATTCAATTCTACCAAAATTGAAATTCATACTGAAAATGATAACGAGTGAAGATATAGACGGAGATGCGCTTAGAAATCTGTGCATTTTTCCACAAAACGACTTTCAGAATAAATTCTGCTGGAAAACGCAAATTTCCCTCTTGGAGACTGGTTACTGAGTAAAAGTACAAATCTGATTAAGGGGTGGCTTTGTATTTACCCGACCCCCTACGGAGAGGATGGAATACAAAGTCAGTTTTGAAGTGGAGTTCAGATGGTTCGAATTTAGAGCTTTCGTTCTCTGAGAATGATTGCCAAAACCAAAGCCAGATAACTCAATTTACCCAATTATTTACCCGTAGCTGGATGGAAGAAAAGAGGGATTCAGGCATTTACTGAGAACATTACAACAAAGTGAAACGCAAACAGTGTCGTCTAGGATTTGAACTCGGTACATCAGGATTTAACATTGCCGGATTTATTTATTGAGAAATCAATTAATTTTTCTTTAAAAAGTCTTCTTTCTTTTAGCACACATATACATACACTCTGAGGCCGAGTCGGCTGGGGTTATAGAATACACCGACTGCATCTCTGCAAAAGTGGCAACCTCCCGTCAACGAGTGTCCTGGATATAGCACTGATGGTACTATTTACCAATCCCTCCGCTCGGGCAGGATATGACACAAGGTCAATTTTTAAGCGGAGTTTAACAGGTTTCAATTCAGAGTTTTCCTTCTCCTAGACTAGTTGCCTAACCAAGGCTGAAGAACCTAGTCAGTCCTACTATTTACCCATAGCTGGAGGGAGAATAATTGGATTCATACCTTTCCCAAGGGTATTAGTGCTATGTGAAATGCAATCAGTCTCGTCCAGGTTTGAACTCGAGTCGCCGTGTCCATTTCCTACGACGATAACGACTACACCACAGGCAATTCCTCTTGGGAGATATAGCACTGATGGTGAGGCGCCAGTAATGCTGGATCTTTGGGGAATGCGGAGTACCCCTTCATTGCCATCGCTTCCAATCATCTCCTAAGTGGTAGGACCTGAAAGGGTCCTATCTAGGGTCAAATAGAACTGTTTGACATTTAAACTGAGTGCAAACAGATGACTTATGTTAAATTGAATTGTAAGTGATACATAACAATAGTTGAAAACATTGAATAGTGTACAAACAAATAATTAATTGTAAATAGAATTATTCTTCCAAGCAGTGATCGTATTGATACTGCTATATGGATGCACTACATGGACGCTAACTAAACAGCTGGAGGAAAAGCTTGACGGCAATTACACAAGAATGCTGCGAGCAATATTGAACAAGTCCCGGAGGTAACACCCCACAAAGCAGCAGCTGTACGGCCACCTACCACCCATCACGAAGACTATCAAAGTTAGACGAACTAGACATGCAGGACACTGCAGAAGAAGTAGGGATGAGCTCATAAGTGATGCACTCCTATGGACCCCTTCACATGGCCGAGCAAAAGCAGGGTTACCAGCTCGAACCTACATACAGCAGCTCTGTGACGATACGGGGTGTAGCCCTGAGGACCTGCCGGAAGCGATGAACGATAGGGAGGGGTGGCGAGAGAGGGTTAGGGATATCCGTGCTGATGACACGACAAGATGATTGTACCATACCCATGATACAGATATGCGAAACGTACATAGAATGTTCATAACATATATACATAGAACATAGGAATCTCGAAACACGAAAAACACGATATCTGGTGGGAAACTTTTTATTACCTTTGAGTTTAAAGGTTCTTCGACATAAGGAGAGTGATACACATTCTTTCTATTCTGGCTTTTCCATCTGCCCCCTCCCCAACACGTGTGGCACCCGCCACAAGGCCACTGGCCGGGCTTCGACGAGCAAGCGAAAGCCAACCGTCTTCTCCCGAGGCAGAACTCAACTCAACTGACTTTTTCAAAATCCCCCAAATCCTCCACGCGCTTCCGATACTAAGTCTAACGTAAAGTTGGGCGGGTTTCGATCCCAGCTTCAAGCGTCCTACGTGTCTAGCCCCACTGAAGAGTTTTGATACAACGAAACAGTCTGTCTGTGGATGAAATATATATATATATATATATATATATATATGTATAGCAAAACACATGCACACACACACACACACATATATATACATATTCACGAATGAAAAGTTTTGAAATATATATATATACTGCAAAACACAAACACCCACATATATATATATATACATACATCTGTCAAAAATTATATATATATATATATATATATTGCAAAATTCTTACTCGTACACACATATATACATATATGTATATATATACATGTGTCAAAAGCTTTGTGACACACACACACAAACATACATTCTTTACACACACACACACACACACACACGTGTGTGTGTGTGAAGAATAAATGAAAAAGTGGATAAATCAAACACTTATAACGGGATAAGTAGTAATATTTCGTTCTTTATTCAATGAAGAACTTCTTCAGACTAAAATTTATATGAGTTTTTCTATATTTTAGCAATTGAGGAAAATAATTGAAAATGCAAAAAAAAAAAAAAAAAGGTATAAAGATAGGGAAAGGGTCTAAAGACAAAAGTCAGTGTCCACGCAAAGCTGATGAATGTAAGTTTTTGCTGATCGGCCAACATTAGTTTATATATGTTTTTGGACTATTGTCCGTCCGTGTTTAATTATAAAAATGCTTTACCTTATTATAGATTAGATTTTCATATCGTCGACAACCTGTTGATAGCTTTATATGCCTTTTCAATGTGTATGTATGCATCACTCTCAGTAGATGAGATACACCTACCGAGGTATGTGGAATGGTCTTCTAATCTTAGAAGCTTGCCATTTAATGTGGAGACGCCACCATCTTGTTTAAAACTCATGAACTTTTTTTTTTGCTAAGTTTACTTAGAGACCTATGCCTCTTGCTGTCTGCTCCAAGCTTAGTAGCAAATATTCAGCTTGAGCTGGTGTATATGGAAAAAGTGCACAATTATCTGCGTTGTCTACATTCATGATTGCTTCCGTTAAATATAGTCTATTTCTTGCATTTTTTTCGTGTAAGACACTTTTCTTTCATTAGTCGTATTGAAGTTTGTCGTACCTAATCTTGGTAGATTATAAATTGAAATTGGCTCATATATCTTGCCCAGTCGGCTGGGGTTGTAGAATACACTGACTGCACCTCTGCCGAGGGGTAAGACCCCCCCCAATCAGGGCCCTGGATATGACACCAAACAATCTGATGGTGAGATTCCAGTGATGCTGGGGCTTTGGGGAATGCGGAGCACCTCTTCATCGCCATTGCTCCCAGGTCCACTCTAGTAGCACCTGATAGGGCCCTATCTATGGGTTCAATAGAACCAACGACATACTTATGCTAAACTAAATGGTTTGACTAAATTGAATAGCTTGAAATAGAAATGTTTTTGACAATTAAACTGTACTTACATTTAAACTACGTGCTTATGCTAAACTGAATTATTTGAAATGGAACTGTTTTTTGACATTGAAACTATACTTACACTAAACTGATTTGTTTTATATAGAACTGTTTTGGCATTTAACTGTGTGTGAACAAGGTTTGTACTTGTACTGGACTGAGTTGGATGAATTGGAACTGCTTGAATAAACTGAATAGCTTGAAATAGAAATGTTTTTTTCACAATTAAACTGTACTTACACTTAAACTGCGTACTTATCCCAAACAGAATTGTTTGAAATAGAACTATTTTCATAAAAATTGATTTGGCTTTAAATAACCTACAAAGATTGATAAACCAACCAACCAACCAACCAACCAAGCTAATATATCTCGTTACAAGACTTCAGCGACTATGTCAAATATATCAGTAATATTTCTTTAAAGTAAGGTTCGATTTGGTAGCTTCCGACATTTTGACGAGGTCATGAAGATAACAGAACACACTAGACTGTGAAATGCAGAGTCTGCCTGATACTCTCCGAGTACTACTCAATGGAATTTCTTCTATGACTTCGAGCACAGCCCGGAAATCCATGCTTTTAGACCCGCTGATCTTAACTAAAGATCGATTTTCTTGGGGCCTGAGCAACATTTCTTAATCTTCTTACTGGGCTGGGGGGGGGTCATCGTGGTGTAATGGTTAAAGTGCTGGACTGTGGAATCGTAGAAAGCGAGTTCGAACTCCAGTCACATTATAAAAAAATACCCTTGGGTAAAGTATGAACCCCGCTGTCCTCCCATCAATAGGGTAAATAGTACCGCTACTCTTCTTCTAGAAGGATAATTTTGGTATTAAATAACCCAAGAAGTTTTTTCATGGGAGGCGTTTTGATCCGGTTCGAACCTGTAAAGTACAATTTTTCGAATTTGACAACATTGAGCGTTCA
>OY757919.1:37866986-37914486 GCA_963585895.1 Sepioteuthis lessoniana | reverse complement strand
AGTATAGAAGAAAAGAAAAGATGTTCATTACTATGACGAGAAAAATATGTTTATTAGAATAAAGAAATTGATGACAAAGATTATTTGTTGAAAATGTATTCAAATAAACAAATTTTAGTTACAGAATGTAATATATGCAACATTCATTAAAGAAATAGACATCTGTTAGTGAAAAAACGAATTAAAACACGCCGTTTAACCAACATTTACCATAGCGATGATGATGACGTCGGCGACGGCTATAATCTACTATCCCCCTCTCTCTTCCTCTCTCTCTCTCTCTCTCTCTCTGTCCCTCTCCCTCTTCCCAAGACAGCTGTCAGCAGTCACATTGTGCTAATTTTTTTGAGCACGGTATTTCGAGTTGCTCTTGCTATTGGCTACAGCCAAAAGCGGATTTCTCTAACATTACTGTTATTATAAGGGTCTTGTGCTGGGCACAGATTACGCGTGTTCAACATTATAACCGATTTTATGGGATGTTCAATGGATCTGACGGTGGCCGGACAAAGACCATCCGTTCAAAACAGCATCGTTGTATTATTCCCAGATATATTTATGAACTTTTGGCTACTTACTTATCGAAACTTGAATAGATACGTAATTTAATTGAGATCAGATTAAGTATGTTTGCTTGAAATTAATGGATGATTTTTAATCCATTTTGAATAACATTGACCGAGTTATTGGTCGTGCCGGACACGAGTAGCACTAGTCCCATCTCCGCCCCTGATATATATATATATATATATATATATATATATATATATATATATATATGGGAAATCAACTGATTTCCATACTAAAAAAGGGTTAATTATTGTGCAAAATAAATAAGGCTCTGTAACCTGTATTTTTGTATTTTATAACCAATCAGCGTGTACACACTTGTTTAAAAATTTCTTTGAGATTTCGGAGATGACAACATTTGAAAAAATTTCATGGCTAGTGAGAAGTAACCACCAGCTATTGGTTGACAGTATAGATATAATTTTGATTGCTTGCTTGTTTTGTTTTACGGCGTATCAACCCATTTCAGGTTATTTAATGCCGAATTAAGTCATTTTGATAAAGTTTCAAACAATTCAGTTTAATATAAGTACAGTTTTGTTTACACGCAGTTTAAATGTCAAAAACAGTTCTATTTCAAACAATTCAGTTTATCATGACTTCTACAATAGAGGGTTTTTTGTTTGCACTCAGTTAAATGAAAAACTGGTAATTTCAAACAATTCAGTTTAGTGTTATCACAGTTTAATTCTATTTGACTCATAGATTGGGCCCTATCAGGTACTACCACTCTGGGCCACATTGGACCTGTGAGCAATGACAATGAAGGGGTACTCTGCATTCCCAAAAGCTCCAGCATTACTGGAGCCTCATCATCAGATTGTTTAGTGTCCAGCCGACTGGGCCATATTGTTTTGAGTTCGTAAGTGTAGAGGAAATGACTTCTGAACTTGATTTGAACAATAGCGTATTCAAGATGTATTTTTAGGACAGAAATCGATTTGGATTGTGAGATGTGCATAGACTATACAGTTATTTTAAATCACAAGTTATTTGCTGTTTGAACTGCGAAGAGAACAGATTAATTCTTATTGAAAGAATGAGAGCACAAATGTAATTTCAATAGTAGTCAGCCGAGTGAAAACACCGGCTCATATATCTTAGCATTCATTAGTGTATGACTCCAGCGTTTCACTAAGTTGCTAAAGTTAACTGAAGATTGACACACCTATAATCACCCCAGACTCTGTATTCTGTTTTGTATAACTACAGATGCTATCTAATAATTAATTGTATTACACTTGATATGGAAAAAGGCGAGTTTTTCGAAGATCGTGAAGATTTTGCTGCCCTGGAGAGAGACTATTGTGACGCGAAAAATCTACTTTTATCCCAGAACGGGACTTTATTTTCGCATGTGTGAAGACGGGGCAGGTTGGCACTTGATCCCTTGCAGAATAAGTCCTCGTTCAGAGTTTATCCTCAGGCATATTATATGGGGGACTAATTTATGGCTAGACTGACCGCCGCTGGCAAGGGGTTCCCAAATTTCACACTATCCGCACACCCACCAAGGCCACTAGACTTCCTCCCCTAGAACAATGGAACATATGGACCTCTAGGTTTAGACGTAATAATATTAATTATAGTAGTCGGCAATTCCAGTTTCCCGTGTGATATTTTAAAGGAATTTATAGGGCAATTTTAAGCGAGCATATCATAAGGCGAATAGAAGCTGAAAAAGAAAAATGATTTAACAAATTCGTAGCAGACTCAACAAATAACAACTTCAAGCACGTGGGAACATTAAAACATATCAGTCCTTTTTACTACACACAGATATACACTTTCAACGTATCAAATATATCATAAATGGATAGTACATGAGCATAAATGTCTTTCTTCTTTTCTTTTCTTTCGTTTTAAGTCTTTCTTCAACTTGAGAGAGAGAGAGAGAGAGAGAGAGGGGGGTATATAAAATTGGGTATAAGGAGAAACAGTCCCAAAGTTTACTTATCTTATTTCGAGGGATTCCTGTGGAGAATCTTTCTTCTTTTACGGGCTCTTCTTTTACCCGGAGTTCTTGGCTTTAGTTCCGTCCGCCACGAACCCTGTCCAACAACTAACTTTCTCTTTTCCTTTTTTCGCTGACGGGAAGAAGGTGCCACTTCCGTTTTAGGGTCCCAGCCAATCATTTGGCTTCTACCTTCTTCCTTCCCGTGTCAGGCGATCCGAGTGAGGTCACAGAGTACCAACATCCGCTGGTCTCCACTCTGACCCACATTCTTTACTTTGACGGCTTGCTACTGTTAATTCACGCACGGGGAATAGTAGTAATCTTATTTTTATCTTCTCAGTGGGACACCACGTGACACTATGAAGAAATTGGTCTTGGTTTCATAAATATTGAAGAGGAAGATAACGAAATTGAATATTAGAAAATTATCAGCCCGAAAGCCCAAAGAAATATAATATTTTTCTATGATTTTTTTCTGTTAAAATTAAGTGAAAGTCTTAGGATTTGTTTATATTGAATCAAACGGCATTATTTATTGATTATATTGAATCAAAAGGCATTATTTATTGTTTATATTGAATCAAACGGCATTATTTATTGTTTATATTGAATCAAACGGCATTATTGTCCTTCTAGAGAAAGGGCCGACTTATCCTGTTCAGATCATTCGTCACCAAAAGAGATTGCCACCGATTATTGGTTTGGGAAACACCCGTTTCCTAGGCCTGTAAGAATCATAACCCTTTTTGAATATCCAACGAGATGATTGACGACTGAGCCTGTGCCCTCTGGACAGTTTCGAATTGTAAACGTCCGGCCATTTTTGATAGCTGTGCAGAGAATGTGAAATTTTACAAGGGGTTCGAACTGAGCTGAGTGTCGATCAGAAATACGACGTGTTTGGAGTAGAGAGGGTTGACTTTATACGTTTTTGTTTAAAATACATGATCTCTATTTCATTTGTATTCAGTGTAATGTCTCCTGTTTATTGCTTCAGGCTATGTAGCTTGGATTCAGCTTGGACAGGTGTATTTGTGAGAAGCGTTAGATTATCTGCGTAGTTTGCATCTGTCATAGGTTCTGCAGTATATCGTCTGCTCCTTGCATTTTTTTGTATGAAATCATTTTCTTTTATTAGATCTATTTAAACTTGAAGGATCTAATCTTGGCATATCATCAACAGATATGACGCTAATGTATCTCCTTGCAAGACTCCAGCGACAATGTCAAAGAAGTCGATGTCGCCATCTGGTGAGCGAATAATTGCTTTAATTGTCATAATGCAATAAAAGCAATGGTTTCTTTGGGGAGTCCATATGCTAGTAGAGTTTACTCCATCTTTCTTCGATGTATATATATATATATATATCATTACCTAATAGTTAGTAGAGTGTTCGCCGATGGCCCTGGAGATCGGGATTAATCCCACATTGTGTCATACCAAAAAGTCAAAAAATGGTACTTAATATCTCCTTGCTTGACACTCAGCATCATAAGGTACGTATCAAGATTAAATTGGAGCAATTCAAGGCAAGGAGTATCGCTCTTCCTTATTGCTCGGTGTAGTAGCAATTGAAAAGGGAACCTTCGAGTCGCCCTCGACTATGGTCGCCAACTTTACTTTTTAAAATCATTGGTCACCTATGTAAATAAAGAAAGTCAGGAGTTCTCAACTGTATAAAAGATTCTTTTGTTCAAAAAGATAATTTGAACTTGAATATAGAATGGTGTGTCGTTTTCCTATGTAATTTAGTGTTGTCATATCGTCAAATAATTAAAACAAATGATTTCTTATTGAAAACTTGTAAATTGACTGCGCATGAGAATTTCACGGTAATTAAATCCACGTTCAGTGGATTGAATTGTCAAATGCAATATCATAGAATAAATACTTCATTGCTGGAAAGTTGTAAATACTAAAATTATAAGAACACACACACACACACACACACACACACACACACACACACATATATATATATATATATATATATGGATTATACAAAGACGCTGAACCTTGACCTGACATTCTCAGGAACAGACGGAAAAACATCAAAGTCTGGTGATATTGTAAGATACTGCCGCGGGCGTCTGTTAATGATTAGGATGTTTTAGCTCCGAAGACATGCCTCATTTAAGAGTCATTATCTGATAAAGGTTTTCTTGAAGAACTTATTTTTTGGTATATATATATATATATATATACACACAAGAAATTAAAATATAATAATTAGATATATATACAAGAAATAAGTATGTACATATATATATATTATTTGAAATTAAAATCTTACTCCCTATTCTAAAAATCATTTTAACTTCTTTAAGGTTTTCTGGACAGCGTTTGAACACTTTTTTATTTAACAAACATTTTGAAATATTTTGATTGGTTTGGTTGGTTTGGTTGGTTTTATGGCATATCAACCTTTGTAGGTTATTTAACGCCAAATCCATTTTTATGTAAATAATCTGTTCTATTTAAAACAATTCAGTTTAGCATAAGTACACAGTTTAATTGTCAAAAACATTTCCATTTCAAACTATTCAAGCATTTATATGCAACAATTCAGTTAAGTGTAAATACAGTTTTAATGGCGAAAAACAGTTCTATTTGAAATAATTCAGTTAAGCATAAGCACGCAGTTTAAATGTAAGTACGGTTTAATTGTGAAAAACATTTCTATTTCAAGTTATTCAGTTTACTAAAACAATTCATTTTAGCATAAGTATGCTGTTAGTTCTATTTAACCCTATCAGGTGCTACCACTCCGGGCCAGAGTGGACCTGGGAGCGATGGCAATGAAGGGGTACTCCGCATTCCCCAAAGCTCTAGCACAGTGGGAACCTCCCCATCAGATTGTTTAGTGTCATATCCAGGACACTCGTTAGGGGGGGTTCTTACCCCTCTGCAGAGGTGCAGTCAGTGTATTCTACAGCCCCAGCTGACTGGGCAAAAATATTTTGATTATCCTCTTGTTGACGATATATATATATATATATATATATATACAATACCACTGCAAGAGTCGGATACGACACAAGGTCAATTTTTTAGCGGAGTTTAACAGGTTTGAATTCAGAGTTTACTTTTTCCCAGACCGGTTACTATATCAAGGTTAAAAAGCCAGTCCTCCCTACTATTTAGTCATCGTTGAAGGGAGAATAGTTGAATGCATACCTTTCTCAAAGACAATAGCGGTATTTGCAATATATATAAATTTATATATTTATATACATAGGTTCAGCAGTAGCGGTTTGTTAGAAGCAGACACAGCCTGCTACAAAACCCGAGGGATTGACAAATAAGTGCGCTACCTCGACAGCGGCCAAGTGGAACAGAGGGATTTTTCTGACCTAGCAGGACAGGTGACGTGAGTACGGATTTTTCTTTGGTGCCAGTAAGTCTATCTTTCAGGTATGCAGGGATTTTGGTTTTTGTTAGAGGCTTCTAGAACTGCTGATTTTTTGGTATGTACTTTAAAAAAATTATTCAATTTTTTTCTACTCCCCAATATATATATATATATATATATACATATGTGTGTGTGTGTGTGTGCGTGTGAGTGTGTGTGTGTATTAACTCAGAAAAAATAGAAAATATAATCAAATTATGCTGATATTTTGCGAGAATCCTCGGTAAAAATATGAGTACTCAACATAACCAGGTACCACGGGTTATTATTATAGTAACCGCTGAATCTTTTTTTATATAAAAGTAAAGTTGGTGCTACTCTTTTTCCTGGATTGCTCCACTTTACCCTCGATATGCACTTTATATTGTTGAGTGTTAAGCAAGGATGTATCAAGAATCACTTTTAAAGTCTTTGGTCTGACTCGATCTGGGATTGAATCCAGATCTCCCGGACCATTGGCGAACACTCTACTCACTAAGCCAATGTATATAATCAGTGCAATATCTTAGGAAATTCTAATGCACATTTTCTAGAATCAGAATCTTTTACCGACTATCCACCATAAATTAATGATAATGATAATAATGAAATTGCCCAATCGGCCGGGGCTGTTGAATAGGCCGACTGCACCTCTGCAGAGGGATAAGACCCCTCCCCCAATGAGTGTCCTGGATATGACACTAAACAATCTGATAATGAGGTTCCAGTTATGCTGGAGCTTTTGGGAATCCTGAGCACCCCTTCATTGCCATTGCTCCCAGGTCCAGTCTGGCTCGGCGTGGTAGCACCTGATAGGGCCCTATCTATGGGTTAAACAGAACTACTTCTGCTAAGATGAATTGTTTGACTAAACTGAATAGCTTAAAATAGAAATGTTTTTGTCAATTAAACTGCTTGCTTATGCTAAACTGAATTATTTGAAATAGAACAGTTTTTGACATTGAAACTGTACTTACACAAAACTGAATTGTTTAATATAAAACTGTTTTGACATTTAACTGTGTATAAACAAAATCTGTACTCATACAAAACTGAATTAGCTGAATTAGAACTGCTTAACTAAACTGAATAGCTTGAAATAGAAATGTTTTTCACAATTATACTCTACTTACATTTAAACTGCGTGCTTTTGCTTAACTGAATTCTTTGAAATAAAAATGATTATTTACATGAAAATGGATTTGGTTTTAAATAACCTACATAGGTTGATATGCCATAAAACCCAAACAACCAGCCAAATACTAAAAACAATGATAATAAAAGAAAACGTCCATCTTCGTTTGCAATTCGTTTAGTGATGATGGAGTCATTTTTAACGACGATAATTCGTCTTGTCACAGAGCTAATTGAATCTTTTCTTCGGGAAAGGCATTTAAAATCAATGACATGGGCAGCGAACACTCTGGATCTAAATCCAATTGAATTTTTATTGTGGAATTAAAAATAGTTTATGTGCAGGCTTCCATCCACCAAAGAATATCTATTAACTGCCATTTGGGAAAGCTGTAACCACTTTGATAAAGAATATCTCTTTAAATAAGAGAAATCCAGACACTGAAAGAATTAAGACTCTTTTAAAAGCTCTATAAGTGGCAACTAAGTATTAATTCCAGTATTTTTGTCTTTGAGCTTCACAATCAGATTGTTTAGTGTCATATCCAGAAAATTTCTTGTGGCGAGGGGTATCTTCTTACCTCTCTTCAGAGATGCAATTGGCGTATTCTACGACTGGGCTGAGTGTGTGTTCGTTTGTGTGTGTGTGTACACGCTTTCGGTGTTTTTTATGGCTTGTACATTCAGTGAAAACCATGGATAAACAGATTTTCCATCCGCTGTGAGATAGTTTAACAAAACAATGAATTCTTTTCCAGGGATTTAAAAAAGATTTTTTTTTTAAATTCTATTCTATTTTATTTTTTAAAACGTTATTTTATTTATTTCTTTATTCTACTATTCTGGGTAAAAGGCGTGGCTTACCTGTTCGGAATTAAAAAAACCATATCCACTTAAAAATAGAAAAAAAAAACGACTTTATCTTACTGTGAAGTCAATCAATGAGGTCAGATATTTTCCATGACCAGCGAGTTTTTCAGAGTGAAATGCAGTGTTATTCCCATTAATAGCATCTCTCGGCCCATCTCCTCTCCAAGAACATGTAGCAGGTTTTACTGAACTATATTGATTCAACAGCAAGGGACTGATCCCCAAGGAATGACCAAGATGAATGACGAGTCTCTGACTGCCCTTCTGTTTACATATGGCCGCGGGAAAAAGGTGAATTCATACCTTTTTCGTTTGCTAAAAACAACATCAGTAACAAGAACAAATGTACTATTGCCCCACTGTCAAAAATATCAACGGAATTCAAATCTCCTGTAGAAACAATTACCATGGAGGGAAGGTCACACAGAACACTGATCCGCCCACCAATTCTCAAAACAGAAAAACCCATACCACAATTCCAAAACCAACGACACAGTGAACAAGGAAAAACGAAAACCGATTCTGACTACTCGAACCTTTCTATTTATCCAAAATTAATCATATTCATAATTCATAGAACAAAAACAAGTGAAAATATCAACCTCTTCATCATCTCAATCTAGAGACCCCTTCTACATCAAGAAAAAACTCTCTCAAAAAGGAAGCATATTAAACCAGACCATACAAGCAGCTCGCAACGATCAGTTAAAGCCTTAAGTAGGACGTATAATGTAGTAAGTACACATTTTGAAACCCACCACATAATTGCAAACCTTAATTACGAAGATGTATAAAAAATATAAGATACTTCAACAAAACAAGATGATCTACTAAGTATATACCTGTAAAACAACATTGTTCGCAACGAAACAAGACAATCTACAAAGTATATACCTGTAAAACAACATTGTTCGCAACGAAACAAGACAATCTACAAAATATATACCTGTAAAACAACATTGTTCCCAAAGAAACAAGACAATCTACAAAGTATATACCTATAAGGCAACATTGTTCGCAACGAAACAAGACAATCTACAAAGTATATACCTGTAAAACAACATTGTTCCCAAAGAAACAAGACAATCTACAAAGTATATACCTGTAAAACAACATTGTTCCCAAAGAAACAAGACAATCTACAAAGTATATACCTGTAAAACAACATTGTTCGCAACGAAACAAGACAATCTACAAAGTATATACCTGTAAAACAACATTGTTCGCAACGAAACAAGACAATCTACAAAGTGTATACCTGTAAAACAACATTGTTCGCAACGAAACAAGACAATCTACAAAGTATATACCTGTAAAACAACATTGTTCGCAACGAAACAAGACAATCTACAAAGTGTATACCTGTAAAACAACATTGTTCGCAACGAAACAAGACAATCTACAAAGTATATACCTGTAAAACAACATTGTTCGCAACGAAACAAGACAATCTACAAAATATATACCTGTAAAACAACATTGTTCCCAAAGAAACAAGACAATCTACAAAGTATATACCTATAAGGCAACATTGTTCGCAACGAAACAAGACAATCTACAAAGTATATACCTGTAAAACAACATTGTTCCCAAAGAAACAAGACAATCTACAAAGTATATACCTGTAAAACAACATTGTTCCCAAAGAAACAAGACAATCTACAAAGTATATACCTGTAAAACAACATTGTTCCCAAAGAAACAAGACAATCTACAAAGTATATACCTGTAAAACAACATTGTTCGCAACGAAACAAGACAATCTACAAAGTATATACCTGTAAAACAACATTGTTCGCAACGAAACAAGACAATCTACAAAGTGTATACCTGTAAAACAACATTGTTCGCAACGAAACAAGACAATCTACAAAGTATATACCTGTAAAACAACATTGTTCGCAACGAAACAAGACAATCTACAAAGTGTATACCTGTAAAACAACATTGTTCGCAACGAAACAAGACAATCTACAAAGTATATACCTGTAAAACAACATTGTTCGCAACGAAACAAGACAATCTACAAAGTATATTAGATGCCGCTTATGTATTTTCTATATGTGCACTATATGACCATATTTGCATAGCACATGTGTGTGTGTGCAAATATGCATATTCATAAGCAGGCAGGGGAACTTCACCGAAACGTCCCTGAATAATATTCTTCCACTATCATACAAAAAGTTGATATCCCATTAAACACCGACCAACCATGCAAGCATCTAAATATACATCAACTAATTCCCCTCCAAGGACATGTCGCAGAGCATGAATAATAATAATAATAATAATAATGATAAAACTCTTCTACTTATATAAAAAAACAAATTCAGTCGATGTTGAAAAGTTCACGGGCCGACCAAGAAAGAAATCAAAATCTTTTTCCTTGCCTTTTTTTAAAAAACTTTTTTGATAAGGAATTTTACCAGAGGTTAGAGGAAGAATTAGCGGGAAATTGGAGCCAATTATTCCTCTTACCGCTCGTAAAATTCATTTCTCCTGTAAATTACCCTTCTACCTATTCTTCATATAAATGTATATGAGCCGTCATTGTGTTTGTCATTTCCTTGTTCGTTAACCCCGAAAATAGCTATCGTTGGGGGCTGAAAGTAATTGGGGAAAATACGGTGCCTTCCTATATTCAAAAATCGAACGGTGTATACAAAAACTTAAACGGATCATTCATAAAATAGGCAAAAACGAAGTGGCTGTCCTATTTAATCACACACACACACACACACACACACACACACACACACATATATATATATATATATATATATATATATATATGCCTATGCGCGAGTGTGTGCAACTTTTATGGTGCTCGATCGACAAACTCTTTCTGTCGGTCTCATAGTAGCCTGACATATTTCTCGTTTAGTCAGGTAATCAACCGGAAAGAAGTCAAAATTGTCGTCCAGCTGCTTTGATAGGGATGGGAGTGATTGAAACGCACTTTCATCCACTCTTATTGAAACGTTTATCCAGGTTGTTGAAACAAAAAGCAACAATAAAAAGCAAAAACAAAACAAAAAACCCAAAGGAAACTAGTAATACAGAAATTATCAAAATGAAGAGTGTATCGACCCTGAGTGTTGGGATAAAATGCCCTGAAGCCTAGTGCTTTTAAATACACCGACTGCATCTCTGCAAAGGGGTAACTCCTTCCTCGAACGAGTCTCTTGGATATAATATTAAACCATCTGATTGAGAGGCTCTAGTCATGGAGCTTTGAGAAATGTGGAGTACCATTTCATTGTCATTACTCTTAGGTCCACTTTTATTCAGACTGAGTACCTGTCAGATTATCATATCTGGCTCAAATAGAACTGTTTAATCATTTACTATACTTGAAACCATTTAACTGTGTGCAAATGAAACTATTTGTGTTTGATAGCAATAGTGAAACCATTTAACTGTGCAAATAGAACTACTAGTGTTAGATTCCAATATTTGAAACCATTTAACTTTGTGCAAATAAAACTATTTATGCTAAATGAGAATACATTAAATAATTTAACTGTGTGCAAATAAAATTATTTGCGTTAGATTCTAATATTTGAAAGCATTTAACTGTGCACAAATACAATTATTAGTGTTATATAAAAATGCTTGAAAACATTTAACTGTGTGCAAACAATAAACAGCAACTGTTGGAACCGTTTAACTGTATCCAAGCAGGGTTGTTTAAAAGAATGTTACCCACAAACTTCGCTTAAAAATCAGATATAATGTATGTATCAATAGAGTTTGGCTTTAAATAACCATCAAGAATTGCTATGTCATTAAACCAAATAACCTAACCCCAAAACTACTGTTACAACAGTTATGATAATAATGAACAATACACAAAATGCTTCCTGCCTAACTGGTTACTATTGCTGGTGAATCTTGGTTAAACCAGCTATTTTATCTGCAAATGAGTTCATGCCTTTTTACTTGAGTGGTAGTGCAAAGGGAAGACTAACTGTCTTTGAAAAGGTTTAAACTCGGCTTGCCAGTTCTGTTTTCTCTGCTGTTAATCGTGAGGCCATGTAAATCTCCAAGATACTCCATCGTTTTTTTCATTTCGAAAAATAACACTTTATTCAAAGAAAAAAAAATGGTGAGATTTATAGGCTAATGAATATCAGGATGACAATGTCACAAAACATTAACGTTTTTCCTGCAAAGACGGGAGGATAATATTTATCTAATATGTACTGTTTTTTGTCGTCAAGATGTTTTATAGTGAACTGAAAAAGCTTCCATTAAAATTGCAATTGTGTTTTTTTCGTTGAATGAAGAGAATAACATGATTCGGCATCAGAGTTCATCTCTTTCACAGCTGGGAAGAAAGACAGAAAAAAATACAGAAATGGAAAAAAAAAGAGAACAAAATAAAGAAAGAAAGAAAGAAAGAAAGAAGAAGAAGAAGAAGAAGAAGAAGAAGAAGAACAACAACAACAACAACAACAACAACAACAACAGATAAAAATAGAAAAGTGCAAGAACAAGAAGAAAATAGAGAAAAAGCAGAAGAACAAGAACAAGAAGAACAAGAACAAGAACAAGAACTAATGGAAGAAAGAAAAACATAAAACAAATATACGAACTGTAAATGGAACTTCGAAACCTGTTCTAAAATGCACGGCCATTTTGATTTTTAATTATGACAGCGGAATCTTTTATTCGCCTTTTCTTTTTCTCTTGGCCTAAAATTCTATTTCAGTTAAAATACAATTATATTAAGGTAATCACACACACACACACACACACACACACACACACACACACACACAGGTATATATATGTATACATTCATATATCATCATGCCTTGGCTTCATGAAATGAAGATCAAGAATGGAGGAGTCTACACCGACTGCAGGCACATTAGTAACTGATAAAGACGATACAGGACGCACATATCATCATCATCATCATCATCATGATGTTGTACTTCTAGCACGGATTTCCCTGACTCTCCCTCACCACTCGTCTCTATCGTTCATCGCTTTCGGACTTCTAGGCTACATCCTGTATCTGCACATAGCTGCAGTAGATAAGTTCTCGCTGGTCGTCCAACACTTGCTCGTTCGTGTGAAGGGGTCGGAGAGAGAACGTCGCTTATGAATTCATCCTTACTTCTTCAGCAGTGTCCATTATGTCTTGTACGTCTTATTTCGATAGTTTAACAGATGAGAGGCGGGTGGCCGTATAGCTGCTGCTTTGTGGGGTGCTGTTTTGAGGATACCTCTCTATATATCTGTATATAACATCATCATCATCATCATCATCATCAAGTCACGTTGATAGCACAGAGTTCCCTTACTCTTGCATTCCATCGTTATTGGCCAACACTGGCACGCCAATGTGTAGGGGTTTATCAAAGAACGTTGCTTACTAGTTTGTCTTTGCTTCTTTAGAGATGCTTCAAATGTCTTGTAATCAGCTAAGTTGAAAAAAAACCTGGGTCTTTGTTTAATAGCATTGTAATTAAAAAAAAATAAAGCTAGATTCAACAATAGCCCAGTCGCCAAGGGTTGTAGAATACATTAACTGCATCTCTGCAGACAGGTAAGACTCCTACAATGAATGTTCTGATTTGACACTAAACAATCTGATAGTGAGGCTCCAATAATGGTAAAGTGTTATATTAAAGACATTTGTTGAGAGAGGGTGTTACCCCCTCAACAGAGGTGCAGTTGGCGTATTCTATAGCCGACTGAGCTGAGGTTTCCTTTTGATTTGTCAGCATAGCGAGTGGGAGTAACTTTTAGACCGGTGTTTAAAAAAGGTAAAATGGGATATATATATATATATATATATATATATATATATATATATATAAAGGTTGGGAATAATTGATTTTAAAAAATGACTATTATAATTCGTCTTGGAATTTCGGACGATTTAAGACTATTCAAGTCTTCTCAATGACCCACTCACCTGTGGCTGCAGAATACATTGACTGCATCACTGCAGAGGAGTAACACTTCTCCAACAAGTATCTATGGGTCAAATACAACTGTTAAATATTTAAACTCAGAGCAAACACATGACTTATGCTAAATTGAATTATTAGAAATAGAACTGCTTGATCATTTAACTGTGCTTAAACAAATGACTGATGTTTACTTAAGTTGTAAGCAATACTTGGAACCATATAACTTTGTTGATTTATGCTAAGCTGAATTGTAAGAAATAGAACTGTTTGATTATTCATCTGTGTATATCTACAAAATGTATTCACAAATCATATATTTAATATGTATGTAAAAACAGGATTTGGCAGTGAATAACTAACAATAGTTGAGCAGCCTTAAAACCAAACCAAACCAAACTAGACTCAACAATGTAGCAATATCTCTAATTAAAATACTCTCTCTCTCTCTCTCTTTCTCTCTCTCTCTCTCTCTCTCTCTCTCTCTCTCTCTCTCTCTCTCTCTCTCAATGTATACATATCTACTCGCCTGATAAATAACTCAAACACTCAAATGTCCTTGGCTATGGACCTGATAGACTTGCTGGGATCGTTGTCAATCACAGCCGGGATCTCAGCAACAAATTCGAGAATTCTTTCCTTATCAGTACAACACTACGATAACTCTCTCCTATTTGTTTGTTTTTCTTGATAACTAATTAAAATGGTCAAAATTTTTTGGGTCAAAATTCTGGGTTAGGCCCGCTGTATAGCTCAACCACACACATACAAAATTCGTCACTGAGTCAGAATTACGTCAGTTAAATATAAAGCATGCAAATTTCACGCAGCTGAGCTTATATTCATTTGAATTCACACTCTATTGCGTTATCAGGAAATTGGGCAGATAAACAACATACCATAGATGTCTGACTGGCCGTCTCGGTGCTGTGATGTTCCGGTTAATGTTTGCAAACAGTGCATCGGTTGTTGAAAACGGCATGTAATATAGCGCTGATGCTTCAGTTTTATTTTAATCTCTGAGTTAATTTTGTTAAATATGTTCGTCAAACACGAGTTTAAAATGGAGGTATATATGGCAGTCTGCTTGATCGGTTTGGTTTCTTTGTTTAATGGCATATCAACTTTCTTAGGTTATTTAATGCCAAAGCACTCTTAGAAGAACAACTGCGGTACTATTTAACTAATAGCTCGGATGATAAGGGGGTTGATACCTTTCCCAAGGGTATTTGTCCGAAAGTGAACGTAGTAGCGCGACTGGAGTTCGAACTCGTTTACTACGATTTCGCAGCCACTAGGACACGCCAACTCTGCTCGAGTTACTGTAAGTGGTGTATTTCGATTGTCAGGCGTACTGTTTGTTCTCTGGTTGACCACTCAGTGGTAAAGGTTTCGAATTTAGCCATGTAAAAATCTCTACAAAACCCTATACAGGTTGAACCCCCACCACTACCAGTTTTGTAGAGATTTTTCAAGCTTAAAAAGTCGACTTTTACGGCACAATTTACGGTAATATCGAAATGCAATTCATTTCTAAATGTTTGATTATAATAGAAGAGAGAGAGAGAGAGAGAGAGAGAGAGTTTGTGTGTGTGTGAGTGTGAGAGAGAGAGAGAGAGTGTGTGTGTGTGTGTGAGAGAGAGAGAGAGAGAGAGAGATAGAGAGAGAGAGGTTTGGTTTATTTTCTTATCAGCATATCAATTCCTTATGGATTATTTAATGCTGAAATTTGATTCATTTACAAATGCTTGATTGTCATCATCTCTCTATTTTCAATATTCCTTTGCAATATGAAAAAAATGTTCTTCTATATGTCAATCATCACTTGTTTGCATACACTTATGTAATATGAAGTATTTTTATCTAATAAAAATAATTTGCACACAACTAATTAGTTTCAAATATTTCGATCTAACATTAATAATTCCATTTAATAATAATTACTTTTGTGTACCCGCCGATCAATTCCTATTGAACAGAGATCATTTTCAAACAGATCTATTTGACCTACAGATAGAACCCGAACAAGTATTACAACTCCAGATTTGAGTGGTTCTGGAAGTAATGGCAAAGAAAGGGGGTAGTTCACACTCATAAGAACCCTAGAACTAGAGCCTCACCACCAGATACAGTTTAATGACATAATCAGGGCACAAGACATCTCCACAAGTTTCTCCGACTATGTGGATAAAACAATTAAAAAGAAATATCTATTATACAACATTTTAACGTCAAGGAATTTGTGAAAAAAACACCTTGTACTTGATGACTCGTCTCTGGAAAATATTCTTAGAGGTGAAGGCTGGAGAGACCAGTGGGTATATCTATGGAACCTAGCGAAGAGTCCACTTAATGAAGAATACAGTACCTTTCTGTGGGAGAGGTAACTGTTAATTTCGTATTGAAGGCATGAAAAACGTGAGAACCTAATTTTGAAACACGTTGCTGGTATGCATGTCCATAAAACACGAAATATTTAATAACCTCATTTCATACTTTGTACATGCAAGGATTGCATTTAATTGAAAATGACATAGCTTGATGGGTAATGATGGTGGTGGTAATGGTGATAGTAGGGGTGATTGGGTAAGAAAATAAATCAAAGAAAATGCCGACAATATACTAAAAATGACAAGTGTTAAAAACACAAGTACAAGAAAATGTAGTTATCAATATGATAATTGATTATCTATCTATCTATCTATCTAATTCTTTTCATATGTCATTCTGTTAATATGTATCAATCACATAATATTCATGTTTATCTATCTCGATTTGTTCATATCTATCTATCTATCTATCTATCTATCTATCACATTAGCTTCATGTCAATCTGTCGTAGTCTTTTCATATCTTTCTATCGATTTGTTTATTCATATGCATGTATGTTTGAGAGAGAGAGAGAGAGAGAGAGAGAGAGAGAGAAAGAGAGAGAGAGAGAGAGAGAGAGAGAGAGAGAGAAATTAGATGGCCTCATTGTAGACGAAGCAAAGAAGAAAATCATGTTGTTGCGGGGGGAAAGTTAAGATTTGTTCGGATGCAGGAGGATGTTACGTTTGGAAAAAAAAGCTAATTGTACGCTTCTGAGAAGTGTTGCCATTAGCAACTCGATTGCCATTGGCTGATGGGCATGTCATTTGTAAACACGTGATGTTTTGTTTTGTTTTGCTTTCTTTCTTCCCTTTATTTTATTTCATTTCATTTTATTTATTTATTTATTTTTCCCGCCAAGTGCCACTTTCTCAACATTTACTGTCGATCATAACTTTAACCTCTTCAATTAACAACTAACACAAAATTACCTTCTGTTTTCGGGGAAATTGTTTTAAAATTAGTCCTTACCCTACTGTCACAGCATCCACCTCAGATATCTTTAATTCCCGGGAACCACCTTTAATTCAATTTTAGTGAGAATCTTTTGTAAAATAAAGATAAAAATAAGAATAGAAATAAAATGCTATGCTAAGGTAAATTTTCATAATTCGGTAAAATTTAGGAAACGTCAACAGAGTTTATTCTGCAGCGTGCATGTTAATTGATGTCGCTAATTATGCGCATATTAAATGATATTGTTAATTAACATTCTATCTTTGAAATCAAAGCTTTGTCTACATTTTGCCCTCGGCACACAAAAACATCTCTATTTAGTCAATAAAGAATCCAGAATTTTTTTTTTGCTCGTGAAGGTTTTTAGAGCAGTTTGCATCGCTCGGTATCCACATCTCATCTACTGAAAGCATTGTTAAACCATTGGCTGCTGTTGACAGGTTATCAACCATATGAAAATTTGCTTTTGCTTTGGATTAGTTTCTTCGATTAATGGCATACTAACCTTCGAGGGTCATTTAATGCCAAATCCATCCACCCAGAAAAATAGAAGTGGTACTATTGAACCCATAACTTTCCCAAGGGCCACAGTGCTCTATGAAATGCAAACAGATTGTCCAGGATTTGAACTCGGTTCACCATGTACATTTCCAAGGAAGATAACCATCACATCGCAGTCCACCTGCAACACACAAACACACTCACACACACACACACGAACACTAACACGCACACACATGTATATATATTCTTGTCGGATGCAACTTGCATCATATATATATATATATATATATATATTGTAAGTTGCACCCCACACGAATGTTTATATATACATACATACATGCATATATATATATATATATATATATATGTATATAAACATATATATATAAACATATATATATATATAAACACACACACACATATATATATAAATATATACATGTGTATAAACATATATATATATAAAAACATATATATATAAACATATATATAAAGTTTGCGACCGTAGTCAAGCGCAACCAGAAGGCTCCCTTTTCAATAGTTACTAAAGTGAGGTGTAGGGAAGGGCGCTAATCTTCTTTTCTTTTTTGGATTGCTCGACCTGGGATCGAACTCTGGTCTCCTGGGTCATTGCTGAACACGCTACCCAATAGGCCAATACACACACACACACACACATATATATATATATATATATATATATATATATATATATATATATATATATATATATATATATATATATATATATATATATATATATATATATATATATATATATATATATATATATATATATATATATATATATATATATATATATATATATATATATATATATATATATATATATATATATATATATATATATATATATATATATATATATATATATATATATATATATATATATATATATATATATATATATATATATATATATATATATATATATATATATATATATATATATATATATATATATATATATATATATATATATATATATATATATATATATATATATATATATATATATATATATATATGTGTGTGTGTGTGTTCATATATATATATATATTGGCCTATTGGGTAGCGTGTATATATATATATATATATATAAAAATTCTTGATAGACGTAATTAACTATATATATATATATATATTGCCAGTTACCCCACATAAGAATATATATATATATATATATATATACGTTATCACAGACAATCATGTTAACAACTACACCATAGGGAACACCTCCTTTGTATTTATAGTGTTATAAGATATAAGTTCACGTGTCATTTACACAAGGAAAATATATGCATATCAATGGTTCACTTTCTTTTAATAACGGAACATTTCGTGGGTTATTTAATGCCAAAGTTATCCCTGGAGTAGAATAGAAGTGGTTCTATTTAACCAAAAACCAGAAGGATAAGGAGGTATCTATCTATTTATCAAATTAGGGTTGTCCAAATAAACAGGATAAACATTGGATTAGTCTGATGATAAATGACACAGGATAAGCTTATTATCATGTCTGCACTTCCATATCAATTGGCATCGTTTGGTCGGCAAATTATTTTCAGTATGCTTTGGGATGATATATTTTCTTCTATGCACTACATACTTTATAAGCTTATGCTTTTTTACACGATCTGATTTTATTCCTGATGATTTGACCATTTCTTCTTTTATGTTTATCAACACTTGATCTAACCTTATTATTATTATTATTATTATTTGTCGGAGATGTAGTCGTAATATTTATACTTTCATAATCTCCTTGCCGTGTTTTCTTAAAAAATACTTTCACATATATTTATATATATATGAAGAAAGCAGGAAAACTGAATAATCCAAATAGGTGAATTTATTTTGATGTAAAGCCAACGTTTCAATTTTGGTTTCAATAATCTTCATCAGGACTTTGATATCAGGAGAATTGTTCACACAGCGATGGATGCTTGTCGAGATAACAGCTTTCTTAATACTGTCGGATTTAGATCCATGTTTACTTTCATATATATAGTGTCATCCACAGAGAGAATGTTTCGTTTTATCACAACTTTTCAGTGTGGCTAGACACGCGAGTTGCTTCAAGCTAGAATCGAAACCTGGCTGATTTTGCGTCAGTCGGATATCTTACCCCTCAGCTACCATCTCAGTGAAAGCGAAGGAATTTTTACGGTATATATTCATATTCGCTTATCGGCTATTAGAGTGCTCAATTCAAGAAAAGAGCTGTGCCTTTACCCGTATGTAGGAGCCGGCAATTTCCCACTTGAGTGTATATATATACATATATATATACATATATATATATATATATATATATATATATATATATATATATATATATATATTGCAAGGTCTTGTTTTCTGATCGGGATATAGTAATTCTTTTTTATCTAAAAATTCCAGAGAATTTTTGAAACGAGTCATTTTCTAGGACAGATTCTGGTCTGTCAATATACCACTTGTCTACGTGGCAAAAATTGAATCGTTTGCTCAGTTCCCTGTGGATCACCTCCCCCACCCAGTCGTGTATGCTCTTGTCCTACTTTTTGGTAACAAAGCTGTATTTTTTTATTATGCAATTGATTTTTTTTTCTACATTACTTACACTTCCAATTCTCTTGTGTTTTGTCCTCTCTAGTGATCACGTAACTGATTTTTATGACGTTATTATAGGCTGCTATTAAAAGACATAAGTTTCTCTTTTTAGGTAGATTATTATTATTATCATTATTATTATTATTATTATTATTAATAATTAGAAAAAGAAGAGGAAGAAGAAGAAAAAGAAAGAAAGGAAGAAAACGAAAAGAGAGACAAGTACTAAGACCTTACCAGAGAACTAAGAATGCTATGGAACATATTGGTGACGCGAAACCAATTGTAGTTGGTGTGCTTTGAACAGTCCCCAAAGGCTTGGGGAGGGGTCTGGAAGTGTTGGAAATTAGAGAACGTGCAGAGACCATGAGAGCATTGTTAAGGTCGGCCAGAATACTGAGAAAAGTCCTGGAGACCTGAGGAGAGTTGCTGTTATCAAACTGCTGTGACAGACCATCAGCTAACGCTGGTGTGAAAAACTCGTGAGGAGTAATATAATAATAATAATAATAATAACGGTGGATTTTGGCGTTCCAGAGTGAAAATCAATGAAAGCGTCTTGTCTATGCGTCACATATATGGATAAATAATTGGAATTTGCCAGAGAACTAAAACAACGAGTGGAACATTAGGTTGATGATGATACCAATTGTAGTTGGTGCACTTGGAATGGTCCCCAAAGGCAACGAAAAACAACTGGTGGAATTGGAAATGTCACGTGATGGCTCACGGAGACGAGGAGGTGGGAATGATACTCTCTCCCCGTTGAACTAAAATTATCTAGCAGTCAAAAAGTGACCGTTAGAAATGATTGTGGGCCACACAGATGTTTGCACCTAAGTGACCTTGGGTCGCCAGACATCGGAAGGGGAAGGAGAAAATGAAGCCAAATGATTGGTGGGGGGAACCCCAGACGGAAGTGGGGTTCCCTTCCCCTCAACGGAAGTAAAGACAAAAAAAGGTAGTTTTTGGGCAACGCTCGTGGGAGACGGACGATAGCCAATTTCACTCCGGGCTAAAGACAAAAGACTGAGACATGAGAGACCTGAGTCTCTCAAGCCAGCATTAAAAGCAATACAAAGTCTATTAGCCCGTGAAAGAAGAGAAATTCTCCAGTGGAACCCCGTCAAAAAAATAAGATAAGTAACTTTGGGACATTTTCCCTTTACACCCAAATTTTGTTTACCACTCTCTCTCTCTCAATTTGAAAAAGGATAAAAGTCAAGAAAAGACATTTATATTCATGGACTATCCTATTATATATATTTTGACACTTTGAACATATATATGTATATAACCGTAGTAAAGAACCTATGTATTTTCATTTTACCATGTGGTCTATGTTATTATTCCATGCTTTCCTTTCAGCTTCTATTCGCCTTACATTATCTTGCTTAAAACTGTCCTATTAATCCCTAAAGTATCACACGGGAAACCGGAGTTGCCGACGGTAGCAATATTAATATTATTACAACTCAGACCTATAGGCCCGTATTCTTCTATTATCGGAAGGGGAAGAAGTTTAGCGGCCTGGTGGGTGTGTGATAGTGTGAAATTTTGGACCCCTTTGCCAGCGGTGGCCAGTCTGGCCCTAAATTATTCCCTCACGTAATATGCCAGTTCTTATCTGCCTGAGAAAAGAACTCTGAACAGGACTTATTTCTGTAGGGGATCAAGTGCCAACCTGCCCCGTCTTCACACGTGCGAAAATAAAGTCCCGTTTAGGGATTTTAGACAATTTGCCGTCACAGAAATCAGAGGAAGAATTGAGACCATCCAGACCCCATCGTTGTTAAGATCGTGGACAGTATTAAGAAGAGACTCGGAGATCTGAGAAGACTTACTGTCACTCTGACTCCAATGAAAAACCTCAAGTTTAAACTGGCGGGAAAAGCTCACAAGTAGTGAAATAATGATAATGGTAATAAAGCGGAAAACAACAAATGACGGAAGAAATAAAACTTTTAAATCAAGATAAAATCAGAACGCTCGGAGAAATGGAAACCTCAAAATTCTTGGGAATATTATAAGCGGACGCCATTAAACATGCGGAGATTAAAGGGGAAAAAAAAAAAAGAATACCCCAGGAGAACGAAAAAACAACTCGAAACTAAACTACAAAGCAGAAATATCATTAAATGGATAAATACCTGCGCTGTCCCCCTCGTAAGATACACAGGACCATTCTTGAAGTGGGCGAGAGAAGAACTCCAGCAAATTGACCAGATATCAAGAAAACTCATGACGATGCATGAGGCCTTATATCCCAGAGATGATGCTTACTGACTGTATGCGTCAAAAAAAAAAAAAAAAAAAAAAAGGAGGAAGAGGACTTGACTGCATTCAAGATAGCGTCGATGAATCGATACAACGACCGGAAAACTACATAAAAACGCCGAGGAAGGCTGATTACAGCGCCCAGAAACAATACAGACAGCTCAAGCATCAACAGACCAAAAATAATCCGAAAACAAAAATTGGAAGAAAAACAACAGTATGGACATTTCAAGCGAAATCTCTCAGGAAAAAAAATTGGACAGGGCTAAGAAAGGGAAATCTTAAGAGAGAAACTGAATCTCTTCTGATAGTAATATGAAACAACGCTATAAGGACTTAATGTGTGAAAGCAAGAATAGACAAGACGCCTCAAAATAACAGATATATATTATGTGGTGATAGAGACGAAACGAACAATCATATAATAAGCGAATGCAGTAATGTAGCGCAAAGAGAATTTAAGACTAGACACGACTGGGTGGGGTAAGTGACCCACTGGGAATTGTGCAAAAAGTTTGAATTTGACCATACGAACAAATCGTATACGTACAACCCAGAATCCATCCTGGAGAATGAGACGCTCAAAGTTCGCCAAAATTTTGAGATACAAATGGATCATCTAATCTCAGCCAGACCACTAGACCTTGTGTTAGTCAAAAAACAAAACAAAAAAAAAAAAAAGCAGTTCATGCCGAACAGTTGACTTTGCCGTTCCGATTGACTACAGGGTAAAATTGAAAGAAAGAGAAAAGAGATATGAATACCAAAACCTTGCTAGAGAACTGAAGAAAAAAACAATTGAATATGAAAGTGACGGTGATAACAATCGTAATTGGCGCACTCGGTACAGTCACCAGCATTTCTGAAGCCTCACCATCAGATTGTTTAGTGTCATATCTCGGACACACGTTGGGGGAATCTTAACCCTCTGCAGAGATGAAGTCGGTGTATTCTGCGGCCTCTGCTGACTGGGTCAGAGGACTGAAAAAACTGTTGAACATCAAGTTGACGATGATACCAACAATAGTTGTCATACTAGAAATAGTCCCCAAATACATGGAAAAAGAGACTGTTGGAATTGGAAATCAATGTAAGAATCGAGATCTTTCCGACCACTGCATTGTTTAAATCACCTGGAATACTGTGAAGAGTCCTGGAGATCTGAGGAGACTAGATGTCTTTTAATGTTCAGTGAAAGATTACCAGTTAACGCAGGTCTGAAAAACTTCCAAAGAGTGAAATAATTTTGAGATACAATCAGATCACCTAATCCTACCCATAACTGATAATGATGATTAATGAGTATTATAAAAAAAAAATTGGGGCTATTATCGCTAGATTTGGTCTTCTTGCAGGGAGTAGGTGATGGTTTGTATAAAAGAGAACTTGCTGTATAGCGTACCAGAGAGTGAACATTAAAGAAAGCGAAAAGAACGATAAGTACTTGAACCTTGCTAGAGAACTAAAGAAAAACAGAGGAACATGTGGGTGACGTTGGTACCAACTGTAGTTGGCACGTTTGGAATGGTCATTAAACACTTAGGGGCTGGAAGAGTTGGAAATTGGAGTACGAGTAGGGACAATTCAAACTACAGCATTATTAAGATCGTTTGGAATACTGGAAAAAGTCCTGGAGACCTGAGCAAACTTGCTGACACTAAGACTTACGTTAAAGACTAACAGTTAACGTTGGTGTGAGGAACTCACAAAGATTAATTAAAATAATGATTGATTATAATGATAGTAATAATAATAAACTTCCACGAAAGACCATCAGCTAACGCTGATATGAAAAACTCTCAAGGGGTAACAATCATAATAATGATAATAATCTGAGACGCAAAAATTCTCAGGAACTTTGAAATATAAACTGATCCCAAATTCATGCCTGAAGACCAGACTAAGCGTTACTTAATAAGAAGATAAGAACTTGTCATTTAGTGGATTTTGTTATTGAAAGAAGACGAAAAGCTGAATAAATATAGGGTGTCTTAATGTACATTGGACCCATGTGACTACTAATAAATCTACTAATAATAATGCCGTGTTCTTTTTTGTTTCAGATTTGAAAATAGTATACAATAACAACTATTAATCCTCGATCACATTGCCTTGGACAAGAGAAAAAAAATATTTTGCGTCATTACTTATTTAGAGAAAAAATCATTTAAAACTGTCTCAAAAAGAGATGCAACCCATTAATATGATAATGATTTATTACTGAGACAAGAAACTAAAAAAAAAGTCTATGTCCTGATATATTAAAAAATTAAAAAACAACAACATTGATTTGATGTCTCTAGCTCATAGGATACAATATTTTATTGGACGTGTCCCAAATGATCGCCATTGTGCTTGTCTCATTATCATATTAATGAGTTGCATCTATTTTGAGACACCCTGTAGTTGGAGCCCAAAGAACAGTCACTAAGAACCTGGAAAAGAGAATGGTTGAACTGTGGATGAAAAGAGAAATCGAAGCTCTTCAGACTATAGCACTGTTGAGATCGGTTTAAAATACTGAGACGAGTCCAGGAGACTTGAAGAGACTTGGTGTCACTTAGACTCCTGTGAAAGACAACCTGCTAATGCTGGTTTGAAAATCAAACAGAGAGAAAAATGATTCTGAAAAAGTCTTCAGAGAAGTTCCAGCTACGCTGGAATATAATGATTTTTGTTTGGCTTGTGTTTTATGGCATATCAACCGTGTAGGTTATTTTATGCCACATCCTGTTTATATATATATGATTTATTAATAGAGTTTGTTGAAAACATTTTTAAATGAACCTGAGCTTATTTTTTGGCACACAGTTAAATGGTTTCAAGTATTTCTATTTAACATTAATAATTTTATTCAATATCATTCATTTGTTTGCACACAGTGAAGTAGTTACAAGAATTGCTGTTTAACACTAATAATTCTATTCAACATTACTCACTCGTTTACTCACAGTTAAATAATAAAACACTTTCATTTCTTACAACTCAATTAAGCATAAGTCATTTGTTTGTATAGAGTTTAAATGTCAAATACTTCTATTTGACTCATCGGTAGGGCCCCATCAAGTGTTACCACTCCAGTTAAGAGTAGAGCTGGGAGCGATGGCAATGAAGGAGGAACTCCACATTCCTCAAATCTCCATATCTGTAACGTCACCATCAGATGTTTTTGTGTCATATCCAAGACACTCGTTGAGGTGGGGTAGTCCTACCCCTCAGAAGAGATGCAGTCTGTGTATTCTTCAGCAGTAGTCGACTGGGATTAAAAATGACGAGTACTTTGATGGTTATAGAAATTTTCTATAATTTCATCATTAATCATTTTCTGCAAGAGTTGTAAAATTATTTTGTAAACACATCCTATCTATTTATCTCTCTATTTATCTGGATCAGGTAATTCAAAGAATTTTATAAGTTTTTTTTTTCTCTTGTAGAGTTTCTGCATTTTGCTGTTACCATTTTTCTGTGTTGTGAAAATTTGCGATTATTCACTCTGGTTTTTATTGTTACAAGCGTTTGTTTGCTAGTGTGTCCTCGTTTCCAACTAAAGCTATTTGGGCAGGTGTTTTATTTTTATTTTTATTTTATTATTTTATAGTATATATTATGTTTATTTCACACTTGTATTTTTCCTTTTATTTATCGGTCAATGTAACTCTCCTTTTTATCCTCCTTACTCTCCTTTTTACATTACTCTTTCCGCCCACTGCGTCATGTCTGTCTGACTCCAGCATCTCTGTCACAATTACAACAATTTTTATAATCTTCATAATGACAAACTACGGCCTGGCTCCCCCACCCTCACGCATACATTCACACACACACACATACACACACACATGTACGCACAAAATAAAAACAATAACAAAGGCATGATTCTGCTCTCTCTTTCTCTCTTTCGCTCTCTCCCTCTCTTTTCTTCTCTTGTTTAGTTTGTAGCCGTAACCTATTTCTCACGATCTGTATTTTAACCCAGACTTGGAAGAGACCTCCTGCGTTACACACTTTAATTCACCTCCAGTCTCTTTAATTATTAACGGGAGAAAGGAGAGACTCGTAAATAATATGGCATGGTTGTCCTATAATCAAAGTGTGTCGTTATGGGCACCTTCATTGATTGGTAATATAAATGTTGTGCGTTCATCATGAAATAATGAAAGAGCCTTTAAAAAAATATTTTACATAACAAAAAAATATATGCATATATGTATATATATATATCTCACAAATACCCTTACGAAAGGTATGAATCCAACTATTCTCTCTCCCTTCAGCTATGGATAAATAATAGGGTAGCTGGGCTTTTTAACCTTGGTATTGCAACCGGTCTAGGAAAAGGAAAACACTGAATTCCAATCTAATAAAATCTTTTAAAATTCACCTTGGGTCGCACCCTGTTCGTGCAGAGGTGTTGGGTAAATACATACTTTCAAATATGGGCCACTCGCGGGATTTTCCTTTAAAAATCTTAGGGCAGTGTCTATTAATATAGGCATGTGGGCAACGATTTATCGATGACAAGAACTTACCCATGCAGTAAGTCTCCTCTCTTTCGGGGATGTTTTCTGTCATTATTTTGCCGCAGAAGTTGCCAGAACGAGATTGAAGACAACGCCAAATTACTTTGGAGGCTTCAGCTTCTGGGTTTTACCAAAGCAACACAAGAACACCTTGTCACAATAGTAGTGGGTTTGAATTCTGAATTATATATATATATATATATATATATATATATATATATATATATATATATATATATATAATAAATATATCTATTAAATATATATATATATATATTATATATACATAAATTAAATATATATATATATTAAATATGTATATATATATATATATATATTTAATATATATATATTAAGTATATATGTATTAAATATGTATATATATATGAAATGTATACATATATATAAAATATATATATAATTATATGTATTAAATATATATATATTAAAAATATCCTTATATATTAAAAATATATATATTAAAAAATATGTATTAAAAAATATATATCAAAAAATATATATGTATATTAAAAATATGTATATATAAAAAACATACATATATATCAATATATATATATATATATATATATATACATATATATATTAAAAAAATATATATATTAAAAATATATATACATATATATATAAAATATATATATAGGTGTGTGTGTGTTTTCTGGGCGCTTCAAGTGGTGTAATGGTTAGCAAGCTTGACTAGTAAACCTACACGAAAGAATTTGACTCTCAATGGGTGCCCTATTCATGTGTCCTTGTGCCTCATCCAAGGAAAAAGCTTAGTAAATTATTTTATATATGTTCCAATTGGATTTATGAGTCAAGGGTAAAGTTATAAAAATTAAACTCATTTTCTATGACCCCAATTCCTTACCTTTGGGTTCTACCTCTGTTACTTTATAAGGTACCTGTGGTGTAATGATTATCGTCGCAGGAAATGGACACGGTGACATGAGTTCAAATCCTGGACGAGACTGATTGCATTTCATATAGCACTAATACCCTTGGGAAAGGTATGAATCCAATTATTCTCCCTCCAGCTAATGGGTAAGTAGTAGGACAGACAGGGTTCTTCGGCCTTTGTGAGGCAAGTAGTCTCGGAGAAGGAAAACTCTGAATTGAAACCTGTTAAACTCCGCTTAAAAATTGACCTTGTGTCATATCCTGCCCGAGCGGAGGGGTTGGTAAATATGAATAAGGAAGGCTATCACTAAATTCTGATTTACATTTACTAGGTTGAGTCAAGAGTTTTTTCGTATTTTAAGTTTTTAGTGCCTGTTCCCTTTTAGAGGAGTTGATTGGGGATGTTTTGTGAAGGACCAAGTTTTGCTGACAATTTAGGAGTGTTTGTGCTTGGTGGTCTTCAAGTATTTCAAGTAAGGCCTCATTTTCTGCAAGCCCAGTCGACTGGACTTTGCCTGAGAATTAAGAAAATTATGGAACATGTGGTGACTGTGATACCAGTTGTAATTTGCGCATTCGGAACGGTCAGTAAATGCTTGGAAAGAGGGTTGGAAGAGTTGAAAATTGGAGGACGAATCGAAACCATCCAAAATACAGCACTGTCACATCGGCCAAAATACTGAGAAAATGTTTGGAGACACGAGGAGGCTTGCTGTTACTCAGATTCCGGTGAAAGACTGTCAGCTAACGCTGGTGTGAAAAACTCGCGAGGGATAAAGTGATAATAACAATCAGAGATGCAAGAATTATCTAGGATTTTGAAATAAAAACTGATCCCCGATTTATCTGGGATTTTGAAATAAAGACTGATCCCCGAGTTATCTGGGATTTTGAAATAAAGACTGATCCCCGAGTTATCTGGGATTTTGAAATAAAGACTGATCCCCGAGTTATCTGGGATTTTGAAATAAAGACTGATCCCCGAATTCAAGTCTGAAAACCAGACCTAGAATTACTGGATAATCAGGAAAGAATTGTGAATTTTGCCGTTCTAGCATACCACAAACTAAAAGTGAACGAAGATGAGAAGCTAAATAAATACTTGGACTTTGCTGGAGGACTTAAAAATGAAAGTGACAATGATACCACTTGTATTTATTTACCAAGCCCTCAACAAAAGCAGAATATGACACCTAGCCAATTTTTTAACGGAGTTTAACAGAACTGAATTTATAGTTTTCCTTCTCCTTGACTGGTTACCTAACCAAGGCTGAAAAACCTAGTCTGCCCTCTTATTTACCCATACATGGGAGAATAATTGAATTCGTGCCCTTCCTAAGAGTATTAGAGCTTAGTGAAATGCAATCAGCCTCGTCCATAATTTGAACTCATGTCGCCGTGTCTATTTCCTGCGACGATAACCATTACACCACGAGCACCTCCTAAATGATGCCACTAGTTGAATGCGCCAACAGCATCTATGCAGAGAAGTAACCCCTTCAACAAGTGTCCTGGATATGACACGAAACCATCTGATGGAGTGACTCTAGTCGTGAATGTTTGGAGGGTGCAGAGTACTGATTCATTGACATTACTCCGACTCGGAGTGGTTGTACCTGTTAGGATCTCTTCTATGGATCAAATAGAGATATTCAATTATTTACTATTCTTGAAACCATTTAACTCTGTATAAACAAATTACTGATGTGGAATTGAATTATTAGAATAACATAACAATAAAACCATTTAACTGTGCAAATGAATGAATAATGGTGAATAGAATTACTAATGTTTAATAGTAATACTTAGATTTTTTTAACTGAGTTTAAATAAAACTATTTGTTTGGTTTCTTTCTTTAATGGCATATCAACCTGAGTAGGTTATATAATGCCAAAGCCATTCCACTAGAAGAACTTCAGTGTTACTGTTTAACAAATAGATGAGAGGATAAGAGGGTTCATACTTTCCCAAGGGTATTTGTCTGAATGTGAACGTAATAGCGCGACTGAAGTTCGAAATTGCTTACAACGATTCCGTAGTCCAGCTCTTTAACCAGTACACCACGAGGACACCCCCAAACTATTTGTGTCAGATTATAATACTTGAAACCATTTAACTATGGGCAAACAAATGAGCTCTGGTTCGTCTAAAATTTGTTAGCTACAGACTATTCGTTTACAAATTATATATATTCAATATATATATAAACAGGATAAGACATTAAATAACCTACAAGAGTTGACATGCCATAGAAGATAACCAACCAACCACCCAACCAACCAAACCAACCATCTTTCACATGATAAGGTCTTCCTGACCTTGGCTTGTCTTCGAGGCTGGTGCAACCTTCCTTGAGCCGTCTGAAACAGTTTTGTGCCATACATTCGTTGACAGTTCCTGTACCTTCCACATTAATTTCTTTTGTCACTGCCCTTGAACTCAGGTAGCGTAAAATGGCTCTAATTGCGATTTTTCACCACCCATTATGAAAGGTGTAAAATAAAGAATAAACTATGTTATATATGAAATTAAAGAATTAACAATTTAGCAACGACGGGACAAGTTGTATCAAATTACTGGAGACAAAAGTTGTCAAAAATGATCGGTGAATTCCCCCCACCCCAAATCTTTGAACCCTCCTTAGCAAGTTTGTCCTTCCCAAATCTTTTATAGAAATCTTTGGTGGAGTTGTTGCAGAATTCTAGGGTACCTGCTGTGGGTGACCCATGACTCTGTCCCATACTGCAGAGAGGAGAGGAGCATGGCTTTGCTGACCAGAAATTTGGGACAAGGTGTATCAAATCAAAGGAGATAAAAGTTGGCAAAATCACCAGCGAACAAAAAATAAAAAAAAAAATTTGATTTAACCTGCTACGGCTCCCTTAAGCTCGAGGAATACCTCAGTCTTAGCCATTTGCTAGGCCTCCCCGGCTCCTGCGCAGGCAGCCTCAACTGACTACCATATCCAGAGACTTGACACACCCGACAAGAACTGCGCTTTTGACACCAGGATCGGTCGAAGTGTGCCCCATCTACTGGATCGGTACAATTGGGCAAAACTGCAACGGCTTTGCTACCAACGGTATTTGTCGCACGCACCACCAAACAGGTAAGTACGGCACAAGGCCTTTTTTAAGGTGGGTCTGGCCGAAGGGCCGTAGCCCAGATACGCCCGGCATTCCAAAAAATGCATGGGGCCCCGTCGGCATTCCCCTAAAAGGAGGCACCTTGATTTGTACAATTGGGCAAAACCACAACAGCTTTTCAACCAATCCCGTTGAATGGATTTCAGTCAAATGTTATAACTTTATTGGAAGAGTCCATTGTGTATCGAAAATAGGGATGATACCACGACCCTATCTAAACAATAGCAGTTGAGATGAAACGGTTCATTCCTTTTCCCAAGTGTATTTGTCCAAAAATGAACGTAAGAGTGTGTTTGGAGTTCGAAATTACAGCGATATCATAATCCAGCACTTTAGAACCTACTCCAACGTCAGGATAAAGGTTTCCGTTCACAACTCCCTGAAGGTTACTAAGACTTACACTCGAAAAAGGCTGGAGTTCGCAGCGGCCAAAACGCTGGGATAATAGCAACCCAGAAAAGTGTACCATTTCCGAAGAATCCTGAAAAAGGAAGAATCTCAAGTTTCTAATGTTTCAAGAGATAAAAAGAGGCATAGACAGAGCTTTTATGATGGTCAGAGTTCAAAGGCCAAAGTTTTACTTAGACTGTAGGTATAAGTGCTGTCTTTGTTGTTGTTGTTGTGACTTTAACCGTGCCGGCGGGGGTGGGGAATAATATTTGCTTGGTTTCAGTGGGTATTTCTCCGAAGTCATACCAACTTAACAGGTCTGAGTCGCTCGGTGCCAAAAACACTTTATAAGGGAACCTAGTATTTTTTGGAATGTATGCACATAAGTTTTGAGGGTAATTATGTCCATGATAAGTCATGAACCGATTATTTTGAGAGAAAAAATCCAAAAACACAACTCACCTCTAGTAAAGAATGTTTTCTTATTTGTTCTCTACGATCTTTTACTGAGATCTTGGAAATACCTGGAAACGGATGGTGAACACAATGTCCAGGGTAGATTCGCAAGTCTTTTTTGATTCTTGTTGGAACCAGCTCTTCTCTGATCTTTGGGTAATTCTTTCTTTCTCTGTTCTTACTACTTTCGTTCCTGTCCCCAGGAAGAAAAAGAAAAGAATCGAAAAACTCAGCTTCTTTTATTAGTGTTTTCAGAAAAATGATTTTGCTGCCGCAAAGAGAAACAGAGTTTAAATAAAAAATTGATATCGACAACGGTTTATTTCTGAACGTTTATTGTGCGGGGAAAAAAATTAAAAACAATAAAAATAAATTCAAAAAAGAAACTAAAAAAGAAGGAAAGAAATAAGTAAGCAAGGAAAGAAAGGGAAAAAGTGAGCAAAGAGAGAAATAAATTGAACAAGGAATCTGATGTTTTTTGTTTATTCTTTGACAACTTATGAAAACTTATCAAACATTAGAAATACTCTTCAGTGATTTCAACAGCTATCTGATTACTTGTTAAGTTCACTTGTAAACACACAGATTATATATGATTATATGCGTGTCAGATTATATCATAACTTTAAATATAATAATTTATACGTCTGAGTTTTTGACATTGGATACAAAGTGAATAAAGTTTGAGAAATAAGTTTTAAAATCCTTGCTGTTTCAATTATTTCTTTTAATACAATATTGAACAACTTCTCCCTACACAGCTAAAAAAAAGAAAAACTGACAGAGAAAAAAATTAATCAGTTTTTATTATTGTCACAAATTTTACAGAAACTTCCATGGCTTAGATACACATAGGGAGTAATCATTTTCCTTGATTATTTTTGTTTTGATTATTGTATAAGTCCCCTTAGTTGTGGGGAAAATTCATAATCATCTAAAAGGAAAATTCACAAAACTCCCCCCCCCCAAATAAATAAATAAAGTAAAATGAAATTTTTTAAAAATTCTTAGAATTAGCAAGAATATTTCTAGTGTTGTGGGAAGGATATTTTTAGGGTTCTAGGAAAAATATTTTTTGGGTATAACAAAGATAATTTTGGGTTGTACTAAGTATATCTTAGGTGTGGAGCATACCTTCATGGCTATTATTAACAGGTTCATTCTGGCCGGGAGTGGTAAACTTAGTCGGCTGGGGCGGGGCTGTAGAATACACGAACTGCATCTCTGTAGAGGGGTAAGACCCAACAAGTGTCCTGGATATGACATTTTTTAAAAATTCTTAGAATTAGCAAGAATATTTCTAGAGTTGTGGGAAGGATATTTTTAGGGCTCTAGGAAAAATATTTTTGGGGTGGGGCGGGGCTGTAGAATACATGAACTGCATCTCTGTAGAGGGGTAAGCCCCAACAAGTGTCCTGGATATGACATTAAACCATCTGATGGTGAGTTTTCAGCCTTGGAGTTTTGGGGAATGTGGAGTACCTCTTGAAAAATCATTACTCCCAGATCCACTCAGAGCCGTAGTGGTAGCACCTGATAGGGTCCTATCTATTGGTCGAATTGAAGTGTTTGACATTTAAACTGTGTGCAAACAAATCGAATGAGTTATGCCGAAAAGACTTATTAAAGTTAAATTGCAATACCTGAAACTCTTTAACAGTGTGCCAAAATGAATTATTGGTATTACATAACAATAGTTGAAATCATTTGACTGTGTGCAAATGAATGAATAATGTTCAATATCAATACTTGTAACCACTTCAATGCGTGCTAACAAATGTTTAATTTTGAAGAGAATTATAACTGCTCGGTAGCAATAATTGAAACCATTTAACTGTGTAAAAACAATTGCAATACTAGTGAGTAAAGAAATTAGTTGTAACTCACTTAAAAATGAAATTACTTTCAAACTATTCCTTTACAAATCATTGACGTATATCCATTTAAATGCGTGCCAACAAATGAGTGATGTTAAATTTTTACTGTTGTATAGCGATACTTGAAACCATTTAACTTTGTGCAATCAAAATGAACAGAGGATCGTTTAAAAATCTTATCTATAAACTATGCGTTTACAAATCATATATCTAATATATATGTATAAAGAGGATTTGGCATTAAATAACCTAAAATGTTTAATATGCAATAAAACCCAACCAAACCAAGTCGTATATATTCAATATATATGTATAAAGAGGATTTGACATTTCATAACGTACAAGGATTAATATGCAATAAAACCCGACCAAACCAAACCAAAGTAGTAGCTGTCGTTAGAGTTGTCTCTGTCAAATAGATCTTGCATTATTAATATCAGATAGGAATATTAGAAATCATGTTAGACTAGGCAAATTATTTGTATTAGATTGGAACATCTAAAACCCTACAACTTGTTTATAAACAATGACTATTGTTTTTAAATAGGAATATTTAATTGAACCAATACAATTTGTGTATAAATCATTAGCATTAAAAATAGTTACTTGAAGATATAATTTTTTAGAAATTCGTTATTGGAAGCCATAATGATAGCCTAATGGCTAAAGTACTTGGCTCCACCCTCTAAATAATCAAGTTCGACCCTCCATTCACACTGTTACGTACGGTTTCATAGTATCACTTTTTTTTCTATAAGAATGGCTTAGGTGTAAAATAACCCACGAAGTTTGATATGCCATTAAGCAACAATACGGAACGAAACCAAACCCAATAAAGTTTGACAGGTCGCAAAACCAAACCGCTATAATAATGCTGTCAGTTGTCCTAAAGAAATTTACTCGAAAATAGCCACATGTGGAAATTTATTTAATTAGAATCAAATGTTGTCACTTGAAAAACTAAGGCAAGTTTGATAAAAAAAAAATGCATCTTGTGTATTGTAATGGATAACGAGCTAGGCTTGCAGACTATTGTTTACGAGTTTCATTCTCATATTTCTGGCTTTTTACTAAACCAGGCTAAGCTTACTAAGTCCAAACATAACATCGTTTTGTTTGTTTTTTGATATGTGTCTTCCAAGGTTACTCTATTTCTTCGGTTAATGACACGGATATAAAACTGACCCTTCCCCAGTCTAAGGGTGATTGTGAGATGCTGTTATATGGATAGAATTCTGGTCACCAGGCTAGATTTTTTTTTGACTCACTCTGCAGTCAAGAAGGGTATTTACTTGGCGTCTAACAACAACAAAAGGTGACACAAGGTCGGCAATTTAGTATTGGGGTGGGTTAGAATCTGTATCTTCAGCTAATGCAGGATGCGATTTGTGGCTTTTCAAACATAGCTTCTCTTAGGGTGAAAAGGAAGACGCTGTTAAGATTATTATCCATAATTATTATCATCTGTAGAAACCCGCAAGGGATATTCGCATTTATCTGATCTCACTGATAAAATAAAACAAGATTTCTCCCGTGTTGTAGTCGCGTTAGTACAACTGCATGGCTGTACCAACTAGACTAGAACGAAACGCTTCGAGAAAAAAAAAAGAATAGATGGGAACTACATAAGAATGGTCAGTGCCGTTTTGAACAATTCTTGGAAGTAGCATCGTACAAAACAGCACGAATTGGTGTGTTGGTTGGGTTTTATGGCATATCAACCCATGTAGGTTATTTAGTGCCAAATCCTGTTATATATATATATATATATATATATATATATATATATATATATATATAATTTGTAGACTCATAGTTTGTAGATAACATTTTTAAATGATCCAGAATTATTTGCTTGCACACAGTTGAAAAATTTCAAATATTTCAATGTAACACAAATAAATTAACATTTATGATTTGTTTGAACACAGTTAAAATGGTTTCAAGTATTGCCATGTAACACTAACAATTCGATTTTACATCAGTCATTTCTTTGCACACACACACACACACATGTACATATATATATATATATATGATCTGTAAGAGAATAAATGGTAGGTAATTCTATTTCATTTAAAAAGAGCTAATTTGTTTCCGCAGAGTTAATTTTTGCTATGGTTCGCACAGTTAAATAGTTGCAAGTACTGCTATCTAACCCTAATAATTCTATTTAGTTTTGATTCTTTCTTTGCGCTCAGCTAAATAGTTTCAAGAATAATTCAATTTTTACACACCGCCAAAGAATTCTAAGTATTGCTCTCTAATACAAATATTTCTATTTATTGGTAATCATTTGTTAGCCGACAATTATATGGTTCTGATTATTGCTATGTAACACAAACAATTCTCTTTTAATACCAGTCATTTGTTTGCACATATATAGTTAAACATGATATGGTTAAACAGTTATGTTTGACACAGATGGGACTTCAACAGGCACTAAATTTTCGAGTCGGAGTGGACCTTGGAGTAATGGCAATGAAGCAACACTCCACATTCCCCAAAGCCCTAGGGTAGGAGCTTCACCATCAGATTGGTTAGTGTCATATCTAGGACACGCGTTGGCGGTTGGTCTTACCCCTCTGTAGAGATGCAGTCGGTGTATTCAACAGTTCCAGCCGCTTCGGCTGACAATAGTTGTACAGCCACTTGCCTCCCATCTCACAAATCACCCAAGTGAGATGAACAAAACATGCTGGGCACAGTTGGGCAAGTAAGGACAAACTCATAATCGATATTCTCCAATAGACTCCTTCAAAAGACACACCACTGTTAGCTGGCCAGTAAAGACTTACATAAACCAGCTTAGTATGGACTCTGGGCACCGTTTAGAGGACTTATTAAGAGTGATGGATCGATGGTAAAAGAGAGAGAGAGAGAGAGAGAGAGAGAGAGAGAGAGAGAGAGAGGAATCTGTGTTGTCTGCACGACTTAATGATGATGAGTTAAGCCAGTCTTTAAGCCAGTCTTTAAGCCAGTCTTTTGTTAGTATTCCTACAGATAACAGTTCAAGTCGGTACGGAAAAGTACAACACATATTTTAAAGTAGAAGTGAAGATAGGTCATTCTCGTTTCGTTTGGCTGAGAACCTTTCAGCAGTACTTTTAAGATTACCCTTACCGCGTTTTGAACCTGGACTACTTGTACAACGAAGTTAAGATGAATGCCGGTGTTTTTCTTTTATCGTGCGCCTTGTCAACATTTCATTTCCTCTTGTGTTTAAAACATGATCCCTCCACATCAATTGCTGAAAAAGATGTACACAGAAAGGAAGCAGATGCCTAGATTTGCATATTGGATTCCAGGTGTGAAGAGACAGAGACAGAGACAGACAGACAGACAGAGAGTGAATATGATATGAATAATCCAGAAAATTGATCATTTGCTAATTCTTAGTTGAAGAACGTAAGCAAAATATTAATTAACATCTGAGGAGGGTAGCTAAAGTGTAGATTGTGTACATCTGGCACTCTCACAGAAGAATTTGTTCTTGTTTATGTTTGATAATTTACAAATGCAGGATTAACGTTATTATAACATCATCCGGTCAAAACAAGCTGTGAATTTCGCTCATAGGGATTTAAATGAATGGAATCTTGCAAGAGCCGGTGCGTTAAGTGCTATTTCACTGTAAGTCACGGTCGCTACCTTTTTTAATAGTAGGCTAGACTACACTATTGAGGAGTTCTTAGCGTAACGGATATCACTGTAGGAAATGTAATCGGTGTTCCGAGTTCGACTTTCTATTGCAAGAAAGACTAAAAGAAACGACAGATAGAGGGAGAAAAAGGAGAGAGTAATGTGTTTTGATTGTCAGAAAGAAGAAAAGAAAATACTGAGAGAGAGAGGGAGAGAGAGAGAGAGGACTGACGATAGTAAAAAAGACAAAGTCATAGTCTGTACTGTGGGATAAACCTGTCAATATACATATACATCTCACTATATATATATATATATATATATATATATATATGCACAAGTTGCTACCTTAAAAAATGGAATCTAAACTGAACGTATGAATCGATTGTTGTATGATTTGTAACAACAACAACAACAAAAAGATCATTAGTATGTGTCGTTAATTTTCTCTTCTTTCTCTTCATTTTTCTTTTCTTTTTGGTATTGTTGTCTGAAAACAAGAGGTAGATGAATAGACCATCATTATCATCATCCCCAATGCATGCCGATAGCACGGAATCACTTGACTCTCTCTCTCTCTCTCTCTCTCACTCTCTCTCTCTCTCCAACCATCCCTATCGGCCATCGCTCTTCGTAAGTCCTCAAGACGGTATTCAGTGTTGACACAGTGCTTTTTTCTGGTCAGCCAACACTGGTGTGTCCATGAGTAGTAGTTCATAGGAATATGTTGCTTATGAGTTCCTTCTTACTTCTTCAGCAGCGTATAACACTGGTGTGTCCATGTGTAGTAGTTCATGTGAGAACGTCACTTATGGGTTCATCCTTACTTTTTTAACAGTGCCCAACATCACTTGCTTCAATGGTTTGCGAGATGATGGGAAGTAAGTGGCTGTATAACCTTCTCGTCCTGGACTGTTTACGAATTTAACTTGAAATTTTGGTAAAATTTAAAAGAATCAAGTGTAAAAATTTTTAACTTTTTACTGTTTTGCTATATATTATCATCATCAGCTCGTGCTGTTAGCACAGATTTTCTTGACTCTTTCTTTCCATCCGTCCCTATTATCCATCGCTCCTGACAGATCCTTCAAACGACATCTCGTGTCCGCACAGAGCTGTTGTAGGTAAGTTCTTGTTGGTCGGCCAACACTGGCACGTTCATGTGAAGGATTACAGAGGAGAATGTCTCTTATGAGTTCATCCTTGCTCCTACACAGCTATATAAATATATTTCATGTACCATTATGGTAGTTTTTTCAACTAGAAGTTTTCGAAATTTGGATTCAGGGAGCGAGTGGCTTTTAAGATGTTAGGCTATGGGGCTAGAATAATGAAGCTGTACTATGACGTCTCTAGGATTTGTAGTCGTAGCTTATTAATTTTAGGTGCTATTATAGATGAAGTTTGTTGATTATCATCCGTGTTCTTATCACAGGTATGACCTGAGATTCTTCCGTCCCATCCATGGGTTAAATAGTACCACTACTGTTCTTCCAAAAGGATGGCTTTGGCATTAAATAACCTACAAAGGTTGATATGCCATTAAAGAAAGAAACCAAACAAATGAGATTCTTCCAAGGAAGAAGACATCCCAGTGAGTGAAAAGCAAAAAAAAAAAAAAAAGTGGGAGGTTCACTTTTAAACTTAAGTTTAAAAAAAATTAAAATTAAGTTTTAACTTAATGAAAGTCAAACGGTTCCTTTTTTTCGATTTATCGTTTCGATATTAGTGTTACATATTTATTTGGGGTGCTGCCCTGTCAGCTGTAGCTGTAGGATACACCGACTGCATTTCTGCTGAGAGATAAGACCCCACCCCCGCCCAATGAGAGTCTTGGATATAGTACTAAACACTCTGAGGGTGAGGCACCTGTCTAAGAGTTTCAGAGAATGTGGAGTACCCTTACATTACCATTGCTCCTAGGCCTACTCTGACACGGAGTGACAGTTGGTTGGTTGTTTTGTTTTACGGCGTATCGACCATTTTCGGGTCATTTAACGCCGAATTAAGTAATTTTTATAGATCTTTCAAACAATTCAGCTTGGTATTAGTATACTTTTTACACCATAGTTAAATGCCAAAACAGTTCTACTTTAAACAATTCAGCTTAGCATAAGTACATAGTTTAAATGTCAAAACAGTTCTATTTAAAACAATTTAGTTTAATATGAGTACATTTTATTGTTTACACTCAGTTAAATGTAAAAAAAACTGTTAATTTCAAAAGTTCTATTTGACCCGTAGATAGAACACTCTAAGGTGCTACCACCCCTGGGCAGAATGGACTGGTAGAGATGACAATGAAGGGGAACTCCAAATTCCCCAAAGCGCCAACATTACTGAAGCCTTGCTATCAGATTGTTTAGTGTTATATCCAGAACACTCATTGGGGGAGTTTTACTCCTCTGCCGAGAATGGGCCACCAGATTGACAGGACATGATAGGGTCCTATCGATAGGTCAAATAGAACTAACAATTAAACTGTGTAAACAAATGTCTTATTTGAAATTGAATTGTTAGTGGTACATAGCAATACTTGGAACCATTTAACTGTTTACAAATGGATGAACAGTGTTGAATATAATAAATAATCTTAAATACAATACTTAAATAGCTATATTTAGTTCTAGCTTATTTAAAATGAAGTCACTAACAAACTATTCACTTACATATCATATAGGTGAATCCATTTAAAGGTGTGCCAACGAATGAGTGATGTTAAATTTTTAATGTTGCATAGCAATAGTTGAAACCGTTTAACTTTGTGCAAATGAATGATCAATAAGAAGAATTATTCGTCTTAAATAGAAATACTTGAAACCATTTAACTGTGTGCAATTAAAATGAACAGAGGCTCGTTTAAAAAGTCGACCATTGTCGAGGGTGACTCGAAGGCCCCCTTTTCAATATCTACAACACGGAAGTGTAGAGAAGGGCGCTACTCCTTTCCTTGGATAGCTCCTTGATCCGTGACTTATACTGCTGACTGTTAAGCAAGGCAACGTCAAATACCATTTTTGGTAAAACTCGACCTGGGATTGAACCTCGGTCTCCTGGACCATTGGTGAGTAATCTACAAACTATGCGTTTATACGTAATATATTTAATATGTATGTATAAAGAGGATTTAGCATTAAATAACCTACAATGGTTGATATGTCATAAAACCCAACCCAACCAAACCAAACTAAATCATTTATATTTAGTATATATGCATAAATAGGATGTAGCATTAAATAACCTAGAAGGGCTCATATTCCATAAAACCCCAACCAAACCAATTCATATATATTTACTATATATGTACAGAGAAGATTTGGCATTAAATAACCTATAAAAGCCAACTAAAAGAACTTATTTGTGGTGATTTTCGTTCTTTTCCTAATTTTCTACCCGACTGGACGTGTTTTTTTCTTGAGTGTTTTTCAAAACCCTATCTTTAAAACAGTATAAGTTGGCGACAGTAGTCGAGGGCGACCCGATGGCTCCCTTTTCAGTTGCTACTACACCGAGGAGTAGGGAAGGGGGCTACTCTTTTCCCTAGATTGCTCCACTTTACTCATGATACTCACCTTATAATGCTGAGTGTTAAGCAAGGAGGTATCAAGTACCATTTTCTAAGTCTTTGGTATGACTCGACCTGGGATTGAACCTTGGTCTTCCGGACCATTGGTGAACATTCTACCCACTTGAACAATGAGCCGGTTAATTATCTTTAAAACAGATCAGTATAAAGAGGAAATGAAGATAAAAAGTTATAGCAAAACACTTCGATGATGTAGAACATTTTAACTAGATATACGATATTTGACAAAATGTCTTTTTCACTTCGTCCAGTTACTGAGTGAATGGAATTGAAGTGTCAACTTTATTTATACACTTAGTTGTGAAAACATTTTTAAAGAAGGCGTTATATTTAGTTATTCGAAGCATACAATAAAGATAGATAAAATTAGTTGTTCTACCTTGATATTCTTTCACAACATGGTCATGAGTTTTGAAGTTTTTATAAAATTCAGATTTTATTTGATTTATCTATTGATTTATTGATTTTAGTGGTGTGTGAAGTGGAGAGTAAAGAGGGAAGACCATAGAGGACGCATCTTGATGGGAAGTCAGTATACACATAAATAAGCCTTTCTTGTGTGAAGAGGCAAACAAATTACTACACTTCACTATCACTTAGAAAGTGCACCTCCATAGCAGTCTAAGTGTTATTTTTGCCGGAAGGTTAGGGAATTCTGTTTATATTTACCTTTTTTGTGTAGCTGTTTCTTAAAAAGGTTTTTTTTTTTGCTCACTGTCCGATCAAATACAAATAATTTTCAAACGGATCTATTTGGCCCATAGATGAAACCCTGGCAAGTACGACCACTCTAGATAAGAGTGGACCTAGGAGTAATGGCAGTGAAGGAGTACTTCAAACTTCCAAACTTCCCAGATCTCCAGAACTGGAACCTCTCCATTAGATGCACTTTAGTGATACCCAAGATTCTTCTTTTTTCAGGGGAAGGGTTTAACTCTTCACCAGGTGATTCAATCAACATAATCTAAAGCTTGTCAACATGGCTCATAACATTTTTAGATTTTTCAAAAAATCTAAATATGTCACTTTTTAGGAATGAAAGGATCTTTTCATTTTTTCCATGACAATATATGTGCGTATTTGGGCGTATATAGGAGAATTATTATAACTATTATCATTGTTTTTTGGGTGTTTTTCACATCTGGAGTTTGAGTGACAGCAAGTCTCCTCAAATCATCAGGACTCTTCTCGGTATTCTGGCTGATCTTATTAATGAAGTAGTTTATATGATCTTCACTCGTCTTTTTATTTCTAAGTCCTCCAGTCCCTGTACTAACCCTTTGGTGATTGTACTGAGTGGACCAATTACAATTGGTATCATCTTCAACTCGCCAGGACTTTCCTCAGTATTTTTGCAGATCTCAGCAGTGCTGCGATCTGCATAATCTCAAGTCTGCAGTAGATATTTAGGTTGGCTGGTTGTTTGGGTTTTATTACATATCAACCTTTGTTGGTTATTTTACGCCAAATCCATTATCATGAAAATAGTTCTAGTTTAAACAGTTTAGCATAAGTACACAGTTTAAATGTAAGTACAGTTTAATTCTGAAAAACATTTCTATTTCAAGCTATTCAGTTTAGTCAAGCAGTTCTGATTCAGCTAATTCAGTTTAGTATAAGTACAGATTTTGCTTACACACAGTTAAATGTCAAAACAGTTCCATATTAAACAATTCAGTTTTGTGCAAGTACAGTTTCTATGTCAAAAAAACAGTTCCATTTCAAAAAATTCAGTTTAGCATAAGCAAGTAGTTTAAATGTAAGTACGGTTTAATTGTCAAAAACATTTCTATTCCAAGCTATTCAGTTTAGTCAAACCAGTCAGTTTAGCATAAGAATGTCGTTAGTTCTATGTAACCCATAGTTAGGACCCTATCAGGTGCTACTACGCCGGGCCAGAGTGGACCTGGGAGCAATGGCAATGAAGGTGTGCTCCACATTCCCCAAGGCCCCAGCATCACTGGAACCTCACCATCAGATTGCTTAGTGTCATTATCAGGACACTCAATGGGGGTGGTCTACAGCTGTATTCTACAGCCCCAGCCGACTGGGCAAAGCGGATATTTAGTTACCTCAGGTCTTTCAGTATTGTTCCAAGGTTTCCAACTATGAATGTTCCATAGTTTTTTTCAGCTATCTCGCAAGGACTAGGTATTTATCAATTTAAAAAAAAATCTTTATTTTCACACAGTGATCAGCTGAGATGTCAATGTCTACAAGCTTATTTTTAATCGACTAAAACTAAACGTGGTCTTCTGGCCAGATAGGGTGATCCCTTGATTTCGCAAAATCCTAGAGAATTTTGTGAGTTTCATTCTCCAGTACAGATTCTTATTTCGTTTGGTTTCTTTGTTTAATAGCATATCAACCTTCATGGGTTATCTAATGTCATCGTTGCAGAAGAATAGCAGTGGTTTGCATAATCATAGCAGTGTGATTGCGTTATAACTTTCCAGTATGTATGTACAGGGAAACGTACACCCTATGTCCTATTATGGTTGTCATATTAATTTCCTTGCTTAATGACATATCAACCTTCGATGGTTATTTAATGCTTAAGCCATCCCTGCAACATACTGTTTAATGCACAGTTGAGGGGAGAACAAACTGAACGTAATAGCGAGACTAGTGTTCACACACGCTTACTTGGTCACCGTATACCAGTACTTTAGCCAGTACACTCCGGGGGCTCACTTCAGTAAAGCTTCTAAATTGTGTATATTCCATTTCTCAGTATGGTCAAATTTTAATCGCTTGCACAGTTTTCAGTGGATCACCCTTCCCCACTCAGTAATAGCTGTTCTCACAGAACTTTTATACATTCACTTATTCTCTAGTTTATAATTTCATTTCTCTCTTAGTAATTAGTTTTTATGGCATTATTTTGGACTGCTGTTAATTGTGATTCAGTTTCTCTCTTTAGATATTCTCTGTATAGCCATTTTCCCTCGTAGAATACATCAACTGCGTCTCTGCAGAGGGCTAAGCACCCCTCCCCCTGATGTGTACTGTATATGACACTAAAAAATCTGATGGTGAGGCTCCAGTAATGCTGGAATTTGGGGAATGCGAAGTACCCCTTCATTGCCACTGTAGAACTACTGTAGTTCGGTTTTGGTGATTATTTCCCCTCCAATTTAGATTCGTTTATGTTTGAAAAGGCAAATGAAGCAAAGATGTGAAACGACGCGGACAAAAGAACATTCAAAACAAAGCAATACAAACAGAATTAAATTTATGTATCAAGAAATACATGAAAAAGGAAGCATTACAAATATTCTAATATAGTCTGTTGAATATTCATTTGTGTGTGTGCATGTGTGTATGTATTTAATACGAGTCTGTTGAATATTCCTCTGTGTGTGTGTGTATGCGTGTACTAACACGGATATTATGGAAAAAAAGACTAAATATTGAGAATGTCATCTCGACTTATAAATGTATGTGGACTAAGTATTTAATGTAAGGTATTGATATATTAAAATATAGCAACGTGTCCTAGGAGGAACGTGTCTTCTCCAATGTTGGTTGTTTGTCTCTTTCGGGGTTTGACGAAATTTCTGTGGTTGTGTTCGAGGCTGGAGCAAGTCTAACCGTAAAGGCAGAACAAGAAAGAAAAAGGTTGCGGAACGTTTACATTTTCGTGGGGTTGAGTGCTGGAAGTCAAAATATAAGAGAGAGAGTGTGTTGTTTCTATAAGTCACAATAGAGAGAATGAGAGAGAGTGTACTATCTCTGTAAGTGAAAAATTTAAGAGAGTGAGTCCTTGGAAGACGAGAGTATACACAGGCAATCTTTGTCATGCAATCGGCTCCAATTGCGCGGGACAAAATCAAAGTCACGGACGTAATTGTGAGCACTAACCACGTGACTTTCCTGACCAATAAGTTCCCGAGACTGATTAGTTTACCGACGTCCGCCATCTTTGTCTCGGGAACAAGTGGCATCACGGCTATTTTAAAATACAGGCGTGTAAATCCTATGTATTTTATTTTATTATTTATTCCCTACACCATTACTCCCCGGTCCACTCTGGCTCGGAGTGGTAGCACCTGGTTGGGTACTATCAATGGGTTGAATAGAACTGTTTGACATTTAAACTGTATCCAAATGACATGCTAAATTGTATTGTTTGAAATAGAACTGTTGGATCATTTAACTGTGTGTAAAAATGATTGATGTTTAATTGAAAATACTTTCATTTCTTTGTGTGCAAACGAATGAGTTCTCTGGAATATAATTATTAGTGTTAAGTAGCAATACTTGAAACTTTTTAACTTTGAGTTTAAATTAAATTATTAGTATACCATAGCAATGCTTGGAACCATTAGACTGTGTGCTAAAAAATGAATAGTATAGAATAGTTATTGTTAAATAACAATACTTATAATAACTTCACACATTTGAGTGTTCATCCTACCTGCTTACGCATCTCCAAAATCCAGAGCGACAAGACGAGGAAACGGTTCCACAGTAACAAGTAAATTCCTTTTTTTTCCCTCAAGGCAATGTTGAGAAATAAACGTAAACCAGCCACAGAGGGATTCGAACTCGCTATCTTGTTTTCTCCGTTCGCATACTCAGCACTTTCTCCCTAACGGGGATAACACTCACTGACTGGTGTTTTTATGACGTTTAAAGGGGGGAAAAGAGGGATAGAGATGGCTAAGTGTGAACTAGCCGACGCAAATACGACTCGAATTTGAAATCTCATTGGGAATATTAAAAGCAATCGTCTCTGAAATTCCCTTGTCTCTTCAACACCGGTTTTCGACATATTCTCAAACAAATCCGGCTAGCAGTTACCAATGATAAAAAACAAACAATCGGTCACTCAGTGATTCCTTGAGTCTTCCACCAGGTGGCAGCACTACATAATACCAAATTTGCCAAGCTGATTTCTACTGGGTAAATAAATACGGCAAGATCTCTTATTTCCCTTGATAGACACTGGATATGGAGGATGTTTCTGTTAAGAGGTCATTGCTTCCTTATCCTTTAATAGGAGGGGGAACAAGGGTTTGATTTTCTATGAGCCTTCTGGTATAAGTCTTTCTTTTTACGGGGATTTGTGACCTTAGATATGCCAGTACATGTTGATTAGTATAGCACATGATTTTAAGAGGAAGATACTTAACGGTTACAAAAACATGGATTTGGTTTATTTTTGAGAACGTCTTCGTGTATACCTGTATACACACACACACACACACATATATATATACAGAGAGAGAGAGAGAGAGAGAGATAGAGAGATAGAGAGAGAGAGAGAGAGGGATTGAATATCTGACATGCTATATAATATCGTCTTGTTGGTTGGATTTGCTTGTTTATTGCAAATATCAAAATTAAGTAATTATAAAGGTCGTTCAAAAAGTTCTAAGCGTCTCCGAGTTTTTACATTTGTTGTACACTTCTCGACTTGGTATGGGCCTCATCTGCACAGAAATTAAGACAGAAATCTGAATTCTACTAATTCATTAAAAATAGTAGAGTGTTACCGTGAGAAAAATGTTCTTTTGAGGTGAGGCTTGTCATTTTTTGACCGACCCTCCTAATATTAAATAAGACAAAAGCTTTGTCAGTAGGGTTTTGAATAAGCAGAATGAATCCACTGCAGATATGAGAAGAAACACTAAGCTACATCTGGTGGTGAGGTACCAATTCTTGTGATCTGGGATGTATAATCAACCACGCATTGATATTACTCCCATGTCCACTCTGATCCATATTAGTACTACCTATTAGGGTCCCATCTGAGGGTTTGAATACCTTGTGGCGCCGTCGCTAAAATACTGGATCGTGAGTTCAAATTCCAGTCATACTATTACATTAATTTGGAGCTAATACCCTTTAGAAACCTTCTGATGAACCCCATTATCCTTCCAGGTATGGCTTAACCAGTGCCAATACTCTTCTTCTACAAAGATGGCTTTATCAATAATCAACCCACGACAGTTGATATGCCATTAAGCCGCACCAAACCAAACTCATATCTGGTTTTAATAGATGTGTTTGAAAATTATTCGTTTTTGATTAGACTGAGTACAAAAAAATCACTTGAAAAAAGCAAAAAATTTTTTACTAAGAACGTACAATGAACTCGATTTCCTAACCCCTAGACACAAAATAAGCCCAGGCGAGTTGACATACCGTTAAAATCAATCAATCAATGAATCAAATTAAATATAATCATCTTAGTGGTATTTTAAAGAATAAAATATTTCGAATGCAGATGATAAAAGATAGCTTTTACACTTTTATGTGTAAATGTAAAAGAATCAAGGATGAAATTTCGGCTAATTTAAGCAGAAAGATATTTGATATGGATGCCTCTTTTGCTAAAACAAAACTGAAGAATATGACATATTTTATAAATATATGATG
>OY757919.1:37426986-37861986 GCA_963585895.1 Sepioteuthis lessoniana | reverse complement strand
AACCAGGTTTGAGTTTCCGTCTAATTGCACAATATATACACACGCACACACACACACACACACACACACACACACACACATATATATATATATATATATTTAATAACGATGCAATTAATAGTCAACCTTGCCAAAATATTCAGATCATTCAATTTCGATCATTTGCCCCAGCTTATGTCTTTTGATTTAGAATTTTGGAAAATTAGTTTAAAAATAAAACAAAAGAAAACAAACAAAAAATAGCAGACAAACTCGGGCAGTATTTCCGTGTGGGAATTTGTTTAAGAAAAAAATAGTGTCCAGCCATGAAAAGGGGATTTTTTTTTTTTACAAAAAACGAGAAATGCAAAGGATATGTATAGCCAACTGATTAAAGGATATCTAATGGTGTTAAATGCAAGTGTTTATACAACGAAAGTCATTTTAGGCTTCTGAAGGAATTGTTCGATTTTTCTGTGAAGTATGCATCTTCAACAGGTGTAACGAGATCCAAAACGGTTACTGGATATTGACTGCTGGACGGGAACCCTGCGGTTTCAATTACCAAAATTCCTAAACGAGATACAATACTGCAGGATTTGATTGTGATTGACACGGTTGAGTTAACTTTCAGTTACCTGATACTCCTTTGGCAAAAAGATGAAAATGCTCTTTCATCGGGGGTTGGGCGGTTTTGTCGTGTATGCGTATTTGTGAATCCGTGGATTCACTACCATTTTGAAAGGGACATGATGACTACAGAATGTAAATAAAGAATCTGTGTCAGAAAATTAAAGGAAAATAAAAAAGAAGATATACGTCTCATCCAATTCGTTACGTCACAAAGCATCTTTGCTCTCTGGTATTTCACTGCTCTCTTACTCACCCAGTCTCCTGTTCTGAATCCTGGGATATCTTTGTGGCGAAAATAATAGTTTGGGACGAAATAAAACGAGAAATATCATTTTACGCCTTTTTTTTTTTATTTTTTTTTACTTCTTAGTCACAAAATGCAAATATTTTTTTCGATTACAGCATAACTTCGACACAGCTATTAGAGAATCATTTCAAGGACAGCATTGTAAAGGTGTTAAAGTTTGCGTAAAACCAAATGATTGATTCGAACGAACACATGTACTGGTTCGGTCGTGGAGGGGTGATATTCATATAGCTTATTTTTAACTGGAATCATCATCATCATCATCATGTCGTGCCACTAGCACGGATATCTCTGACCCTCTCTCGCCACTCCTCCCTATCGTTCATCGCCTCTGGCAGGTCTTCTGGACTACATCCCGTATCTTCACACAGCTGCTGTATGTATGTTCGAGCTGGTCGTCTTGCCTTTGCTCGGCCATAAGTGGGGGTCCACAGGAGTACATCACTTATGAGCTTGTGTCTGCTCTTCCAGCAGTGTCCTGCGTGCCTGGTTCGTCTAACTTCGATAGTTTTCGTGATGGGAGGCAAGTGGCCGTATAGTTGGTGCTTTGTGGGGTGTTGCCTCTAGGACTTGTTTAATATTGCTCGCAACATCCTTATGTAGTTGCCGTCTATCTTCTTTTCGAGCCGTTTTGTTAGCGTCCAAGTGGTGCATCCATACAGCAGTATCGACACGACTGCTGCCAGGAAGAAACTGCGTTTCATTTTATCGGTCAGGTCTGATTTCCATATGACCGATAGCTTATCGATAGCTGTCCATGCCTTCGTTAGCCGTGTGTCGATGTCTTTTTCGGTCGATGAGACACTGCTTCCTAGGTAGGTGAATTTGTCCACCACTTTCAGGGAGGTTCCGTCTTGTGTGGAAATGTCGCCTGCTTGATTAAAGCACATATATTCAGTTTTGTGTGCATTGACATGGAGGCAAATGCCTGCTGCGGCTCGTTCCAAACTATGCAGTAGTGTTTCGGCTTGGTTGGGTGTATTTGCTAGCAAAGCTATGTCATCTGCGTAGTCAGCGTAGTCGGCGTCGGTAATTGTTTTTGCAGGGTACCTTCTGCTACTTTTCTTTGTCAGCTCGAAGCCGTTCTCTTATTTTATCGCTTGATGTTTTAACTGGAATAGCCTATCTAAACCCATCACAGTCCAGGTCTACAATTCGTTTGTATCTAGGTTTTTCTTTCTACTAGAGCGGTTGCAATACCAAAGTTAAAGATCTAGTCTGCCCAGCTACAGGGTGTCTCTATATACATATGACCCATGTGACTACTAATAACTCTACTAATAATAATGTTGTGTTCTTTGATTCAGATTTGAAAATAGTAAACTATAAAACTATTATTCTTCGATCACAATGCCTTGAACAAAAGAGGAAAAATATTTTGCATCACTACTTATTTGGATACAAAGTCATTCAAAACTGTGCAAGCGAAGTTTCGCCGGAAATTTAACTTTACAATTAGAAAAGTCAAATTTATCGTTGAGTACACAAATTTTAAGCAACAGGGTCAGTAAACAACCTCAACAAGAAGGCAGAAAATCCCAGATCTGGCAGGAAGTTGACTGCAAGATATCCTGACAATGTGGATGCGCTGAGAGTTTCTGTCAGAAAAAGTTTTGAAAAGTCCCTCTCACAACGTTTCTAAGAACTTGGTCTTCTACGTGCACTGTAGGATAAAGTCTATCAATTTCTGCCCTTGTCATCGGGTTTGTCCTTTCTGAAGTGATATGATTGCTTTTTAAGACTCAGATGAAAGATGAATTGATGCAATATGAATTATCATATCAATGGGTTGCATCTATTTCGAGACACCCAATATTTATCCCTAGCTGGAGAGAGAATAATTAGATTCATACCTTTATTAATGATATTAGGGCAATATGAAATGCAAACAACCTCGTTCAGAGTTGTGGGAAGATGGAATTATGAAGTTGACTGACAAAAAAGCTTTTCAATATTGTCGGAAGTTTTAAACAACATTGTTATTTTTTGTACTTTAAGAAACCGAATGGACTTTCTGGCCAACCCAATACAATAACATTATTGTAAGCACAGGGGTCTTTCTTTTTCCTTCCGTTAACAATTAAGAACTCACAAGAAAACATCGCTATCCCCTTCGAGCCGGTCAGCTAATCCATTGTATGAAAAACTATCCTAAATATCTAATTGTCAGTCAGATTCTTTGTAGACGTATCATTATATGGTTAACATATAAACTATAATTACGACTTTGAAGGCCCCATTAGTCATATAATGTTTTAAACATGGTCACGAGTTGTTTGCAACAAATGAATCTGAATGAAAGTGTTGTTTTAGAGGAACGTTTCCTGCATCTTTTTGATTTAGCAGCATTTTTGCTGTATTTTATGGATTAAGTTTAAGAATTTCTGTTGCCTTTAAAAAAAAGGGTCAGCGCTTGCTATTTACAAGATGTGTTGAAAATGTACCGAGACTGACGCTGTATTTACCAAGAGGGAAAAGAAGTAATGAAGCATTAATTCTTTTTAAAATACGAGGTGTGTTGAAAAAGTATCGAGATTGAAGCTGTATATCATCATCATCATCATCATGTTGTGCTGCTCGCATGGATTTCCCTGACTCTCGCCCTCTGTCTCTATCATCCATCGCTTTCGGTTGGCCTTCCAGGCTACATACTGTGTCCCTAGAGAGCTGTTGTAGATTTAAGTTCTAGCTGGTCGTCCTACACTTGCGCGTCCATGTGAAGGGGTCCATAGGAGAGCGTCGCTTATGAATTCGTCCTTGCTCCTCCAGCAGTGTCTCGCCTGTCTTGTTCGTAAGCTGTATATACCAAGATGAAAAAGAAGTAATGAAACATTAATTTTCTTCAAAATACGAGGCGTGTTGAAAAAAATTGAGATTGAAGCTGTATTTACCAAGACGGAAATGAACGATTGATGAAGCGTTAATTTTCCTCAAAAAGATGCAGTTTAAAAAAAGTATCTATGATTAAGTCTTTAATGACGTCTCCTTCAGTGGTCTAATGAGTAGATTGTTCGCCAATGGTCCGCGGGACCGAGGTTCAATCCAAGATCGAGTCATACCTAAGACTCAAAAAATGGTACTTGATGCCGCTTTAATTAACACTCAGCTTTACAAGGTAAGTGTCAAGGGTAAAGTGGATCAATTCAGGGAATGGAGTAGCACCCTCTCCTACACCTCGGTGTAGTACTATCGAAAAGGGAGCCTTCGGGTCACCATCGACTAAGATCGCCAACCTATGTTTTGCTTGGAGAAGAACAAATCCTCTTTCCTCACAGATTGTACAACTGATGAGGTCTGTGGAATTAGTGCATCAAAACACTCATGAAAAATATTAGGAATATCAAGTTGTTTCCAACGCATAAAATAACCACAAATGGGTTGACAAGAAAATTTGGGGCCCTCATTAATGTCCATCAGCACAATGACTTGAACTTGCATGCCTTGAAAATCAGAATGCGAATTACTGCTGTTGGTAGAGCGTTGATTGAACATATCTAGTCGTTTCAAACGCAACGCTGCTCGTACAGCGTTCCGGAAAATAAAAGGTCCCTATTAAAAAAAAATGTCCACATTTTTACTTGTATTTCCGCGATGACGAAATCAAACTCGGTAATAAGATGCAAGAACAACAAACCTGTGACACGCGAATATAAAGAAAATCTACCCAAGTGTAGTTTTGCACATGCGCACTTGTTTTCTTTATTTCTATTTCGTTTTTTATTTTTATTTTTATTTTATCTTATCTTTTTTTTTTATTGGTCTCTTGGGGCAAAAGGAGAAACGCCTTTTGAAAATTTTAAGAACAAGTGAAACAGAAAGAACGTGAAAAGGATCAAAATCTCTTGGGATCGGACTTAGGATGGTGGAAGATCCTGTCTAGGGAGTTAGAATATTGTTCAGGCAATAAACAGAAGTAAAAAATAAAAAAAATTTAAAATGCCGAAATGAAAGAGGGTTTTGAGTATCAAAACTGGGAAATTCATTGAAGTGATGTTGAAAATGATGACAAAACATGGCAATGTTTATAAGATGCAGACGATAATGAAAATAAAAACAACGAAACATCAGCAATAGCATATGTCCCATATGAGATGTGTAAAGTGTATGTTGAAAATTTCATAAAACAATAATCCTGGATTTGTGAAAAACAACCCGTAGAAAGAAAAATTATAAAAAAAATTATAAAAGAAAACTTCATACGGATGATTTAAAAGGCAGAGAGATGGAAGAGATGACATGGTTACGCAAAGGAAACAACAAAAAAGAAACGGCATTTTTCAGCATTGTTAACGTTTTTTTGTTTGTTTGTTTTTTGTTCTTTTTTTTTTTTTTTGCTTAACAAAGAGGACATTTAATCAAATGTGTTTGTTGGAAAAATAAAAACAAAAACAAAAAAAACCCAACGAAAAACAAAAACAAACAAACAAAAATAAAGGTAAGAGTAAATGACTTCATAAATAGATGTTTCTTATAGAAAAGAAATACAAACAAGTATAGCAGAGTTGTCATTTACTCAAGCCCTCCCCCATGAGCAGGATGAAGGTCAGTTTTCGAAGTAAAGGTTTGAATTCAGATTTTTCAACCTCCTAGATGGGTTGCCTAAACTAGTCTTGCCTTACTAAAAGCCTCGAGCTTCGGAGAGAAGCTTTATCGAGGGTAATAGCGAGAAGGTAAATACAAACAGCCTCGTCTCGCACTTGAACCCCGGTCTCTTTAACAGAATAATTGGTTAGGTTTGGTTTTATCGCATATCAACCATTGTGGCTTATTTAATACCAAATCCATTTTTATACATAAAAACAGTTCTTTTCAAACAATTCAGTTTAGCATAAATACACAATTTAAATGTCAAAAATAGTTCTATTTCAAGCAATTCAGTTTAGCATAAGCACACAGTTTAGTTCTATTTGAACCAAAGGTAGGACCCTATCAGGTGTTTCCACTCCTGGCCAGAGTGGATCTGAGAGCGATGGCAATAAAGGGGTTCGCCACATTCACTAAAGTTCCAGCATTACTGGAATCTCACCATCCGATTGTCTTGTGACATACCCAGGATACTCATTGGCGGGGGGGATCTTATCCCTTTGCAGAGGTAGAGTTGGTGTATTCTGCAGCCCCAGTCGACTGAGCAATTTAACAGAATAAGGACATTTATATATTAGAAAGTTAGTAAATGACTTTTCTTTGGTTTCATTTCGTTATTTGATGGCATATCAACTTTCGTGTGTCATTTAATACCAAAACTATTCTTATAGAACAGAAGCAATGATACCATTTAACTCATAGCTCAGGGAATGAACGGGTTCATGCCTTTCCCAATGGTATTATTCAAAAGTGAACGTGATACCACGACTGGAGTTTGATCTCGCTTATAATAATGTGGCAATCCAGCACGTAGGCCTCTACGTCATGGGGACTCACCCCAAACGACTTGGTTTCGAAGAAATTAACCAATACCCAAGGAAATAAAACTGGAAAGATATTCCATTTTAAGGTGTTTTTTTTTCACTCATTATAACTTATGTTTCCTAAGTAAGTAAACCAGTTTATTGGCCTAATGAGTGGAGTGTTCGCCAAATGTCCGGGAGATTGTAGTTCAATCCCGGTCGAGTCATACCAAAGACTCAAAAAATGATACAATGCCTAACACTTAACATTATAAGGTAATAATGATAGTAAGGGTAAATTGGAGCAATCCAGGAAAGGAGTAACACCCTCTCCTACACTTTGGTGTAGTAGCTATTCAAAAGGGAGCCTTCGGGTTACCCTCGACTATGGTCGCCCATTTTACTTTACTTATGTTTTCTAAAGTACAATTAAGAGAAAAGTCTACTCAACTCACCAGGACCTTTCACAGTATTCTTGGCGATCTCGGCCGCACTGTACTGTGGACCGTTTCAATTCTTACCTGGATTTTACAGTTCGCATCATCTCTTTTCAAGGTTCTTTGGGATTGTGCCAATTTAATATCTCACTCCTTGTAAATTTTTCACACCAGTTTTAATTGATAGTTTTTCACTAAGTGACAGAAAATCTTCTTAAGTCTCCAGGACTCTCCTAAGTATTCTTGCTGGTCCTAACAGTAGAGTGATATGTACTTTCTTAGTTCTTCCTCGTATTTAAAGTTAATCTAATGTATTTTCCCAAGGGTTTCAGGTTTGATCCAACGACTCCACTGTAACTGGTACGACCGTCACCTTTATGTTCGAATTTTTGAAAATCTCAATCTCGGCTCAAGTATTTTTCTTGTTTTGTGCTTTTCCTTTCTGTAATTCTGCTATCTGCTGGGACAGTGAAGTTTAATTATTGATCATTAATTTTCTTTTTATTATCTAGAACGGGATCAGGTTTTCTGACCTGGATTGAGTAACTCTTTTGCATATTAAAGTCTCAGAGAATTTTGCGCCTCTAATTTTGAGCATTTATCATTTTTCAGTATGGTCAAATTATAGTCGTTTCTCCAGTTCCCAGTGGTTTACCTTTCCCACCCTGTCATATTTGCATTTGTACTCCTTTTTTTTCCAAGTTTGCTGTGTTCGTGTATTAATATTATGATAATTATTATTAGTAGTACTTGTAGTAGTATTAGTAGTATAGATATCTGAAGAAGCAGAAAATATCATTCTATTGCCTAGTTAAAAAAATCTGCAAGCTGGAAGTTACCTTATTCTCTGGGTGCATTTTATGAGTATTTCTCTAACGAAAATATGACTATGAGTTGCCGATTTTGCTGGGCACATTAAGTATTTTTTTTTTTATCAGAAACGGATTCAAGTTAACTTTAAGCGTGGTATCTTTTCCAAATAGTAACGAATCGTCTTTCTATTTTGAACTATTTTAGAAGAATAAAAATAACTTTCTTTTTATTTAGCCGTTTACATTTATCAACCAATTCCGGCTGGATATCATAGCATCAATATGGCAACGTAAAAATATGTAGACAAAAAATGTCTGTACTGTTCAATCAAATATGCCTTAACGAAGAAATGCTGCCTGTATATATAGACATCAGAATAACCTTTCAATTTTAGAATGAATAACTACAGATAGAGAATTAAGTCTCTGATTTATCGTAGACTTCTCTCAGCGGAATATTTCCATCTGACTAACCATAACTTTAACGTAGATACTAAAATCCCTGGAAGAGAAAAGAATTTTAAAAAATGGCTGACATCATAATTCAAGAAATTCTCGAAGACAGATAGATATTAAGTGTTAAAGCCCTGACACCAAATGAACGACCCGAGTTCAAGTCCTCGACGCAGTTGTTTGCATTTTGAATAGCGTTAAAACCCTTGGGAAAGGCGTGAATCTGATTATTCTCCCTCCAGCTATGGGTAAATAGTAAGTCAGACTGATCTCTTTAGCCTTGGCATGGCAACTAGTCTAGGGGAATTCCAAATTTGTGTCACATACCACTTGAACGGAGGGGTTGGGTAAATACGTACACTTAATGGACTCAACAACAAACACCCAACACAAAAAAAGGCCTTTAACCTGAAATGTTAAAAACCTCATTACTTTTTACTTTTATTTTCATGCTTAAATACTTATTCGAGAAAAACAAAATTATAATAACAATATTGAAAAATATTTATAAAAACGTGCAAAGATGCCTATCCTGTGGCATTCAGTCTTGAATGTTAAACAATGATAAAATAAAGATTCACTGATGATGAGTGACGACTGAAACCGGTAGGGTTAGTTGAATTTTTGTGAATTATTTTTTTTTTCTATTAGCGTTTATGTATCTATTCGTTTGATCATAGCATGAAATAGCACTGATCCATAAGACTACGACCATCAATTTACAGCTGGTTTTGTACAAAATATCCCCTACCCTCACCAAATTACTATTCAAGCAATGCGGGATACTAGAAATATACAACAAAAATATTAAACAAAGTAACACATATAATTAGGTCAAAGAGTGTAATTTACGAAGCTCTTTGCTTCGATGTGGCACAAGGCCGATTGAATGGGGCACCCAATGAGACTCGAACTCACTCTTGCAGGTTTGCTAGTCAAGCTTGCTAACCATTACACTACCGGAGGTGCCCTAATTAGGTCAAAGAGTGAACTGATACAGGCGTGGGTGTCCTCGTAGTGTAATGGTTAAAGTGCTCGAATGCGGAATCTTAGTAAGCGGGTTTGAACTCCAGTTACGTTATTACGTTCACATTCGGACAAATACCCTTAGGAAAGGCATGAACCCCCTCATCCTCCTAGCTACAGATTATATAACCACTACTGCTCTTCTATACCGGGACATTGGCCCAGCGGTTAGAGTGTTCGCCAATGGCCCGGGAGACCTGGGTTCAATCCCAGGTCGAGTCATACCAAAGACTTTAAAAATGGTACTTGATACCACCTTGCTTAACACTCAGCATTATAAGGTACGGTTCAAGGGTAAAGTGGAGCAATCCTGGGAATGGAGTAGCGCCCTCCCCTACACCTTGGTGTAGTAGCTATCGAAAAGGGAGCCTTCGGGTCACCCTCGACTATGGTCGCTAACTTTACTTTTACTGCTCTTCTAGAAGGGTGAACTTAGCATCAAATAACCCACGATGATTGATATGCCATTAAAAACAATAAAAGAAATAACTTAAAAAAGAAAGAAGCAAAAAACGAGTGAACTTCGCTTATTCATCTGAAGATGCTATTAGTGTTTTATTTTTCCATATGGGCATTTTTTTATCATATTTTTTTATCATATTTTTTTATCATATTTTTTTTATCATATTTTTTTATCATATTTTTTTATCATATTTTTTTATCATATTTTTTTTATCCTACAACGTGTGAAAGCACGTGCGATACTCTGTCCTCATCAGTCGCCAACTAGGGTGATAACACAGTTTCGGTAGATCAAGGTGGTACTGCCACTATATATATATATATATATATATATATATATATATATATATATATATATATATTTTCAGTTATAAAAGAAATAGATAATTTTAAGATATATATAAAACAAATACACTCACGACTTAAAGCAATCTTAACGAAAGCAATCTTCAGGTGAGTATATGTAGCCATATCTGAAGTCAATGAAATTCTTTTGAATTTCGTTACATATATAGTGATCTCAATGTCTGGTGCGATATTTAAGTCAAATAACTTCTAATGCCATGTGGTTCAATCTGACGCCAAATTACTAAGCAATCTTGACATTTTGAGTCCAAATCTGACTATATATATATATATATGAAAATTATTCTAGTACTTTTGATATTAGCATATAGTGACATTTTGGCTGAAAAATTGCTTCGTTCTCTAGATTTGTATATCTTAAGAGTATTGCTCAAATAGAAATGTTGCTATGATGTGCCATTTTCGATTATGGTACCCGATAAACATAATGAGAATTTTAGTACAGACACACACACGCACACATACGTACACTCACACTCATATACTTACATATATATGAGTGTGTGTATAAAGTGCTTCTACCCTGAACTTCACTAAGAGTGAAAGGTTGTATTAATAGCGTGAAAGATGAAAACAATAGTCCTTATGAAATATGGAATAATGAAAAATTTTATCTCCGTACTTCGGATACAGAAATATTTTCATGAAACAAAGTAATTCCTATTTCTGTTGTGTTGTTTTTTATACTCGTAAAAGTTTTCTTCGTCTTTGAATTAAAAAAAGCCAAATATAATTGTTTGCGTAGTTTAGAAAGAAAGAAAAAAGAAATAAAGAAAGTGACTTGTAAAAAGAAAGAAATTGTAAATATGACAAGAAAAAAGAAAGAGAAAAAGAACAAATTGACTTTTAAAAAGAAAAATGAAAAAATGAAGCGAAGAAAGAAAAAAGAAAAAAAAGAATAAATTAACTTGTAAAACGAAAGAAATTAAGAGAAAAAATGACGAGAAAGAAAGAAAGAAAATTATTTAATCAAACAAAAAGAAACCCAATGTTTTTTGGAATGTCCCCTAAGATTTGCAATGTTAAGGGCCACAGCTTATACACCAAAAACATGAAACATTAGGTGTTACTGGAAAAGATATTTGTGAAGTAAGAAGACAGTTATTGTTAGAAAGCTTAAAAATGGACGTAAGGAAACAAAAAAAAAAGGGCAAAAAGTAAGTACAAAAAAAAAAAAAAAAAAAGCATATATTCTTTTTTCTTTCTTTTGATACGCTTAGCTGTTGATGTTTAGAAAGATTTGTGGTCGTTGCTGCTTTGAGATCTCGGCTTTCCTCCCTTGGGATAAAAATCAAATCGCCTCTCTCCTCATCAGCCCGTCGAGGACTGACGACGTCTCCCTGGGGTGAAAAGAAGGAAACAGCAAAAAATGATAGTGGTGTGGGAATAGGTGGCTCAAGGAGGTCTAAAAAAATAAAAAATGAAATAAAAAGACCTAATTGTACTTAGGTTAAATGAACAATATCTTCATCAGTACCTCCGACTGAAGAAATAAGAATTTGTCAAGTAGTAGTAGTAGTAATATGATTGAGTTACTTTTTTATCCGTAATAAAAACGAATCTGGCAATCAGTGTTCGAATCTTACTTCGAATTGTTTTTATTTATTTCTTAGGTGTGTCTTGGTTTCTTTGTTTAATGACATTTCAAGCTGTGTGGGTTAAAAGAGATCTTGTGCCGTAATGGTTAAAGTGCTGGATGATGGTATTGAAGAAAAAGAGTTCTAACTCAAGTCGCACGTTCACTTTCAAACTAATATTCTTGCTAAAGGCATGAAAATCCTAATCCCCTCTGCTGTTCTTTGAGCGCGATGGCTTTGGCATTAAATAACACACGAAGGTTGATATTCTATTAAACAAATAAGCTAACCTCCCTGGGTTATTCAATGCCAAAGCCAAAGCTATCCTTTTAAAAGAACTATAAGTGTAAGGGAGGGTGATACTCCTTTCCCTCGATAACTTCGCTCACCTTTGATCCGTACCTTTTAATACTGAGTGTTAGGCAAGGCGCCATCAAGTACTATTTTTTTGAGTCTTTGGTATGACTCGACCTGGGATTGAACCCTTGTCTTCCAGATCATTAGCAAAAAATCTAGCTATTATGCCAATTGGCCGGTAGCAAGAGAAGTACATTTAACCCATACCTAGAAGGATAAGGGTGTTCATAACTTTAACATGGTTATTACACGAAGGTTGATGGCCCAGGTTGTAGAATACACGGACTGAATTTTTTGCAGAGGAATAAGACTCCATCAACGAGTGTCCTGATTATGATACTAAGCAATCTAAATCCACTCCGACCCGGAGTGGTAGCACTTGACTGGGTCCTATCTATGGGTCAAATATAACTAAACTGTATAATTACTGAATTGTTTGAAAATAGAACTAAACTGTGTGCTTATGCTAAACTGAATTGTTTGAAATAGAACTGTTTATACGTATAAAAATGGATTTGACATAAAATAAACTACATAGGTTGATTTGCCAAAAAACCAAACCAAAGATGTTGCTACAATTTCAAAGAAACTTATAAAAAAGACAATGAAATCTGAAAGAATCCAGGAAGAATTGAAACCATTCAAACCACAGCAATGCTGAGATCGGCTTAAATACTTAGAATAGTCCTGGAGTGTATGGGAGACACACATTCAGACTTCAGGGAAGAGCGAGATGACCTCGTGGTATAAAATCCCTTATCCTCCCAGCTACTGTTCTTCTAGAAGGAGGATTTGGCATTAAATAACCCAAGAATATTAACTTGCCATCAAACCAACAAACTTTAGAGAAGGTTAGCAGTTACAACTGTGTGAATATTTTGGGGTTGTTATACACATTACACAATATTGCAAAATATTTTACTCCAGAAATTAATACAAATGTTACGGAAATAATCGGAATATTATATCTTTAATGTAAAAATATTGTAAAAGAAACAAACCGAAAATCTTTCAATGAGAAAAGAAATCAGTAAGAATAGTTTGCTAATTCGGGCTTTGCAAACCATTACCGCTGCCCCCCCCCCTTTACCCAAGTTGAACGACTTCACTAATCAACATACACAGACAAAGTGAGTCTTGGAGACGATCAAGTCAAACAAGTCATAACACAACAGTGTTTTTTTTAATAGCCCACCCCGGGAGATGAAATACCCTCACCCACCGTCAAGACAGCATTCTCAGACTTGCATGGCATAGCAGAGACAAATTTGAAATATCATTTAAAGAAGTCCTTTGGGAATGGCCCATTCCATATTCTTCGTATTGCTTTGATGAAGTACACTGAGCGATCACATAAGTTCCTGTCTTTGTGGTTATGGTTGGTTGTTTGATTTGGTTGGGTTTTATTGCAGATAAACCCTTGTAGGTTATCTAATGCTGAATGCTGTAGATAAATATACATTAAATATATATGATGTGTAAACACATTTTTCAATGAGCATAAGCACATTTTCTTTACACAGCGTTGAATGGTTTCTAGTATTTCGATCAAACACTAATAATTCTGTTTAGTATTTATCATTTGATTGCACACAGTGAAATAGTTTTAAGTATTGATATGTAACAGTAACAGTTTATATCAGTTATTTATTTGCACACATTTAAATTGATGAAATATAGACGTGATGGTTAGAGTGTTCGCCTGGGAGACCTGGGTTCAATCCCAGCTCGAGTCATACCATCATCATATCGCGCTGGTAGCACGGATATCCCTTACCCTCTCTCGCCACTCCTCCCTATCATTCATCGCCCTAGGTAGATCTTCAGGACAACATCCCGTATCCTCACATAGCTGCTGAATGTATTTTCATGCTGGTCGTCCTGCTTTTGCACGGCCATGTGTGGGGGTCCATAAGAGTACATCTCTTATGAGTTCGTCCCTGCTTCTCCAGCAGTGTCCTGCATGTCTGGTTCGTCTAACTTGAATAGTTTTCGTGATAGGGGGCAGGTGGCCGTACAGTTGGTGTCTTGTGGGGTGTTGCCGCCAGGACTTGTTCAAGATTGCACGTAGCATTCTTGTGTAATTGCCGTCTAGCTTCTTCTCCAGCCGTTTTGTTAGCGTCCATGTAGTGCAGCCATATAGCAGTATCGATGTGACCGCTGCCTGGAAGAAACTGCGTTTCATTTTATCGGTTAGGTCTGATTTCCATATAGTCGATAGCCTATTGATAGCTGTCCATGCTTCCGTTAACCTCGTTTCGATGTCCTTTTCGGTTGATTCGACGCTGCTTCCTAGGTAAGTGAATTTGTCTACTAGTTTAAGAGGGGTTCCTTCTAGAGTGGAGATGTCCCCCAGACTCATAAAAATGGTACTTGATGCCTCCTTGCTTAAAACTCAGCATTATGAGATAAGGATCGAAAGAAAAGTGGAACAATCCAGGGAAAGGAGTAGCGCCCTCCCCTAAACTTTGGTGTAGTAGCTATCGAAAAGGGAGCCTTGTGGTTACCCTCGACTCCGGTCGCAAGTTTGCTTACTTATATATGATTTGTAAGTAAATAGTTTTAAATGAGTTCAAACTAATTTGTTTGCCCTCGAGTATTTCTAGTGTTTCTGCATGGTTTAATAATCTCAGTTATTGGTTTGGCTTGATTTGCTTTGGTTTTATAGCATATCAACCATTATAGGTCATTTAATGCCAAATCCTTTCATTGCATACGAGGTGCATACGATAAGTTTGCAGACTTTTTTCGTATGGGCATTTAAAATTGTCGGAGACTCTTGAAAATTTAGTATGTTATTGCTATACATCTTATGAGATGACTGACCAATTTTTATGATTTCAGGTTCAAATCAACAGCTACAGCAGCAATTGGAATACACCCTACAAAAGCCTGATTGTCACAGGTGGTGAATTTCAAAAATGCAATCTGGACGTGAGGACATTTTAGAAGAACGATATGCAATAAAATTGTGTTTTAAACTTGGAAAAAATGCCACAGAAACGTATGAAATACTTCAGACTGCTTTTGGAGCATCTTGCTCCCTGTGATTTTGGCTTATTTCCAAAGCTCAGAGGCTATCGTTATGAGGCAATTGAGGAGATGAAAGAGGCTGTGAAGAATGCCATTGACACGTTCACACAAGAGGACTTCCATGGGGCCTTCCAAAAGTTGTTGGAACGGTACAACAAGTGCACTGCAGCCGGAGGAGAGTACTTCGAAGGGGACTAGAGTTTCATGTTTGTACTATCAATAAAGGTGCCCATACAAAAAAAGTCTGGAAACTTATCATATTCACCTCGTATATATAAAATATATGATTAATATTTTTAAACAAGGTTGAGCTCCATTTTTCTTATTCTGTTGAATGGTTTCACTTATTTCCATCTAATATAAATACACCGTTAAATGTAAAAACAGTTCTATTTCAGCCAATTCACTTTAGCATAAGTACTGTTTCTTGTTTACTCACAGTTAAATGATCAAACAATTCTATTTCAAACAAACTCAGTTTAGCATGTCAAAGTTAAATGCTTCCAAGTATTGCTATGTATCACTAACAATTGAAATTAAACATCAGTCATTTTTTTACACACATTTAAATGTCCAACAGTTCTATTTCAAACAATTCAGTTTATTTTATTAACACACAGTTAAATGTTAAAACAGTTCTATTTCAAACAATTTAGTTTAGCATAAGTTCGTAGCTTAAATGTCAAACTGATCTATTTGACTCATAGATAGGACCCTAACAGGTGCTAACACTCTGGGCCGGAGGGGACCTGGGAGTGATGGCAATGAAGGTGGACCCTGTGTTCTCCAAAACTCCAGCATTAGTGAAGTTTTTTGTTAGCATGTTATGGCATATCAACCTTTGTAGGTTATTTAATGCCAAATCCATTTTTATACAAGTATTCAGTTTAGCATAAGTACACAGTTTGATTGTCAAAAACATTTCTATTCCAAGCTATTCTGTTTACTCAAACAGTTCTAATTCAAACAATTTCTTTTAGCGTAAGTATAGTTTTTGTTTACACACAGTTAAATGTCAAAACAGTTCTATTTCGAAGAAATCAGTGTAGCGTAGTACTGTTTCAATATAAAAAATAATACTATTTCAAACAATTCAGTTTAGCATAAGTACACAGTTTAGTTCTATTTGACTCATAGATAGGACGCTATCAAGCGCTACCACTCCAGGCCAGAGTAGACCTAGGAGCAATGGCAATGAAGGGGTACACATAAACCAAAGCTCCAGAATTACTGGAGCCTCATCATCAGATTATTTAGTGTCATGTCAAGGACACTTGTGGGTGCCGGGGGTTATACCGCTCTGCATAAATGTAGTCTGTGTATTCTGCAGTCCTCTAACCGATTGGGTAGTTGGTTGGTTGGGTTTTATAACATATCAACTCTTGTGGTTTATTTAGTACTAGCTCATATATATGTATACATAATTTGTTAGCGAAAAGTTTCTTGGCAACATTATTTTCAAGCCCAGTCGGCTGTGCAGTAGAGTAAGACTCCCACCCCAATGTGTGTACTGGATATGACATTAAACTATCTGAGGGTCACGATTAAGTTGTGGAGCTCAGGGAAACATGGAGCTCTCTATCATTGCCACTACTCCCTGGTCCACTCTGAACCGGAGTAGTAGAACTCTTTAGGGTACCGTCTGTGGGTCAAATAGAACTGCTTAATCGTTTACAAGACTTGAAACCATCTGTGTGCAAACAAATGACTGTCAAATTGAATTATTAGTATTGAATAGTAATACTTGGAACACTGTAAGTGTGTGTAAACGAATGAAGAATACTGAATCGAGTTACTAACGGTAGGTAGCAACACTTAAAACCATTTAACTGTGTGTAAATAAAACTATTAGTGTCAGATAGCCCAGTCGGCTGGGACTGTAGAAGACACCGATTGCTTCTCTGCAGACGGGTAAGACCTCCTAAAACGAATGTCCAGGTAATGACACTATAAAATCTGATGATGAGGTTTCAGTAATGCTGGAGCTTTGGGGAATCCAGAGTACATCTTCATTGTCTTCGCTTCCAAGTCCACTTTGGCCCGGAATGGTAGCACATGATAGGGTTCTATCTATGAGTCAAATGAAACTGTTTTACATTTAACATGAGTGCAAACAAATGACTTATGCTGAATTATATTGTTTGAAAAAGAACTTTTTCATCAATTAACTGTGTATAAGCAAATGACTGAGGTTTAATTGAATTGTTAGTATTATATAGTAATACCTAGAATCATTTAACTGTGTGCAAAATAGTCAGCTTAAGCTCGTTTAAAAACGTTATCAACAATAAGTTTACAAATCTTATATATTTAAAAGATATCTAATATATATTCATAAAGCGGATATTTAATATATATGTATGAAGAGGATTTGGCATTAAATAAAAAAAAGTAGTGGAGTTGGCGACCGTAGTCGAGGGCGATCAAAGGCTCCCTTTTCAATAGCTACTACACCGAGGTGTAAGGGAGAGAGCTACTCCTTTCCTTGGATTGCTCCACTTTACCCTTGATACGTACCTTATAATGCTGAGTGTTAAGCTAGGAGGCATCAAGTATCATTTTTAAAGTCTTTGGTATGACGCGACCTGGGACTGGACTCAGGTCTCCCGGACTACTGGTGAACACTCTAACCTCTAGGCCAGTGAGCCGGTCTGGCATTAAATAACTCACCATGAAACCAAATGAATCAAACCAGGCTGATAGAAATACTCGAAACCATTTTACTATGTGCAAATAGAACTATTGATGTTAGATAACAATTCTTGAATTCATTTGTGTACAAAGAAATGAATTCTGGTTCGTTAAAAGATTGTTTCTAACATCGTGTATATTTAATATATAATATTAGATATCATTAAATACTAATCGCATATATTTAATATATAAGTATAAACAAGATACGCCAATGGCCCGAGAGACCTGGGTTCAATCCCAGGTCGAGGCATACCAAAGACTCAAAAAATGGTACTTGATGCCGCCTTGCTTAACACTCAGCATTGTAAGATAAGGATCAAGGATAAAGTGTGGCAATCCCGGGAAAGGAGAAGCACCCTTCCCTACACTTCGGTGTAGTGGCTATTGAAAAGGGAGCCTTCGAGTCACCCTCAACTACAGTCGCTAACTTTACTTACTTATAAACAGGATTTAGCATTAAATAACCTACAAGAATTGATATGCCATTAAGTATAACCAAACACAATCATAATTTTGAATTCAGCCAAAGCTCATTTGTTTGCACAAAGTTAAATGGTTTCAAGTATTTCTATCCAACAGTGATAATAAAAAGATAAGAACATAAAAAAGAAATAACACTCTCAGAATGAAAGAAAGAAAGATATAACTGCCTTCCCCGCCCTGGTTAAAAACTCTCTTTCCAAAATAAAGAATATATAAAAGAGCCAGAAAAAGACAAGAGATGTTAATTATCTTAAAAAATATTCGTTCATGTCAGAGGTCATAATTATTAAGCAAACTTAGTTTTCTCGCGCACAGAGCCCGTATTCTGTTGCAGCGAGCGGATCTCGAACCCACAATACTTGTGATTGCTTTCAAAATTTACTTGTTAGTCAATGCACCACCATAAAGGACCCTCTAGTACATGAAAATGTCACAGCTCATCAAATGTCCTATTGATGTAATCACTAGATCGATTTGAAGGTATTGCTAGGTTTTGAGGAATTGAGCCTGGATAAATGGTAATCTGTTGTTCATCATTTTGGAGACGAACAGGAACCAGTTGGTCTTCTTATTTTAGCAAAGAAGGCCTCATGGCCATTTTCCTCTTCTACTGTCCCCAACGCCTCACTGGGTCAATCTCAGCTCATCAGAGTCGAATTAAGGGAAACCATATGCAAGTTGTAAGGGCGCGGGTAATTCTGATTGATTCAAACTGACATTTGTTCGTGAAAGTTTTGCCTTGTGCAAGAATTGCTGAGGGTCGAGTAATGTTAAACACGAAGACAATTGAACGAAAGAGGAGCAAAAAATCCGTTAGGGACAATTTAAAGATTCTCAGGAGATAGAGATAGACAGAGAGAGAGAGAGAGAGAGAGAGAGAGAGAGAAAGAGAGTGAGAGAGAGAGAATTGTTTTTGCACATACAAGTCTGTTGAAATAAAAAAAATGCAAATTTTCTCTTCTTTCTTTTTTTAGGCAGGTTTTTTTTCTCTCATTCTTTGATTTTTTTTCTTTCTTTCTTTCTTTCTTTCTTTCTTTCTTCTCTTCATTTTTCTTTCTTTCTTTGCCATTCGTATTTATCTTTTCTATTTTTTGCTTGTTACCCTCTATCTGTCTATCTTTCAACGATATCGCTCATTTTAGATATGTTTTTTCTCTCTTTCATTCGCTTGTTCTTTCTTTCTTTCTTTCTTTGAAATGTTTTTTTCTTTCTTTCATTCTTTGTTTGTTTGTTTTCTTTCTTTCTTTCCTTCAGTATTTTTGTTTGACACCTTCTTTCTTTATTTCTTTCTTTTTCGCTTATTCCGTTTTCACTCAAGTGTATTTAGATTTAACTTTGCAACACACACACACACACACACACACACACACACACACACACACACACACACACACACACAGAAATACATCTCTCTCTCTCTCTCTCTCTCTCTCTCTCTCTCTCTCTCTCTCTCTCTCCTTTTCCTATAGAATATTCCGAAAAAATTGATATGAAAAAGTCTATTTATGAAACTATCATAAACAGAGGGATTTTAAACACGACGCAAAAATGGGTTTCCCTTTTTGGCTTCCATAACAATATACTGCAGACGCTTATCTTCCGTGAATTTTTTTCCATTGTTGAAGAAGAATCTATAAAGAATGTATGAATAGGATTTTCATCACTATAAACATATCACTTATGTTGGCAGTCTCAGGTTTAACATCTTTAACTGAATTATTAGCCGCTTAAAATATAATCTTCGGCCACAAAAGAGAGTTTAGATACTAAACGACCAATGGACATGTCTTCTCATTGTAAAAAGAATCCATGAATAATATTTATATTTTTATTTTGGAGGAAGTGAAGGATTCTAATTCTAATTATCATTTTACAGTTATCTCCGCCATATCGAGAATTCGAATGATTAAAAAATGACGTTTTGCTTGAACGGAAATCATACAAAATCATCAATAAAATAGACATTGGATTGGAAATTGAATTACATCCTAAATTAGATTATTATATGTCTATTGCTCTTATAAAATATCAGTACGGTCCAAGTTTAGGTTGCTTGCACAGTTCCCAGTGGCCCACCTTCTCCATCCACTCATTGTTGTTCTAGTATTCCTTCTATGCCAATCGGCAAAATTCGCTGATAATAAAGTGATTGTTTACCCGTCTCTCTCTCTCTCTCTCTCTCTCTCTCTCTCTCTCTCTCTCTCTTTGTTTCTGTCTTTACCAAACTTTGCCCGCCTGTCTCTGTCTGTCTGTCTGTCTGTCTATCTAATCGCTATTTTCCTGACTGTTACTCTATTCAAGCTCTATTAATAATTTCTTATTCGAAAGTTTCTACAGCCCAATCAGTTCGAGATGTCAAATACGCAGACTACATCTTTGCAGATGGGTAAGATCCCAACCCCTAACGAGAGTCCCGCGTATGACACTAAACTGCATCTGATGGTGAGGTTCCAATTGTGGAGTTTTGGGGAATGTAGAGTATCTGGTCATTGCCTTTACAGCCAAGTTCACTCTGAACCTGGAGTGGTAGCACTTGTAAGGGTTCTGTCTATGGGCCAAAAAGAACCTTTAAACGAATGATTGATGTTAAATTGAATGATTAGTTTTACATATCAATACTTGAAACCCTTTAACCGAGAGCCAACGTATGAATAATCTTTGCAAGAGTTTTTAATGTTTGATAGCAATACTTGAAACCAACTTATGCTCTGGTCATGATATTAAACTGCATCTGATGGTGAGGCTCCAATTTTGGTGTTCGGGGCATGTGGAGTACCCCATTATTACCATTAGTCTTTGATCCACTCTGACTCGGAGTGGTAGTACCTGTTAGGATCTAATCTATGGATAAAATAACTGAGCTCAATCTTTTACAGATATTAAACAGAATCGTTTGTATTACATAGCAATGTTTGAAACCATCTAACTGTGTGAAAACAATTGATTAGTATTAAATTAGAGTCGAATACTTCATTAAAAGATTTTTTATGATTTATGGCAATACTTGAACCCATTATATGTGTACAAATAGTGGTATTAGTACTAGATAGCAATACTTGAAACCATTAAACTGTGTGCAAATAAAATATTAATCTTAGATAGTAAAACTTGAGACCATTTAACGGTGACCAAACAAATGATTAATATTAAACAGAATTATTTGTATCGGATAAGAATAACTAAAATCAACCGTTTAAATGCGTGCAAAAAAAAAACAAAAAAAAAAAACAGATGAGGAAAAAGAAAAAAGAAAAAAGGACACTCGCTCGTTTAAAAATTATGTTATCCCCAAAGTATTCACTTATAAATCATATAAGTCTGAATGTGTGTGTGTGTGTGTGTGTGTGCTGGTTTTTACATTAAATGATGCGTAAAGATTGATATGCCATAAAGCTCAACAGAACCAAACAATGAAGTTTATATATTCAATTTTTATTATAAATTTCTGAGTTTGACCTTGAGTTTTGTTTAACGGCATATCAACCTCTCGGGGTCATTTTATGCCAAAAAAAGTTAGATTGGTTTTGTCTTCGATGTGTGTTTTTGGGTTTAAGTTATGGTTTATAAATTTTTTATATTTAAAATTTTTGTTTTGAATTTCATTATTTACGAACGGAATCATTTGTAAGTTGAGTGAGCGTGATACAGAATTAGTCAAACAAGGGTCGAATATGATATTTAAAACCGGACGTAGTCAGATAAACCTGCTAATACCAGATGTATTTGAGAAGTTGTATTGGAGTCGCTTTCCAATCGTTTATGAAGCACGCATACACGGACAAATAAACACACCTGCAGAATCTGAATGGGTGGGGGTTTTTTCTATACATACCAACCTCTCCAATTTATACACATTTTTACTCATGTTCAAACACATCCCTTCCCCCGTCGACAACGTTTACAAGATTTTCCCCTAGGGGTCGGGATCTGAACTACTTTCATATTCAAGTCATCACCAATTGTATATTCAGCATGTGGGGAGATGTCGTGGCATAATGGTTAAAGCACTGGACTGGGGGTCAAAGTAAACATTCAATTTCGGACTAAAACTCTTAGAAAAGACATGAAACACCTTTACCCTCCAGCTATGGGGTAAATGGTATCACTGATGCTCTACAAGTATGACTCATGAAGGCATGAAAATGAGACTGGAGGATTTGGAAATCTGAAGAACATCCAGTCTACAGCATTGTTGAGATCAATGTGAATAGCCAGAAAAGTCTTGGAGTCCTGTGGTGTCTTTCACTGGAGTCTGAGAGGTTCCAGTGAAAGACCACCAGCGAACGCTGGTGTGAAGAACTTGCTAGAAGTGATTAATACTACTACTACTAATAATAATAATAAGGGTATTTTAAGATGCTAGCAGATCACCTCAATCCCAACCAAAAAACAAAAAACAAAAAAAAAACTAGTAATTGTTTAGAAATAAGCCAAACGAAAACAAAAAAAAAAGTTGTGCCTAGTTCTATTTGACCTATAGATGGGACCCTAAAATATAATACCCCTCCGGTCCAGAGTTAATCTGGGAGTAATAGCAGCTTCAACATCAGATGAAGTTTAGTATCATATCCAATACTCTTACTCCTCTACTGAAGCAAAACAAAAACAAACGGCTCAGAGAGTAAAAATCAAAGAAAGCGAGAAGAGAGATAAGTATCTTGACCTTTCTAGAGAACTGAAGAAAACCATGGAACATGAAGGTGACGGTGATACGAATTGTAATTGGGACGCTCAGAGCAACCCCCAAAGGCTTGATAAAGGAATTGGAAGAATTGGAAATAAAAGGACTAGCAGAGACCATCCCGACTACAGAATTGTTAAGATCGGCCAGAATACTAAGAAGAATTCCAGGAGACTTGAAGAGACTCGCTGTCACTTGGACTCCAATAACAGACTATCAGCTAACGCTGGAGTGAAAAACTCGCAAAGGGTAAAATATTAGAAATAGAAAAAGTTTTGCCATGCTGATAAATGATATATGAATAAACGAGAATTTGTTCTAGAAAATAAGACGCATAAAATTCTCTAGGACTTTGAGATTGTTGTAACCTAACAAAAGCTTACTGAATGAGGAATAACAAAAGGAGGTTGGAAATGAAATTGACATCTTTATAACATTAACAAAATACAATACTAACCGCCGCGTGAAGAAGGTAAACCACTCCTAGTGGTGTACTATGTAATCAGCATATTAAGCCTCCTCACAATAGTGTTCAAAGTATTCATGATTTTGGTTTGTTTTGGTTTTGGTTTAATGGCATATCAACTCTTTTTAGGTTATTTAATGCCAAAGCCATTCTCCTAGAAGAACAGTAGTGGTACTATTTAACCAATAGCTGGGAGGATAAGGGGGTTCATAACTTTCCCAAGGGTATTTGCCTGAAAGTGAACGTAATAGCGCGACTGGAGTACGAACTCGTCCCCCAAAAGTATTCATGAGGAATGGGACATACCCATTAATGTTCATAGGAACGGTATATAATAGATACAAACAGTTCTCTCAGTACCATCCGGAAGATGGTATTAAGATGTTATTAAGAAGGTGCTATTAACTTGAAGACTAGATTTTCCAGCAGACCACACTGTAAGAATAAAAGAAAAGGAAAAGATAGACAAATATCTGGATCTTGCTTGAGCACTGAAAAAGCTGTGGACCTTGCAGGTGTCGATGATACCAACTTGAAAATAACCTGGAGAAATGAACCCCTCTGACCACAGCAGTGTTAAAATCAGTTATCATTTCGAGAAGAGACCTGGAAACCTGAAGAGACTTGCTGTCACTCGAACTTCAGTGAAAAAAACCACCTGTTTGAACCGGTGTGAGAAACTCGGATAGAGATAAAAATAAGACAATATTGTTAATTATAGGCAATCGCTATTGGCTATAATTAATAATAATATCTTATTATCTTACCATCCTTCGTAGGGTCTTTATGAAGAAATTGGTCTTTCCCAGTTTTCTGTTCAGGTCGCTCAAATTCTAAAAGGTATAACGAGTAGGACTTCTCTATGGGGATGAAAGGACTTAGTTTTTTTTATGCCCGTAATAAGTGGAAGACTTCCGTGCTTGTACTGTCCGATATTTGTCGCTGCCTCCTACCAGACAGGACTTGACTCAAGGTCAATGACCCGAAGGTCGATTAATGTGGGGATTAGGGGAAGGGATGGTCGGACACGAGCTGAGGCTCGAGCCCTGGTGACTATGATGCATCTCACCCGAATCCGCGGGCATTACGGTCTTAACTCTGCTTTGTTGAACAGGGCCCGCTAGTTTAATTGACAAATGTATAATTTTTTGAATACTTTAGTTTTTGGAGGTCCACACAAGAAGGTGGTTTTCTTTTCCTGAAGATCTCATCTGTTCAAGAGACCGATAAGGAGATAACACTAACCAATAGCAGTTGGGTTAGCCGTGAAATTTGGGTTCCTTTCTCTCCAACAGTCCCATATAATTGGTCGAGAGAAGAATACGGTAGCAGTTCAAGTGTAGGGTTAACTCACTTAGGGACACCTAGTGCATTGATTAGTAAGCTTGACTAGCCAACCTGCTAAGAGTGAGTTTTTGTTTCACTGGGTGCCTCTTTGTTTCGGTCTTGTGCCACATCATCAGAATAAACTCAGACTGAAATAAGAAACGACAAGTGTAATTTGGCTGTGTATTTTCTTTTTTTTTTTTTTTTTTTTCCTTTGTGGAACTGACGTGTGACTTATACGGTTTCGACTAAAACCTGCGTCCAACTGATATTTTAATTACCACAAAACACAAAGTGGGTTGATGCCGTTCGGTAGGTGAAAATGTGAGAGTCATGGACGACACCATCACAGTGTTTTATTATAATTCGAGTCAATTGAAATGGAATGATATCATCAGGCTACAAGTATATTAGAGATGCAACTTCTCTTCAGGTCAGTCGGCTGAGGCTGAAGCTAAAGAATACGCCAACTGCGATTCTGCAGAGGGGTAAGATCTTTACCATCAAGTGTCCAAAACATAACACTAAACTGCATCTGATAGTGAGGCTCCAGTCCTGGAGCTCTAAGGAATGTGGGGTACTTTTTCTTTGCAATTACTCCCTGATCAACTCTGACACGGAGGGGTATAACATTTTAGGGTCCCATAAATGGGTCAAATAGAACTAGTGTCTAGAGTATGATACTAAACTTTATTTGATGGTGTGGCTCCAGTCCTTGAGTCTTTGCTACCAGGTCCACTCTAGCCCGGAGTGGTTGCACCTGATAGCATCTCATCTATAGGTCAAATAGAACTGTTTGACATTTAAACTATGAGCAAACAAATGACTTATGCTATATTGAAATATTTGACATAGAACTGTTTCATCATTTGAGAGTGTGTAAACAAATGATTGTTGTTGAATTAAATTGTTGCGATACATAGCAATATTTATAACCATTCAACTGTGTAATAGATTTGTTGAATATAATTATTAGTGTTGATTAGCAATACTACTATATGGATGCTAACTAAACGGCTGGAGAAGAAACTAGACGGAAATTACACAAGAATGTAGAGAGCAGTATTGAACAAGTCCTGGCGACAACACCCCACGAGACACCAACTATACGGACACTTGCCCCCCATCACGAAAACTATACAAGTAAGACGAACCAGACACGCGGGACACTGCTGAAGAAGCAAGGCCGAGCTCATAATATGGCCGTGCAAAAGCAGGACGACCAGCTCGAACTTACATACAGCAACTATGTGAGGACACAGGATGTAACCCTGAAGACCTGCCGGAGGCGATGAATTATAGGGAGAAGTGGCGAGAGAGGGTCAGGGATATTCGTGCTGGCGGCATGACATGATGATGATGATGATAAAATAGCAATAATTGAACTTATTTATCAATTACAATTCTGATGTGCAAACAAATGAATCCTTACTCATTTAAAAATGAAATTATCAACAAACTAATATGTTACATATCTTGAATATATATTTGAATGTCTGCAAACAAATAACTGATGTCAAATAGTTACTGTTACGTAGCAATACTTGAAACTATTCAAGTGTGTTAAAAAAAAGAGCTCAGGCTCGTTTAAAAACGTTATCAACAAAATGTGTTTGCAAATCATATATATTTAATATATATGTATAAACAGGATTTGTCATGAAATAACCTATAATGGTTGATATACAATAGAACCAGACCAAACTAAACCGAACCTAAGGTATGTACACACTTTTAGAATAGCTTTCCTTTACAGTCTATTCACTTATAAATCATATGTATATCTAATAATGTATGCAAACAAATAACTGATTTTAAATTGCTACTGTTACAAAGTAATATTTGAAACCATTTAACTGTGAGCAAAAAAGAGCTCAGGCTCGTTTTAAAATGTTATCAACAAAATGTATTAACGAATCATACGTATTTGATATATATGTATAAAGAGGATTTGGCATCCTATAACCTACAATGGTTGAAATGGTTCCAACAGACTTTTAGAATAGCTCTTCTCCATAAAGTAAATAGCAAGCTTTAGAGTACGTGTTTTGCCTCCAAGTTTAATGGTATGGTTAAGGACACGTACTTGGTTTTTCTTGTACCGATGTTTGAAATAGATAAAGAGATATCTTATATAAACAGAATTTGGTATTGAATAACCCACAAGTGTTGATGTGCCATTGATATGCTTTGCTCTGCGCATTCAAGTATGAGCAAATTCAACGACGAACCTTATTTTCTGACTGACTCACTCTGACACCTCGACGGTCTGTTTGCTCTTATATATACGTGGTGCCTTCAATAAGTTTCCTGACTTTTTTTTATACAGGCATTTAAAATTGTCGTAGACTCTTGAATATTCAGTGTGTTATTGCTATACATCTTATGAGATGACCGACCAATTTTTATGATTTCAGGTTCAGATCAACAGCTATAGCAGCAATTGGAATACACCCTACTAAAGCCTGATTGTCACAGCTGGTGAATTTCAAAAATGCAATCTGACACTTTAGAAGAACGATATGCAATAAAATTCTGTTTTAAACATGGAAAAAATGCCACAGAAACGTATGGAATGCTTCAGACTGCTTTTGCAGCATCTTGCCTGAATCGAGCATCAGTTTTTTAAGTGTCATAACAGATTCAAGGAAGTCAGAGAGTCTGTGTGGGATGATGAGAGGTGTGTGAGGAGTAAGGAAGCCAATACACCAGAGTTGATTGGCCAAACGGTTAAGGTTAGGGTTAGGATTACTTCGGGTCAGTGGCATTTCCACCAGGACAATGCACCAGTCCACAACTCCATCCTTGTCACTGACTACTTGACCAAGATGAGCATCAAGAGAGTTCCTCAGCCTCCCTATAGTCCAGACATTGCCCCCTGTGACTTTTAGTTATTCCGTAAGCTCAGAGGCTGTCGTTATGAGATAATTGAGGAGATGAAAGAGACTGGGACGAAGGACATTGACACGCTCATAGAAGAGGACTTCCATGGGGCCTTCCAGAAGTTGTTGGAACAGTACAACAAGTGCATTGCAGCCGGAGGAGATTACTTCGAAGTGGACTAGAGTTTCATGTGTATACTATTAATAAAAGTGCCCATACGAAAAAAGTCTGGAAACTTATTTAATGATCCTCGTATATATATATATATATATAAGTCACTCTGTGACTTGTTTTTTGCTATCAGGTATATGTTTATATTTGCGACCTTCTATTGTCAATCAGGTAGACTCATTGTACACTTTGTGGGTTTCAGTTCGTTTTGAGGAGTATTTCCGGTGGTATGCTTCAATATATATTCCAGTTTTGATTAAACTCGCCATGAAAAGAGTGCACATGTTTTCGGGAGAAAATCTTCATAAAATTTTGATTAAATTCCGGTATTTATGTATACATATTTGCTTTTTTAAAATTTTTATCTTTAACAGATGACGAATCCTTCAATATATCGAGAACTCATGGGAATAAACAAAAGTGGCGAGAGATCTGGTTAAACGTAAAAAATGAAAAATAAAAAATAAAAACAATAAAAGAATAAATAAAAAAAAAGGATTCCCGCTGTCTATTTTACTAAAGTTATTTTAAACGCTTCGCTCAACTTTCGGTGGGGTGTCTCGGCTGATGATCGAGAATTTCAAAGCCTCTTTGCGTCTGTACCAGAAAAGAAATAGGTAGTTAAATTTTAAAACAATTTTACAGATACGTTTTACGGCAAAGTCGCTGACCATGTAGCTTTGTACAGAGAGACACGATTTCCCGAGAGACTCAGAAAAAAGATAATAATCGCTCAACTTGTGATGACGCAGAAGAAAAGTGGAACTCCATTTTAGAATTGGCGTGAAAACAGACAAGATCAAACATACAAAGGAATAAAAACATAGTCACATATTTGATTTTACAAACATGCATTTAGTTTTAAAAAAACAGAAAGGAAAACAAAAAACAAAATTAACAAAAAAAACGAACATTACAAAACAGAATTAAAAAAACAAATAAACGTCACAGTTTTTAAATGGCTTCTTAGATTCAGCAAAAGAATTACAAAAAAAGGTGCCTCTCTCTCTCTCTCTCTCTCTCTCTCTCTCTCTCTCTCTCTCTCTCTCTCTCTCTCTGTTCATCTCGGTTATAATCTGTCTCTGTCTCTATCTATCTGTCTGTTTGTCCGTCTTGCTGACTCTCTGACTGTATCTATCAGTGTATACTTTCCAGTGATTGTCAGTCTCTGTCTCATCTCTATCTTTTTCTCTCTGTCGCGATCTGTCTGTCTGTCTCTCTTCCAGTCTCTCCCTTTGTCTCTGTCTCTGTCTATTTCTTTCTTTTTTTGTATCCCTGTCTCCCTATCTGTCTATCTGCCTGTCTGTCCATCTCTCACTCACCTCGTTTCTTTCTTTTGTCTCAGTCATCATCTCTCTGTGTCTCTATCGCTCTTACTCTCTCTGTCTGTCAACTTGTTTCTCAGTATTTCTGTCTACCCGTCTGTCTATCGACCTGTCTATCTGTCTTTTCATTTGTCTCTACCGCTGTCTCTCTAAGTCTCTATCTCTCCTTATTTCCATGTCTCTGTCTCTCCGTCTGTCTATCTATCTCTCTCTTCGTCTCTGTTATAATTACATTGTTTAAAGATTGTAGTATCTACGATATCTGGAATAGAACCTATATAGGTAGGATAAGACCACAGTATGTAATTCATAATTTCACATTTTCGCAATCATCTGGCAATACTAGATTCTAAAGAATCATAAAGTGACATGAGAGAGTTAGACATACAGGATATAAAAAGAAATTGTGTTTCCACCAGAAAACACCCGAGAAATATGAAACAATAAACTTTATAAAGACAGCGAAAAAAAATCCATTGATGTTTTAATTAGCTGAAATGGCCATAAAATTCTCGGCTAAACTCTGAGTTGGACTCTCTATCCCATTTCAAAAAAAGTACAGCGAGGTCAGTGCCCCAGATGCACCTCACGAAATCTCCATGTGTTATGAGTGTGTCTGATACAAATATCTATTTTGTGTGTCTCTGTGTGTGACTGTGAATAAATAGGTATTTGTTTGTATCTGTATGTGTGTCCGTGTATAGATATGTATTTGCGTTTGTCTCTCTCTCTCTGTGTCCGTATATAAATAAGTATTTCTGTGTGTCTCTGTATCTGTCCGTGTATAAATATGCATTTGTGTATGTCTCTCTGTGTGTCCGTGTATAAATTTGTATTTATGTATATCTCTCTTTGTGTAACCGTGAATAAATAAATTTTTGCTTGTATCTGTATGTGTCTCTGTGTATCTGTGTATAAATAGGTATTTGTGTGTCTATGTGTGTCCATGTATAAATAGGTATTTGCGTGTGTGTGTGCGTGTGTGTGTATCCGTATATAAATATGTACTCGTGTGTCTCTAGGTGTGTCTGTATATAAATATGTATTTGTGTGTGTTATGTGTGTGTCTGTATATAAATATGTATTTTTGTGTGTCTCTATTTGTGACCGTAAATAAGTATTTGTTTGTATCTGTATGTGTGTCCGTGTATAATATGTATTTCTGTGTGTCTGTGTGAGTCTGTGTATAAATATGTATTTCTGTGTGTTTCCGAGTGTCCGTGTATAAATAGGTATTTGTGTGTGTCTGTGTGTGTCCGAGTATAAATATGTATTTGTGTGTGGCTCTGTGTGTGTCCGTGTATAAATATGTATTTGTGTGTGGTTCTGTGTGTCCGTGTATAAGTATGTATTTGTGTGAGTCTTTGTGTGTGTCGTATAAATATGTATTTGTGCGTGTATTTCCGGGTGTGTCTTTTTGTGTGTTTCTGCATTATTTTCCGGTTAATTTGATGCCTTAGAATCATTGCATTAAGACAATTGAAACAAACGCCTTCTGTGTTCAGCCTCCTATCCATATTACCAGCATTTTCAGCACATAATTTTATTTATCTACTTTTACTTTTTGAGGAGGTCGTATCGGTCTGTAAATTACGGCACGTAAGTTTCCATGAAGCACCAGCGGCCGGAGAGACAGACAAAGACAGAGAGAGAGAGAGAGAGAGAGAGAGAGAGAGAGAGAGAGAGAGAGAGAGAGAGAGAGAGAGAGTCCATAATGCGAAACCCCTCTGTCCATTTCTTTTGAATGGTGTGATGTGTGTTGTCGTAATAAGGTTTGCAGACAAAGCCGTGAAACTATAGACAACACTAATGTTGGACATACGTCGATTGTCATGCTACCAGATCTACTTATCCGGATAGTATATGACATTTCCTCCCGCGAGAGATAGACAGACAGACAGACAGAGGGATAGATAGAGAGAAGAAAAGAACCGACCCCTTTTCCGACCGTATGCGGGTTGACCTTTTCTGACGAACCGATTGGATGATACCAAGGGTGTTAGAGGAAGGGCGAGGAGTTAGAAAGTTTTGTTTTTTTTACTTTTTTAAATTTCATTTTATTTTGTTCTTTATTTATTATTTCCCTTTTTTTTTTGTTATCAGACGCAATTCTGGGGAATGACATGAGACCAGTGCTACTTGTTTGGGTGGAGGTGGTGGTGATGGTGGGTGCTGTTCCTTTGACATCAGGAAACTCTACTTGTAAATACAACAGCTGATTTTGTTGCACACACACACACACACACACACACATAGACACACACATATACGAACACACACATTAACACATATACGTACACACACATACATACACACATATACGTATACACACATATACACACATATACGTACATACACATACACACGCACATATACGTACACACAAAGACACACATACACGCACATATACTTATACACAAACACACACACATACACACATGCGTACACACACATACACACATATACGTACACACACATACACACACATATACATACACACACATACACATGCACATATACGTATACACAAACACACACACAGATATACACACATATACGTGCACACTCATATACATACACATATACACGTACATATACATACACACAAACACACACACATAAAAGCGAACACAAACACACACACATACACACACATATACGTACACACACACTTACACATACACGTATACGTATACACACACATGCATACACATACACACTCACACACACGCCTGTTGATATCAGCCTACAGGGAATTTTCCTGATCTCTGACACTGACAAAAATTAGCCATGAGATTTTTTTCATGACAAAATTGTGCTTTCACAGACTTTTTTTTTCCATATCCGAAACACTTTTGTCATTAGTTACTCGATCAAAAACTAATACGAGGGTGAATCCAAAGTTTTGCAATATATTGCTACATGCTACTTTGCAGCCCTTTAAATCACGTGTTCGATACAATTCAAGCTATGATAGGGTACTCGCTCTGCTTTGTAGCATCGTGTTAGTCGGTGCGATGGCATGTAATGGTAATTTACTAAGCTTTTTGCTTCGATGTGGCACAAGGCCATATGAAAGGGGCACCCAATGAGACTCGAACTCACTCGTGTAGGTTTGCTAGTCGAGCTTGCAAACCATTACACCACCAAAGGCGATGGCATGTAATGCATTGCTTCACTGTTCGTGTGATTTGAAAGTTGTATAGATGAATGTGCAACATTTTCTAATTCGGAAACTTATAGTTTTTGTTTCAAGATTACTTGTATTCTAAGACTGCTAGAATTACGAACGATAACAATAGTGTTGACCTATATGAAAACCGACCATTTTAAACAACTTTTCATTCTATAACCATATTTACCAACCCCTCCACTCGGGCAGGATATGACACAAGGTCAATTTTTAAGCGGAGTTTAATAGGTTTCAATTCAGAGTTTTCCTTCTCCGAAACTAGTTGCCTCACCAAGGCTGAAGAAATCAGTCTGACCTACTATTTACCCATAGCTGGAGGGAGAATTATTGGATTCATACCTTTCCCAAGGGTATTAGCGCTATATGAAATGCAATCAGTCTCATCCAGGATTTGAACTCGTGTCTCCGTGTCCATTTCCTACGACGATAACCATTTCATTCTATAACGAGAAGCTTGTTATTGTTTAAAATAAGGAGGTGAATTCAAACCGAGCCATGTATCTCCTCTGCTTGGTAGTGTTGCGCTGACGCATTGTGCATTACTTCACTCAGTATAGGATTTGATAGCTACGTAGATGAATGTGCTACATAGTCTAATTCGGAAATTTATGCATTGCAAATGCGAACTGAACCGTAACGCCGCCGGATCAACCAAAAATGTTTGTTGAGCTAAAAGTGAAGGTGTAGTTGATCACAGTGAGGTAATTAGAAGGTTCAAGATATTTTGCTAGGATAGCAAGTAAATCGACGGTTAGGTGAGGTCAGATTGACCTAAAGCATGGATTTTGAGACCGCGCTTAAAATCGGGTGAGTAGCGTTCAGAGAGTATCAGGCGATCTCGGCGTCTGACAGCCCAGTGTGATTTGGACACGTTCATCACCTCAACAAAAGGATACAGATTTGGTGAATTGTGCCTCACGTTACCAAAATATTTCCTCAATTACTTGCTTACGCTTTATTTATTAATCTATCTGTTTCACTTTTCATCTCTCCATTTTGTCTCTCCTCTCCCTGTCTGACTGTCTGTCTCTCTCTTTCTGTCTCTCTCTCTCTCTCGGTCTCTAAATTTCATCATCATCAGGGCGTGCCGATTGCGCAGATTCTTTTGACTCTCTATCGCTCGCCTTCCATATCGCCCAATGTACTTAACTCTTCTAGATGGCACCCAGTATCCGCACAGAGCTGATAAATGGTGTATCCACGTGTTGAAGTACATGACAGAATTTTGATCACGAGTTTGTCCTTGATTCACCAATAATTTCCAGTATGTCTCGTTCGCTTTTCTTGGGTGCTTTGCCTGATAGGATGTTAGCGGCCATACAGCTTTTGTGGGCTGTTGCTTCCGAGACTTATTCTGTTTTGAATATATATATATATATATATATAATTATGAGCCAAAAGCATTTATGTTTTATGAATCATTATTATTTCCTAAAGAAAAAAACTCGAATAGGAAGAACTATAATCTGGTTCAATCCTGAGGTTTTATACATCGCTGGACGCAAAATGCTTCCATTTCGGTCTTGATACCACCATTCTTCACTATACTGAACTGACTCGCTTGACAATTTCGTCTTCCTACCGTCATGGAGATTTTCCGGGTGGTCGTTTTCCGGATTTTCGGATGCCACACGTCAATCTCACGGTCACCTTTGTTGTCTGTGAACCTTGTGACGTGTCCGGCTTATTGGAACTTCTTCTTTTGCCCACAGTGATCACGTCGTTCACTCCGCTTGGTCTGATAGTGAGGGAAAAAATTCTAAACTAGATAGAAATTTCCCCGCAAAAATACGAGAAAAATTATTATATATATATTAACCAACCCCTACGCTCGGACAGGATATGATACAAGGTCAATTTTTAAGCGGAGTTAAACAGGTTTGAATTCAGAGTTTTCCTTCTCTTTGACTAGTTGCCTCACCAAAGCTGAAGAACCTAGTCTATCCTACTATTTACCAATAGCTTGAGGGAGAATAATTGGATTCATACCTATCCCAAGGGTATTAGTGCTTGGTTTGATAGTGGGGGGAAAATTCTAAATTAGATAGAAATTTCGACGCAAAAATACGAGAAAAATTATTATAGATATATTAACAAACCCCTCCGCTCGGGCAGGATATGACACAAGATCAATTTTTAAGCGGAGTTTAACAGGTTTGAATTCAGAATTTTCCTTCTCTTAGACTAGTTGCCTCACCAAGGCTGAAGTACCTAGTCTGCCCTATTTACCCATACTGGAGGGAGAATAATTGGATTCATACCTTTCCCAAAGGTATTAGTGCTATGTCAAATGCAATCAGTTTCGTCCAGGATTTGAACTCGGGTCCATTTCCTATGACGATAATTATTACACCACGGGCACCTCTGAAACATGATTATATAGCTGCATGGATGATATGGGCAAAAAAATCACTGAAATAAAAAACTAAAAAAAAAAAAAAAAATAATAATGCAATGAAATATATGTGCAACTGTAGAATAAACTGATGCTCATTGAAGAATAAATGTCGGACCAACAATAACTGATGGGATATGATGTACATAGGATCAACTGAACGGCCGCGGAAAGAACAATACAAATAATCACAAAGTTTCATTCAGTAATACACGGTAAGCAAATAATACAAGACTGTTTAAATATATTTGGCAATAGAAACAAAAATATGGTATAAAGAGCTCGAAGTTAGATTATCATCATCATCATCATGTCGTGCCACTAGCACGGTTATCCCTGACCCTCTCTCGCCACTTCTCCCTATCGTTCATCGCCTCTGGCTGGTCTTCAGGGCTCCATCCTGTATTCTCACATAGCTGCTCAATGTATGTTCGAGCTGGTCGTCCTGTTCTGCCTGGCCATATATGGGGGTCCATCGGAGTACATCACTTATGAGCTCGTCCCTGCTTCTCCAACAGTGTCCTGCATGTCGTCTAACTTGGATAGTTTTCGTCATAGGAGGCAGGTGGCTGTATAGTTGGTGCCTTGTGGGGTGTTGCCGCAAGGACTTGTTCAATATTGCTCGCAGCATTCTTGTGTAATTGCCGTCTAGCTTCTTCTCCAGCCGTTTAGTTAGCGTGTCTATATTAGATAGAGCATATCACTAATCCCTCTGTACGAGCTGGACGCGACACAAGGTCATTTTAAAGCGGAGTTTAACAGGCGTGAATTTAGAGTTTTCATTCTCCGAGACTGATTGTAATACCAAGGTTAAAGAGCCCAGTGTGCCCTACCCATAGCTGGAGGGAGAAAAGTCGGATGCATACCTTTCCCAAGTATATTAGCGCTATATGAAATGCAAACACCCTCGTCCAGAATGCGAACTCGGGCCGCCGTGTCCATTTCGTACGGCGATAACCATTACACCACGAGCGTCTCAGAGTTAAAGTGGACATACACTTGCAATATACGATCCAGACAATGTTGACTGTTCTTGAAAGAAGAAAAAGAAATGATAAATATATGTAATTTTAGAAACATGTTGAAAATGAAAGCAAAATTGGCTTCAAAATGTCACCACGAAGCTAAGCATCTACTTTATAATTTGGAGCAAAAATTAAACCACGTGATAAAATAAAAAAGCACATATTGCGTCAGACATTGTGAGCATTTGGTATTTTGTAGAATTCAAAAGAATCCAAGAGACTTCAGGAGTGCTTGCATAGATTCACCTAAAGATCGTTTCTGTGAAACTTTGAGTCGTGAGTGAATGATTCGGATAGTCAGTTAAAAACTGCACTTTTTTTTGTTTTGTTTTGTTTTGTCTTGGTTTGGTTTGGTTTAGTTTTATGGCACATCAACCATTGTAGGTAATTTAAAGTCAAATTCAATTCATGCATATATATCAAATATATATAATTTGTAAACACATTTTGCTGATAACATTTTTAATGGAGACTCTAACTCATTTTTTTGCACAGGGTAAAATGGTTCCAAGTATTGTCATGTATCTTTAACAATTCAATAAAACATCAGTCATTTATTTACACACAGTTTCAACTGTCAAACAATTCTATTTGATCTATAGATAGGACTCTATCAGGTGCAACCACTCTGGTCCGGAGTGGACCTGGAAGCAATGGCAATAAAGGGTTATTATTCTCCCTCCAGCTATGGGTAAATAGTTGGGCAGACTGAGTTCTTCAGTCTTGGTGAGGCAACTAGTCAAGTAGAAGGAAAACTCTGAATTCAAACCTGTTAAACTCCGCTTAAAAAATAGACCTTGTGTCATATCCTGCCCGAGCGGAGGGGTTGGGTAAATATGATAAAGGGTTACTTCAAATTTTCCAAATTTCCCAAATCTCCCAGGCTAGAGCATCGCCATCAGATTATTTAATGTCATATTCAGGATACAGTTTCGGTTGAGGTGGGTGGGTATCTTACCCGTTTGCAGTGATGCAGTCGGTGTATTTAAAAACCCCAGCCGACTGGGTCGTTCACTTCTGTGAATAGAGCATTGCAATAATTTTGCTGATTTTACGACCGTTTTTTATTATATCAACAATTTTGAATTTTGACTAATCCTGAGTTCACCAATGATATATATATATATATATAGAGAGAGAGAGAGAGAGAGAAAGAGAGAAATCAGAGGGGGAGAGAGAGAGAGAGAGGTGGGTGAAGAATTTGATATGAAAGAAATCGGTGATCTAACCGACCCTCGATAACGTCTTTTCTAAGTCCTGATTTTATTAAAACCGAAACGTAACATCGTTGATTTTCTTTTATATTAAATTCTTCACTTTGGATTATTTTGTTTTTCAATTTTTCTCCATTATTTATTTTCACACACACACACACACACACGTATTCATTTTAATACACACACACACACACACACACACACACACACACACACACACACACACACACACACACACACACACGTATATATATATATATATAATTATATATATTAAAATGAATAGGACGACAAATGAATTTGAATGGGCTTTGAATTTGAATAGGTTTTTATCTCATATAATTAGACTCTACATGTATTTCAAACTTTATGGCTTTTTTCAGGAGACTAACAATGGTTTGGGCGATCTTTTTTTCTGGCTTTATATTGTGAAGAATTTTTTGATAGGGTTGTGATTGATTTTTATTCCAGGATTTGTGTAAAGAGAAAGACAAAAACTCATTTATACATGCCAAAAACATTCAATGTTTTATAAGCAGAATATTCCTGCACGTGGTATTAAAAGAAAAGAATATACAAACAAGAATAAACCGTTAGAACGATACACGTATTTTCTACCAACAAGCAGTATGTAGAAGGTGTACGCAATAGAAAACGGCTTACTTGAAAGAATAGGTAATGGTTTCCAGTATTGCTAACACTAATAATTCTATTATATGAATTATGATATGAATTATTTATTTACATACAGCAAAATTCTATCAACCATTGCTATTTATTGATTGCACACAGTTAAATAGTTTCAAGTTTTGCTATTTAACGCAAATAATTCTGTTCAATGCTTACCATTTATTAGCACATAGTTAAATAGTTTCAAATATTGCTATTTTGCACCAATAACTTTATTAAGTAATAATAACAATAATAATCCCTCGTAAATGATTGAACCCATAGATGACCTATTTGACTTGTTTAACCCCTAGATGAGACCCTAACAGGTACTACCTCTCTGGATCAGAATAGACTTAAAACTAAAGGTAATTAAATCAAACTCCTCACCCCCAAACCCAGAACTGGAGCCTCACCATCTGATGCCCTTTAATATCATACACAGAACACTAAATGGTTTCAAGTAATGCTATCGAACACTAATATTTCTTGTCAGGATTATTCATTCGTTTCCATATAATTAAATGGTTTCAAGCATTGCGATCTAATATAAATAATTCAATTTAGCATTAATCATTTGTTTGCACATAATTAGATGGGTTCGAGTATAGTACAGGATTAAATAGTTCTGTTTGATGCATAGGTGAAACTCTAACAAGAACTACCATTCCAGGTCAGAGTGGATCTGGGAGAAATGTGATGAGGAGGTACAGTCCGATGAAGATTGTAAGTAAAAAATAAAGCTGGCGAACTTAATCAAGGGTGACCTGAACGCTTCTCTTTTCAATAGCTACCACAACGAGGTGTAGGAGAGGGCGCTACTCCCTTCCATGGATTGCTCCACTTTACCCTTGATCATTACCTTATAATGCTGAGTGTTAAGCAAGGCAGTATCAAGTCTTGAGTTTTTGACATGATTCGACCTGGGATTGAACCCAGTTCACCCGGACCATTGGCGAACACTTCACTCATTAGGCCAATGGCCCGAATATAAAATATGGGAAAAAGCGTTAGAATTAATAATTAACATTCAGAATTAATTTCCTGAGTATTCACTCTTTAACATAATCTCTGAATCTCTCTCTCTCTCACACACACACACACATATATATATATATAAGGGTCAATCAATAAATAAGGGGAATTTTTTAAAAGTTAAATAGATTTTCAGAATTCTTTTCCATGAATGTAAATCATGTATTGTTTGAAATTGGTTTATTGCAAAAATTAAACCCTCAAAATATTTCTTTTGAGGCTATTCAAAATGGCTGGAAATTACGGAGATTACTCCAGGCTAGAACAGAGGTCTGTCATATTTCTGGTGACGAAGAATGGCAATACAACAACTCTGTAAGGGACACAGGATGTAGTCTAAAAGACCTGCCAGGAGCGATGGATGATAGGGACGAATGGTGAGAGGAAGTCAGGGAAATCTGTGCTAGCAGCGTGACTTGATGAGGAGGAAGAAGTCCAAACTATATGAAATTTAGAAAATAATATTTTATGTGCATGGTGAAGTATGTTTTAACCCAGAAAATCTTTACAAATAGGCTTTACTACAAGTCTAAGTGGGAAAATCCATGAAGAGTAATTACACTGACCCTTCGGTAAATTAAAAAGTTTCAGGAGCAGCGGTCATTAAAGAAGGTCATACGAACAGTTATCTAGGCATGAAAGGACCAATAACGAGTATCGGAAAGAAATATGGTAAGTCGCCTCGACTGAGTAGTTTATTTTTCAATATTTTTGATTTTCTGATATTATCTTAATGAAGTGTAATTTTTCTCTTCACGAGATCACGTCTGCATTCCAAATCGCTGTTAAATTGTAACCAACAAAACAAATACTGAAACAATTAAACAGATAAACACACATTTATCAAATTTTTTTTTTACCGCAGATGCACTGCAATTATAAATCAGATGAAAGTATCTTTAAAACGTTGATCCCAATAAAAAAATAAAACTGATAAAATACTATAATAAATTAAAAAACCTCTAACTTAATTATCTACAATAAGTCCTCCTCCTCCTCCTCAGGTGTATATTTACAAAGAACTAACGTTATATATCAATTTAAATATCCTTTGGGAGATTATATCTCCGAAAATAAAAGTATATATTTACTACTGTCCGAGGCGACTTACCATGCATCTTTCTGACATTATCTCAATAGCACAGCATCTAAAAATACATTCCCGCTCTACAACTGAATTTTGAAAAATTCTAACCGGAAACACAACAATATTGAAACAAGAAAATAACAAACAAAGACTACAAATTCTTGAAGCCCGCCATATTAGAAACAAACGTCCTAACCTCAACAAAATCAATTTTGAAACCAATGCTAATGTACTTAAATGTCTCTCCTGATGACCCTAATACGATTTTTCAAAAGAAAAGAATGAATGCTAAAAGTTTCATTAAACGAAGAAAATCTCATTATGTAGAGTTACCCAGTGGAATGTCAAAAGCAAAAGAAGCATTTGTCTGTCCGCTCACTTTTTGGTGAGTATCAGTTACTTATTAAGCAATTTCCCTCCTCTTCAGTTGCTGTTGCCGTTTATAGAATTATAAAGATTAATCAAAAAATTATACCCGTATAAATAAAAACGCTTGTATTGTACTTTTACCATATACACACTCCCTGATGATGGTCCTAGAGGGGCACGAAAGTACTCAGAAACCAGTTAAACATGGAAAATTTGTTAGCCAATTCCATCAGGATATCAAAACAACTAAACGGCAATTCGAAAGGATCGAAACAAAAATGTGCTGACGATATCGTCAAAAATATTTAATTAAACATGCCTCAACGAGGATATGCAGTCTAAACACACACACACACACACACACACATATGTATATACATATATGACTTTAGTGCATTTTTACGAATCTGAATCGAACGGGTTTTTCGAAGGAGAGTATCGCTGGTCATTTTTATTGTCCTTTCGTCTTTTTATGTCAAACTTGCCGAGAGCAAAATCCAAACCAAACAGATAAAATCACGGGTAGAGATGCGTTCATATTTGGTTCTTCATCTTAAAATTTTATGCTGGAATCGAAGTAGAGCAGAGAGACCTAAGATAATAAATGTTGCACATTACAACTATATTATTTAAAATGACTGTTGCTTTGCGTAGTTAAATAAGGAAGGAGCAATTCTATCAGACCATTGTTACTGAGTTAGATTCCCATTTGGTACCCTTATATTTCTTGCCCAGCGCCGAAATCAAGCTTAACTTTGGTCCCTTTCTCATGCAATAAATTAGCGAATTTGACAAGCAGTACTGAGTTCAATTCTCACTGGGTACCCCATACCTCTGGCTTTTCGCCAATGTAATCTAAACACAGTAAATTACAATTATTACAAGATTTGGTACGATGACTCATTTTCAGTCTTTCTCGTGACACCCATAGAACAAGATAACCGGCAGTTACCCATTCAGCAGTTCTCCCGTTTTCAAGACACCTATATTGTTCAAGACATTCAGCGTTACAGTCACCGTAGATGTTGCCAGAATGGAGTTGAATGCAATGTAGGACAGCCTAATGAGCTTCAGCCTCACAATAACAAATTTCCTACTATGCTGGTAAGGCACAAGGGTTAAGTGGGAGTGATTCGGAGTTTTCACTCTCGTTGATCAATTGACTTAATTGGGCCGTGTAGAGGAACTGCTAAGAACAATGACCAAAAAGGACGGGAGAGGAGGCTACATCGCGTTGTGGCTAACGTTCTCGCCTTCGACAACTTAGTAAACGAGTTCGAACTCCAGTTTCGCAATTACGTTAATTTTTGGATTAATACCCTTCGGAGATGGATTATTCCATTTATTCCTCCTCCAGCTGTGGATAAAATTGTATTACTGCTATTCTTTTACATGGATAGCTTTAGAATTAAATAAATCTCGAATTTTGATCTGCTATTTAACAAAGAAACCTATTAATTGTTGGGAAGATGGCGAGAGAGACTCTAAGGAATCAGTGATGACTTAATGATGATGATGATGATGATGATGAAGGACTAATGTCTACTCTACAAGTCATCCAGAATTTGGGACATCCAGAATTTGGGACGGGTGGGCGAGATAAACGAGATGGATTAAGACCTTTCCCTAGGGTAAAGTGATACTCGAACAGTCTAATCCAGGATTCAAACTTTTCTCACCGTGTTCATTTTTTTTTATAAACGTTACACTATCCCCTCCACAGATGACCACCGTGGTACTTATAACACATAAAAACATTTGTTCTGATTTTCGTGTTACTCATAAATCCATTGTATTAGCAGTGGTAGTAGCATTATTAGGAGAAGGAAGAACTCCAGTGGCCGATGGTTAAATACTTTTTCACGTAATTGATCGTTTGAATAATGACAGCATTGGAAAACTAAGTTTTAGTTTAACAAGTGATAATTACTAGACATGCTACAATGACTGAAATAATTTGTGTCATTTGATGAAAAACTATCTATCTATCTATCTATCTATCTACTAATATACATACATGCACACACATAATATATATATATATATATATATATATATATATATATATTATGTATCTGTATATATATATATATATATATATATATATATTATTAATCAATCCCGCTCTATCTCCCTTTCGTTTTCTCCCTCTCCTTTCTCTCTCTCTCTCTGTTTATCTACTTATCTGATACTTTTTTCAAAAATCTATCTATCTATCTATCTATCACATTTTTTAATTTCTATTTATCCATCAAATTCTTTTTTCCATCTATCTATCTATCTATCTATCTATCAACCAATATACATACATGCACACACATAATATATATATATATAGTATGTATGTGTGTATATATATACATCCATTATCAATCAATCTCACTCTATCTCTCTTTCGCTTTCTCCCTCTTCTTCTTTTTCTCTCTCTCTCTATTTATCTACTTATCTGACACTTTTTCTATCTATCTATCTATCTATCTATCTATCACATTTTTTTAATTTCTATTTATCAATCAAATTCTTTTTTCTATCTATCTATCTATCTATCTATCTATCTATCTATCTAAAGAAAAATTGATAACAAGGTAATCCAATTAGCGAGGTGGAAGAATGGGTTTGGATCTTGTTAGTCAATAGGACAGAATTGAAGTAAATAATGGAGTGTAATCCGACAATGTATAAAGAAAAATTGACAACTCCGCTACTTGGATTACCTTGTTATCAATTTTTCTTTATATATTGTCGGATTACACTCCATTATTTACTTCCACCCTATCTATCTATAACATTCTATCTATCTATCTCTCTATCTATCTATCTATCTACGTAGAGCCTTCAATAAGTTTCCAGGCTTTTTTGTACAGGCATTTAAAATTGTCGTAGACTCTTGAAAATTCAGTATCTTATTGCTATACATCTTATGAGATGACTGACCAATTTTTATGATTTCAGGTTCAAATGAACAGCTACAGCAGCAATTGGAATACACCCTACTAAACCCTGATTGTCACAGCTAGTGAATTTCAAAACTGCAATCAGACACTTTAGAAGAACGATATGCAATAAAATTGTGTTTTAAACCTGGAAAAAATGCCACAGAAACGTATGGAATGCTTCAGACTGCTTTTTGACCATCTTGCATGAATCAAACATCAGTCTTTGAGTGGCAGAAGAGATTCAAGGAAGGCAGGGAGTCTATGAGGGATGATGAGAAGTGTGGGAGGAGTAAGGAAGTCAATACACCAGAGTTGATTGGCCAAAGGGTTAGGGTTAGTGTTGCTATGTTGAGGTTTTAAGGGAGTTCAGGAAGAGATTCCTAGGGAAGAGGCCAGCACTCTTCAAATCGGGTCAGTGACATTTCCACCAGGACAATGCACCAGTCCACAACTCCATCCTTGTCACAGACTATTTGACCAAGATGGACATCAAGACAGTTCCTCATCGTCCCTATAGTCCAGACCTTGCTCCCTGTAAATTTTGGTTATCTTCTAAGCTCAGAGGCTGTCGTTATGAGACAATTGAGGAGATGAAAGAGGCTGTGACGAAGGTCATTGACACACTCATAGAAGAGGAACTCCATGGGGCCTTGAAGAAGTTGTTGGAAAGTACTCAGTGTCTTTTCAGAGCTGATGAGGATAAGTTTTTTTTTGTTTTACTGGTTAGCCAACGGTTTATGTGTGTGTTGGAATTGATAGGAGGGAGTTACATATGAGTTATTCCTTACTTCATCAGGAGTAACCACCATGTCTTCTTCCTTTTACTTGGATAGTTTGTGTAGTGAGGAACAAGTCGTCATACTGTTGCTATTTTGAGGGTTGTTGCTTCAAGGATTTGTTCAAAACAGCATATATATAAGAAAGTAAGTAAGCAAAGTTGGCGATCCAACTCGAGGGTGACTGCAAAATACACCGTCTGCTTCTTTACAGAGATGTAAGACTCCTCACAACGAGTGTCCTGATATGACACTACACAATCTGACGGTGAGGTTCCAGTAATACTGAAGCTTTGGGGAATGCGGAGTATCCCTTCATTACCATCGCTCGCAGGTCCACTGTGGCCCGGAGTGGTAGCACCTGATAGGGTCCTATCTATGGGTCAAATAGAACTAAACTGTTAACTTATGCTAAATTGAATTATTTGAAATAGAACTGTTTAATGTATGAAAATGGATTTGGCATTAAATAACCTACAATGTTTGATATGACATAAAACCAAACCAAACCAAACGTTGTCGAGGGGGACCCGAAGGCTCCCTTTTCAATAGCTACAACACCGAGGTGTAAGGGGGGGGCGCTACTCGATTCCCAGGACTACTCCACTTTACCCTTGATCCTTACCTTATAATGCTGAGTGTTAAGCAAGGCTGCAGCAAGTACCATTTTTTAAGTCTTTGACATGATTCGACCAGTGATTGAACCCACGTCTTCCAGACCATTGGCAGACACTCTACTCTATTGACCAATGGCCCTGTATAATTTGTTGTATTTTGTTTATGGTATATTTCATTGAGCCAGAACATTTAGCTATTCAATAAAAAAAAAAGCTTTCGGCGTCTTATCTGTAATTAATCTATTTACAGCAAAAAGAAAAAGAATTAAGTTAGCAGACAATGACTTACCTCTGTTTTCAGTAGATGAGATATTGCTGCCGACGTACATGAACTGGTCTACTAATTTCAAATAATTTAATGAGGAGATGAGATGGTATAATCTGTTTTATCTGTATTCATATAGAGACCAATGCATATTTTTATAGGCTCCAGGTGATGCAGCAAAGATTTGGCTTGAGCAATTTTGCTATGACATTTGGACATGCACATAAACGCACAATATTTGCCGCTGTAGTATAAATACAGAATTTAAAAAACTGATAAAATAGATTCATAATTCGTTAGTAAACTCAACTTAAGTTCTTTTTATTATTAAAGTGTTAAACTAGTACCAAGTAGGTTTGCCGTAACTTAAGACGAGTCAGAGAGTAGACATTTGTATTTCACGCACACCCTAATTTTTTTTTATTGTCTCACTGTGGATCCCCACTCCCTCCGTGGCTTTATTGAGACCATCCTTTCTGTAACCCCAGTGGCTAACCGTCATCTGCCATCCCCACTACTCCCAGGCGTGTCGTTACCCTGTTTTTAATAGTATGATTATGTACTTAATTGCCAGCTCGTTTTCTGCCACTAATTACTCTTATTAAGGAAAGGCGAGATGACAAAGTCAATACACACACACACACACACACACACACACACACACACACACACACACACACACATATATATATATATATATATATATATATATATTCTTGCGTGTGAGTGTGTGTGTGTTAACCCAAACCCTCTGCACAAATAGGATGCGACACAAGGTCAGTTTTTAAGCGGAGTTTGAATTCAGAATTTTATTTTTCCTTGACTTGTTACCCTATCAAAGTTAAGGAGCCCAGTCTGCACTATTATTTAGCCGGCTAGCAAACTTATTCGAGTGAGATTGAGTTTCATTGGGTGCCGCCTTTATATAGCCTTGTGCCACATATGTTCCCTGACGTAAGCAACAAGCTTGGAAACATATGCGTATGTAAGAACGAAATAAATAATTCATAAAAGAATACAAATCTCTTAGTGGACCTATTCATTTTGAAATATTTACTTTTTTTTTCTCTCTTTTGGCCAACAACATCGTCGTAAAAAATGGACGAGTTTAAATTCTGGCTAATCGCGCTAATAACCCTTGGTAACTATTCTCACTACAGTTATGGATAAATAGAAGGGCAGACTATGTTCTTAAGCCGTCTAAAAGAAGAAAAATTTTAAGTTCAAACTTGAAAATTGATCTTGTGTTACATCCTGCTGGTGTTGAGGGGGTTGATATATATATATATATATATATATATATATATATATATATATGTGTGTGTGTGTGTGTGTGTCTAGGTTTGGTGAACGAATAGGAGAGAAATTAACAGTTTCCCCAGCCCCGTTATCTCCATGTCTACGCTCCGAACTTAAATATATATGTTCTATCAATGATATTAAGCACTCTTTATTTATTAATATTGCAAACTATATATATATATATATTACGTTAGACTGTGCTTTCAGACCACTCGTCCACCAAGCGGACCACGTTGGCTAAGGGAATTTTAAGGTATTTTTATTTTTAGAAACAGCAGCAGCAGCCTTTGTTTACATTTTTTTATACCCTATCGGCTACCAGAGTGCCCAATTCTTTCGAAGAGCTTTGCATTACGCTAGCGGCGGCCGGCAATTCCTTCGCCAGAGAGCTCAACCCCCATGGGGGAGCATATATATATCTAAGTTCGGAGCGTAGACATGGAGATAACGGTGCTGGGAAACTGTTAATTTCTCTCCTATACGTTCACTAAACCTAGACATATATATATATATATATATATATATATATATATATATATATATATATATATATATATATATATATATGTCTAGGTTTGGTGAACGTATAGGAGAGAAATTAACAGTTTCCCAGCACCGTTATTTCCATGTCTACGCTATCCGAACTTAAATATATATGTTCTATCAATGATATTGAGCACTCTTTATCAATATTGCAAACTATATATATATATATATATGTGTGTGTGTGTGTGTGTGTCTTTTGCACCATTTTAGTGAAATCTAGGAGTGTATCTGAAGTTAATTAGTTACTTGAATACTTGTGCAATCAGTCAAAGGTACGTTACATTGGCGACTGGTTACGGCAAATTCGCAATTTGATGAAAATGGATAAACTTACAATATAACTGTGCGCAAACAATAAATGGCAATACTTGAAACCATTCAACTGAGGTCAAACAAATAATCTCTGGGTCGTTTGAAAATAATGTTAACTACAACTATTTGCTTACAAACTATTTGCTTATAAAAAATATAAATTTGATAAACAGGATTTGCTAGTAAATAACCCATAAGGGTTGATATGCCATAAAATACAACTAAATTAAAGCAAACTAAAAACTTAGAGACGAATGTCTGGAATTGAATTCACAATGTAATCAACAACGCTATTCGGTATCTTTCATGAATGTAATCGCACTGAGTGCTATCAGCAGCCAGTGTAAAACGGAGGCGGATCGTGCTCGACAAGATCTTTTATGGGGGTTGGCTTACGGAAAATAATGACTCATCGAAATCATCGGACCGGGTTTTGATTTACAACACCAATACAAATCTAGAGTGATTTATTTATGTTGCAAAGATTCAGTTCTTTTTCTTTTTTCTTTTTTACTAAAAAAGAAAGCAGACCATTGGTTGTTAATTTTAAGGCATGTAAACCTTTAATGGAATTTTTCATGACGAAGGTAGTTTAATGCCTCGCCGGCAAGGCTAAGTAATAATCAGTTCTTTTTCAATTTCATAGACAAAGCATTGTCAATTTTTTTTTACCAGAATTCCTTTCATTTTTATTTTAGTTGTTTTTCATTTCAAAATATCTCCTTTTTTTATGGGGCCCCTTTTTACCTATTAATCCTGAAAAACGATGCTGCCCAGTCGGCTGGGGTCGTAGAATACACCAACTGCATTTCTGCAGAGGAGTAAGACTCCCCCAATGAGGGTCCTGATTATGACACGATAAAATCTGATGTTGAGGCTTTAGGGAATCTGGAGTGCCCCTTCATTACCATTGCTATCAGGTGGTGCCACTACAAACCGAAGTGGTACCACCTGATAGGTTCCCATCAATAGGTCAAATGGAACCGTTTGATATCTAAACTGTGTGCAAATAAATGACTTATGCTAAATTGAATAGTTAGAAAAAGAATTGTTTGATCATTTAACTGTGGGCAAACAAATGACTGATATTTAATTGTATGGTTAGCGATACATAACAATACTTGGAACTATTTAACAGTGTGCAAACGAATAAGTAATGTTGAAAAAATTTATCAGTGTTGAAAAGCAATACTTGTAACCACTTCACTGTGTCCAAAGAAATGATTAATAGTAAGTAAGTAAAGTTGTCTCCCTTTAGTCGAGGACGACCAGAAGGCCCTCTTTTCAATAGCTACAACACCGAGGTGTAGGGGAGGGCGCTACCTCTTTCCCAGGATTGCTCCACTTTACCCTTGATATGTACCTTATATTGCTGGGTGTTAAACAAGGAGGTATCAAGTAACATTTTCATTGTCTTTGGTATGACACGACCTCGGATTGGACGACGGTCTCCCGGATCATTGGCGAACACTCTACCCTCTAGGCCAATGAGACAGTGTGAAAAATAGAGATCAGACTTATTTTAAAATGCTATAAATAAAATGTATTTACAAATCATATCTTTAATATTTATATATAAAGAGGATTTTGTATTAAATAACCTACAATGGTTGATATGCCATAAAACTAGACTAAACCATGGAAAAAGATGATGGCTTTTCGTTCACGACTTCTGGTGGTTGAAATCCAAATTAATAGATAAATTCCTTCCTTCATTACTTCATTCATTTCTTCCTTCATTCCTTCCTTCATTCGTTCGTTCATTATTTCATTCATTCTTTCATTCATTTATCTATTACTTCCATCCTTCCTTCATTCATTCATTTATTCATTGTTTCCTTCATTACTTCCTTCCTTCATTCCTTTTTTCATTCTTTCATTCATTTCATCATCATTTCATCATTCATTGCTTCATTCATTATTTCCTTTATTCATTCTTTCATTTATTAATACATTCATTTCTTCCTTCCTTCATTCATTACTTTCTTTATTCATTCATTCATTCTTTTATTCAATACTTCATTTATTCTTTTATTCTTTCATTTGTTACTTCCTTTATGCCTCATTCATTCATTCATTCAGTCATTCATTCTTTCTTTCATTATTTCAATTATTCCTTCATTAATTCCTTCTTTCATTCAGCCTTTCATTCATTATTTCCTTTATTTATTCTTTCATTCATTAATTCATCGATTCCTATCTTTCTTCATTCTTTCGTTTATTTTTTCCATCATTTCTTTATTCATTCTTTCCTTCATTCCTTTATTCATTCTTTCATTCATTACTTGATTCATTCTCCGAGTCATTATTTCATTCATCCATTTCTTTTTTCATTGTTTCATCCTTTTTCCACCTTTTCGTCTTTTCCTTCATTCGTTTCTTCTTCTTCTTCTTCTTCTTCTTCTTCTTCTTCTTCTTCTTCTTCTTCTTCTTCTTCTTCTTCTTCTTCTTCTTCCCTTTATTAGGTTCCCCCTTCATTTCTTTCTTCTTTTCTTCAATCTTTGTTCACAGCTCTCCTCTTTTCCTTCGTTACTTCTTTGCTTTTTCCCCCCATAGAAATACTAAAGCCGTTACCTTTATATTTTTTCTTTCATATTTAACGGCATCGATGGGTTTTTGAATTCTCCTTGTAAACTAAATCCATTTTTAAACACTTCAGATACCGTTTTCCCAACTTTTGTTGTTTCAAAATTAATAATATTAAAAAACGATACATGAAACCTATTTACAAATTATTTCTATTAATAGATACTTGCAGTTATCATTGTTTACAAAGGATTATTATCATTAGTTACTTGAAAGCATATGATTAATAATATAATCTAAAGACTGATTTTTTTATGAAATAACCCTGAAGTTAACATACCGTAAAACCAACCAATTTCATTTGCGACTAAATGAGATAATTTCCCAAGGGAGGTAACTATTAAATGCTAATTACTCCAAGCTACTGGAAGTCTGTGTGCCAGACTAAGCAAAGCTTAGTAAATAGTAATTTATAGAACACTTCCTCATATTCATCTGTAATTATCGTATAAGTTCTAGAAGTAGAATGTGGCTTGATATTGAGCTTAGTAAACACCTTTAGCAGCTTTTAAGTGATGCTTGGTTTGTTTTTATTGCATATCAACTATTGTAGGTTGTTTAATGCCAAATCCATTTTTATTCATATAAATATGTTTTGTTTTACAGCGTATCAACCCTTTTCGGGCCATTTAACGACGAGTTGATTTTCAAACATTCAGATTAGTATAAGTAGATTTATTTTATTTACACAGTTAAATGTCAAAATAGTTCAGTTAAATATCAAAATAGTTCTATTTCAAACAACTCAGTTTAGCATAAGAACACAGTTTTGTTCTATTTGATCATTAGAAAGGATCCTATCATGTGCTACCACTCCGGGCCTCAGTGGACCTGGGAGTGATGGTAATGAAGGGATACTCCGCATTCACCAAAGTTTCAGCATTACTGGAACCTCACCAGTGAATCTGAAAGCGATGGGAAAGAAGAGGTACTCCGTATTTCCCAAAGATCCAACATTACTGGAACTTCTCTTATCTGATTGTTTAGTGTCATATCAGGACACTCCTTGTGCGGGGTCTTAACCCATCCGCAGATAAGTAATCGGTTTATTCCACAGTCACAGCTGACTAGGTAAGCTTTTTAAAGCTTATCCAGTGTGTAAATATAAAAATGACCTGAATGCTTCATTAAAACCAATAAAATTAGATCTATGAGACACTGGTCAAAAATCAATAATAATGGCAATGCTTTGACTAAAAAATTGAATCAACTTATGACTAATATTCTCTCTAAGTTTTGAACCTGAACAGAAGAACACAATGAACAAAAATTAGCCATAAGGTAAAATGTTCATAATATTCAAGGATTTTGAAAATTTTTGGATACAGAAAAAGAAAAAGTTTAAAGGTAGATCTGACTTTGTGTCAACCTCTTTTGTGGATCTTACAGTCTTACTGACTTTTTGATATTGTGATCATTCTTTAAACAGTGGTCTCTCTCAACCCTTATGATACCTCTGTGTCGGCTTTTCCAGCAAAAAGGAATTAAAAAAAAACCCAACAACACGCAAACAATTATTATCTTTCTTTCTTTCTTTCTTTCTTTCTTTTTCCTCAATTTCTTTTTTTCCTTCTTTCTTTCTTATTCTGTCAATTTCTTTCTTTCTTTCTTTCTTTCTTTCTTTCTTTCTTTCTTTCTTTCTTATTCCATCAATTTCTTTCTTTCTTTCTTTCTTTCTTTCTTTCTTTCTTTGTATGTATAATAGTTTATAATTAACAAAAATTAATAAATGAATATACAGAGAAAAAAAGAAAGCAAAAATGTATATTCGAGAGTTGTTGAAAAAGTTCTAAGCCTCACCAAGATTTTAGATTTGCTGTACCCTTCTCACGTTTCTATTGGCCTCACTTGCACTCAAATTAAGATAGAAATCTGAATTTTTAAAAAGAATTTCTAAGAAGTGTGTGTGTGTGTGTGGGGGGGGGTTTACCATAATAAGAATGTTCACCTATGGTTCTTCTTTCTCGTTCAGGCTTATAACTTTTTGAATGTATGTATGTTCCCTGACCGCATCATCATCAGTACATGACGTGAATTTTGGTCATATGTCTTCCATCAGGTGCATCATTTTACTGTCGGATATGAAAGAAGTAATTTTTCATTTTTATTTTTATTCATTTCTTCATCACTTTCAAGGTTTAAGTTTAAGTTATTGGGTTTAATGGCATATCAACCGCAAAAGTTTAATGGCATATCAACTGCAAAAGTTTAATGGCATATCAAACCTTGTTTATGTGTATGTATGTGTGTGTGTGTGTGTGTGTGTGTGTGTGTGTGTGTGTATTTGGGTGGCATTTCTTCGTTAATGAATATTTAAATAAACAATATAGAAATCCTTTGTCTACACATTTTTGTATACATATCCTTTCAAGTCACTGCATTGATTTTATGGTATTCAGCTGGAATTGTTTAATGAAATTCTCATGATTAACTGGCTCCCGCGTACTTCCGGCCCGATCTTGGGCCATCATCAAGGTTGTGTATATTACAAAAGCGATGTGACCTTTGAATGTACATTATTACTTTGTAAGTATGGGACATTTATTATTTATGATATTTATTACGATATTAATAATTCTGATTAGCTAATTCCCGCAGAACACTATAAAACCCATGCTCGAAAGGATATATACAAAAATGTGTTGATAAAGGATGTCTTTATTGTTTACTGAAATATGTATTAACGTAGAAATGCCACCCAATTGCACACACACACACACACACACACACACACACATATATATATATATATATATATATATACACTAGCTGTACCCGGCCACGCGTTGCTGTGGCTCACTTTGTTTAAATGGGAAAAAAGAAGAAAATGCATGTTTCTAATATGTTTAAGTTTCCAATACTTGTGGTTATACAATATTCTTGGTAGTTCCAGTTTCCGAGTAGATAAAGAGATTGTCTAGATTGCCGACACTGGAACAGGAAACATATAATTGCCCATGCGAGAAGCAATCAGTGTGTAAATATAAGCCACACAATTCTAACGATTGTCCCTGTGCTTTGTTAATCGTGATTGCAGATGCCAATCGGATTGGGAATTGCAATCTCTTAAATTGAAATGACATATCTGTTGGAATCATAGGAATTCGTGGTATGAGGACATCTTCACCTTTGAAAGGCCCTGTCAAAATTTTTGCTTCTATGATGTTGGTCATTAATTTTTTTTACTGAAAGACGTGTGCCATTACAAAGCTTGGGCTGGTCGATATTTCGCAACATGATAATTGGCACACCATAAAATATTTATTTAAAAACAAAATAAATGGGATATCAATAATGAAGAAAAAATTTAAGAATAAGTTTTTTGAATAAAAAGAAATTTACTTACTACTGAACCAACGAAATATGGTTTAAAGTTTAGTGTCTCTGTTTAAGTTAACCAAAAAAGAAAGAAAAATGATAAAGCAGGAAAAAAAATCACGTGTAAAATTCTTGGAAAACGGAAGTAATGTTTACCTTCACAATTCACGTTCGGCTTTTCTCGGAGAAAAACGACTTATCAAAAATATTTTTTTAATTATTGTAATATTTTTGGATAATAAGTATATAAAAACACTCCTGAATTTGAATAAAATACCCCCAGAAAATTTTAAACCAATTAGTGGTATAAAACTGGAGATTATCGGTTAGTAACAAACATTTACATTTTTATTTATATAGATTACCAGTCAAAAGTATTTGACCACCCTCAAAATTTTCTATTTCTCATCCTAAAAGTGTTATTTTTAATGAAACAACTTAAGCACCAGAACATCTTTATTGATAATACTTCAGACAAGAGTTTCTCAATAAATTTGACTTTAGTAAAACCAGATATCTTTTGAAAATTTGATTTTAAGGTGTTTCTTTTTAGTACTGAGCATGAATAAAACTTTTCCCAAAAGTTTCTTTATACCACCACTGGAATTCAAATTAGACTATTGTATTGAATTGCTGGATAGTAATGATGCAGAAGACAATTTCATTTGTCACCAGCTTGCGTGACAGATGGTTCTATGCTCAAATCATCACTGCGCAACTGAGCAAATCTCATGAAAAAAATGTGTCAACATCCACGGTTAGGAGAAGATTCTGAGAAGTTGGCATATATGGCAGAATTACGGTCAAGAAACCACTGGTGAAGAAGCAAAACAATGTCAAAAGGCTCCAGTGAGCCAAGGCACACAAATACTGGACAATAGTCCTGTAGAATAAAGTCCTTTGGACTGACAAATCAAAGTTCAAAATCTTTGGCTCAAATAGGAGAGTCAATGTGTGGCAAAGAGTTGGTGAAAGAGCCGCAAGATCCGGTATCAAATCAACCGCAAAACATGGAGGATGCTCTATTATAGTGCGTGTGTGTAGGGAGAGGGCTTTTGGTTATTGTAAAATCGGTGATTTGCACCAGGTGAAGGGCAAAGTGAATCAGACCTGCTATCACAGCATTACGTGATGGTTAAATGGCATATACGGAACACTCTTTGGGTGGGGATTGCTCCTTTGCAGAAATGCAGTCGGTGTATTAGAATACACCGACTGCATCTCTGCAGAGGAGCAAAAAAGCCCCAGCCGATAGAGCTAAATGTTCAAGGATTTATACTCATGCAAGATAAAGGTACATTAAAAAAGAGGAACATCACCTTCTTCAACTGATGTCTTGGCTGGCGCAATCAGTGGACTTAAATCCCATTGAACTGGTGTTGGATGAACTTGGGCGAATATTCCGAGTTAAACAACCCACAAGAGCGGTTCACCTTGGTAACTCTTACAGGTAAGTCGTGCAGAACTATTTTCAGCCTATCTCATGCCTTTTGTTGAAAGAAAGCCGAGAATCTGTGAAGAAATAATAGCGATCAAAGTCATTTTGAAAAGTTTAAGAATTTTTAGATGCTTTTTTGTTTTGTTTAATTTGTATTTGCTGTGGCTCAGGAAATCTATTTCGTATAGTAAATAAAACCATTGGGGTTCTTAACTTGTTTTATTATAAATGATACTTTTAGGATGAGAAGTAAAAATTATTGAGGGTGGCCAAATACTAGTTGTGTATATGTTAATATGCTAACTGCCTTTGGTGGTGGCGTTTTACTCGGTCGAGGCTGCCCGACGTGGATGTAGGGGAAGATCAGCATTCTCATCACGCGGCTGAATCTCCGCGAGCCTTAGAGGACCGTCCTCCCAGGTTCTAACCCTCCTTAGAGGGACAGGGTTTATTACCTGGTGCCTGAGGCACCCCTTTTCAGGGGAAAGCCGACAGAGCTTGAGGCATTTTTGGAGCCACCGGGCGTGTCTAGGCTACTACCCTGTGCCCAGACACACCTTAAAAAGTCCTTGTGCTGCACTTGCCCGTTTAGTGGGGCGCATGACAAATATGTTAATACGTTAATATGCTGATTAAGTCAGCGGTTGCTCTGTCGAAACTGCCTGACGTGGGTGCCGAGGAAACCTACTCTTTACGTCACACAGCTGACCCTCTTTGAACTTCGGATTGGGAGCCGTCCATGCAGGCTCTAACCCTCCACGAATGGGCTAGGTTTATTACCTGTTTAATGGTGCGTGTGATAAATACATTGATATGCTGATTAAGTAGTACACCGCTAGCAGTAGTTTACCTTCTTCACGCCGCTGACGAGTATTGTATTTTTTAAATTTTATAAAGATTTCTATTCCATTTCCAACCTCTGTTTTGCTTATTTCTCATTCACTAACCTTTTCTTAAGTTACAACGGTATATATTTATGATTTTAAGTGAATAGTTTGTATGTAACATTTTGTAAACCAGCCAGAGCTCATTTGCTTCTATATTGTTAAATAATTTCAAGTATTGGTATTTATTGTTTGCACATAGTGTAATGGTTTCAAGTGTTGCTAACTAACTCTAGTTGTTATATTTGCATACAGTTACATGGTTGGTTGTTTTGGCTGTTTCTATGGTATATCAATTCATGTAAGTTATATAATGCCAGGTCCTGTTTTATATATATTAGAAATATACAATCCAAACTTTATAGAATTAATTTTGAATCCAGTGGTAATGTTCTTAAATTAATTGACTTTAGCAACTGACGCTATTTATGGAAACAAATTTTAAAAAGTAAACGCTACAAAATATTCTAATATAAACGCTCATTGTTACAAACTAATAATGCACATACAAAAGTTACATCACTTTTGTAATGGATCCCCACCCACCGATGATGGGCCAAGGTTGGGCAGAAAGTACATGGGAAATAACTAATTATAGAAGGTTTATTAACCAATTACCGCCGGATTAACAAAAAAATATGTAGACAAAAAATGTCTACAATGTTCAATCAAATATGTATTAATATATATATATATATATATATATATATATATATAAATGTATATATATATATGTATGTGTGATTTGGAAACGAATAATTTGTAGGTAACATTTCTAAAGAACCCAGAGCTCATTTGTTTCCATACAGTTAAATGGTCTCAAGTTTTGCAATTTTTTTTGCACCCAGTTAAATGGTTTCAACAACATTGATGGTTCTATTTGCACACGATTAAATAGTTTCAACAACATTGATGGTTCTATTTGCACCCAGTTAAATGGTTTCAACAACATTGGTGATTTTATTTGCACACGGTTAAATGGTTTCAAGAATTGTTATACCATACAAATAGAATAAAAGTAAAAGTAAAGTTGGCAACTGTAGTCGAGGGTGGCCCGAAAGCTCCCTTTTCAATAGCTACTACACCGAACCGTAGGGATGAGCGCAATTCCTTTCGCTGGATTGCTCCACTTTACCCACAATACATACCTTATATTGCTAAGTGTTAAGCAAGGAGGTATCAAATACCATTTTTAAAGTCTTTGGTATGACGCGACCTGGGATTGAACGACAATCTCCCGGACCATTGACAAATACTCTTTTCATAAGGTCAATAGCCCGGTACAATACAAATAATTCAATTTAACGTTTATCATCTGTTTGCATAGTTGAATGGTTAAACTGTTTTATTTAATCCATAAATGGTACCTTAAGATGTAATACCATTCTGAGTATGAGTGAGCCTGGGAATAATGGCAGTAAAATGGTACTCCACATTACTCTAAGCTCCTGGGCTGGATCCACACCATCAGATGGTTTAGTGTCATATACATGTCACTCGTTGGTGGTGCCATTCGTCAGATAGGCAGGCGGCGTATTTAACAGCCCCAGCCGAGTGGACTACTGTTTAGATATTTATTTATTGCAACAGTCCCCATTGGTCAAACGACGTTACTGAATATCAACCCCACGATATCTTTTGAAGAATTAGAATCTCTATTCGGGGTTTATTTATCAGGGACCATCTTGGCCGACACAATTTCACTTGCTCTCATCGCTGTCATAAATTTTTAATCTTTGTAAGACAATCAGAAAGTCTTTTCATAAATCTTTCAAGTGTCTTCCAACCCCTCGTCTGTTGCGAGTGATTTTAACGAAATCAAGTTAGAAGACGCTTGTCGTTTTCTTTCTCGATTCTAGATTGTTGAACTATCTTAATCGCCTACATCTCATCTTTTAGCTTTCCACGTCTTTTGATGACGAATCAAATGACAAACCCCACTCCACACATCCTTGTTGAGGTTCGTGAAATTATCTGCTTTTAGTTGAGTTAATGTATTTTTCAGGATCATCATTAACTTTTGAAAACGATATTAATTCGGATTCATTTTTGTTTTGGCTGTGAGTTGTTCTTGATTCGTATTATTCCACCGTCATTTTCCAGTACTACGTTATATCTTTCATTTGGATTGGGGTTCGCGTTCTTTTGGGTTTTATTTTTTTTTGGGGGGGGGGTTATTGCTGTCAAACATTCCTTTTAGTCCTGCTATTATTTTTACGGTTTTCTTTAATTTCTTCCGTTATTCTTTTTTTTCATTCTTACCTTCCTTTCCTCTTTTTGTTTATTTTCTGTTTTATTTTCTTTTGCGGGCCTAAATTCCTTTCTTTCTTCATCAGTTTCTTCTTCTTTTCTCTTTTTTTTTTTCACAGCTTTCGTTTCTTTTCTCTTGCATCGTTCATTCTATGTTTCATTCTATCCTTCTTATTTTTTTCTTTTTCATTATTCGTCCGTTCATTATAACATGCTTTCTTCTCTTCATTCTTTATTTTGTGCTTTCTTTTCTCCCTCTGTCCTTCATTCATTTTTTCCTCGGTAATTCCTTCCTTTCTTTTATCTTTATTCGAAGTTTTCTCCTTTTTTTCTTTTCTTTTCTTTTGCTTCACCTCCTTCCTCCCTTCATATTTCGGTGATTTATTTTAATTTTCTTTCTTTCTTTCTTTCATTCTTTCTTTCTTTCTTTCTTTCTTTCTTTCTTTCTTTCTTATACGATATATTCTTTTCTTTCTCGTATCTTTATTATTTCTTTTGTTTATTCAACTTATTTAGACTTCACTTTTCTTTCTTTCTTTCTTTCTTTCTTTCTTTCTTTCTTTCTTTCTTTCTTGTTTGCTTACTTTTTTCTTTATTACTTTTATAGGCTTTCGATAATTTTTTATCCAATTTCTCGCAAAATTTCAATAAGTGTTGAAGTTATGACTTTTAAATCACACAAGGCAAAGTGGCTCACACTAGATTTTTACTTGGGATCTGTCACTAATTCTCCATGTTGTACTGCTCTGAAAAACGATGTCTGTCTCACTGTGTATACACACTCCCTTTGCAATCGTTAGGAAGAGCAGATGGCTCAAGCGCACACTATATATAATTCTCTCCAGTCGATGGGGGCTTAAAATACGCTGACAGTGTTCCTTACAGAAGGGTAAAACCGTGCTCCCCCCCCCAAAGGAGTGTTCTGGGCGTGTCACTAAACTGCATTTGATGGACAGGCTCCAGTTCTGGAGATCTGGGCAATGAGGAGTGCCACTTCATCGTCATTACTTTCAGTTCCACTCTAACCCGGAGTGGTAGTATCTGTTAGGGTCCTCTCTAAGGGACAAGTCCTGGAGGCAGCACCCCACAAAACAGCAGTTGTACGGCCACTTACCACCGATCACGAAAACTATCAAAGTTAGACGAATCAGACATGCGGGACACAGCTGGAGGGTCGGGCTCATTAGTGATGTACTCCTGTGGACCCCTTCACATGGACGAGCAAACGCACGACGACCAGCCCGAGCCTACATACAGCAGCTCTGTGCCGATACGGGTTGTATCCTTGAAGACCTGCCGGAAGCAATGGACCATAGGGAGAGGTGGCGAGAGAGGGTCAGGGATATCCATGCTAATGGTGCGACATGATGATTATTATTGTTCGATAGGACCGTGTGCAAGAAAAAAAATGTAAATATGAACGTATAATGTACGTGATTCCCTAACTTCGGGGCATTGAATAACTCCAGACAGGTTGACATGCCATTTTTCTGGTCGATCAACACTGATGTTCCAATGTGTTTAGGGGAGATAAGAGAACATTGCTTATGATTGGTTACAGTTCTTTGCTGACATATCAACGTTCGTGGGTTATTTAATGCCAAAACCATCCTTGAGAAAGAACAGTTTTGGACTAATAGTCCAAGTGTGAACATTTTAGCACGACTGACGTTCGAACTCGCTTAATTTGAGGCCGCAGTTCTGCACTTTAGCAACAATGCCACGGAAACATTACCCTATTCGCTTATGTGGTTATTTTTACTTCCTCCAACAGTCTTCAGCATGTCTTGCTCGTATTACTTTGATCCTTTGCAAGATGGGGGGTAAGTGGCCTTACAACTGCTGTTTTGTAGGATGCTGCCTCAAGGATTTGTTTAAAACAGCATCGTTGTGTAAGTCTCATCTAGCTTTTTCTCAAGGCGTTTCGTTTTAGTCCAATTGGTTCATTCATATCGTTGTACAGATGTACCAAAATGGTTGCTTATTTTCATCCACTTTCAGTTTTAGAATAAATAAACGAAGCATGCTAATTTTGACAATGTTTCCTAATATGGCAATTGCCACAATACAATCGAAATCGATACTTTGAATGGAGTTGATTGAAAAAAAAAGCGCTTTTGACGCCATCTGGCAGCAAAGCGCAGAACAACATTGTTGTCCATTTCAATAATAGAAAATGTCTGCTCGGTTGATTTCTGCAACTTCCCTCCACCCAACGAATTCATTCTGTCTCAACTTTCCAACAATTTTACTGATTATATACTTTTTAATAATTTTCCGTAGAGAACAGCGTTTATTTAAGTGGGGAGTAAGCACTACTAACGTGCTGAACTGCATCCTCGAAGTAAGCGGGTTCGAACTCTACTCGCGCTATTACGTTCACTTTCGGATTAATAACGTTTGGGAAAAGTATGAACTCTCTGATTTTTACTTGCACAGTCAACTGGAGCTGTAGAATACACCGACTGCTTCTCTGCAGAGGGGTAAGACCCCTCCCCCTAACGAGTGTCCTGGATATGACATTAAACAATCTGATGATGGGGTTCCAGTTATGCTGGAGCTTTGGGGAATACGGAACACCCCTCCATTGCCATTGCACCCAGATCCACTCTGGCTCGGAGTGGTAGCACCTGATAGGGTCCTATCTATGGGTTAAATGGAACTAAATTGCATACTTATGTTAAACTGAATTGTTTGAATTGGAACTGTTTGATTAAAATGAATAGGTTGAAATAGAAATGTTTTTGACAATTAAACTGTACTAACATTTGAACTGTATGCTTATGCTAAACTAAATTGTTTTAAATGAAACTGTTTTTTGACATTGAAACTGTACTTACACTAAACTGAATTGTTTAATATAGAACTATTTTGACTTTTAACTATGTGTAAAAAAAATCGATACTTATACTAAACTGAGTTTCTATTTCAAACTGAATAGCTTGAAATAGAAATGTTTTGACAATTAAACTATGTAATCATGCTAAACTAATTTTTTGAAATAGATTTTCACTGCAATCGGTTAAACAGTACCACTGTCGTTCTTCTAAAGATGACTTTGTCATTAAATAACCCACAAAAGTTTATATACCAATAAACAAAGAAACCAATCATTTGTGGTGTGCCAAGTAGCTACCATAGTTTTATGATTCCCTAATGGTGACATTGGTTGATTTTTACGTCCTATTAAAATCGTGAATTTTGAATGCTCATTTTCAAGGTACGCAAGCAAACTTCATTTAGAAGATGTGTTGAACAAATACTAGTAAATATCAATGGTAATGTCTAATAATTAGGAAATGAACCCAATAAGCTTAATCTGAGCAAAGATTTGGTACGGTAATTGCTGTTTCTAAATGGTCACCCATTTAAGTACTGATCAGGATCACCGTTGCTTCATTTGTTATTTATTAAGCTTTTATCTCGTCTCGTACATAGGTCTCAGATTACTTACAATACCTGCCGTTCCTAAGTGGTCACCCATCTAAGTACTGAACAGGCTCATTAATACTTAACCTCTTTCTTTCTTTGTTTTTTGTTATTTACTAAGTTTTTGTCTAATCTGCTACACAGGCCTCAGATGACCCAGCCGGCTAAGACCGTAGAATACCCCGATCGCATCTCTGCAGGAGTAAAACTCTCCTATCAAGTGTCGGATTAAATCCTTGGCGATTGAATCCACTAAACAATCTGATGGTGAGGCATCAGTAATGCTGGAGCTTTAGGGAGTGCGGAGTACCTCTTTATTGCCATCGCTCTCGGGTCCACTGTGGCCCGGAGTGGTAGCACCTGATAGGGTCCTATCTATGGGTCAAACTGTGAACTTATGCTAAACTGAATTATTTGAAATAGAACTGTTTAACTTAGTAAATAAATAACATGTTTAATTGAATTGTTAGTGATATATAGCTATACTTTGAATCATTTAACTTTGTTGATTAAACTGAATAGTCCGAAATAGAACTGTTTTTGACATTTAAACTACGTACGTATACTAAACTGAATTATTTGAGATAGAACTGTTTCTATGTATAAAAATAGATTTAGCTATAATTAACCAACAATGTTTGATATGTCATAAAACCAAACCAAACTAACCAGCCCTCAAATTGCTTTCAATGTTTGCTATTTCTAAGTGGTCACCCATCTAAGTACCGGACAGATTCATAACTATTTGACCTCTTCCTTTCTTATTCTGTTATTTACTAAGCTTTTGACTTATCTGGTATACAGGCCTCAGTGCCTGCTGTTCCCTAGTGATCATCGATCCAAATTTTAAGCTTATTTCTTCATAGATTGCTTAAACTTATATTCATTGTTTTACATAGTTTTTTTTTTTTCATTCTTACTGTTCTATTCTGCTAAATAGACATCCACTTTTGAGTCTATTGTCTGAATTTTAAACATTCTTTTTTTAGCATTTGCTAGGATAAAGCAATGAAGGAAAAAGAAAAATGCAGAAAATGGGAAAAAATTTTCAAATATTTTTCTCGTTTTTCTTTTTCCTTTATTATTGTAGACATTCCTTCTTTCTTGCCTTTTTCTTCCTTTCTTTCACTTAATTTTTGTTGATGATATCTTTCTTTGTTTCAATTTTGAAAATTTTGTTCGTATTTTATATTTTCTTCTTTCTTTCTTTCGTCCAATTTCACGTTTTTCTTTCTTTCCTTCTTTCTTTCTTTTGTCGAGTTTCACATCTCTCTTTCTTTCTTTCGTCCAATTTCACGTTTTTTTTCTTTCCTTCTTTCTTTCTTTTGTCGAGTTTCACATCTCTCTTTCTTTTTTTTCTTTTTTTTCTTTTTTTCTTTCTTTCTTTCTTTCTTTCTTTCTTTTGCCCCATTAATTATCTGATCACTGTTGATGATATGTTGAATGCTGAGAAGGATCGTTACTTATCTTGAACACGTGTTGCCACCCGTTTCTCTGAGGGGTGTTCAACCCGTTTTCCAGTCAACGGCGGGAAAAACTGATTGTCACGGCACTGTGTGCCGGTGACGACGATGACACGTGACCTCACTTATTCACTTTGTCTTGCCTTTGTTCGTTTGTTTAACTTCATTTTTGTGAAGTGAACCACAAACTTAACCTCATCAATTCATCGCACCCCTTCCCTACCAAAACTTTTGGGATCAGATGTTTTCGTTCTTTTTTTATTTATTTCTTTTATGTAAATAACAGATCGCGATTTGTATTTTAGAGTGAACATTTCTACAAACTGCAGCGCTACAATAAACAAATTCACGATCGCTTCTTTGTGTTACTTCTTTGTTTTTCATCAGCTCTAATGCAGTTTTACATTCGTAATCCTCGTTATCAGCCAGAGACACTTTCACAGACCCCTTGGGGACTTAATCCACGGATAATACCGAACCGTAATATTCAATATACAGCACATCGAAGTTTATGCTACGGAGTTAAAAACCCGTTTTTTGAGTAAATTCTCGTTATCAACCATAGACATATTCCCAGACACCTTGGGGATTTAATCCACAGATAATACCGAACTGTAATATTTACTACACAGGTCAATAAAGCTTTTGCTACAGGTGGTAAAAACCTGTACTTTAGACTGAATCGAACGAGTTAAATCTAAATTCGTGCCGTCACATTTAAGACTTAGTGGTCCTTCGACTGGTAAATACAGCAATAAAAAAAAGTCAAATATAAATAATAATAATAATAATAATAATAATAATAAAGGCAATTCCTAAGGTCACAGGTCAATCGGAATGATGAGGAGAAATGATGGGACACAGGGTTGATAAAAGTAAAGAACAGAACATTATTAACATATCAACCGATGTAGGATAGAAGAAAAGAGAGTAAAAGTCCTTGTCACAGTTGACTGGGGCTGCAGAATACACCGACAACTCCTCAGCAGAGGGGTAAGACTTCCCCAACGAGTGTCCTGGATATAACACTAGATAATCTGATGATGAGCACCTAATAGGGTCCAATCTATGGGTCAAATAGAACTGTTTGACATTTAAACTGTGTACTCATGCTGAACTGAATTGTTTGAACTAGAACTGTTTATATGTATAAAATGGATTTTCATTAAATAACCTACAATAGTGGATATGCCATAGAACCAAACCAAACCAAACCAAATATAAAGTTTCAATTAAGAATATGACGAACAGTGTAATTTAGCAAGCTGTATGTACTTACCAAACCGTCCGAAAGGTTAGGATGTGGCACAAGATCAGTTTTTAAGTGGAATTTAACAGGTTTGAATTCAGAGTTTTTCTTCTCCTAGACTGGTTGCGTAACAAGGCTAAAGAACCATGTCTACCAATAGCTAGAGGGAGAATAATTTGATTCATACCTTTCCTAAGGTTAATTTGCACAATGTGAAATACAAACAGTCTCGTCCCAGATTTGAACTCGTATCACCGTATCTATTTCCAACGACGATAACATTACACTTCGAGCACCCCACAATTTGTCGAAGTGTATGCTCATATATGGTAGACAATCTGGGACAAAGATGTATGCGTTAAATACAATTCTGTTTATTTGCTTGTTTCTCCTTTCATTCCCCCCACTCTCTCTCTCTCTCTCTCTCTCTCTCTCTCGCTTCTTTTCTTTTCTTTTTTGCTTTTCTTTTATATAACGTATATTCATCCTACATTGGTAAAATCTTTTCACCTTTGCCGAGTACTTTGTTTCGGTGTTAAGATGCATCCTATATATCATACCAGATTGGCCGGTTCTTAGATGGATCTATTAGATCTTATAAAGGTGAATAGTTGTAAGGGTCCAGGGTCGAACTGTTCTAGTCCATCTGGAATTCACTCCTCCGATACCACTGTCGTCATCTTCCAGAGATTTGGATCCTTGTATCTACTCAATGACACCGCCATTTTGTCTGTGTTTTCTTTCCGTAAAACGATTTCAAATCTCCAGATCCTCGGGCTTCTGCTCCCGGTGACCGAACTTGGTTACTGGGTGGTTGTTCCTCACCGAATTAATACTAATCCGCTTATAGTTTATTAACGGATGGTAGTTTAAAACAAGAAAAGAACAGATCCATTTTGTTCTGCTTTGGGGCTTAGAAACGTTTGATTGTTATTATTTCATTGGTTTGTAGGTTGTTGGTAGTCGTCCGTTTCGATTTGGTAAATTACAGGGTTCTATGGGATGACTTTGAAGTTTTTGTTATCTGACATTTTGGTTTCTCTTATTACCCCATTAACGTCTTCTCTTATGGTTGACCGGAGCTGTAAATGAACTTAAAATCGAAAAAGGCAAGGACAAGGATACTCTAAACTTAACCTTTATTCTACAGGTCGACAACTATTTCGTGTTGGGAACTTTCTTCTTGAGCCAGGAAAAGCGTCTGTCCAGTTGGAAGGGGTGAAGAGAAAGGGCTCCCTTCTAGCAACAGTAAGTGTCTTTCGGCTATGCGCAGTTCCATCTTCCTATCAGGGGCCTCTAAGAACTTCCACACTTTTGAACCTACTTTTATTTTATTTATTTTATTCACTCTCACATGTTATTATGAGATGGGGATTCAATTTTTTGTTGGCATCACTGTCTATAGAATGGTATACATTAGTCACTGAGTTTTGAATAAGGGTTTGTCAAATAAACATGATAAAGCAATGGTTTGTTTACAATTCGACTACTGCTGAAGTATTTCCGCATGATGGAGAGCGTTGCGCAGAGATAGGTACCGGGACAAAAATCCTCACGACGAGACCTGGTGTGCTGAGAATTTTATCCATCGACCCATCTGCTGATCCATATAATAAAATTTTATGGAATTAAAAAAAGGATGAATTGTTATGAATCGAATTCCTCTGTTGTGTGATCATGAAGAGAATATGGGGTAATTGGAAAGGGCAAAAATGTCGCGGTGAAATTGTAATGGGAGAGCTGGTGTATTAAGTTTTTTTTAAATTTGATTCACTTGCTGACTCATGTAGTACGAGCATACATGTGTGAGTATGGGGTTAGGTTTTCCTTAGTTTAGTCTGAAATTACTTGACAAGTTCCTGTACTTTGGTAGTAATATCTTATCTGCTGAAAACGGTGTCAACATACGCATAAATAAGGCATAGACAGCAATTGACGAGTTAACAATTCGGCTTTAAAAGAACTTCGGAAAAGCAAAAACAAACGACCTTTGGAGATTCCAATAACTAACATTAAAACTGGGCGTGCAGGAAAGTTAGATAAATGTGAAGACAAGCATTTACATTGGACCCGAAATCAGAAAATTGATGCCATGCAAATGTATGCAAATTATTTGTATTTGATAGGAACACTTGAAACCATATAACTGTGTATGAATTATTTATATTTGATTGGAATAGTTGAAACCATATAACCGAGCTTGATTTTTTTGTATTTGATAGCAATACTTGAAACTATATAACTGTGTATGAATTATTTGTATTTGTTAGAAATACTTGAGACCATATAACTGTGTACGAAATATTTGCATGTGATAGGAATACTTGGAACCATATAAATCTGTATGAATTATTTATATTTGATGGGAATACTTGAGACCATATAACTGTGTATGAATTATTTGTATTTGATAGAAAACTTGAAACCATATAAATGAGTATGAATTATTTGTATTTGATAGCAATACTCGGGACCATATAACTGTATGAATTATTTGTATTTGATAGGAATACTTGAGACCATATAACTGTATGAATTATTTGTATTTGATAGGAATACTTGAGACCATATAACTCTGTGTGAATTATTTGTATTTGATAGGAATACTTAAGACCATCAAATGCAGTTTTTGCACTTTTTAATTTTAATTTTTGTCTATAATCATCTATTTGCACACAGTTAGATATGAAGTACTCCTATCCAATACAATTAGCTCACAGTTGCATGGTTCCAACTATACCAATCTATAACTGATAATTTATCAACTATTATATGGTTTAAAGTAACTATTATTATTCAAACGTTTGTATACATGTATACAGTTTCAAGTATTCTTATCGATTAGGAATAATTTTTAAACAGGTCTATTGACCCATAGATGGGATCCAAATAGGCACTGCTACACCTGGTGAGGGTGAACCGGAAAGTAATGGCAAAGTACCGGCCTATTGGCTTAGTGGTAGAGTATTCGCCCATGGCCCGGGAGACCGGGGTTCAATCTCGGATCGAGTCATACCAAAGACGCAAAAAGTGGTACTTGATACCTCCTTGCTTAACATTCAATATTATAAGGTATGTTTCAAGCGTAAAGTGGAGCAATCCAGGGAAAGGAGTAGCGTCCTTCCCTAAACCTCGGTGTAGTAGCTGTTGAAAAGGGAACCTTCGGGTCACCCTCGACTACTGTCACCAACTTTACTTTTAGGAGGACTCTACATTCCCCTGAGCCGGAAAAATTTATTTGGAAGATTGTAACATGAAACATTCGCATACAGATAGATTGTTTTTGAATATATATATATATATATATATCCCTCCACTCGAGCAGGATGTTACTCAACATGTATTTTTTAAGTGAAGTTTAACATATTTGAATTCAGTTTTCCTTCAAGATTGGTTGCCGAAGCAAGGTTAAAAAGACTCAGTCTGCTCAACTATTTTACCCATAGCTGGAAGGTTGGCTGCTTTGTATGCTAACAGCCTTGTCCAGGTTTTGAACTCGCATCCCCGTGTCCATTTCCCTGCGAAAGTAACCACTATATCACAAACGCCTCATACATATATATATATATATATATATATATGTGTGTGTGTGTGTGTGTGTGTGTGTGGGTGTGTGATCGGACCATTGAATATCAGTGGGAAAAAAATGTGATAATACCCTTTTCTTTTCTCCCTCAGTTTATTTCGTCCATGTGTTTTTAATGCGACACATTTTGGTGCTGCCAACCTCCGACCAAACAACTGCTAAGTGCTGAGGACAAAAAGGGCGTCTTCTGTCGTTACGATTAACTTATTATCAGTGTCGCGTGTCGGGTATCTGATCAACGCGTCCCCAACTCCGTATTATTGAATCTATTTAGGATATGCAGCTTCTGTCGGCTGCCCATCTGTTCAGCGGAAGGGGAGAGAGATTTCAACACTCTTTATTGTTGCTGTTATTGTTAGTGTTATTGTTGTTAGTTTTCATTATTCGTTAATGATTAATATTGAAGAAACGGGAATATAATCTTTTAAAGTTAAAATAAAGGTCATTTTTTAAAACGGGGTTTCCGGAGGTCGATGAGAACATACAACCCGTGGGTAAAGGTTCCGGTCTACAAACATTACTTGAATGAATCGGAAAAGTTGTGTGACATGGTGGCTTTCGTCTTAGAAAACAAATTCGACAAGATAAGTTCAAATCTCGGAGGACGCGTTTCAGTTTGGCGTTAACACTATAAATCTATATGATCTCCAAACCAAGCGTGGCAGATTGGACTCGTCCGGGATTGAAACTTGGCAAGACGAGTTTATTTCCTCCAAAGATAATGTTATACCATGCGTCTCCGATGTATATGTATATGTGTGTGTGTTTTTTCTAACATATGCGTGCGCGCGCACACACACACACACACACACACATATATATATATATATATATATATATATATATATATATATATGTACACTTATATATATATGTGTGTGTATAAATACACACAAACACAAACACACACACACACATATATAAACAAATATAGTTTTAGCATTGAATAACCCATGAAGATTGATATGTCGTGAAACAAGAAACCAATCCAAATTATATATATATATATATATATAGTCATTCACGGACAGACTATTACATTGTATCGCAAGTCTTCTATGTGGCTTGACACGCGAGATGCTTCAAGGTGGAATCGAACACCGGCTGATTTTACGTCAGTCGGATATCTTACAGAGATGTAAACGCAGGCACAAACATATATATATATATGTCCCCTGGGAGATTGTATCTCTGATAATAATAATATATATGTTGGTTTAACCTCAACTACCCTGTCGAGGAGACTTACAATGCACCTTTCTGACACAAGTTCAATAGCTCAGCATTTAAAAAAACATTCATGCCCAACAACACAACTACGAAAAATTCTCACCGACAACACAACAATACTCGAACATCAAAATAATAAACAAAAACTTCAGATTCTCGAAGCACTATATATTAGAAACCTGCAACCAGCACTAAATAGAATTAATTTTCAAACCAGTGCTAACGTACTTAACGAAGAAATGCTGCCTAAATATACATATATATATATATATATAGTATTCTTGGTCCAGTTAAACCGTAGTTGGGAGTAATTCCATCAGGACAAGAAATTATTCATGAATGAATATTTAAATTTTCCTGGTAAAGAGCTCAATGTACCAATAATACAGAGCAATAAATTCTTTAAGAAAAAACAACGAAACCGGTCACATAGGATTATAAATTTATTTCTATCCTGTTACGCATTTTTGAAATTTCCAAAACACGAAAAAAAATTAACAGGACTTCTTCAGATCTTTTTTTTTTTGTTTTTTGTTTTATCAAATATAAATTTGTTTGTGTGTATCTTTACATCTCTGTGAACATATGTGTTAGCGTATGTATAAGTGCACGTGTATGTGCATGTGCATTTACACCAATCCTCTGCTGCGAGTAATGTCACATTTATATAGAGTCGGGTTATTCTGAATTCAGAGTTTTCTTTCTCCTAGACTGGTTGGCTAACGAAATCTAAAGGATCAAATCCGTCCATTTAACCATAGCCTGAAGTTAGTTGATAACAGATAGGTCTATGGCATTCCCAAAAGCATGGTGAAAGGCCTCGTACAGTATGTAAACTCGGGTCTATGATATCGTGCCAGTAATAGTGGGAGCACTGGGTACGATTGAGAAAGGGACCCATAAACACATTAACAAGATACTTAGAAGACCTAGCTAGCATGAAATACCAACAAAAAAAAGTACTTTGCGGAACTGTTTATCAGCTTAGGAGAATATTATCGATGTGGCTGATATAAATAAAGTTATAAAGTTGTCTCCCTTTAGTCGAGGGCGACCAAAGGCCCCCTTTTCAATAGCTACTACACCGAAGTGTAGGAGAGGGCACTACTCGTTTCTCTGGGTTGCTCCACTTTACCCTCGATACGTACCTTATATTGCTGAGTGTTAAAGAAGGAGGTATCAAGTACCATTTTTAAAGTTTTTGATATGACGCAACCTGGGATCGAATCCAGGTCTCCCGGATCATTAGCGAACGATCTACTCACTAGACCAATGAGCCGGTACATCACCCAAAAAGGGGCAGCAATCCAATCTGATGGTGAGGCTTCAGTTCTAAATGATTGTACCTGTTTGGGTCCCATCTATATGTCAAATAAGTATGTTTATTATTATTATAATCATTATTATAATTAGTAGTAGCAGTTGTAATAGTAGTAGTAATAGTACTATTACTAGTATTTAATTTTTATTTTTACTTTCTGTTTCTTCAAATCAGTCGCCGAGTCTTTATTCAAGACCAATGGAGAAGGAAGGTAGAGATAAAATAATTTGTGCTTTTCGTTGCCTTTTTCTGGGTGATATCTATCAAAGAAAGGCATACTTTATACTTAACATATTAGTACAAAAAGGTAATAACATATCAATCAAAGGATATAATAATTTGAGTAAATATAACGACCTAGTCATAGAAATTGAAAAAATATGGTACCTAAAACTACCACCGTGCTAGTAATAGTGGAAGGACCCGAGTGACAGATAAATATATCAGCAAGATACTTGACAGTCCTAGCCTATATAAAATTGCAGTTTGTGGAACTGCACATCTCCTTAGGAGTGTACAATCAATCTGAGAGGAAAATATCAACGAAAGGGTTTGTTTGTTTGTTTGGGTTTTATGGCATATCAACCTTTGTAGGTTATTTAATGCCAAATCCATTTTTATACAAAGAAACAGTTCTATTTCAAACAGTTCAGTTTAGCATGAGTACATAGTTTAATTGTCAAAAGCATTTCTATTTCAAGCTATTCAATTTAGTCAAACAGTTCTAATTCAAACAACTCAGTTTAGTATAAGTATACTTTTTATTCACTCACAGTTGAATGTCAAAACAGTTTGTTTTTTTCAAACAATTCAGTTCAGCATACAAAAATTGTTCAATTTCAGACAATTCCGTTTAGCATAATATTGCCGATTCGATGTCAAACTAGTACTATTTCAAGCAATTCAGTTTAACATAAGTACACAGTTTAGTAATATTTGATCCACAGATCCATTTATTCTATCAGGTGCCACCACTCCGGACCAGAAAGGGTACTCCGCATTCCCCAAAGCTCCGGCATTACTGGAGTTACACCATCAGATTATTTAGAGTCATATCTAGGACACTTGTTGGGGAGTCTTACTCTTCTGCAGAGAAGCAGTTGATGTATTCTACAACTCCAGCCGACTGGGCAAATAATTCAAAGAGGCAGCAAAAAACATAAGTCTGTTGAATGCATATAATAACTTTTTTCCCTCACGCTTGGTCTTGTGTAAAGACATGATGAAAGTAAGAAAATCAAATTGAAAAAAGAAAAATGAAATAAATAAAATTAATAAAATAATCAAGACCATCCGGACCACTGTATTGTTAAGATGGGTTAAATACTCGGAAAAGTCCTTGAGACTTGAGGAAACTTGCTGTCACTTAAACTTCAGTGAAAGACTATCAGTTACTGCTGGTGTGAAAACTTCCAATGTAATTACTATTATTATTATTATTATTATTATTATTATTGTTGTTGCTGTTGTTCTTGTTGTTTTAATCCTTTGAGAGTTTTTCACACCAGCATTAGTTTTTCACAGGAGTCTGACTGACAGCAAGTCTCCTCCTGTCTGCAGGACTCTTCTCAGTATTCTAGCTGATTTTAACAGTGCTGTCATTTGGACGTTCTTATTTCGTGTTCGTATTTCCAATTCTTCCTGTGCCTTTGCTAATCTTTTTGTGATTGTACCGAACGTACCGATTACAATTCGTATAACCGTCACTTTATAATAATAATAATAATAATAATAATAATAATAATAATAATAATAATAATTATTATTATTATTATTATTATTATTATTATTATTATTATTATTATTATTATTCCTTGCAAGTTTTTCATATCAGCGCTTTCACTGGAGTCTGAGTGATAGCAAGGTTCCACAATTTTCCAGGACCTTTCTCAGTATTCTGACCGACCTCAAAAATTCTGTAGATCCCTGAGAGCTTTCTGATTTGTTACTCTTTCAGTCCCCTAATCTAATCTTTGGCGATTGTTCTAAGCGCACCAATTACAATTGGTATCACTCTCACCTTTATGTTTCATAGATTTTTTGTTCTATTATTATTATTATTATTATTATTATCATTATTATTATTATTATTATTTTACAGATATACTACATTTGTACAATATGAGCCACGGCCTCTGATCCAAAAGAACGTTTTTTTATGCTTTTTTTATTCTGTGATTGTGATTGGTTGATTCTAGTTAAGTAAGTCGACAACAGGACTTCGGACTGAGGAAGGGACATTTTTGATGACTCCAGTGGAAAGCATAACAGCGTTAAAATCGAGTCCCATTACTGTAGAGGTACTCCCACCTCCGCACCCAGAACCCGCCCAAAACCGAAGTGGGTGACCTTGACAGGATGAGTGGGCGTTTAATCTGCTACCTACATCCGCTGCATTTCAGGCGAAGCTGGGCTAATTTCTCCAACAACACCTCGTTCCCGTCACTTTATTCTGCTCTGATTTTTTTCACGTCACCATTTTATAATACCGGAAATGACGTAACGTGTCCAGAACGACCACCAGAAAGAAGAAACAATATTCTTTTTCACGTGCCTACACTTTGTGGCTTGTGCCAGATTGATAACTTTCTGGAGTATGAATGAAAAATCAAATAGTTATAGCTAAGACAAGGATATAAGAAAACAGCCAAAGACCTTAAATTCGACTAAGCTAATGAATTAATAAATAGATAAATGAATAAATAAATTTCCCAGAAAATAGAATATTAAGTTAATTCATTTGTTCAATATAGCTCGTAGCATTCTTTTGCAATTGCTCTCAAGCTTCTTTTCCATACGCTTAATTAAAGTCAATATGGTGCCTCTATATAGTAGCATTGACACGACCACTGCTTCGTGTCAATGCTACTATATAGATGCACCATATTGACTCTGATTAAGCGTATAGAGAAAAAGCTTGACGGCAATTGCACAAGAATGCTACGAGCTATATTGAACAAATCCTGGAAGCAAACCCCACAAAACAGCAGCTGTACGGCCACTAACTTCCCATCTCTAAAACCATCAAATAAGACGAACAAGACATGCAGGACATTGCTGGAGAAGTAAGGGCGAGTTCATAAGCGACGTTCTTCTGTGGACTCCTTCACACGGAAGAGCAGTTGTTGGGCGACCGCTAAGAACTTATCTACAACAGCTGTATACGGACACAGGATGTTGTCTAGAAGACCTGCGATGGACGATAGAGACGAATGGCATGGGAGAGTCAAGGAAATCCGTACTAGCAGCAGAACATGATCATGGTCATGATGAAGTTCATTTAAATTCCTGAAAATTATTTTCAAACCCAGGATCAAGTAGTTCAGGGATATACTCAAGTTAAGTGGAGTGGCATAAACATGGCATGACAGTAACAAGAAGAATATGTCCATGCTGGTAGATAAAAAAAAAAGTTCTACTCAACATTCACCAAAGATTATCGAATGCGACAGACGTGCGATTCATTGATTTTAACGGCATGTTAACCCGTCCAGGCGTAGTTTATGTTTAAAAGTTAGGAAACAGCGTTTATTATGCATTTATATTTACATTCTTGATGTTATTGTTTCTTTACGAATAATTTTCAAACAAATCTATTTTGAGCTTTAGATTGGGCGCTAACAAGTGCAACGGTTGCGGGTCATAGTGGGCCTGGGAGTAATGGTAGTGAAGGGTAATTCCACACTCCCTAGATTCTCCGGACTAGAGCCTCGCCATCAGATGCAGTTTCATATCTTATTCAGGACACCCTTCTTTTTTTGCAGATTTTTCTAACTCCTCCCGTGAATACACGCCTGAGGATGGTTAGAAAATAAAGCGGCTATGTTGTGATCCTATTTACCAACCCCTCCGCTCGGGTAGGATATGACACATGGTCAATTTTTTTTAAGCGGAGTTTAACAGGTTTGAATTCAGAGTTTTCCTTCTCCTAGAGTAGTTGCCTCACCAAGGCTGAAGAACTTAGTCTGTCCTACTATTTACCCATAGCTGGAGGGAGAATTATTGGATTCATACCTTTCCCTAGGGTATTAGTGCTATGTGAAATGCAATCAGCCTCGTCCAGGATTTTGAACTCGTTTCGCCATGTCCATTCCCTCCGACGATAACCATTTCACCATGGGCTATGTTGTGGTAAAATCAACAAATAAGAGTAAACTGGTCTAAAGTAATTAATAATTCCGAAAAAAATGCATTTAGATATATATATATAGAGAGAGAGGGGGGGGGGGGCAAAAAGCAACAACCCTAAAAATATGCATGAGTACTGGTTTGTGTAAATGGGTGTAGGTGCGTATATGGAAATACACACATATGCACACACATTGTCACGCAGAATATATATATATATATATATATATATATATATATATATTATACTTGTTTTTATACATACAAATCCCCCTCCCTCAAACGTCTGTAGAGACCAGAGGTCTTCGCGAACAATGAAATCCAATAGGACGCAAATCCTGCAATGGAAAAGGATCACATCCCTATCAAAAATATCTTTACTATAAAAACAGTCACCTTGGACTTTCCTAACAATTATAAATCTTCGGAAGAAGACAAAAAGTCTGTAAAGCACAAGTATATGAAATAGTAAAAACCTAGATACTAGATTCTGAATCATTTGCAGACCTATTCTAAAATACTTTTCTTATGTACCAACAACAACAACAACAACAACACACACACACACACACACACACACACACACACACACACACATACATATATATATATATTCTGATGAGTGTTTCTCTGCCTTGCACAAGGCTAGGGGTAAGCAACATTCTGAAGCATTAGCGAAAATTGAATATCACCCAAGCCCGTGCAAGTAGAGGAGATTAATACACCCATTAAAGTTGTTTGGGAAATCTGGAGGGTTGTAGGGTTTTTTTAGTTTTGTTTTATACTGTCCTTCCTCCCCACGACTTTACCGTTTATCAACCAATTTTTTCAATATTATTAGCAAAAATTTTATCGGTTGTTGCTTTTTGAAAAAGCAGCGATTGAATGGATCCTTAAGTTTCGTTTTTTGTTTTTTTTAGTCGTTTTTATAAAAGTATGATTCCCTATTTATGACAAATTTTCATATATATATATATATATATATATATATATATATGCGTGTGTGTGTGAAAAATTATTTCAAATAGAGGAATCATATTTTAATAAAAATGACTAAAAGAAAAAGAACAAAAAACGAAACGTAAGGGCCCTTTCAATATATATATATATATATATATATATATATATATATATATATATATATATATACCTACAACAACATATATATATATATATATATATATATATATATCGAGTAAGAGATTGAGAGAGAGGGGTGGAAGAGAAAGAAAGAAAGAAAGGAATATATATATATATATATATATATATAGAGAGAGAGAGAGTGTGTTTTGTGAATTCGATATTAAGCATCTAGAATGTCTCATAAAACATAATTGATAATACAAATAAAAGTATGATGTTAATACATTCTTATCCTCTAACTTAGTTCAACACACGGCGGGAAAAATTGAACACACAATCAATGGTCTGCAAGATCCGAAGTGTTCCCATATTGATACACTGTATCTATGCGCATGGTGTAATGGTTAATGTCGATAGCAATGGACATGACGACACGAGTTCAAAACCTGGACGGGGCTGATTGCATTTCACATTGCAGTTATACCCTTGGGAAAGGAATGAATCTAATTATTTACCTTCCATCTGTGGGTAAATAGATGCATTCAGCTCATTAAATTGAATTTGTGTTGCATCCAAGTTGTGGTAGAGAGGTTAGACGATTACATAATTGAAGATAGGGTGCATGGGAGCGACCTCGTGACAGACTGGTTTCTTTAGCCTTGGTCAGGCAACCAGTCTAGGAGAAGGAAAACTCTGAGTTCAAACTTGTTAAACTTCACTTGAAAAATTGACCTTGCATCATATCCTACTCATGGGATCTGTATATACATACAGTGTGTCTTCTTTGAGCTGTCTCGCGTACATACACTATTGCAGGTGGGGTGGTAAGGAGGGCGAATACACCATTGAACATATTATTCCACGCCTCTTGCACCTGTTGACGCAATTCAGCAAGAGTTGTAGGCGGACGAAGTGAACGCGTCAGGTATCGTTCAATCATACCTATGCATGATTGTGAACAAGCTTTGGTGACCGTGCCTGGCAGAGAAACTGTCAAACATCTCACGAAGTTTGTTGTGTTGTACAAGCATCATGTGGGCGAGTAAGAATTGTAATTTATGGCGACCCATACCATAATTTCAGGGGTCGGACCTACAGGGCACACGCAAACGGCAATCAATTGCATGAACATAGAACCTGCTTTCACCACTGTCAACCACAGGGTGACATTCAATCTCTCCGGGCAAGCCTGTCACTACAAAACATTAGCCACATACATGACGGCACTGTGACGTAAGTGGATGTTTTGGTTGAGGGTAAATGACTTTCAAATAGTCAGTATTGACGCTTCTGCAGCCACATTTCTTCTGATGTAGACTGATTACATGCAATGATCTACCATTGTTACCTATAGAAAACGATGATCATAGTGAGTATTTGTAAGACCAGGTTTACAAGTGTAGGAATGTTCATTTCATCAGCTTCCAATATGAAACACTATATGTTATGTAGTCATTGCCCCTCTCCAAATCAGCAACCCTGGAGCCCGTTTATATGACCAACAGTAATAGTATATCACGAGAACTGTTGTTGTAGGGGCGAGAGCTGGTCAGACACAAACAAGACTTGGGTATTTATGAAAAGAGTCAGTCAGTTACCGGGACAGTAATAAGTCATGACTGAAATTTAGGAGCAAAGCAGAACTGCCACATCGCATTTGAATTGGGAGCTACAATTTATATATATATATATAATCTTTTTCTAAATTAACTGAACAAGAAATAACTTCACATCTACCTGTTTATGGAACCAGTCCAAAAAGAACTTGTAAAATCCAGAATGAAATTGAACCGGATTTTATTTCTGTGACCAATGGTCTGTCTTTTTCTTTCCTGATTTGGATAACTTCTTCATCTTATCGTGCCCTCAGCTTTCGTGAATTTTTGATGGGCCCACAAACCAACCCCTATCAAACATCTCTAGCTGAACAAAAGAAGGCACCCGTAGAGTAACAGATATTGTCGTAGCAAATGGATATGGCGACCCGTGTTCAGATCCTGGTCGCGGCTGTTTGCGTTTCACTTCGAGTTAATACATTTGGGAAAAGCATGAATCCATCACTACACCTCCACCCTTGAGTAAATAAACGGATTAGGTTTTCTAATCTTGATATGGCAACCAGTCTAGGAGAAAGAAAACGGAATTATATCTATTGTAATCAGCTTATTAAATTGAAATTGTGTTGCATCGTGGGATGAAAGTTAGACGAATACATAATTGAAGATTGGATGAATGAGAGTGGCCTCGTGGCTTGACCCTTGTATCCATTGGACTGTTCCACCAAATTGTTCTCAAATTCTAACACAAACGGTGTATTGGTTCGAGGGATACTATGTCACACACAACATGGTCGAAGACAAAATATGAACTGCCTTTTAGCATGCACGCACTCTACACAATGGCTGTCATTTGGAACACGTCCTGTAAAAAATGCATCCTTTGAGCTAGAGACTTCAAATCAATGTGTTTTTAATTGATAGTAGATCAGCTTCCAGGACATGCAATCATTTTTTAGTTTCTTATCTCAGTAATAAATCATTTATTATATTAATGGGTATTTTGAAGGAGTTTTGGTCTTCAAATGGGTATTTTGAAGGAGTTTTGGTCATTTATTATATTAATGGGTATTTTGAAGGAGTTTTGGTCTTCAAATAAGTAATGACACAAAATATTTGTTCCTCTCTTGTGCAAGGCGTTGTGATCGAGGATTAATAGTTGTTATAGTATACAATTTTTCAACTCTGAAACAAAAATGAACACAACATTGTTATTAGTTGAGTTATTAGTACTCACATGGCTCCCACGTATATTGAGGCGCCATATATATATATATATATATATATATATATATATATATATATATATATATAAGAGCGTCATTAGATAAATAAGGTCAATATTACCTAAGGAGTTGACAGTATTTACAGGTGCAGTTTTTTCAAAGAAATCAGTTGTGATGAATCCTTTCATGTTTCAGAAGACTGTCGGCACGACTATCCTTCCACTCCATGGACTGTTTGACCTGTCGGCTGGGGCTATAGAATACACAAACAACTGCTCTGCAGAGAGGTAAGATTCCCCCATCGAATGTTCTGATTATGACATTAACAATCTGGTGGTGAGGTTCCAGTAATACTGGAGCTTTGAGGAATGCAGAGTACTCATTCATTGCCATCGCTCCCTGGTCCACTGTGACCTGGTGTGGTAGCATTTGACAGGGTCCTATCTATCGGTCAAATCGATCTAAACTGTGTACTTATGCGAAACTGAATTGCTTAAAATAGAACTATTTTGACATTTAATCGGCGTACTTATGGCAAACTGAATTGTTAGAAATCGAACTGTTTTTGTATGCTAAACTGAATTTTTTGAAATAGAACTGTTTTTTAATTTAACTGTAAAAAACTATATTCATACTAAACAGAATAGTTTGAAAAGGAACGGTTTTTATACTAAACTGAATAATTTGAAATAGAATTGTTTTGAAGTTTATCTGTAAACAAAACATATTTATACTAAACAGAATTGTTTGAAATTGAACTGTTTGACTAAACTGAATAGCTTGAAATTGAAATGTTTTTTTATTATTAAACTGTGTACTTATGCTAAACTAAATTGTTTGATATCGAACTATTTATTTGTAAAAAATGGATTAGGCATTAAATAACCCACAACGGTTGATATGCCATAAAACCCAAACAAATAAAAAAACAATCCATGGACTGTCTTTTCGACTAAAACTCGAAGTGTCAACCCCTTGTTTAGCCGATTTGTAAACACTTTAAAATTAAAACATAGTTCTCTGTGCACATTACGCAGTTTTATGTAAATTTCACATGGTTTGCACTTCTCAGTCAGCGAAAATTTGATAGCAGACCTCTGTTCAAGCCTGGGGCATCCTGTTTAATTTCCAGCTATTTCAAATAGCCTCAAAACAATTTCTGTAAGATTAAAAAGGTTTTGCTATTAATCAATCCGAAACAATGCAAAATTTACATTCATGGGCGATATTATTTTTCTCTTTTAAAAAAATTCTCCTTATTTATTGAATGACATATATATATATACGACGGAAGTCGTCAGAATGGATGAAGGATACTTAATGGAAAAATGGGGATAAAATTCAAGTCTTCGCTCGAGGTTCGCAATAATTTCATGACTTCTTGTCCTGGATCCTGCCCGCAATGATAAATACTGCACAAATGGTGGCCTAATGAGTAGACTGTTCGCAAATGGTCCGGGAGAGCAGGAGTTCAATCCCAGGTTGAGTCATACCAAAGACTCGAAAAATGGTACTTAATGCCGCCTTGCTTTACACTCAGAATTATAAGGTAAGGATCAAGGGTAAAGTGGAGCAATCCTGGGAATGGAGTAGCGACCCCCCCAAAATCTCGATACAGTAGCTACTGAATAGGAAGCATTCGGGTCACCCTCGACTAAGGTCACCAACTTTACTTTTATTAGTATCGTTGACAAAAATATTTTTCGACGATCTGCGGAATCATCCGTGACACATCAAAAATAAAAATGAGGCGGGGATTCCCTAAAGAATGTAAGCCGAAGACACTTTCACAAACTTATTGTTGTAACCAAACAAAAAGTCACTGAAAGAGAAAAACCAAAACGGAGGTTCGAAATGAAACGGTAATCATTATAACATTAACAAAATACAAAACTTGCCAGCTGCATGAAGAAGGTAACCGCTGCTAGTAGTGACGACTTATTATATTTTCTTTATTTGTCGTACGTCCCATCAACCGGATGAGTCTGGCACATATTAATTCTTTTCAACCTGGGACATTTTCACGTGTGTCTCTCGACGGGTAGCTGGGCCATACAGAATTTTACCGTTCTCCTTTTTGCCGCCAGAAGTCTCGAGTTCTCGCCACGTGCCGCCTTTCATCCGGTCGTTGGCCTTCCAGTTCAGACCTCAATGACAATTATAGATTTTCCTGGGACGAGTCTAGAGTTTTATCCTGTCTATGTTACTTGCTCTCAATGAAGCTAAACCCACTGGTTGATCTCAAATAAGAAATCTGTTGCCATGTTCTGAGACGAGAACTATGTCTCAGAACAATATGTATATATATATATATATATATATATGTGTGTGTGTGTATTCATTATCATCAATCGTGCCGATAAGACGGATTCTCTTGACTATCTCTCGCCATCTGACACGATCGGCCATCGCTCTCGGAAAGTAATTTAGACGGCATCGGGTGTCTGCACAGAGGTGATGTGTATATTTTCGTTGGTGGGTCTACACTGGTGTGTGAATGTCTGGGAGCCCGCAGGAAAACTCTGCCAAAAGTTCATCAATGATACTTCAGCAGTGCCCAGCATGTCACGTAGGTCATACTTGGATGGTTTGTGAGATGGTAGGCAAGTGGCCGAACACCAGCGGTTTTATGGACTACTTTTGTTGTTCCTATTAAGCTTTTTCGCTAAGCACTTCATCAGAGTCCCAGGGATGCAACCATACAATAGTACTGACATGGCTTCAGCTTGGAAGAATTTCCATTTTACTTTATCAGAGAAATCAGTTTTACATAAGAACGTTAACTTTCCAATTGCAGTCCATGCCTAAATTCTGAGTATGTTGACAGAGTTTCAGTAGATGAGATATTGCTACTGAGGTTTGTGAAATTACACTTTGATGATGAGAAGTAAATAATTTTGAGGGTGGCCAAATACTTTTGACAGGTAGTATATATATATATATATATATATATATATATATATATATATATATGTTATCAAACAAACCCTTATTAACAACGGATTTCCAAATTATTTAGTAGACGAACAAATTAAACTTATGATTATCAATAAGAATAAAATAAATGATAAAAGTTATGTTCCACAAAATAATTATAATCCTAATAATGTATTTTATTGTAATCAAATGCCCCCGAATTTTAGATTAGATGAAAAAATACACAAAACCATAATACTTTGATATATATCCCCTTCAGACAATAATAATAAAATAAGATTTATAATTTACTATAAAAAAATTTAAAACATTTAACCTAGTTGTTACAAATAATTATTTCCCACCAACAAAGATAATAAGAAAAAACAATGTTATTTATCAACTTAAATGTTCGTTGAGTGAATGCATCACTGCCAATAAAATAATTTATGTTACATTAGTTATACTACGACAAAATTATCAAAGAAGCTAGCTTTACACCTTTCAGATTCTAGCGCTATATGTCAACATTTAAGAAGCGTAATTGTCTTAAAGCAACATACAGAAATAGTTTAGTTAATAATACAATAATGCTCCAAATAGACAATAATGTCGAAAAATTTAAAATCCGAGAAGCCTTATATATAAATTTTAGACAACCCACAATCAATAGAATTAACTTCGAAACTAATGATAATATTCTAAAATGTTTAAAATAGATAGAAACAACCCATATTCCAAAAGATAGAACAAAGTTTATTCTACTTCGCATATTAGGAATATTTAAAAATAAACTGCCACTACCGTTTAGCATCACCTTGTTGAGAAAAACAAGCTTCACTTTAGTGATAAAAACAAAAATGAAATAATAATTTAGTTTAGATTGTAAACAACTTTAATTTACAAATAGTATATATATTAGCTTGATAATGGTTCTGACGAGAACCAAAAGTACTCTGTATAGCACAAATAATTCCTTTGGAGAAATTATCAACAAATTTCAAGATTGTAACATTAAAAAATACCCCTCAAAAACCATAAGTTCTCTTGAAAAAAAAAAAGAAAAAGCTCCAAAAGAACAAGGATTCAATTTTATTTAATCAAACCTGTTTATATATATACATATATATATATATATATATATATATATATATATATATATATATATATATATATATATATATAAATATCCAAACAAGATGAGTAGGAAATGATTCTATTTCAGAATATATTAGAGGATTTTTGTAAATCTCCAGGAGTGCTCAATGTATGATAATTAATACATAAATTTCTTACAGAACAAATATATATATATATATATATATATATATATATATATATATATATAATCTATTATATAATATGATATAGAAGTATATCATGTAATATATATATGTAATTATACATGTATATGTATAGAGAAAAAATGATAAACAAGGTAATCCGAGATTAATTAATAATCCAAGATCAATTAATAAGAAAGAAATTTGACTTTATAACTTTTCGGTTCAAATGAACCATCATCAGGACTAGGAAGGATGATATCTAGTGACGTTAAATCACCGACAGATGTTTAACCAAATACAAAACAAGGGGGAAATATTATATATATATATATATATATATATATATATATATATATATATATATATATATATATACAGGGAAAGAGGAAACCGTTTAATCAATAAATCAGCGTTCGTGTTGAAATTATGTCATATGACTGTTTAGGAATATTCTGTTGAACTTAATTTGTTCAATTTGTTCACCAAGAAAGATTTTCTATCAGAAGGAGAAAGAAGGAGAAAGATGTGTATAAAGGGCCATTAAAAAAGTTGTAAGCCACACCCAGACTTAAGATTTGTCGCATACCTCTCACTTTCGTATGGACCTCATCTGCACACGAATTAAGACAGAAATCTGAATAAACTTTTTCTCGTTTTATAAAATGTGTTAGTGTGTTTTGCAACAACAAAAATGTTCAGCTCTCACTCTTTATTAGAACAAGAAAATTAATAAATATACTCCAATATAAATTTATTTCACTCATCTATTGACAGGTTATTCAGATGGAAAACAACTATTTGCTAAATCAGTTGACAATCCATCTCTACTTGCTCAAACAGTACTTGGTATAACGTTGATATGTCTCAATGGGGGGCCAAAATTTCTGACAAAATTGATTCCAATTTCCAAATTAACATCAGCCTTTTTATTTGAACAAATTGAGTTATCAGTCCAGCCTATCTCATCTGTACCAGCTGATGTAAAAGCTATACGTGTTGGCAACCGAGTAAATCAAGCTTTTCAAAAATTATATCCTACACTTCCACTTGGTTAACTGAATATAATAAACATTTGCTTTTTGATTATGTTCATCTGTTAAAAAATATTCGCTATTTGAGACTGACAGAAAAACAGAACTAATCTTTGATGACGATGGAATAAAAAGAGTTGCAAAATTGGCACATCTTAAACAGTTATATCGTTCTGAATCTGAAAGACTAGTCAAACTTTCATATTTAAATGAAATTTCCATTGTTCCAGTGCAAATAAAAAGACAACGGGTTTCTATTTGCCTAATAGTGTTTTCTGAAAAAACGTATAATGCACTTCTCACTCAGTCTGGAATAAGTTTTGATAAGAATGATACTGCCCTCTTCATAAACAAGGTTTTGATATGGTGGAAAATTTTAAATGTTAAGTCTCTTTCAGTTGATAAATTAGGTAATGATCCTATACAAGCTGAAATCAAATCTCCAAATGACACTCGTCTTGATTTTATCATTGAATTTGGTAAAATGGTTCTTGATATGGCTGGTAGTCAAGGTAATCGTAAAAACAATTATCCTAAAACACTATAATGGAATTGTTAGTCTATTTCGACATTTTTTAGCTACACGTCATAAAATATGTACTACTTTTGCAATTTTCAACTGCTCCATTAAAAAAAAGAAATTAATAAACTTCACCAAAGATCAGGTAGCACCTATCGTATTAATGTTCAACACTGCATTGGAAAGTTGCATATTAAGCAAACATCTTTACTTTTAAATAAAAATGTAAATATTGATGAATTTGATGTTAATCCATGTCACCAATGTACATCCTGTGATTATAAATTTAGTGAGGAATGTTCAGAAATATTTGACAATCTGGAAAATTCAAAACCATCTCTTTATGAGGAAATAAAAATTGCTCTCGGGTACAGAGCTGAATATATTACAAGAAATGAGGATAAACCCAGTGAATGTAAAACTCATTTCTATTATGAAAAGTATGGAAAATATACAAATATAATTGATCATGTAAAATTAAAAGTTCCTTCTGACCAAACTTGCCAATGGTTATTTTTTTTGTTTCATCCTTTTCCATAGAATAAAGAAAAAGGTCTGCTATAATAAGTCATTAAGTAACATTTTTATGCTTATTTCTGAGTTTCATTTTTTCAACATGGAGAAAAAATATGCTTCTATTTTTGTAAATATAGTTTTGAAAACATTTTGCAAACATAGCACACCCAAATCAGAAAAAGAACCAGCTCTAAAAGTTTTGAAAAACTTTTAGAGCTGGTTCTTTTTCTGATTTGGGTGTGCTATGTGCTATGTGTGCTTTCCTAGAATTATTTTGTCTTATTTGTTAATATTTCTGAGATGATTGATTGTTATATACATACTTTGGCTGGTGTCTTCCAGCCTTTTCGGATTCTGTTTGTCAAACCCAGTAACGGTAATGTAAATTTAAACCAAACTCTTTATTCATTCGCCAGATATAGATTGAATAAAGGGTTCAGTGACACATGTAAATAATATAAATATTTCTGATTCAATATTATGGGTATTATATCTTTTACCAGAAAACATAATTACCCCTTTGTGTTGTTTAATAATTCTCAGTGTCCATAGCAAAAATACATATTTTCATTTATTTCACTTTTAACATATTCTATGATCCTCAGGTGGGAATCAAAATGTTATTCTAAATATTTTCAAAAGTGGTTGATTTAATTTTCTTCTAAAATTTCTGAAAATCATACATTTCTCAAAAGGTCTCCAGTTCAGGCTCTCAGTTGTGCCATGTGTTGGCCTGTAGTATAGAACACCATGGTATGAATCCAACTATTCTCTATCGTGCAAAGGATGACTACTAGAGCAGACTGGCTCTTTAACTTTGGTATGGAAACAAAACTAGGAGAAACAAAAGTTTGAATGTAAACCTGCTAAACTATTTCTAAAATTGACTTTTTGTCTCATTTTCTTGAGTAAATACTTAAACGTACATATTTAAAATTGCATGTCACGAAAACGACGATCATTTCTCTGTCTTGCATCTATCTATCTATCTATCCGGCATATATATGTACTACTCACACACACACATATACACACAAATATATATGTATATATATATTTGCTTGACATATATGTTATATATATATATATATATATATATACACGACATATAACATACATGTTATATATATATATATATATAACATATAACTATAACATATATATATATATATGCTCAACATATGTTCATGTTATATATATATATATACACATAATATACATATGCCATATGTGTGTGTGTGTGTGCTCGGGACATGTATATATAAATATGTACGACATATACATAAAGACACAACATATATATATAGGTAGGTATATATATATATATATAGAAAGAGAGAGAGAGAGAGAGTGAGAGAGAGAGAAATCATTATGGTCAGGTGCTTTGTCTTAAAGAAAGATTTTTGGTCATATAATGGAAGATACCCACGGGGCTTTTCCCTATTTTCATGTTTCAAAGCGTTCATTAACAAGTGGCTGCCAGTGTTCTCCCAGCTCTCTTCTGATATTAATCATACGTCACAGGAACAAAACCAAAAAGACAAACAAAAAAAAAAAAAGGATACATAGATCCCACCCGTTCAGGTATCAGTGGATGATGACAGAGCCCACCCGGAGTCGAGTCAGCACCCGACATGAGGTCAGTCAATAACCACCCCCACGTGTTTGCATTGTGTCCTTTATCCTGCGGTCGGTCACGTGTGCACATCATGCGGTACGGACAAAGGAACAATTCAAAGATGTGCTCTCCGACACGAGATCGTTCACCGTTACCCCTCTTCTACTCCGATCCATCTATCTTCCTTCGTTTTACACAAACCCTCACCACCATGTGCCTGTTAAAGGGGAAAACGTTTCCATGCTCAATTTAGACACTGGTCACGTGTTTTTTGGATCCTGTCATCAGTTGACTTGCCGTTGCTTGCTTAATAAATTACTTCCCTTTGCATTTTCTTGAGTAATTTTTTTTTTCGGCTTTGTTAACACACTTATTATTTTCCGTTTAATTGTGTATTCGGCACCATACTCCTTATCTAAATTTGTTCCACTCTCTCTCTCTCTATATATATATATATATATACGTGCCTAGATACTTCTCACTTACTCTATCTTTTTCTCTCTCCGCAAACATACATATACACACACATACGCATGTATATACCTATGTATATCCTATCTCGTCAGACGTATGTATATATGTATATATGTATGTGTGAATGGCTATTGAATGTGAGAAATGATCTATCTATCTATCTATCTATCTATCTATCTATCTATCTAAATGAATAAATGAATACACTTCAAACTATTTTTATTAAAAGTTAATTATTATTCAATGAAAATGGATGTTATTGATATTAATTCATTTAAAAATGGGAATTTGTGGCTATTAGAATAAGCATATATATATGTATGTATTTGTGTGTGTGTGTGTGCAATTTAATATTTAGTAACAGAAGTGTTGCAATCATATATCTATAATAAAATTGAATTTCTGTAATGTTTGTACATTTTATCCATTTTGATTATATAGAATTGTTATATTTAGTTTTAAAGTAATTTTTCTTTTTATGTTAATGAACTTCTCTCCCTTTCTCTCTCTCTCTCTCTGTTATATATATATATATATATATATATATATATATATACATGGTTGTTTCTGAAAGAATGATCTGCTGTATTACAGAAAGTGTAAGATTGTTACCATTTACAAAAGTAGGCCTAGGCACAATCTCGAAATCATGACACTCCAGGGAGTATCGAATTCACTATCAATAGTTTGCAAACAAAGGAAGCTCTGCCTTGTGGCATGGGATCGAATACGTAGACTGCATCTCCTGCAGAGAGAGAGAGAGAGAGAGAGAGAGCGAGAGAGAGAGAGAGAGAGAGAGAGAGAGAGAGAGAGCGAGAGAGAACTTCTTAAAGTACTGTCAAGAGTGTAACACTAAACTGAATCGGATGGTGAGGCTTCAGTTTTGGATGACATTTCATGTTATGGTTCCATTTAATGCTAAATAGATCTGTTTATTATTATTATAATTATAATTATTGTTATAATTATTAACATTATCATTATTTACTCCTTGAGAGTTTTTCATATCCGCAGTAGCTTATGGTCTTTCACTGAAGTTTGAGTGACAGCAAGTCTCCTCAAATCTCCAGGACTCTTCTCAGTATTCTGGCCGATCTCAATAATGTAGTCCTCTTATTTCCAAGTCTTCCATTCCCTTTTATAATTCTTCGGTGACTTTACCAAGAGCACTAATTAAAATTAGTATAAACGTCACTATCATGTTCCACAGTTTTTTCAATTCCCTTGCAAGTCATTATTATTAGTAGTAGTTGGAGTAGTTGTTGTAGTAGTACTACTACTAATACAACTATTACTAAAGTAAAGTAATGTTGATGACTGTAGTCGAGGGCGACCAGAAAGCTCCCCGTTCAATAGCTACTACACCGAGGTGTAGGGGAGGGTGCTTCTCCTTTCCCTCGATAGCTCCACTTTACCCTTCATACATACCTTATATTGCTGAGTGTTTAGCTAGGAGGCATCAAGTACCATTTTTATAGTCTTTGGTCTGAGTCGACCTGGGATTGAACCCAGGCCTCCCGGACCATTGGCGAACACTCTACTCATTAGGCCAATGAACTTTCTGTTTCTTCACTGGGTTTTTACCCAAGACTTATGGTGAAGAGAGGTAGTGATAATATGCATTTTTGTTTTTTGTGGCTCCTTTTTTGGTGGTGATATCGTCACACTAATAATATTCTCCGATGCAGATTAACAGTTCCTTAAAGAGCAAATTTTTGTATTTCTTTTAGACTTTGACTTCTAAGTATCTTGTTAATGTGATTATCTGTCCCTCTCTTGATCATAACCAGGTTCTCCTACTATTATTAGCACGGTGGTAGTTTTCTCAATTTCTATAACCAGTTCTTTCTTTTTATTTATATTATTACAAACTTTGACTCATACGTTATTATCTGTTGGAACAGACATATCAATTAGAAGGCATATTTTTCTTTTATAGTCCTTAACCTCTATATCTGGTTTATTGTTCTTTATTTTCCTATCAGTTTAGATTGCGAAGTCACAGAGAATAGAAACTCGTTTTCTTTCTGTTTATGGTGCTGGTTGGTGTTTGTACTATTTTTTACAATCCAATTCTCCATAGTATTTACAAATTTTCTAATGAATATAGTCTCCTATTTTATTTTATTTATATTCTATTGATGTGAGGATTGGGTAACCAGACACTAAGTGATCAATTGATATATTTTTTCGCACCATATTGGGTTTGATCCATTTTTTATTACGTTTACTCGATAGTTTCTAATAGGTAGGCTCTGGTCTTGTGCTGCTATTATCAACCCCTCTGTTCCCTTTTTCAATTCATCACTTTTAGCCATCGATCAGTTATTACTTTATCTACATCAGCTTTTTTAATTATTAGTGAATATCGTCTAAGTAGTTTTTTTTCCTTGGCGTTTTTTAATTCATTTAGTCATTGTGATTTATCTTCTATTTCTTTCGATGTGTGGTCAAGTTTTTCTTTGCAAATATATTGTATCTTTGCTGAATGAATATTTTATTTCGTGCGTGGTTAAGTACGCAATCAGTTGTAGATTCTAAGTATCTATTTAATTATATATTGGTTATTTTGTTGGTTCTTTCCAGTGGGATTAATCCTCTTCCACCATTTTCTTTCTTGACGTAGAGACATTCTCTATATTCTCTTAGGTGATACGATACAATCTGTGACAGGTTATTAGTTTCTTAACTTCAGTATTCAACTTCTTTATTGCAGCTAACTTCCAGTTTATTATGTTAAAACTGTTTGTCACTCCTGGTATTGAGAGGGATTTAATTACTATAACTTCATCTTTTATATTCAATCTTCTACTTAATATTGTACCATAGGTAAATACGGCTATTTTCGAAATATACATAGGACGTTCATTACATATATACATAACGTAGAACACATAAAGAACATAGGAACCTCGAAATTCGAAAACACGTAACGACTTCTTGTTCAGGTACGAAACCATTTTATTAACTTTGAGTTAAAGGTTTTGACATAAGGAGGAGAGACACAATCTTGTTATGCTGTCTTATTCATCTGACCCCCATCTAGTGCGGCACCCATAGGGCGCAAATTCGTCTCGCCTCAGCGAGTCGCAAAAGTCGAACATCCTCGTTTGGCGTCAATTTTTTAACTCTTCTAACTTTCTTTCAATTCCCCACAAACCTCTGCGCGCTTCCGGTGCGTGACGTCACTCGCACTCCGTCACCTGTTTCGTCTAGGACTATTGTGACATCTCTGAGTGACACCTTCGCGCCCGCGTTAACACCTGCATCAATGTTGCACCTAACTAACCTATGTGCTGAGCCGAAAGGTTCTCAGCCTAACTAAACTCAAAGGCATGAACCGAAATCCCTCGGCCATTACGTTACAATATGGTCCTTATTCTTCTATTATTTTCTTTATTTTTTCTTTATCTATAGTATATTAACCATGCAAAGTTTTCTTACAGAAAACTCCAAGGGGATAATGAATTGGTGCTAACCCACTGCTCTGAGTTTTGGTTCCCATTTCCTCTAAAAAGTGTGGAGTGTTCTTCAAATATCTTCCTCGTGATATATATATATATATATATACAACACAACCGTAAAATAGATTTCATCATCATCATGTTGTACCACTAGCACGGATTTCCCAAACTCTCCCTCGCCACTAGTCTCTATTGTCCATCGCTCTCTGCAGGTCTTCTAGGCTACATCCTGTGTCCACACAGAGCTGCTGTAGATAAGTTTATGCTGGTCGTCAAACACTTGCTCGTCCGTGTGAAGGGATCCAGAAGAGAACGTCGCTTATGAGTTTGTCTACTTCTCCAGCAGTGTCCAGTATGTCTTCTTCGTCGAACTTGGATGGTTTTTGAGATGAGAGGCAGGTAGCCGTATAGCTGCTGCTTTCGGGATGTCGTTTCCAGGAATTGTTTAATACAGCTCGCAGCATTCTTGTTTGCTCACAACACCCTAAATATGTATTTTGATTTATTCAAGATTAAAATTATAGATGACATTGTTGGATTACAGTAAATGATCATATATAAATCAATATGGGTGGCGTTATGGTTAAGATGCTGGACTACTTCGTCTTAACTAAGTTCGAACTCCAGATTCATTATCACGCCCATTATCTGAGCAATCCTCTCGGGAAAATTATGAACCCCCTACTTTCCCTAACTTTGCGTTAAATAGTATCACTACTGTTTTGCTCGTTCGGCTGGGGCTGTTGAATAGATCGACGGCTTCTCTGCAGAGGAGTAAGACTCCCCTAAAATGTGTCCTGGATTTGACACTAAACAATCTGGTGAGGCTTCAGTAATACTGAAGCTTTGGGGAATATGGTGTACCCCTTCATTACCACCCCTTTCAGGTCCAGTCCGGCCCGGAGTGGTAGTACCAAATAGGGTCCTATCTATCGGTCAAATAGAACTAAACTGTGTAATTACGCTAAACTGTATTGTTTGAAATTAACTGTTTTTATATTTAATTGTGTTTAAACAAAAACCTGTATCTAAACCAATGACTGTGTAAATAAAAGACTGTACTTATGCTAAACTTAATTGTTTGAAATTAAGTGAAACCAAAAAAAAAAAAAAAAACCCAGCTCAGGCTTGTTTAAAAACGTTATCTTCTAAATGTGTTTAGTAATCAGATATTTAATATATGCATGAATCGGATTTGGCATTAAATGACCTACAATGGTCGATATGACATAAAACCCAACAAAACCCCAAACCACTATTGTTCTACGAAGATAGCTTTGGTATTTAATAACCAATGAATGTGGATATGTCTTTAAGCAAAACAACCAAACAAAATTAATTGGGGAATTGATTCTGAAAACAGTAATCAGACCTCATATCTATACTCTTTAGTCATTCCTGAAGCTTAGTTTTGTTTAGCACCCAGTAAGAATCGAACTCACGAATCTTGATCTGCCATCTTAGCTTGCTAACATAATTCTACACGATGTGCCTTAACAGAAACGTGTTGACTTATTGCTATTGAGTAGAACAGTCCGGGTTACCATCAGTTTATTAATTGCCTGAGACTTGGTCACAATCGACCGCTACCGAGAACTGTTGCTTAACGGATATTCACACGATATTAACAAGAGTACCAACACATTTCTCATCATCGTTATCATCCTCATCGACGTTATTTTGAGAAGAAAAAAATACAACTCTTATCAATTTGAATTTATAAGTGTATTACTATGAGGTCTGACGGCCGTTTATTAATTAATTTACTTACAATGCCCTATATTTTCAATGACTGCTGTTCAACATCAAGATCGTTAGGTCCTACCTCATCCGGCCTATACTCCTTAGATTTAGCTCGTCTTGGTTTTCATTTATTTCGATTACTAGAGTGGCATAACATCCAGAAACGAAGAACGTGAAAATAATCTTTCAAACTCCGAAACCTAGAATCCAAAATTTGCCTTCCAGTTAATGGTTGGATTGGTTTCTTTGTTTAATGACATATCAACCTTCGTGGGTTATTTAATGCCAAAGCCATTCTCCTAGAAGAACAGTGGTGGTGGTGCTATTTAACCCATAGCTGGGAGGATAAGGGCGTTCATACCTTTCCCAAGGGTATTTGTCCGAAAGTGAACGTAATAGTGCGACTGGAGTTCGAACTCGCGTGCTACGATTTCGCTTTAACCATTACACCACGGGGACACCCCACCTTCCAGTTGAGTTGCAGTGGTTGAAAATGAACGTTATTACATGATTGATATATGTTTAAATTTGAGATGAAGCTTGATAATCTTATCCTTTAGAGTATCGGACTATTGTCTTCATCACCGACTCCCTTGACGAGTGTCCTAGATATGACACAAAACAATCAGATGGTGAGGCTCCAGTAATTCTAGAACTTTAGGGAATGAGGAGTACCTCTTCATTACCATCGCTCCCAGGTCCATTCTGGCCTGGAGTGGTAGCACTGATCGGGTCCTCTCAATGATTCAAACAGAGACTAAACTATGTACGTAAACTGAATTGTTTGAAATAGAACTGTTTTTACATCTAACTAGGTGTAAACAAAAGACTGTACTTAGGTTAAACTGAATAGTTTGAAATGGAACTGTTTATATGTATAAAAAGGGATTTGGTGTCAAATAACTTACAATGGTTGATATGCCATAAAACCAAACCCATTACAGTTATATTAACAATGTTTCGGCCGATGAATACTTCGGGTGTTTCTTGTCGAATACGGAGCCTTGACGATAATACTTCGAGCCGAGCACAAATATTTAATCAACGGTGATGGGGTTAGATTATTCTAAGTCCATTTAACATAACCTGCTTTTTATATAACAATATAGATAAAGAAAATAGTCCGAATACTCTAAATGATAAAACTTTTTGATGATATTTAAATAACTTTAACTTATATCTGCTTCCTAAACTCTGGTTGTAACACTATGTAGGTGGCCCGCCAAGCAGACGATTCCTTTGTCTGTTTTGGCGCGAAACCAGACAAAGGTTTTGGAATTGAAATCTCGGCGTGGCCGGAAGTGGTAACGGGACGCGAAAAAAGAGTTGGTTGGGAAAAGGAGCACACAGCAGTTGGCGACGGGACACGGACAAGGGCAGTCGACAGTGGACACCCGAGCAGAGAGGCGAGGCAGCATGACATGAGGGTCCAGCCACAGTGAAGAAGATCGAGTCAAGATGTCGGCATTCCAGTTGCTTTGTGGAATTTTCGCTAGTAATCCATGCTAGCGTTAGTCCATATATGCTATCGGAAATGTAGTGTTGCATACTCCCTTTCTGCTCTTGAGTTAACCCCAAGTGTTTGTTCGTTTGTCCTTCTATTTTCTCCGGCCCCCTCGATCGTATTCTTGTAGTGGCAAAAAATGTGCGTTACCCCCCTCGGAGCCACTAGTTGATCACCGGCCGTAAAGAAGCGAATGGTTAGAAGAGTGATGAACGTGTTTAAGGGGGGCCGACGGTGGGTATGGTCATGGTAAAACCTTATAACTTTTCGAACATCCTTATATGTAAAAAATGCAGAACCATCTCAATACAATCCATCGCCTTTGTCATTAATTGCATACATCATAAACTGAAATTGTAAATAAATTGAGAGGATCCAGGATCAGGAGTGCCTCACCATACAGAGAATTCTTTTTTTTTTTTTATCGGCCATCAGTTTAAGAAATTAGATGGCTTAACTTAAACAACGTAGAACATTGTCTTGCCTTTCCAACGGCATTATCATCTCGTTAACTCAAATTAACATCATTGAATTAACGATTCATCATTGAGATCTTGTACACTGACTTCGCACGTGAATTCTACGGAAATTCTTTTCTCGTTCACGTTCAGTGTAATGACTTGTTATATTGTCAGTTAATACAAATATTGCATTATTGACTTCATTCCGTGAAAGTTGAGAATACAACAAAGGATTATACAAAGAAGCTAAATGACATTCCCACGATATATATATATATATATATATATATATATATACGAGGATCATTAAATAATAAGTTTCCAGACTTTTTTCGTATGGGCACTTTTATTGATAGTACACACATGAAACTCTAGTTCCCTTCGAAGTAATCTCCTCTGGCTGCAATGCACTTGTTGTATCGTTCTAACAACTTCTGGAAGGCCCCATGGGAGTCCTCTTGTGTGGGCGAGTCAATGACCTTCGTCACAGCCTCTTTCATCTCCTTAATAGTCTCATAACGACAGCTTCTGAGCTTAGGGAATAACCAAAAGTCACAGGGAGCACGGTCTGGACTATAGAGAGGGCGAGAAATTGTCTTGATGCCCATCTTGGTCAAATAGTCTGTGGCAAGGATGGAGTTGTGGACTGGTGCATTGTTCTCGTGGAAATGCCACTGGCCCGATTCGAAGAGTACTGGCCTCTTCCGGCGGAATCTCTTCCTGAACTCCCTTAAAACCTCAACATAATAACCCTAACCCAAACCCTTTGGCCAATCAACTCTGGTGTATTGACTTCCTTACTTCTCCCACACCTCTCATCATCCCTCATAGATTCCCTGCCTTCCTTGAATCTCTTATGCCACTCAAAAACTGATGCAAGATGCTGCAAAAGCAGTCTGAAGCATTCCATACGTTTCTGTGGCATTTTTTCCAAGTTTAAAACAGAATTTTATTGCATATCGTTCTTCTAAAGAGTCCTCTCGTCCAGATTGCATTTTTGAAATTCACCAGCTGTGACAACGAGGCTTTAGCAAGGTGTATTCCAATTGCTGCTGTAGCTGTTCATTTGAACTTGAAGTCATAAAAATTGGTCAGTCATCTCATAAGATGTATAGCAATAGCAAAGTGAATTTTCAAGAGTCTACAACAATTTTAAATGCCTGTAGAAAAAAGTCTGGAAACTTATGAATGCACCACGTATATATATATATATATATATAATCGAATGTCATATCAAGATAATTATATGTATATATATATAATTTCATGACGATCGACGTTCATAATTACACTGTCATAACAACCAAATACTACAGAAAGTTGTATCGTTTTGCAACATTTGTGACCTGCGTATGACAGAGTGAAATGAATCGAAAAGATAGACAAGTACTTGGATATTGCTAGAGAGCTAAAAATCTATCGAACCTGATGGCGACAGTGATACCACTTGTTGTTGGCGCACTGGGAATAGAACCCAAAGGCTTAGAGAAGAAACTGGAGGAAGCGGAGATCAGAGGTGCAATCGAAAAAATCGGTTAAAATACCCAAAAGAGTCCTGGAAACCTGAGGAGATTTGTTATCACTTCATTGAAAAACTACCCGTTAAAACTGGTGCGAAAACTCTGAAGGAGTAATAATGATTGCAAGTATTGGTAATGTGATGACCGAAATGAAACAGTTAATCACATAAGTGAATGCAGCATAATGGCACAAAAGAGTTAGCATGATAGGGTGAGCATGGTGATCTACTGGAAATTGTGCAAGAGATTAAAATCTGGCCATAAGCACAAACCAGAATCTGTCCAAGAAAATTAGACGCATTAAATTTCTCTGTGACTTAGAAATACACCCAGGCCACCAAATTCTGGCAAGAAGACCCGACAAAATTTTAAGAAGAAAAGAACTGATAAATAAGCGATTTTTGTCATTTCAGAGGAGCATAGAGTGAATATAAAAAAAGCGAAAAAATAGAGAAATACCTGGATTTTACATGAGGGCTGAAAAAGCGGTGGACTATAAAGATGATGGTGATACCAATTGTATTTAGTTTCTTGGGAACAGTCTTCAAAGGCCTGAAAAAGAGACTGGGGTAATTGGACAATAGAGGAAGAATCGACATTATCAAGACCACAGCACCGTTAAAACTAGCGGGAAAAACTCAGAGAGAGAGAGAGAGAGAGAGAGAGAGAGAGAGAGAGAGAGAGAGATGTTTTTAAAAGGCTGACAACTGAATAAGTTCCCACTGCAAAGAAAGGAAAAAAATTTTAAAAATACTTTAAAACTACAGATTGCAAATTTGATTTAATTCTTTTAATCATTTAAGTTCGCCAGCTGTTAGATAGGATTACCTACCTTCCATATGGACAGTAAAAGAATGGTTGCATCCATCTTATTAATTATATGACAGATAGACTTAGTGTTGTATATCAATTTCTCGCTGGGCACCTCTGGTGGTGTAACGGTTAGCGAGCTAGACTAGCAAAACTACACGAGTGAGTTCGAGTCTCATTGGGCGCCCCATTCATTCTGCCTTGTGCCACATTGAAGCAAAGAGCTTCATAAATTATTATATCAATTCCTCGGGGGAACTTCGGGTGATGTATTCGTTAGCAAGCTAGACTAAGCTCATGAGAGAGTTCGAGTCTCATCCGATGCCCCATTCATTCAGTCTTGTGCTACATCAAAGCAAAGAGGTACGTAAATGGGCTATATCAATTCCTCATGGCTGTTTTCCGCAATTGCACCGATCCAGTAGATGGGGGCACACACGGTAGGCCGTGGCGCAACGGCACGGATTTGGTCGGGTGTGTCATGTCTCTGGATACGGTTGTCAGTCAAGGCTGCCTGGTGCGGGTGCCGGGGAGGCCTAGTAATCGAGTTACGCGGTCGTGATAGATTTATTCCTCGAGTCTCAGGGGGACGTCACCAAAGGCTCTAACCCTCCTCGGAGGGACTTGGTTTATCGCCCGAGGCACCCTTTTTTTTTAGGAGAATGATGATGGAGCCCGAGGCATTTTTGAGAATGCCGGGCGTGTCTGGGCTTGCGCCTGGTCCCACATTTAAAAAAAAGTCCTTGTGCCGTACTCGCCTGTTTGATGGAGCCCACGACAAATACCGTTGTATATCAATTCCTTATTCAATAAATGTACTATCAACAAATATTTGATATCCCTCTCATTTGCTGTTATTACATATCTCCTACTTCTCTATTTGTTGGTAGTTGGCAGCCTTACATCGACACAAAAGTGGTGACAAATTTTCGAATGAACGACGAAGTACCAGGCTAAAATTAGATGTTAGCAGAAAGAGGCAACACCCGAAAAGGAAAAATCTTTTTTTTGGTGGTGGTGGTGGTGGTGGGTACCGACACCACAATAAAATGAAGTTGACAAACGTGATGAAAATTTTTGTCTTAACTACAACAACAGCAAGGACAACAAAGGAATTTATCAGAAAGATTAGGAACATTTCTACAGCTGCAAGAAATTTTGATACAAGAGTCCAAGCTTTTGGAAACAATCTGGCAAGAGTCTGCAGAAAGAAATAGTTCAACAATTTCTTTCACTCCGGATTTAGTCGCTCATTCGATTGGCGAGTTTACTTATAATCCCAAAGAAGGCATAATTTTCGCATCATATTTTAGGAGATATAAGATTTTCAGAAGGGATTATAAAACGTGAACAGACGAAAAAAACGTACGTCTCTTTTTACGCATGTTATCACTGGCAGAACACGAAAAGTAAGTAAAGTTAGCGACCATATTCGAGGGTGACCAGAAGGCTCCCTTTTCAATAGCAACTACACCAATGTGTAGGGGAAGGTGCTACTCCTTTCCCAGGATTGCTCCACTTTATCCTTGATACGTACCTTATAATACTGAGTGTTAAGCAAGGAGGTATCAAGTGCCATTTTAAAAGTCTTTGGTATGACTCGACCTGGAATTGAACCCCGGTCTCCCGGACCGTTGGCGAACACTCTACCTACTTGGCCAATGAGCCGGTTAATACACGAAAAGTACTGCAACTATATTTTGCCTAAAAAAATCAGAGGAGATAACTCTTGATGCAACAGTTTTGATTTTGTCAAGTATTTTTAGTGAAAATTGCTCTTTATTTCATACGTACAACCAGTGTACAACCTTATGAAAATGGCGAACGACGATTATGTCACCTACGCTGGCATTGTCAATAGGGAATGTGAGAGATTTAAACTGAATAAGTTAACAGCAGATAATTACTGAACTTCTTAAGACCTTGGTATTCTGCCAAAGGATTTGATTAATTCTCCGTTCTGATGTATTAGTTTTTTTTCTTTTTATTTTTCCTTTTTCCACAGACATCTGTATCCGAAATGTATTCACCAAGTAGAGAACAAACTACGCCAGTAGATCTAACAAAGGTTTAGTTGAGGATTTCTCTTGAATAAATGTCGATTAAGTTTGAGTGTCTCGCTTCCCCGCTCAATTCCATATATTTGGCGTATAATCAAGCAGTTTTCCTTCGCATAAACAGAAAGGAAAAGGATCTCCTCTCCACTTCCTTTCTCGATTTTTCCGCTGTTATTGTGTGTGTGAGTCGGACAGTGGGGAATGGAAATAAGTATTTGTCGCCAACAATTCTCGGCAAAGTCTGAAGCAAAACTGATTCTGGCAAAACTTTCGGAGCAAAACTGATCTCGACAAACCCAGAAGCGAAACAGACATCTTGGTCCTTCACTTTTTTTGACCTGTCATCAAAAAGATCAACGAAACCCTCAGCTGGTATCTCCGGGAATCTATAATTTCATATCCCAATCAGTAGAAAGACAGTCAGGTCCATCTAATTTTTCATCTATTTTTTCATGTATGCTTGAATGCTCTCTAACCCTATCTATTTTAAATAATCTAGCCAAGCAGCCTGGGGCTGTAGAATACAGCGACTGCATCTCTGCAGAGGAGTAAAAACCCCTTCCAACGAATGTCCAGGATATAGCACTAAACAAGCTGATGATTAGGTTTCAGTCCTAAATCTTTGGGGAATGTGGGGTACCTCTTCATTGCCATTGCTCCCAGGTCCACTCTGACCCGGATATGGTCCAGTTTATGGGTCAGATATAACTGCTTGACATTTAAACAGTGTGCGAACAAATGACATGTTAAATCGAACTGTTAGAAAAAGAACTGTGCGGTCATTTAACTGCATGTAATCAAATGACTGTTCAATTGCATTGTTTGTGATACATAGCAATACTTGAAATCATTTAACTGTGTGCAAACGTATGACAGCCAACGAATGTTGAATAGAATTATTAGAATTGGTATGCTTGAAACCATTTAACTGAGTGCAAAAATTGAATAATTGATACGACATAGCAATACTTGGAACAATTTGCGTGCAATTGAATGGTGTTGAATAGAATGATAAGTGTTATATAGCAATAGGTGAAACCATTTAACTGGGTACAAAGCTTATTTAGAGATAACTTTACCTACTGACATTTTGCTTGCAAATCCTATATATATATATATATATATAGAAGTAAAAAATGGATAGGGTATTTTTTAAATACCCTATCCGGTGGCAAAAGCTGCTCGGTAGCGCCAGGAGTGGCAGTACCGCCTTGAGCTACCGAAACTGTGTTATCACCCTGGATGGCGGCTGATGAGGCTAGGGTATCGCACGTGCTTCCACACGTTGTATGATGAAAAAAAAAAAAAAAATTAGAAGTAAAAAATGGAGTGTAATCCGACAATATATAAAGAAAAATTGATAACAAAGTAATCCAAGTAGAAGTAGAGATTTATTGAGAAGCAAAGTCAACACTATAGCGTTTCGGTTCTAATAAACCATCATCAGGACGATGTGGGATGATATTTGTGATGTTAAATCAACGATGGATGTTTAAAAGTGCAAAATACAAAAACCTAGAGAAAAATTTTTATTACAAGAAAAAGTTGGCCGTTTAATTTGTGAATTAGCGTTTGTTGCTTTATATTACGGCCTATGACTTATTATATATATATATATATATATATATATATATATATATATAAACAGGATTTGGCTTTAAATAACCTATAGGGGTAGATATGCCATAAAATCCAAACAAACAAAAGCTGACGTGTTTTTTTTCCTTTCTTTTTCCTTTCTTTTTCTCTGTTTCTCTCTTTATTATTTGTAGGGCGTGCAGGAAGCTTGTATTTTGTTGAAATATTTCCATGATACAAATTTCCTCTCATTATTATTTTTGTTCTTCTAATGAGCCTTTATTGCATATTCGAATTGGGATATAATTACGAGAGTAATAGGAGTGGCTTTAATACCATTAATATCAGTGTGGTGTTAGGCTTTTCAGCGCTATCTTTTAAACGATAAGAAGGAAGTCTAACATGTCTTTATAGTGTATTTTTATTGTTTGTAAAATCAGTCAGTTTTAGTACGTCGTATGTAAGCTTTAAGAGAAATTTACTATCTAAAAAAAATCCAAATTAAATAACGGTCTGCATTTAAACAGATGTATCGTTGTTTTTATTTTTTCCTTCTTGGTAAATTTTCCTCCGAGTTTTAACTGGTGATTTTTAATAGAAAGTTGAGTGATAACAAATCTCCTCTGTTCTCCAGAATCCTTCTCAGTATTATAGCCAATTTTAGTCTTTCTACTTCTCTCGGAGTCATTTTTTTAGGTTTGGTTTGTATGTTATTAATGCCACATCCACTTTTATACTCAAACAGTTCTATTTCAAACAATTCAGTTTAGTATAAGTTTAGTAATTTGTTCCCACACAGTTGAACGTAAAAACAGTTCTATTTCAAACAATTCAGCTTATTAAAAGTAAACAGTTTAGTTTTATTTGATCCAAAGATAAGACCCTATCAGACATAGTAGACCTGGAAGCGATGGCAATGAAGCGGTACTACGCATTGCTCAGAGCTCCAGCATTACTGAAGCCTATCAGATTGTTTAGTGTCATATCAAGGACACTCGTTAGGGGGAGTCTTACCCCTCTGCAGATTCTACAGCCTCAGTTGGCAGGGCAATCATTTTTAGGTTATTTAGGATTATTCCAAGGTCTCCTACTTTGGCTAGTATCACCGTCATCTTCTTCTTCTTCTTCTTCTTCTTCTTCTTCTTCTTATTATTATTATTATTATTATTATTATTATTATTATTATTATTATTATTATTATTTAAATATCTGACAATGTCCAGGTATTTATCCAGTTCGTTTTCTTTTATGTTGACTTTTATGTTGGTCTTCTTCTTCTTCTTCTTCTTCTTCTTCTTCTTCTTCTTCTTCTTCTTCTTCTTCTTCTTCTTCTTCTTTCAAAGCGTCTCTCAAATTATTATCTTTTTTATGATTATTATCATATATATAAATATATTATTGATATCATTATATGCATAAACGACGTGCCTGGGTAGTTCACTATACCCTGCACAGTTTCCGTAATTTTAACTGCGTTTAGATTTGCTTCGTTGATTTTGAATATTCAGAAAACCAACACATCAAATATTTTATTATTATTATTATTATTATTAATTATTATCAATTTTACTCCTTGCAAGTTTTTCACACCAGCTTTCAATGGTGGTTTTTCACTGAAGTATGAGGGACAAGGAGTCTCCTCTGGTCTCCAGAACTCTTCTCAGTATTCTGGCCATTGCTATAGTTTGGATGGTCTCGATTCGTCCTCCGATTTCCAATTTTCCCAGCCCACTTTCAAAGCCTTTGGGAATTATTCCCTGTGTACCAATTACAATTGGTATCACCGTCAATTTCATGTTCCACAGCTTTATTAGTTCTCTGGCAAGGTCCAAGTACTTGCCTCCCTTTTCGTTTTCTCTGATTTTCACTCTGGCGTCCATTATATGGTAAGGTCTCTCCTTTTTTTCTAAATATCACTTGGTGTAGTGTTTTGGCCGGGATTAGGAGATCTGTTTATATCTCAAAATCTCAGAGAATTTTGTGCATCTCATTCTCCAGGACGGATTCCGGGTTGAAAATGTACCATTTTGTTGTATGATCAAATTTAAATTTCCAGCAAATTTCTCCGTAGATCACCTTTCCCATCCAGTCGCGCTTAGACTTATACTACTTTTGCGCTAGGTTGCAACATTCACCTATTAATATTATTATAGTTACTCCTTAAGAGTTTTTAAAATCGGCGTTAGCTGATGCTCTTTCACGGGAGTTTGAGTGACTGCATGTTTCCTCAAGTCTCCAGGACTCTTCTCAGTATTCTGGATGATCTCAATAATACAGTAGTTTGGATAGTATCCACTCGTCCTCTTATTTCCAAGTCCCCCTGTCCCTTAAATAATCTTTCGGTGACTGTACCAAGAGCACCAATTTATAATTATTATTATTATCATTTACTCCTTGAGTTTTTCACATCAGCTAACGCTGGTCTTTCACAAAAGTTTGAGTAGCAGCAAGTCTCCCCAAGTCTCCAGGACTCTTCTCAGTATTCTGGCTGATCTCAATAATGTAGTAGTTTGGATGGTCTCCACTCATCCTCTTTTTTCCAAGTCTTTTAGTCCTTGTATCAATCCTTTGGTGACTGTGCCAAGAGCCCCAATTACAATTGGTATAATCGTCATGTTCCACAGTTTTTTCAATTCCCTGTCAAGGTCCAGGTACTTAATCTTCTTTTCCTTTTCATGTTCCGTAGTTTTTTTCAATTCCCTAGCAAGATCAAGGTATCTTTCTTTTCACTTTCTTTCAATTTTACTCTGTGGTCAGCCGGGACAGCAAAGTCCATAATTATGCAAGTTCTTTTTAGTAGTAGATTTTTATCACTCCTTGTAAGTTTTTTCCACCCGTTAAAAGTGAATTCTGACTTACCGTTTCATCAAGACTACACAACGCTTCTAAGTATTCTAGTAAATTTTAACAGTGCTGTGGTCGAGATTATCTTGATTCTTCGATCGATCTCTCTTTCTTAGGCCTTTTGGGGCCGTTCAAAGAGCCTCGATTAGAATTCTTACCACAGTCATTCTCATGTTTCGCAACTTTTTCAGTCCCTAGCAAGATCCAGGTATTTGTCACGTTTTTTTCTTTCATTTTCACTATATGGTCTACTTGAACGTCGACATCAAATAGATAACAATTTTTTTCTTTGTTACTTAACATTAGATCAGGACTTAATTTGTTGATCCGTTTTTATCTCAAAGTCCCTAGAAATGTTATGCGTCTGATTTTCTGGGGCAAATTCTGGTTTTTGCACAAGCCATTTGTCACTAAGGCCAACTTTAGTTTCTTGCATAATTCCCAGTCGATTACCTTTCCTACCCAATCACACCTACTATTGTATCCCATTTGTGCCAGTATACTGCATTCATATTCAATTTTTGCTTTGGCTTGGGTTTTATGGCATAATTTTGTGATTCGGTTTCTCTATTCAGGTTTCCTCTTCTTAACCATTTCCACTCGCTATCATGTCCTCAAAACTATATTCGTTTTCGAGAGTAACAAAGTTTAATTGATGTATGGATCAAGAGACTATCAGAGACAGCACTATCCTATAATCATAGAAGAAAAAAACTTAAAATTACCTACTTTTTAGAGAAGATATTTCGTCACTGCCCACATGGTAGCAGCTGTTGGATACCGAACCAAGACAAGAATCAAATATAGAGTTCCATAGGAATCACCAGTAGTTAGGAAAAGCTAGATAACATGAAAAATAGTATCTTTACTTAATGAGATAAACCCATCAAATGCCAACACGCAGAAACTTAAGAAAGCCCAGAGAGAACTAACACATATCAAAAAGAACAACAAGAATACATTCAAGGCTAAATCAATAAAATAAGAAACACGGTAGATAGCCAATCATGAATAGCATGGCTGACAGTAAATGAAGTGAGCAAATTAAAGAGCACCTAAAAAATGGTGCTATAAAAAAATCAGAAAAAAATTCGTAATCGTTTGAGGAAATTAATTCTCAATGTATGCTTCTTTTTATCAACGTAGGCCCCAGATTACTTATAGTTAATAAGTGTTTACTCATCTAAGTACTGAGTCGGCTCATCGTTGCTTAACTTCTGTAATCTATTGCGAGCTAGCGCTTTCAGCGTGATTGACTGTGATTCATTCTTGGTATATTGCTGAATACAAAAGGAATACTTTAATTGGTAGAACCTGGACAAGCCGTTGCCGTACTGTGTTATTGTAACACTTTTTTTCTGAGCAAGAAATTTGACAGATAATATTCCTACATGATAATGCTTGTGTTAAAGTTCCAAATGAGAAGCAGGAAATGATAAGTAGGACTAGAAGTTCTTCTTTACGAAGCGTATTCTCTAGCTCATTCATTTTAGACTGTCACTGTAAAAATTAACCGAATCAAAATAACGATCAGTCTATGAAGTGTGTATCGAACCAGAGTGTTTGGACAAAAAAGCAACAATAATAAGAAAAAAGGGCTATTAACAAAATAGAAATAAGGAAAATGATTGATTAATTGATTGATTAATTTTAACGGTATGTCAATCCGTCTTAGGATATTTTACGTCTAGACATTAGGGAATCGCGCTCAGGGTAAGTTTATGTTTACATTTTTTGTTTCTTTAGAGTTTTTTTTCACAGAGTTCTACCAAATATAAATATCTTTGAAGCAGAACTATTTGACCCATAGACTGTTTGCATACAGGTATGTTTGTTACAAGTATCGCTTTCTTATATTAATAATTCAATTTAATTTCAATCATTTGTTTGCACACAGTTAAATGGTTTCAGGCATTGCTATCAGGTGTTGTGTTAAACTAGGCTAATATTATTAAATGACTACGATACAGTCAAAGTTGCTATTGTGGAATGCGATCTCCGCCATGTTTCATCTAGGTGGTAGTTATTGTCAATGTTATTACATTAAACTGTCTCACGAGTTGTTGTATTACCGATGAGTTATTATTTCTTACTATAAAGAGTGAATTTACAGCTTATGGATTTTATAATATTCGGCGATGTTATATAATTACGTAACTTACCTAATATATCGGCGATGTGGAGTATAACATTTAGATTCAGTTCTGAACCGTTAAATTAATGGAAAAATACAGGAGTTCAACCAGTTTGATGGACAGCGGTCAATCTGAGATGACAGCTCTGATTTTATGGTTTCAATCAGCTGAACAAAATAGTTCTGGATGGTTTAGTTTGGTTTGGTTTTATGGCATATCAACCATTGTAGGTTATCTAATGCCAAATCATTTTTATTCATATATAATGAATATAAATGATTTGTCAACATATCTTGTTGATAACTTTTTTAAACGTGCCTGAGCTCCTTTATTGTACACAATTGAATGGTTTCAAGTATTGCAATATGTAACGAATAATTCTATTCACTAATAATCATTTGTTTGCACACAGTTAACTGGTTTCAAGTATTCTAATGTATCACTACCAATTCAATTAAATGAACAAACAGTTCTATTTCAAACAGTTCAATTTTGCGTATCATTTCTTTGTAATCAGTTTAAATGGTTAGCAGTTATTTTTGACCCATGGATAGGACCCTTTCAGGTGCTACCACTCCGGGCCAGAGTGACTTTGGGAGCAATGGCAATGGATGGGCACTACACATTCCACAAAGATCCATCATTATTGGAGACTCACCATCAGATTGTTTAGTGTCATATCAAAGACTTTCTTTGGGAAGGGGGTCTGCAGAGGTGCAAACGGTGTATTCCACAGCCCCAAATGACTGGATTTAAATAATTCTAGAGTTAGTGAGGAACGCTCAACGTGAGAGGTCGAAACGCTCTATCATTAATACCCCGTTTAAGATATGTACATATTTTGTGTAGACATTTATTATGAATTAATGCTTTGTGAGATAGGAGGTGAGTGGCCCTATAGCTGGTATTTTGTTGGATGCTGCTTTCATCATTTCTTCAGCATTCTTGTATAGTTCCTGTTTAGCGTTTCCATAAAGATTAAGTGGTGCTACTATACAGTGATACTGACAGAGCTACAGTTTAGTGTAATTCTGGTTTTATTTCATCAGGGAGATAAAATTTCTATATCGTCGAGTCTATGTTTATTATAAGCGTGAGTTAACGTGGCTTTCAGTTGAGATATTGCTCCCATGGTATATGAATTGGTCAGCTATGACTTTCCATCGTGATTAAAACTGATGAGATATGTTTCATCTGATTTCACATCGAGACCAATGTCTCTTACAGTATATCAAACTTATCGGGGGAAACACTGGTAGTGCTGTGGCTAATGTACTCGACTGTGTCATCATAGTAAGCGAGTTCAAACTCAAGTCGCGCTATTACATTCACTTTTAGACTAATACTTTTCAGAAAGGTATGAACCTCCTAATCCTCTGAGCTCTGGGTTAAATAGTACACCTACTCTTCTTCTACAAAGATGGCTTTGACATTAAATAATCCACGAAAGTTGATATGCCAATAAATAAAGAAACCAAACCAAGCCAAACTAACTTTATATTAGCAAAATGCCTGAAATATAAGACACACAGTGATAGTCAAACTCACCTACTGTGGCCAACTCGCTTCCTTTACTTAATATGCTTTATATTGTGATCTACAACAAGAAAAGTTACACTTTTTTCTTTTTATCATCAAGAAACAAGGTGAACACTTGTCTTGTTTTCGAGAAGATGTCTTTTTACAGAGTCAAAAGCATGAATGGATGTCTTAGTGTCGAAAGCAGCAGTCACAACTCAACAATTTACATGTGGCAACAGTACACTTCATTCAAGCATAGACCTCAGTCCTGATAGCTGACCTGTGGATCTTTCTAAGATTTTACCTGCTTATTGTCCTCTGAATATCTAAAGAACCCGATAAATGTTAGCTAAAGATTTTTACACCGAAATCACTGACAAAACGAAAGCAATTACATTTCTACAAAGACATCGCCTTTTAGATGCACGAGATTTTGAACCATGTAATCACGAGTATATTTGTTTAAAGTTTGCTTCATTTTCATTTTCTTTTAATTTATAGACGCATACAATAATGGTGCCAAATAGACGTTTGTACCACCACGTGCCAACGTGTCAATGTCTGTATCGCTACGTCTTAAGTAGTAGTCTAACCCTGTGGTAACCTAAACGTGGGAAAAGTTGACGAACACATGAAACTCTGTCTTAGTTCACTAAAACAAAAGTTTATTCACTACAACAATTTTAAAGTTGTCACCAGGAGAAAGAAAGAGCGTATGAAAACTGAGTCGCCCGCATTAACTGAACAAAGAGAACATGACACGCAGAGAAAAAGAAAGCAGACACAGACCTTGAATTTTCTTTCTGTAATTTCTTGTAGTTCAAACGTGTTTTTTCGCTGGTTTCGTCTTCACCGGTTCACGTCTGGTGTGAAACTCCTTTTTGGAGCCTATCCCAAAATGGGAGCCGCAACTTTCGACTATCTTCACATTGTCCTGACTTGTGTTCACTCGCTACTTTACTTCTTCGCGTCCGACAGCTAACCCACTTTCAAACCTGTGTCGTTGCCTTACTTTCGCCTGGTGTCATCGGGAGGAACATCCATTTCCGCTGGTTCAACACCAGAGCGAAAGATTTGGGACCTCCGGCTTTTCTAGTCATTTTTTAATTACCGTAGTCTTTCACCCATAACTGGCTGATCTTCAACGAGTGCTGGAGCTTAAGTCACTCGGTGGTCAGCCGGCCGTTACCGTAGACTCTATATCTGCTTTTTTTTTATTATTATTTTTTCTTTTCCCTCTTCTTCTCTAGAAATTAGCCTCTTGCTCTTTATAATTTGGACCTAACATATCACGTAAGAAAAGTATGATTTTTAAAATCATTTTTTAGAATAAAGATTTGTGTATAAATGATGATTATTTTTTGGTAAATGAATATATGCATATGTTGAATGTTTTATTTAAACCATGATAAATAAATAAAATACGTAGATCACATCTCAAAGTAAAATTTGACGCTTGTAGATCACTTTAGTTCCGTAGATCGCATTCCAAAATAGCAACTTTGACGTTATCGTAGTCATTTAATCATATTAGCTTAGTTTGATACAAACACCTGAAGAGACACCCAGTAAGAGTTAAAGTCACCAACAGTGGTCTATCAGCTTCTCTTATTGTATAGCTTAGTTTAGAACAAAGCCAGAAGTATGGGATACTCCGTGAGAAACAAACTCACTAATCCTAGTCTTCATTCATAACAAATGTACCTCGTGATATATATGTATATGAAAGTATTTATCTATTGTGTGGGTATTTTTGTAGAGAGGAAACAAAGGGGAGGGGAGAAGGAATAGGGAGAGGAATAGAGACAGAGAATGGCTGTAATATCTGCGTAACAGGTTGTCGAAACTGGGATGGGCGTCTTGTCAAAGGTATGGAATGTCAGGACGTTGTTTGTTTGATAAGAGATACGGTATTTTGGTTCTATACGCGGCGCTTGCATTATCAATGTTAAGTATTGAAAAAACAAAAACAAAAAACAAAAAATAACAAAAACGACAGTTCCGTTCTTTTTCACCGATCCCCAGATGAAAGAGAATGGAAAAAGATTCTCCTTTTATTACTAGCTACGAAAAACGATCGTCGTTCTTTTTCACTTCAATACACATTTTGAATAGCCGTGGAACGCTGAGTGTCGGATATAGCTCAGTTAGGACATCGTAAAATAAACGACGTGCTTGGGTAGTTCACTATACCTTGCGCAGTTTGCGTAATTTTAATCGCGTTTAGATCTACTTTGTTGATTTTAAATGTTCAGGAAACCAACACTTCAAATATTCCATAATTATTATTATTATTATTATTATTATTATTATTATTATTATTATTATCTTACTTCTTGAATATTTTTCACACCAACTTTAAATGGAGGTTTTTCACTGAAGTATGAGTAAAAGTGAGTCTCCTCTGGTTTCCAGGACTCTTCCGAGTATTCTAGCCAATGTGTGGTCTGTATTGTCTGTTGTCTTCCTTTGATTTCCACTTTCTCCAGTCTTTTTTTTTTTTTTCGGGCTCTTTGGAATCGTTCCAAGCATACCAGTTAGTAAGACGGGCACCTTCATGTTCTTCAGTTTTTTTTTTAGCTCTCAGGCAAGGTGCAAGTACTTATCTATCTTTTCACTTTCTTTCATTTTCACTCTAATGACAAGTTCTTTTTTCTTGTTACTTAACACTAGGTCTAGTCCCCAGGCAGAGGGGAGTCCTCATGGTGTAGTGGCGGAGTCAAAGTAAGCGAGTTCGAATCCCAGTCGCGCTATAACATTCACTTTCAGACTAATATCCTTTGAAAAGGTATGAAATGAACCCCCTTATCTCCCCAGCTCAGAGTCAAATAGTACCACTACTATTCTTCTACAAGGATGGCTTTGGCATTTAATGACCCATGAACGTTGATGTGCCATTAAACAAAGAAAAGAAATAACTTTCTTACTGGTATTGAGTTATCTTTTTGTATCTGAAAATCCGAACGAATTTTATGCGTCTCATGCGGATTCTAGACCATATAGATGAGTCGGAAATTCATTCATATTTGATAGAAACACAATTCACAAACCTCTACACATAAATTGCCCAGTAAACTGGGGCTGTAAAATACACCTCTGCAGAGGGGTACCCCCAAATGAGTGTCCTGGATTTGACATTAAACAATCTGGTGGTGAGGTTCTAGTAATGCTGGAGTTTGGGGGGGATGCGGAGTACCCCTTCCATGCCATCGCTCCCGGCTCCACTCTGGCCTGGAGTATTCTAGGGTATTCTGATAGGGTCTTATCTATAGTTCAAATAGAACTAAACTACGTACTTTATGCTAAACTAAATTGTTCGAAATAGAAATGTTTTGACACTTAAACTGCATACTTATACAAAACTGAATTGTTTGAAATAGAACAGTTTATAACATTGAAAATATGCTTAACGGAATTGTTTGAAATTGAACTGTTTTGACATCTAACGGTGTGTAAACAAAATCTATACTTATACTAAACTGAATTGGTTGAATTATACTGTTTGACTAAACTGAATAGCTTGACATAGAAATACTTTTGTCAATTAAACTGTGAACTTACATCTAAATTGCGTACTTATGCTAAACTAACTTGTTTGAAATGGAACTGTTTTTGACATTGAATCTGTATTTACGCTAAACTGAATTGTTTGAAATAGAACTGTTTTGACATTTAAGTGTATGTAAAAATGTATACTTATATTAAGCTGAATTGGTTGAATTAAAACTGTTTAACTAAACTGAATAGCTTGAAATAAAAATGTTTTGACTATTAAACTGTGTACTTTTGCTAAACTGAATTTTGGAAATAGAACTGATTATTTGTATAAAAATGGATTTAGCATTAAATAACTTACAAAGGTTGATATGCCGTAAAACCCAAACGACCAACCAATCTACGCATAAAATAACCTTTTGACATTCAATCAATCAGTGAATTAATCCTATATTCAAAGAGCTTCAGAAAAATTGAAAGCATTTCGTGATCAAATAACTTGATAAACTTTCGTGATCAAATAACTTGATACCACTAGTGGGTAGAGTGTTCGTCAATGGTCCGGAAGATGTGGGTTCAATCCAAGGTCGCATCATACCAAATACTTTAAAAATGGTACTTGATAAGTCCTTGCTTAACACTCAGCAACATTAAGGTACGTATCAAGGCTAAAATGAAGGGAGGTGCCCGTGGTGTAATGGTTATCGTCGCAGGAATTGGACACGGCGACACGAGTTCAAATCCTGAACGAGACTGATTGGGAAAGGTATGAATCCAATTATTCTCCCTCCAGCTATGGGTAAATAGTAGGACAGACTAGGTTCTTCTTTGGTGAGGCTACTAGTCTAGGAGAATTCAAACCTGTGAAACTCCGCTTAAAAAATTGACCTTGTGTCATATCCTGCCCAAGGAGGGGTTGGGTAAATATGATCAAGGCTAAAATGGAAAGGAGTAGCGCCCTCCCCTATACATTGGTGTCGTAGCTATTGAAAAGGGAGCCTCCTGGTTGCCTTCGACTACAGTCGCCAATTTTACTTTTTACTTATAAGTGTTAGATAGCATTAATTGAAACCATTTAAATGCATGTGAATAAATTCATTTGTGTTTGCAATACTTGAAACTATTTAATTGATCGTGTGGGGTTTGAAGGTTTTTATGAGGTCAGGGGCTAAGGGCAAGACTGTGTTGCCGTAAGATATCTGACTCCATATTTTGGTTATATTATTTTACCCCGCGTTGACTGGCTGGCGCAATGCCTTGCCCAAAGAAAGTCCAAAAGAAATATACAAAAGAAAAGATAGAAACAGATAAGAGACGAAAACATTTCTTCCATACTTTCCTTTATTTACTTGGTGAATGGACTAACCAACGCTACGTCCCAAGACGCAGCGTGGTGCCCCAAAACACCAGACAGCAAAATCGGTGTTGTCGGTTCGACGTCACTACCCGAAAAAGAGGTCGGTTCACAGAAAACCTGAGTATTTATCTCTCTACACCGGCTCCAAATTCGCCACTCCAAAATCCTTCTAATTTTGGCGCGACCGCTTCCCATTGGCTACTTTACTTTTTATTATTTTTCTTTTTTCTGATTTTTAACCGGATGGATGCGTGGAGCCTTAAGGGTGGCGGCGCGTTTATACATTTTGTATGTGGCAGCCGATGAGTCAATATCCGGTTGGGAGTTTTACTGTTAATTCCTAAATCCCCACAATCGCAAACAAATGAGCTCCGGCTTGTTTAAAAATAGAACCTAGAAACTATTTGTTTACAAATCATATTTATTTGAAATATATGTGTTAACAGAATTTGTCATTTAAAAAAAACCAGTAAGGGTTGATATGCCGTAAAACACAAAACTCAAAATATTATCTTTAATGTTTTATTTTCAAGTATAGAAATGCCATTCACAGGAAAAGAAAAAGCGTTTAAACGTTAAACATAGAATTTTGAGTTGTTTCTGCTATTATTTTTAAAATTTGATTTTATTTGAAAGAGAATTAGTCAAGATATTCGATTACGGAATATCGTTTTTTTCTGAAACACTTCGCATCTCAAATAATCTCATAGATAGATAGATAAGAGAGAAAGAAATATTTTTAAATGAGTAGGTCCACGAAGAGATTTGCATTTTTTTAGGATTAATTGATTCATTTCGTTCTTACATTCGTGTATGTTTCCACCTTGTTGCTTTCGTCAGAGAACATAAATGGCACAAGGCCTTGTTAATGGGGTACTCAATGAGACTTGAACTCATTTTTGGAGGTCACTCCTCACTTTTTCTTAGAGATATTGAGATGGGAATCGGTGTTTTCGGCGTGATTTAACAGTTAAATATTGATTGGCTTTAAACGAAAAATTCTTATCTTGCAAGCCTATCTGCAGTCTATCAAGACTTTATAAGTTTTATTATTGGGGGGGGGGGCGAGTTTGGCGTCGCGGATTGAAAACCGTTCGATAGCTTCCTTGCGAGGAAAAGACAGAAGGAAGAAGGAGAAAAAAAATAAAATGCAAAAGCATTTTTTAAAACATCTAGAAAAAATAAAGCAAAAAAAAATAAAAAGAAACAAGGAAAAATAATAATAAAAAAAAAAAAATCTAACAAACAAGCAAACAACAAAAAATAAGTATAAGAATGAAGTAAAAATTGAGAAAATTCTCTTTCCTGTCTATTCTCTTTCTCTGCTTCTCTTTCCGATTTTGTAATTTTCTAAGTTTAGATGTGGCACAAGGTCGTATGAACGGAGCACCCAGTGAAACTCAAACTTCTTAGTGAAGGTTTGATAGTCTAGCTTACTAAGCATTACACCACCCAGGGTGCCCCTATTTGCAACTTCTTGTAATTTCTTCAGCTTTTTGCTTTCATGTCGCACAAGGCCGTATGAATGGGATATCCAATGAGACTTGAATTCACGCGTTAAAATTTGCTTGCTAACCATTCACCACCCGAGGTGCCCTGTCTATCCTCTTTTTTGTTTTCCCTTCAAGTGTAACAAATAAACATAAGAAATAGGATGGGCACGAAAATCTGCGCCATTAGCTAACCCCACACACTCGCCTCTCCTAAGACGGGTCGCACCTGCGAAGACCTAACTTTAATTTAGACGCATAGTATTATCTTTATTTTCTATTTTTTATTTTATTAACCCTCATCTTTTATTACAGAGTTCGTTGGAGTCAATAAATTATTTTATTATTGACAATCACGTTAAAGGATATGAATGAGGCACACCGGATTGGTCGGCTGGTTGGTTTGTTGGTTGGTTGGTTTTACAACACGGAAATTTTGTTGTACTCTTTAATGACGAGGTCAGTCATTTACAAACGACTATATAACTTCCTTTGATTTCTTTGTTTTAATGGCATATCAAACTTCGTGGGTTATGCAAGTAGAATACACAGACTGCTTCTCTGCAGAGGAGTAAAACCCTACGAACGAGTATCCTGGATATGGGGCGGAACAATCTGATGGTGAAGTTAAAGTAATTCTGGAACTTTGGGGAATGCGGAGTACTCCTTCATTGCGATCCTTCCCAGGTCCACACTGGAGCGGAGTAGTAGAACCTGATATGGTCCTATGTAGGGGTCAAATAGAACTAAATTGTGCACAAATGCTAAATTGAATTGCTCGAAATAGATCTGTTTTTAACATTGAAAATGTGTACTTATGCTAAACTGAATTGTTTGAAATAGAACTGTATTTGACATTGAAGCTGTGTACTTATGCTAAACTGAATTGTTTGAAATAGAACTGTGTATACACACACACACACACACACACACACATATATATATATATATATATATATATATATATATAGGAAAAGGAAGACAATATGTAAAATAAATTTGACATGTTTCGTAATTGGGATAACATCTTCTGAATTCTTTTATTCCACAAAATCCAAATTTGTATATCTTCGACTGTTTTGAACTTTTGTAAATGTCTAAACAGACACCTTTTAAGTTGATTTTGAAAATGAAATTCTGTCTGTTAAGTCCTTTTTGTTGTAACATGGCTTCCGGAAGATTTTTACACATCGTGAGAGAACCAAACTCAATGAGGTCTCACTTCTTCCCGAGAGGATCAATTTTTTTATTCTTACGTTCAAACTTTTTCCTTTCTACAATAAATATGGATACCAAATCTTGTAGCTCAACATGAAACTATTTGAACGTCTATAGAAGACAGATACACGTACTCTTTCTAGTTTTACATATTGGTATAAAATATCGAACACGCATAAAATGTGCTACACAAAAGTTGACAGAATTTAATCATGCAAAACGTATAACTTAATATTAAAGCTTAGTTTTCACCGTTTACATCAAAGTTGCTGTCTAACGCTAGTCTAGTCATTGATCAGTTGTTAAGTAAGTTGGCTGACACGAAGGCTCCCTTTTAAATAGTTACTACACCGAGGTATAGAGGAGGGCGCTATTCTTTTCCCCAGGATTTCTCCACTTACTCTTGCTCCGTACCTTTGTGTTGAGCCATTAGGAATCAAGTACCATTTTCGAGTTTTTGGTATGACTCGAACTGGGTTTGAACCGTGGTCTCCCGAACCATCGGACGAATACTCTATTCGCTACGCCAATGGGCCGCTCAGTAGTGAATGATCACAAAAGTTCAAGTCAATATTTATGGTAGATTCGCCATTCCTTAATTTTTACGATATCGTGACAGAAAACGCACATCTATACATTTAAGTAACCAATGGAAATTTTATTTTGAAAATCAAAAAAACGATTGAGTTTTTGCATGCTTGTTGCTTTTTTTTAAATCTAAAATTAATTTTCTATTTTTGCTTACCCAAGAGCAGTGGTTCCCAACTTCTGGGCCACTGACTTTTATCAGGTTATGAGAAAACAACTTGGATTTTGTGATGCAGGGTTCCTCTGCATTTTTCCTGATTTGTTGCTTGTTTGTTTGGTTGGTTTTACGGCATGTTAACTCCTGTTGGGTGATTTTATGCAGAAATCAGTTCAACACTTATGGTCCCCAATTATATACTGAACAAAAATGTATCTTCAAAATCATTTTAAACATTTCATTATCTCAGACATATCTCTTTAGCCTATATATTTGACCCTAACAGGTATGCTAACTCTCGGTTAGATTTAACCTGAGAGTAATGGCAACGCAGAAATCACCTAACTCTTCCAAAAACTCCATAAGTGTAGCCTCACCACTGGATGTAGTTTAATATTATACATTTTACTAATTGTCTGTCTCGCTTCCCACACCCAAGCCAGAAATATTTTCGATTAACCAGATTTAAAAATGACATTTATTGTAATGCAGGGTACCAATGTTATAGAGGGAAATCCCCGTGGCATAAGGGCTAAAACACTGGACTGCAGCCACAGAGTTAGCGGGTTCAAACTCCAGTCGCACTTTTACTTTCACTTGGGAAAGGCATGAACTCTCTTACCCCACCGTCAGTTATGGGTCACATAGTATCACTGCTGTTCTTTTACAAGGATGGTTTAGGCATTAAATAACCCTCGAACATTGATTTGCAATAAAAGAAACCGATCAGCTATATACTGTAATGGTTAACGAACAAGTCTATCAAGCCATCACCAGTAGGTTCGGTTCTCACTGAGTCTCTCATACTTCAGGCCTAGAGCCAAACTAAGATAAACTTAAACAAATAAACAACTTTCAAAACGAAGTGAACTAGATAAAACTTTTCAATAATCAATGAATGAAAATTGTTTTTTAATAACACATTTTGTTTGATTAAATAAGTCGGGAACAAAGCCACGGTCAGTGGGGGAGGGGGTTCCGATGAGAATAGAAGTCACTACACTAACGTACTTAACAACTGCGCCACGATCAAAACCAAACAGCGAACAATGTTGTAAAAGCCAGGAGTCTCGGGAACACGATAAGGATAGAACTCATTATACTATCAGCTTGGTTCATTAAATTAGCTTTCAAGCTATTGGTCCATATAAGGCGTATAACAATAACTAAGTGGTAACAAGAGAGATTCGAACTCATTTCCCATGTCGAGACTCTCTTGGAATTTGAAATTGTCAGGTTGCTATATTGACTGAAACAGGTGCAGATATCTTACAAAATACACGTTCTACAAGTTTTTGATTTACACTTCAAAGACGAGGTTGAAGTGATATTTTATAGACCGTACGTACAACGACTTCAAAAAGTTGAACAGAATTATATAAGAGTTTATAGACTGCACACGGGGACATTAAAATGTTAAAGCATGATTTTATGGACAACGAGACAACCCGTGAACCTATTGATTTGATCATTTTAAGTGTATTGCTCTAAAAAAAAGTCTTGTTAATGTGTGGTGTTTAAGCTGATCAACAGTTTTATCTATTTATCTATTTATAGAGAAAAATTGACGAATAGAGGAGTCCAAAAGTGATGAATTTGTTAAGCAGGAACATCGACGCTATAACGTTTCGGTATTAATATACCATCATCAGAACTTTAAAAAGTGACATCAAGCGTTGAAGGAATGACGATGGATGTTAAATAAAATGCAGGAAATAAGGGAAGAAATATGTAAGCAAAGAAAGAATATACAACCGTTTAAACATTAAATCTACGTTTACATTTCAAAAATATCACGTGACTGCCCAAGGCAATGATGTTAAGCCAATGGAATCGTCAAGAGACATAACGGATTAGAAAGAGAGAAAGAAAAAAGAAGAAAACAAGAGAAAAGATAAGCTTACCTATGGAAAGATAGTTAATTAGAGATTGAATATGTTGCGGCTATTTAAGACAATTCTTCTTAAAAAAGTGGGGATGTTAAAAAATCCAGAACGATTATTAAGAGACGGAAAAAGTGAAATTGCACCAGATTCAAAAATTTGTCTCAATCTTTTATTATGGAAATGAACTAACCTAATGACTACATTAAAATCATTGATATCTATCTATCTAATTGGGTCGTTCAAAAAGTTCTAAGCTTCACTTAGAAAGAATCACGGATCACGGTCACCCGAGTTCACATCTAAGATGAGACTGTTCCCATTTCACATAGAGTTAATCCCCTTGGGAAAGGTATGGATCAAAATATTCTCCCACCAACTATGGACGAGTGGTTGGGCAGACTGAAATCCTTAATCTTGGTATGACGACTAGTGGAGGAGAGGGAAAATTCTGATTTCAATCCTGTTTAAACTCCGCTCAAAAATTAACCTGATGTCACATCCTGTTCGTGTTGAGAGTTTGATAAATTGTTCAATTTTATATATATATATATATAGTAAGAATATTTGCGAAATATAGAACAGAGTTTTCCACTTTTTTGTAGAACTATGGTTTTGAAAATTAAATGCATTCAAAATATTTACACAAAAACAGTTACATTTAGCTGACCACTTACGAGAAAAATTTGCCTTCGTAAATGTCTTAACTGCTCGTTCTTTCTATCCTTATTTTACATTTATTGAGGATTAACTCTTTTAAATTTTTCCAAAAGACCCATATTCACGTATCGCATTCCATTTATGGTATATATGAGGCACTGGGAGTAATGTCAGGATGGGTGGGAATTGGAGAATATCACTTATTTTGTTTTGTTTTTGTTTTTTCCCTTTGTCTTTTCCCTTTGTCTTCTTTCTGTATTATTCTTTCTCGTGGTGCTATTTCTTAGATAGATTTTGAGCATTTAAATATTTGAAGGGTATAGAAAATAGAGTCTTCTACCTTTTTTTATTGTAGAAATATGGTTTTAAAAATTAAATACATTCAAAATATTTGCACAAAAAGTTGGTTGGTTGGATTTTATGGCATATTCAACGCCAAATCCTTTTTATAGAGGTATATATATATATATATATATATATATATATATATATATATATATATATATATATATGTGTGTGTGTGTGTGTGTGTGTGTGTGTGTGTGTGTGTGTTCTTATTGTTGGTATATAAAAGAAAGCTTGATTTCTACCGGTTGCAGGTTTTCAAGAGAAATGTTTCTTAGTTGAATAGAAAATGATAAATCTGCAACGACTTTTCATATTAAAAACATTAAAATAATCTTAATTTCAATATGATTGTAAAGCTTTGATTTTAATTTTATCTTAAAGATAATGGTGCAAAATCAATGAGAAAAATATCATAAATAATTTTAGAGCATTAAAATCAATTGTTAATTTAAGTGAAAAAAGAAAAAAAAGGAAATAAATCTTGTCGAAATATTTTTTTTCACAAAACACGACGATTCAACAACTAAAATTCCGGAAATCAAGCAATAATTTTTCTTTAATTTTATTTTAGATTCCATTTATTTTCTTCATTGGTCAAGAATTTGGCATTTTTAATTTGTTTGTTTGTTTGTTGGTTCACTCCATGACATAAATGAACTGGCTGGATGTTCAAGGAACAAAGAACAGAACTCGGAACCAAATAAAGGCATGAAAAAAAATCCTGCTGTTATTCCTTCTCGCACCTGATAGTAATTTAGAAAACTTCTCTAATTTTTTTTTTTTTAATGATGAGTAAATATTCATTTATTTACTTTATTGGTCTAATGAGTAGAGTGTTCGCCTATGGTCCAGGAGATCGGGGTTCAATCCCAGATCGAGTCATACCAAAGACTAAAAAAATGGTACTTGATGCCGCCTTGCTTAGCACTAAGCGTTACAAGGTACGGATCAAGAATAAAGTGGAGCAATCCAGGGAAAGGAGTAGCGCCCTCAACTACACCTTGGTGTAGTAGCTATTGAAAAGGGAGCCTTCGGGTCATCCTCGAATAAGGTCGCCAACTTTATTCATTGAATAAATGAAATAGTTTTTTTTAAATTTATTTACTCATGTTACTATGTATTAATCTTTCGAATGTAAAAGATGAATTCATATAACAAGGAACATTATAATTATTTTACTCTTTTGAGAGTTTTTCACACCAGCTTTAACTGATGGTTTCTCACTGGAGTTCAAGTGACAGCAAGTCTCCTCAAGTTTCAAGGACTCTTCTCAGTATTCTAGCCAATCTTGATAATGATGTAGTCAGGGTGGTCTCTATTTATCCTCTTATTTCTAAGCCTTATAGTCCCTTTATCAATTCTTTGGGGATTGTTCCTGCGCACCAATAATAATTGGTATCACCGTATCCTTCATGTTCCATTGTTTTTTTAGTTCTCTAGCATGGCTTTGATATTTATCTTTCTTTCCGCTTTCTTTTTATTTTACTCTGTGGTCCGCCGAGACAGCAAAGTTCACTCTACGGCAGGTTCTCTGTTTTTTGTTGATTATCACAATGTCTGGTCGTCTGGTCATGATTAGGAGATCCGTTTGATCAATATCTAGTTGTTGAATTATGCCAAAATAATCATGATCATTTATTAATATATCACTAAGGAGAAAAAAGAAAAAAAAAAGGAAGAGAAAGAAAAATTAGAAAGGAAGAAAAGATGCTTGAAGAAAGAAATACTGAAGAAAGAGATGGTTCAAATTGTTTAGTTTGAAGTATTTTAATTGTGTATCAACCGATAAACTTCTTATCAGATATTTAATTCAGAAATTTAATTAATTTGTACATGACTGATTTCAATCGTATCTTTTTTTTTGCAAAGGATATTGCACTTTTTTAAATGCTCATTTTATATTTAATCATAATCCTTTGTTTGTTCTCAGTTACATGGATATATATATATATATATATATAGAGAGAGAGAGAGAGAGACGTACACACACACAGAGGGAGGAAAATTAGTCGTCAGTTGAATTTTACGATGTATCAACTATTATAGATTACTTTGGGGGAAAAGAGATTAAAAAAAAACCCGATGCGTACACACACACGCACGCACGCACACAATCACTCTGGGAGGAAAAATAGTAGTCGGCTAAACTTTATGGTATATCAACAAGATTATTTAGGAGGAGGAAGAGTAATAAAAGGAAAAAAACCGAAACCATATTCCTATACATGGACACGAGCGACCCCCCCCCGCACACAAAAGAGAGAAAAAACAACACCTGCAGCAACAAAAATCCATCACAGACAATTAACTCGAATGGAAAATTCGCAGACACAAATCCTGGAATTAAAAAGAGCCACAACCATATTAAAACAGTCGCCTCTAAATGAATCAAAAGGAACACAAAAACAAACCAGCTTACTACTTGAAAACGGTATAAAACGCCGGAAAGATGCGTTGAAGAGAAATGAAAAACTTAAAAAATAAGTCCCCTTGTGTAGCTATTCATTTTAAAGAATATACATATATATATATATTGTCATCCCCAGAAAGACTGTTTCGTTCTATCAGAACTCTTCAGTGTGGCTAGACACGTAGGACGCTCGAAGCCGGGATTGAAACCCGTCCAACTTTACGTTAGATTAAATCTCAGAACTCTCGGCCACCAAGCGGACCACGTTGGCTATGTGAATTTTTAAGGTATTTATTTACTAACAGCAGCAGCAGCCGTTTGTTTACATTTTTTTATACCCTATCAGCTACCAGAGTGCTCAATTCTTTCGAAGAGCTTTGCATTATGCGAGCGGCGGCCGACACTTCCTTCGCCAGAGTGCTCAACCCCCATGGGGGAGCGTATATATTGTCATCCACAGACAGACAGTTTCAATATATATATATATATATATATATATATATATATATATATATATATATATATATATATATATATAAACTTATACATATACACATTTATATACATATATTTGTATGTATATATTCATTCTGAATGCTAAAAAAAACAGTGCTAAAAAAACAATAGCATTATTGTACTAATAAAACTAATTGCTCTCTCAAGGGGAACTATCAATTTGGGTGTATAATGTATAAGATGGAGGTACATAGTCGTCGATCTAGCAATAGTAACGTTAGTAGAAATGGTAAAAAAAAAATGTATATATAGGCTCCAAGCTGAGACCCTTCAGAAAGATATTACAATTATTGAAATATTTTTGCACACAAGGTATATAAGCATAGAACTAGTTTATTTATGTGTGTTAAATTAAGAAGAATCTAGAGAGAGATCCTGTATCAAAATGGGAGATAGTTAAAAATGCCATAAATATAAAGCGGGGGATAAACATTACGATTTATGCATGAAGAAGAAACTGGCCATAGATTCCTATAATAATCCCAATGCATTACTTAATCAAAGGTCAGAAATACTTAGTTTGTAGACTTAAGAAAAGTTGCTTGCTTCCTAGATAAGTTACAAATTAATTTTATACTTTTATCTTTTATTTATCGATTTTTATTTATTTATTTTTATTTATTTATTTTCCATGGTAATTTTATTCTTTCTTGTGGTCTTTTAATCACTAAAATGTTGTTTTCCTCCAATCCTTCTTTTGTCAGAACTGTCCCGATGATCCAATCAGGTGAAACCTTGGTTGATTCTTTCTGACTCTCAAGGCATTTATACACACACACACACACACACACACACACACACACACACACACACACACACACACACATATATATATATATATATGTGTGTGTGTGTGTGTGCGTGTGTGTGTGTGTATAATGAACTCCAGTCGCGCTAATATGCTCACTTTAGGACAGATATCATTGGGAAAGGTAGGAACCTTCTTATCCTCCCAAGTATAAGCTAAATGATATCATACTGTTCTTCTCCAAGGATGGCTTTGGCATTGAATAACCCACACAGATTGAGATGTCATAAAAAAACAAAGAGAAAAGAAGAAACTTTCAAGTGTATTGTAAAGGATCTTACAGTTGAAATAGTTGTAAAATAGATTTGTCAGTCGTCAGGAATTAATGCAATCTTTACCGAGGAACCAGTAAATACATTTCAATGATTTTTACTTGTGAAATCATGGTGATTGGTTTTTATTTAGGAATGCATTGTACATTAATTCACCATAGAAGTATCAATAGAAGTGAATGCAAACCTTACTAAAGTCTATTATAAACATAATTATTACTTATTTTACCATATGCGAGTTTTTCACACCAGCTCCGGAAACTGACTCTTTTTTTTCACTAGAAGTCTCTTCAGGTCTCCAGGATATTTCTAAGTATTTTAGTCAATTTTAGCCGTCTTATGGTCAGGATGGTTTCAGTTCTTCCTCTAATCTCCACCTCAGCAAATGTCTTTTCCGTGCTCATGGAGGCCATTTCAAGGGATCCAACAATGATTGGTATTACTATCTACTTTCAAATCCCACTGCTTTTTAGCTCTCTGGCAAGGTTAAAGTATTTGTCCATTTTATCGCCTTCCTTCACTCTCAATTTATAGTCTGCAGGCACAAAAAATCCACTATATGAATTTTTTTTTTCGTGAATTAAAACTAGTATCGTTATTTTGCTTCTTGGTAGTTTTTACCACGAGTATCACCGGTCTCTGAATGACAATAAGTCTCCTCAAGTCTTCAGGACTCTTCTCAGTATTCTAGCCGATCTTAGCAATGCTGTAGACCGGATGGTCTCGATCCTTCCTCTGATTTCCAATTCCTCCATTTTTTTTACAAGCCTTTGGGGATCGTTCCAATCGCATAAACTACCATTCGTATCATGGTCACCATTATGTTCAACAGCTTTTTTTTTTTTTAGCTTTCTTGCAAGGTTCAAATATGTGCTTGTCTTTTTACCTTCCTTTATTATCACTCTCTGGTCCACCGGAACGGCAAAATCTTTTAATTACAAGTTTTCTTTTATTATTTATATTTACTTATTCGAGTTTTTCACATCAGTTTTAGCTGATGATCTTTCACTGGAGTTTGAGCGACAGCAAGTCTCTTCAAGACTCCAGGACTCTTCTCAGTAATCTGGCCGTTCTCAATAATGTTGTAGTTTGGATGGTCTCCACTCGTCCGCCAACTTCCAAGTCCTCCAGTCCTTTTAATATCCTTTTAGTAACTGTATCAAAAGCACCAATCATAATTGGTATAGTTGTCACCTTCATGTTCCATAGTTTTTTCAATTCCCTTGCATGATCGAGGTACTTATCCTTCTTTTCACTTGCTTCTAGTTTTATTCTGTCGTCAACCGGGACAGCAAAGTCGACAATTTTGCAAATTCTCTCTGTTTTTTAAATTATTATTATAAGGTCTACAGGGAAAGGAGTAGCGCCCTTCCCAACACCTCGTTGTAGTAGCTATTGAAAAGGGAGCCTTTGGATCATTCTCGACAAAGGTCGCCAACTTTACTTTACGATTATAAGGTCTGGTCTTCTGGCCGAGATTTGGTGATTCGTCTGCATGTCAAAGTCTGCAAGGAGCTTATGGAAGTCATTTTCTAGAACAGATTATTATTATCATAATCATTTTAGAATGACATCAGAGACGTTATTTCTAAAGGATGTAAGAAGCTTAAATTTCGAAATTAACAAAAAAAAAAAAAGTTGCCTGAGCTTCAATCGTGAAATTGACAGTTGCGTTCAAGATGTTTGTAATTTATTTTTATTATGATTATTATTATTCGAAATTTTCACACCAGCGCTAGTTGATGGTCTTTCACTGGTGACTGAGTGACAGCAAATCTCCTCACGTCTCCAGCACTTTTCTCAGTATTCTAGCCGATCTCAATAATGCTATCATCTGGTTTGTAGATTTGATAGTATGGTTAGATTTAAATTTCTTGCACAATTCCAAGAGGATCACCTTCCCCACCCAGTCATGTCTACACTTTTGCTCTTTTTTTTTGCTGCATTCGCTTATCATATGATCAATTGTTTCGTCTCTATCACCACATAACCTACACTTGCTATTCTATTGCGTATTTTATATTTTATCTTTAACATAGTTGATCCTTACGTCGTTGTCTTCTGCTGCTATTAAAAGAGACTCAGTTTCTCTCTTAGTTTCCCTTTCTGAGCTATGTCCAAGTTTTAGCATATGAGATGTCGCTAGTTTGTTGTTTGAAATATTATGATACTATTTACCAACCCCTCCGCTCGGGCAGGATATGACACAAGGTCAATTTTTAAGCGGAGTTTAACAGGTTTGAATTCAGAGTTTTCCTTCTCCTAGACTAGTTGAAATATTATGATGATTATTAATTTACAATGACGAAAGTGACTTTATTTGCAAAGGATATAAAAAGTTGAAAGATTCAATTTCGAAATAGAAAAAATTGCATTATCACTTGATGATCGTAGAGTTGTGAAATTGACAATTGCGTTTAACATGTTGGCATTTGAACATATATATATATATATATATATATATATATATATATATATATATATAAATTTCAGTATGCATGTGTGTATGTGCTTGTGTGTGTGTGTGTGTGTGTGTGTGTAATAAAATGCTAGTGATGTCTGAAGGCATAGATGATGATAGAAAGAGTAAGAAAAATAGGAGACGCTAGACAGAAAAAAAAAAAGAGAAAGGGGGAAAGGAAGGAAGGGAACGGAACAAATTACTTGAAGATAAAATTATCAAACGCTTGGGTGATTCACGTCACTTCTTTCCCAGGAAACCGCTGTTGGAAGAAACTGTCAAAAAGACACCGTACTGGAAACAAGTTGTATCTTTTTAATCTTCTTTTGGGGTGATGTCAGCTAGTGCATTGTTTGCGGGCATCTTATTTCTTTTCAAAACCTACCCCCATCTTGGGGCCAATCTTATAACAAAAATATATGCGAAAAGGAGCTATTGGGTAGCATGACGGCTATCCATGCGAAAAACAGACCCGGGGTTTCGAGTTTGCTTTTCAGCTCTCATTTTTGAGAAAGTCGTTTAAAAAGTTCTAAGCTCCACTAAGAAAGGACAGCCAGAGTTAAACATTTTTGTTGAGGTAATACATAAACATTTCTTATAAATCTAGGAAATAAAAAAACTAATTCAGATTTCTGTTTTTTGTTTCTGTGCGGGAGATACCAATACAAACGTGTCAAGAGTGCGACTAATTTAAAAACTCGGCAAAGTTTATAACTTTTTGAACAACCCGAGTATATCTAAAGATTGTTGAGGTTCCAACGAGAGAAAAGTAAATATTTTAAAATGAATAGGTCTACAAATGATTCTAAATTTGGTAAACAAAGATTTTTAGTTAAGTTAAAAATCCAAGTAAACACCTTAGGCTACATCAAGGTTTAGACTACATTATTTATCCATGACACCTGTGCATACAATATGTATAGGGTGTCTTAATATACATGGAACCCATGTGACTGCTAATGACTCTACTAATAATAATCATGTGTTCTTTTTTCTTTCAGATTTGAAAATAGTCTACTATTGTAACACTATATAGGTGGCCCGCCAAGCAGACGATTCCTTTGTCTGTTTTGGCGCGAAACCAGAGTTTTTGGACTTGAAATCTCAGCGTGGCCGGAAGAGGTAACGGGACGTGAGAAGAGAGTTGGTTGGAGAAAGGAACTGACAAGCAGTTGGCGACGGGACACGGAGAGAGGCGGTCGACTCCGGACACCGTAGCAGAGAGGCGAGGCAGCATGAGATAGGGTCCAGCGAAGAAGATCGAGTCAAGATGTCGGCATTCCAGTTGCTTTGTGGAATTTTCGCTAGTAATCCATGCTAGCGTTAGTCCATATATGCTATCGGAAATGTAGTGTTGCATACTCCCTTTCTGCTCTTGAGTTAACCCCAAGCGTTTTGTTCGTGTTTGTTCGTTCGTTTTATTTTCTCCTGTCCCCTCGATCGTATTCTTGTAGCGGTAAAGAAATGTGCGTTACCCCCCTCGGACATGGTTAGAAGAGGATGTAACGTAGGGGGCCGAGAAGGGGTAACGTTAGACTATAAAAACTATTAATTCCCGATCATAATGCCTTAGACGAGAGAGGAAAAAAACGGTTTGTGTCACTACTTATTTGGAGACAAAATCATTTAAAACTGTTTTAAAATGGATGCAACCCATTAATATGATAATGATTTATGACTGAGACAAGAAAGTCAAAAAAAGATTGCATGTCGTGAAAGCTGATATAATAACAAATGAAAAAACATCGATCTGAGGTCTCTAGCTCAAAGGATGCAGTTTTTACAGAACGTTCCAAATGACCGCCCTTGTGTTTGTCTCAAGTAAACAAATTTACGTAAAAACTTCATTATCTTGAAAAATCCAAGTAAACAGCTTAGGCTACATCAAGGTTTAGACTACATTGTTTATTTATGATATTGCATTGAGTTTGTTCGTATTGAAAGTATTTATAAGTATTTGATTGTTTTCTCTTTGGAAGTGAATGTTGAAGAAATATTTTTGTAAGCAAAAGTTAGGTCTCATTCATCACAAACAATTTATGATAAAAATACATTTTTGTGGCTAAAAATTAGAGGTCGTCCATTACACGACGACGTCCATGATTCGTGTATATATATATATATATATATAGCTATATATTTATATTTTTGTGGGGTCTTTAGTTTTTCGATACATTACAACATTTATTTTAAAAAGTTATACATTTTAGCTTGTAGGTGTAAAGAATCTGGAGAATATTATCTGCAATTACCTCCCTTTATGTCAGTAAATTTTCTTTTAGAACCCAAAATTGACATCATTCTTAATAAAAACCAAAATGCCTTCCGAAGAAATAGATCCACGACCTCACAAACATTGACTATCCGTAGAATCCTTGAAGGCGTACGGGCAAAAACCTTCAGGCGACAATACTATTTGATTCCATTTACAAAGGGAAGATGGAACAAATCTTACTAGCATACGGCATACCAAAAGAGACTGTTGCAGCAATAATGATTCTTTATAGAAACACCAAAGTGAAAGAACGTTCTCCGGATGGAGACACAGACTACTTAGACATTGTAACAAGCGTACTGCAAGGGGACACACTAGCCCCATACATCTTTATCATCTGTCTAGACTACGCGCTTAGAACATCGATTGATAACATCAAAGAAAAAGGCTTCGAGCTGACAAAGAAAAGAAGCAGAAGGTACCCCGCAAAAATAATAACCGACGCCGACTACGCAGATGACATAGCGATTCTGGCAAATACACCCGCCCAAGCCGAAACACTACTGCATACTCTGGAACGAACCGCCGCAGGAATTGGCCTCCATGTCAATGCACACAAAACGGAAAACATGGGTTTTAATCAAACATGCAACATTTCCATACTAGACAGTAGCTCTCTGAAACTGGTAGACAAGTCACCTACCTAGGAAGCAGTGTCTCATCAACCGAAAAAGACATCGACACGCGGCTAACGAAGGCATGGACAGCTATCGATAAGCTATCGGTCATATGGAGGTAAGACCTGACCGATAAAATGAAACGCAGTTTCTTCCAAGCAGCAGTCGTTTCAATACTGCTAAATGGATGCACTACATGGACGCTAACTAAACGGCTCGAGAAAAAGCTAGACGGCAACTACACAAGAATACTGCGAGCAATTTTGAACAAGTCATGGAGGCAAAATTCCACAAAATACCAACTGTACGGCTACCTACCTCCGATCACGAAAACTATCAAAGTTAGGTGAACTAGACATGCAAGACACTGCTGGAGAAGCAGGGACGAGCTCATAAGTAATCTACTCCTATGGACCCCTAAACTTAACCCCCACCCCCTTTTTTTACGTACACATGGGAAGCAGCATGATATACGTAAAGGTATTTGAATAAACCCATGGACGACCAAACTCAATACCTAAACAGGTCCTGGACGTGAGTCTGACGACTTTACGCTCAGGATCGTTAATTCGATCGGGGAACTACTGCTGCTCCTCTATAAGAGTGGCTTCTATAGAAGAGAATAAAACAGCCATCGAAAGATAACCATGACCCACACTCAAACCACATACACAAACCGCATCGCTCTTCGCGCGGGTAAAAAAGGGGCGCGTCCTGCTGAGGTTGGAGCCCTGGCCTCAGTGTTCGAAAAATCAGCTACAGAGCTCAAACGACCAAAACTACTAAAATGCAAGCAAACACTACAAATAGCGACATTTAAAATAAGAACCTTAAATAGAATAGGACAACTACCAGAGCTAATCCCATCGTCCGTAGAACATAAGATTGACATAATATGCATACAAGAACACAGATACACGCACACCGAAGATATCAAATATCACGAAACTGGCGATGGATGGTCGCTCGTCACTGTATCGGCATGGAAAAACTCTGTCAACGCCGCAGTAGGAGGGGTAGGATTGCTTATAGGACCTAGAGCATTAAAAACGCTGAATAGCATTGAGAAAATACAACCTAGAATGATGGCAGCCACTTTTAACGGCAACCCCAGAGCAACAATCATCTCCTGCTACAGCCCTACCAATGTTAGTGAAGAAACTGAACTAGTCACCTTCTACGATGAGTTATCCTCATTAGTGCGTAGCATCCAGAAACACAACATGTTAGTCATTGGCGGAGACATGAATGCCCAAATCGGGAAAAACAGAAACAACAAATACAGCCTCCACAACACGTCAAATAGGAATGGGCAACATCTAACAGATTTCATGATAGAAAATAGATTAGCATGCCTCAATACAAACTACCAAAAAAGGGAGGGCAAACTATGGACATACACGTACGCGAACAATACTAAAGCTCAGATAGACTACGTCCTTATAAACAAGAAATGGGAAAAATAGTGCAATGAATTGCGAGGCATACTCCTCTTTCGAGGTTGTGTCCACCGATCACCGAATAGTCACAGTGAAAATACGGCTAAGCCTACGAAAAAACACCAAACGAAAAGCGACCACCAAACACTATGACTGGGCCCTTTTGAACAACAGAGATATAAAAGATAAATACGTATTAGAATTAAGAAACAGATTCGAAACACTACAAGAAAAGACGGAAAAAAGTACACCAAACGACGAATATGAAAATTTCGTCAATGCGCACCTCGAGGCAGCAGCGAAATGCATTCCAACAAAACTCAAAACTAAATATAGAGTCCCATGGGAAACTTTAGCGGTGAGAGAAAAACGTGCACTAGTGAAAACAGCCTCCAAAAACTGTCGAAAAAACCCAACAAACACAAATGCCTTAAAACTAAAAACGGCACAATATCAATTAGCAGGCATATATATAAAGGAACAGACAGAATACATTCAAAATCAGATAGATAAGATTAGAGACTCGGTGGAAGATAGACAATCTAGGATAGCCTGGCAAACAATAAACGAAGTGAGTAGAAGAAAGAACACAGCCAAAGCAAAACTGAAAGCAGTAAACCAACAAGAAAGAATAAAACTGTGGAAACAGCACTTCGAAAACCTACTAGGAAACCCACCGAAAATAACATATGAACCAATCACCAGAATAATTAGTAAAGAATTAGACATTAAACTAGGACCATTCACACAAGAAGAACTCGACTCGGTTCTCAGAAAAATTAAAAATAGGAAAGCTGCAGGGCTGGACGAGATTCCCCCAGAAGTATGGAAGACCAGACAATTCGACGACATACTGCTCCGCCACTGCAACGCAGTATACAATTAAAATCCGATAGATAGATGGATCAAGGGATGCATACTCCCTTTCCATAAAAAGGGGGACCTCGGATTAGCCAAAAACTACCGAGGCGTAACAATTCATTCCATAGCAGCCAAAATCTACAATGCCCTACTACGAAACCGCATAGAACCCAAAATCGACAACATACTTAGGAAAAACCAAAATGGCTTCTGAAGAATTAGATCCATGACCTCACAAATATTAACCATCCGTAGAATCCTTGAAGGTGTACGGGCAAAAAACCTACAAGCGACATTAATATTTGTCGACTTTACCAAGGCCTTCGATTCCATTCACAGAGGAAAGATGGAGACACAGAATACTTCGACATTGTAGCAGGAGTACTATAAGGGGACACGCTGGCTCCGTAACTCTTTATCATTTGTCTAGACTATGTACTTAGAACATCGATTGACAAAATCAGAGAGAATGGCTTCGAGCTGACGAAGAAAAGAAGCAGAAGGTACCCCGCAAAAACAATTACCGACGCCGACTACGCCGATGACATAGCGATACTGGCAAATACACCCAACCAAGCCGAAACACTACTGCATAGTTTGGAACGAGCAGCCGCAAGCATAGGCCTCTATGTTAATGCACACAAAACGGAATATATGTGCTATAATCAAACGGGGGACATCTCCACTGTCGAAGGAACCCCTCTTAAACTAGTAGACAAATTCACTTACCTAGGAAGCAGCGTCGAATCAACTGAAAAGGACATCGAAACGAGGTTAACGAAAGCATGGACAGCTATCAATAGGCCATCGATTATATGGAAATCAGACCTAACCGATAAAATGAAACGCAGTTTCTTCCAGGTAGCGGTCACATCGATACTGCTATATTGGTGTACTACATGGACGCTAACAAAACGGCTGGAGAAGAAGCTAGACGGCAATTACACAAGAATGCTGCGTGCAATCTTGAACAAGTCCTGGCGGCAACACCCCACAAGACACCAACTGTACGGCCACCTGCCTCTTATCACGAAAACTATTCAAGTTAGACGAACCAGACATGCAGGACACTGCTGGAGAAGCAGGGACGAACTCATAAGAGATGTACCCTTATGGACCCCCACACATGGCCGTGCAAAAGCAGGACGACCAGCATGAACATACATTCAGCAGCTATGTGAGGATACGGGATGTAGCCCTGAGGACCTGCCAGAAGCAATGAACGATAGGGAGAAGTGGCGAGAGTTGTCAGGGATATCCGTGCTGGCGGTACGACATGATGATGATGATGATATCAGTAAAAGGAGAAATATCGATGTTAATATGAAGATAAAGTTTCTTTTCGACAATTTCAAGAGGGAGATCTCCATGGTTTAATGGTTAATGAGCTGGAAAGAGATATTATGGTAAACGAGTTTGAACTCCAGTGGTCCTGGGACTGCAGAATACACCAACTGCGTCTAAGCAGAGGGTAAAACTTCTCCCAGCGAGTGTCCTGTATATGACATTAAACAATATGATGATGAGGCTCCAGTAATGCTGGAGCTTTGGGGAATTCGGAGTACCCCTTCATTGCTGTCACTCCCCGGTCCAATCTGGGCCTGAGTAGTAGCGCCTGACAGGGTCCTATCTATTCGTCGAATAGAACTGTTTGACATTTATACAGTGTACTTATGCTAAACAGAACTCTTTGAAATAGAACTGTTTTTACATTTAACTATGTGTAAACAAAAAACTGTGTATTTATTCTAAACTTAATTGTTTGAAATAGAAATGTTTTTACGTTTAACTGTGTGTAAACGAAAATCTGTGTACTCATGCTAAGCTGAATTGTTTGAAATAGAAATGTTTTTTATGTCTAACTGTGTGTAAACAAAAAACTGTGTACTTATGCTAAACTGAATTGTTTGAAATAGAAATGTTTGATCATTTAACTGTGTGTAAACAAATGACTGATGTTTAATTGAATTGTTAGTGATACATAGCAATACTTGGAACTTTTTAACTTTGTTGACATGCTAAACTGAATTATTTGAAATAGAACTGTTTGATCATTTAGATATGTTTAAACAAATAACTGATGTTTAATTGAATTGTTAGTGATACATAGCAATACTTGGAACTTTTTAACTTTGTTGACATGCTAAACTGAATTATTTGAAATAGAAATGTTTGATCATTTAGATATGTTTAAACAAATAACTGATGTTTAATTGAATTGTTAGTGATACATATTAGTACTTAAAAGCATTAAACAGCAAACAAATGATTAATAGTGAATAGAATTATTCGTATTAAAAAGAAATGAGTGAAACCATTTAACTGTTCGCAAAAAATTTAATTTAAAAATTTCATCTATAAAATGTGTTTAAAAAATCATATATTTACAATATAAGTATGAAAAGGATTTGGCATTAAATAACCTACAAGAACTGATATGCCATAAAACCAAACAAAACCAAAACAAAACGGTTTTACTCTTTTTTTTTTCATTTTCAGACGAATATCTTTAAGAAAGTTGTGAACCCCAGCTATGGGTAAAATAGTGCCAATAATGGTCTCCTACGAGGATCGCTTTGGTATTAAATAACAAGCGTTGATATGCCATTAAAAATCATCTATGTTGGAATATGCATCAGAATTTCCCTTCTTCTTCGATACAAAGACGTCTAGTTTGTTTTTTGGGGGTTTTTTTTTTGGAGGTGGGTTGCATTCAAAGAGTAAGAGATGCACATGAAGTGAAAAAAATTAGTCTCGAAAGAGGAGGCGGCAGAAATATCTCTAACTTTCTAAACCGCCACCTTTGTGGTGCATGTGAACTTAGGTAAGTGGCAATGGTAGCTGCATCAAGGTAACGTATTATAATCTCTATTTTTCAGTTATGATGAGTTATGATTATAATTTGGACCGAGGTACACCGTGTATTTGGTTTGGGAATATTTTTTGAAGACTGGTGAATCTGTAATTCCTACGCAAACAGCTTTTTGTGCTCATTTCATGTTATGTTGAAATATCAGGAACATTACCAATATATATATATATATATATATATATACAAACACACAGTCTCACACTCACACATATATATAGCCCTTTGATGTGATACACATGGTTTTAATTTCTGAGTCTAACAGGTTTGAATTCAGTTTACTTTCCTATATATATATTCAAACATAAAAATCCCAACTGCCAATTTCACGGTTTCAAGCTTATCAGATTTTTCTCTCAATTTTCTCTTTCACGTATTCATTTCAAACCCATTGCATCATAAAGTCTCTTATCTCAATATAATAAAAAAATATTTCATTCTAATAAAAAATAATCGAAATAATATCTCTCAAAATTCTTATTTGCAGAAAAAGCCAATCCTTACATTCAAAAGATATATTACAAAGTAATCCAAAAGTGATGAATATATTACGAAGGAAAGTCGAAAACGTTTCGGTTTTTATGAACCTTCATTAGGACTATAAGATGGTGAAACATGTGTTGATAGAACGACGATGAATGTTTAATAAAATACAATAACAGGAGAAAAGAAATATTTATATAAAAAGAAAGATCATATAACCGTTCAATCATTCAATCAGCGTTCTTTTTCGAAAAACCATCACGTGATTGGCACAGGAAATGATGTTTAAATATATGGAACTTATACGAGGTATAACAGAAGAAGAAGAAGAAAGAAACAAAGAAAGAAAGAAAGGAATAGAATTTTCTTTCTTTCTTTCTTTCTTTCTTTCTTTCTTTCTTTCTTCTTAAAATCCAGATGAAGGTTCATTAAAACCGAATCGTTTTAACGTCGACTTTCCTTTGTAATAAATTCATCACTTTTAGATAATTTTGTTTTTTTATTCTCTCCGTACTCTCGGATTCCTTTCCATTATTTACTTGCGTATATATATATATATATAAGACAATGTTTAATCCAGTAAACCCGGAGTCGGGAACAATTCCAAACAGGACAGTTAAAATATTCAAAAATACAATATTACATTTAAGTAATCCTGGTCAAGAGCTCAATGTAAATAAAATGAAAGAGCAAATTATTTTAAAAAACCCTCATATATATATATATATATATATATATATATATATATATATATATATATATATAATGAATAAATAATATGCCATACGTTCGTGAAAGAAGCCTGTTCGTGAAAGAAGCGGATTCCCCAGTTTATTTATTTACTGATGAATAAATAAACCGGGGAATCCGCTTCTTTCACGAACAGGTCTTGAGAAGAGCAGTCGTGGTAATTCGCTCATCAGCAGTGAGCACGAGGGGCTTCCTTCCTTTATTTTTCAGATCTAAGAAGAGTAAGTAGTTTCCAACTTTTTGCTGTATGGACTTTATTGTTTGCTCCTTGAAAAGCTTGTGACTCTTATATAGCCTGGGAACGGGGCCATAGTTTCCTACATGTATTGTGTACAATTTAATATCCTATTATATATATTACATTGACTTGTTCTGTTTCCTACTAAATATTCTGTGTTAATTTACTTTCTTTTGGAAAACCTAATACATTATAAGAAACAGAGTATTATCGACGAATTAATACTTTGTTAACACTTATAATAGCATAGAAAATATTCCCGCTCGAAATCGAGCAGACAGCCACTACACACACACACACACACACACACACACACACACACACACACACACACACATTTACATATTTATATATATATATATATATATATATATATATATATATATATATATGTGTGTGTGTGTGTGTGTCTGTGTGTGTGTATGTGAAGGTCGGACGTATGTACGTTTCCGTGTAAAGGTGGCCGAATAAATAGACGCGAGGATAATTTTTGAGTTTAAGATATATATTACTGTAGTTTTTGCTTATGGTTAATTGGAATTATAGTTCCTTAAATTATTGTTAAATCTGAAGAATTACGTTAAAATTTAGGTTAATCTACAATAGAAAGTAAACTAGAACCTACGTCTAGTTATTTTATCATGGTCCCGACTGGTAACGAAAGAAAAACCGGAATTGGCCAAAAGGGGAGGTAACTCCTGACCCCCTCTTCATCCCCCTTCATATCCTTTCCTCCTGTCCCCATTCTGGTTGTATTCATTATGTCCATTAGGATCTGAAGAAGTCCTGTTAAATAGCAGGATGGAAATAAATTTATTTCATAGCAGGATGGAAATGAATTTATTTCATAGCAGGATGGAAATAAATTTATAATCCTAAAGTGACCGGATTTTAGTTTTTCTTAAACGTATATATATATATATATGTGTGTGTGTGTGTGTGTGTAAACTGAAAGAGTTTAGTTTGGTTTGGCTTTATGGCATATCAACCATTTTAGGTCATTTAATGCCAAATTCTCTTTATGCATATATATCAAGTATATATGATTTATAAACATATGAGGACTAAGTTAAATAGTTCCAAGTTGAGTTTCTTTGTTTAATGGCATATCAACCTTCGTGGGTTATTTAATGCCAATGCCATCCTTCTGGATGAACAGTAGTGATGCAATTTAACCCATAGCTGGGAGGATAAGAGGGTTCATATCTTTCCCTGGGGTAATAGTCTGAAAGTGAACGTAATAGCGCGACTGGGAAATAGTTCCAACTGTTACTATGTATCACTAACAATTCACTTAAACCTTAGACATTTATTAACTCGAAGTTAAATGATCAAATAGTTCTTTTTCAAAAAATTAGCATAAGCCATTTGTTTGCATTGGGTTTCATTTGACCCGTTCAAGTGCTACCACTCCGAGCCAAAGTGGACCTGCGAGCAATGGCAATGAAGGGGAACTGTACTTTCCCCGAACCTCCAGGAGGGGAGCCAGACCAGATTATTGAATGTCATATCAGGACACTCGTTGGAGGAGTTTTACCCCTCAGCAGAGATACAGTCGGTGTATTCTACGCCCCCAGCCGACTGGGATGTAAACCGAAAGAGAGAAAGAAAAGAACATTATATTTTTCTATATACTTTCTTTAACCTCACTTTTTTCTTTGATCAGAGAATAGGACATCTTAGTAGTCTGATGTTTCAACCATGACCTTGAATTAGATTTCTAGGCGTGATTAGTTTAATATTTCTGTTGTTTTTTCTTTTCAACTGGAACCAGTTCGCGATTCTGACATTTAAACCTTAAATACCTACAGAAAATTTTATAAATAACTTGCAATTTGGATTGATTTGTTAAAGGACAATCTCCGAGCGAAATAAAGTAATTTGATCAGAATCATTTCTATGAAGTAACGTAGATGAGAGATATCATGTTTAATCATCTCACAGATCAGTGTAGCGATTTGTTGAGTTGTGCGTATTACCTTAAATTGTAACCCAACGGGAACAAATAAGGCATACAGTCTTTTTATTGTTGAGTCGTCTCACTTTTTCACTAGTTCTAGAAATTTCATCGTGGTAGAAGTGAGAGCCAAGTTTTCAAGAAACAGGTCTTTGTGATTTTATTTAAGGTTTCCGGTCATTTATCACCTTTCAGAAGATGAGATGTTGCTACTGGCGTATATAAAATAGTCAACTAAATTCAGATGTTTGCCCTTTGATGTAGAGATGACACCATCTTGTTTGAAACACATGAACGTTGTTTTGTCTGAGTTTACGTAAAAACCGATGACACTTGCTGTCTTTTTCACACTTAGCTGCAGACATTTGACTTGAGCTTGTGTATATGGAAGAAGATCATCCGCTTAATCTAGATCCTTAATAATTTCTGCAGTATATCGTCTATTTCTTGCCTTTTTTTTTCATATGAAAGGATTTTCTTTCATTGGATCAATCGATGTTCGTAGAACGTAATCGAGGCAAATTATTTATATTACAATACAAATATATAAAGCAACACAATTGAGTAAGTGAACCATTGTTTTCGAGTTTCTGTTGAACTTTATTAGAAGTAATAAGTGATCTTGGAAAGATAATGTGCTAGAATTATTTGTTCCATTTTTCTCTGTGTGTGGAATCAAATATCTTGGAGAAAAATGTACAAACAAAAATTTACACGTACTTCTTGGAGGATTCAACGAATAGTCAGCCGAAAGCCACTCTTATTTTTCTAAAGAATTTTCTCAAATTCAGGTTGAATATAATTGAGAACCAAAACATCATAAACCTTATCAACTAAAGCAATAAGACTTATGCCTCTGTAGTTCTAACTGTAAATAATCCAGATGGCTTTTTTGTCTGTTGTGAGTCGTAGTCACTAAATTTTCGATGTGAGTCGTAGTCACTAAATGTTCAATGCAAATTTCCCTTTTTTTTTTTTGCAAATTTTCTACGGTGACCAACTTTTCTATGAAAATCCTGTATAGTCACCAAAATTTCTATGCAAATAAGACTTCGGGGTATTTTTTGCATGTTCGTTTTGAAAACTCGGAATTTTAAAAAGTTTTTAGCAAAGGGTACAAAATCTAATTAAAGCTGAACTGGACCCTTACACTATGCCTATCAGGTTAGCTAAACCAAATCTTTTTTTTGTTTAACAATACAGAGTAGATTTCAAGCCAAAAATTTCTTAGAAACCGAAATTATAATTTGGCTTTCATAACCTTTTCCTACGATTTGTTGGGAAAAATGAAAAGTAAAAAAAACAACAACAAACAAAAAACAAACAAACAAACAAAAGACAAACTCGTATTGTTTTACATTTACATGGCACGAAAAGTATCTACTCAACCCCTCCGTTACTAGCAGGATGCGACACAAAGTCTATTTTTTATGCGGATTACATCAGGTTTAAATTCAGGGTTTACTTTCTTCGAGGCATGCTACCATATCAGGGCTAAAGAGCTCAGTCTGTCCCACTATTAAAGCATAGCAGTGATGAGAAAGAGATAGAAGCATGTTTTTGTCCAAGAGCATAAATGACACTGATTTCAATTTCAGACATTTGTATCTAGATACCCATTCCTATAGAAACGGGCTTAAACAAAATGAAAAGGAAGACAGTTACCATAGACTTGTGAATGGATGTTTCAGTGTCTAGGTTTTGGCTTTCATCATAGTCGTCACAAAACAATGTGCTCTTAATTATTTTACACTTTGATGGTGGGTCGATTACATGTGTTTTATTTGACCAGTCGGCTGGGGCTGTAGAATACCTTGACTGCACCTGTGCATAGGGGTAAGACTCCCCCAATGAGTGTCCTGTATATGACACTAAACAATTTGATGGTGAGGTTCCAGTGATGCTGGAGCTTTGGGAAATGCGGAGTACCCCTTTCTTTCCTAGGTCCACTCTGATCGAGAGTGGTAGCACCTTATAGGGCTCTATCTAGGGGTTAAAAAGAACTAATCTGCGTACTTACATCGGCTAAACTAAATCACTTGAAATAGAGCTTTTGTGATATTTAAATTGCATACCTCGGCTAAACTGACTTGTTTGAAATAGAATTGTTTTTGACATTGAAACTGTACTTACGGGAACTGTTTTTGACATTCAAACTGTATTTACGCTAAACTAAATTTTTGAATTATAACAGTTTGACTAAACTGAACAGCTTGAAATAGAAAGGTTTTTGACAATTAATCTGTGTACTTACATTTAAATTGCGAACTTATGCTAAACTGAATTGTTTGAAATGGAACTGTTTTGACATTGTAACTGTACTTACATTAAACTGAATGTTTGAAATAGAACTGTTTTGACATTTAACTGTGTGTAAACAAAATCTATACTTATATTAAACTGAATTAACTGAATTAGAACTGTTTGATTAAATTGAATGGTTTGAAATAAAAATGTGTTTGAGAATTGATCTGTGTACTCATGCTAAACTGAATTTTTTGAAATAGAACTGTTGTTTGTATAAAATTAGATATTGGATTTGGCATTAAATAACCTTGTTAAAGGTTGATATGCTATAAGATCCAAACAACCAATCAACTTGTGTTTTATGGTATAGCAAGTTTTCAAGATTATTTAACGACAGACCAGGTTTATATATATATATATATATATAGAGAGAGAGAGAGAGAGAGAGAGGAGAGAGAGAGAGAGAGAGAGAGAGAGAGAGAGAAAGATGGTTTGAAAGTGAATATTTTGTGAGCAATATTATTTTAAATGGGCTAGAGCTCATTTGTTTGCGATCATTTAAATGGTTTCAAGTATTGCTATCTAATGTTAACAATTCTATTTAACATTAATCATATGTTTTCAAACAGTTAAATGGTTTCAAGCATTCCAAATTATTGTTTATACACAGTTAAATAATTTCAAGTATTTTTATTTATTGCTTGCACAAAGTTACATGTTTTCAAGTATTGCTATATAATATTAATCCTTCATTTGTACAAAGTTAGATAATTTCAAGTATTGCAATCCAACATTAATTATTCTATTAAATATTCCTAATTCGTTTGCACACTGTTAAATAGTTTCAAGTATTGAAATTTAACATGTATAATTGTATTTGATATTAATCATTCATTTGCATACAGATGAATAGTTTCAAATATTGTATTCTAACTCTAATAATTTCCTTTGATACTAATCTTTTGTTTGCACACAGTTAAATGATTTTAAGTATTATCATACAACACTAAAAATTATTTTTAACATTAAGTATATTAAGCTCTCTAACATTAATAATTCTCTTTGCACACTGATAAATGATTTCAAGAATAATGAATGATCAAATAGTGCTATTTGACCCATAGATTGGACTCTAAAAGGTATTACCACTCGGAGTCAGGGTGGACCTGGAAGTAATATCAATGAAGAGGTACTCCACACTTTCTAAAGGTAGAGGACTGGAACTTCACCATCAGATACAGTTAAGTGTCATATCCACAATTCTCGTTGATGCGGAAAATAAAGGAATAAAATTAAAAAGAATAAAATGGGATGGTTATTAATTAAAAGATACCTTTTAATATCATAATGCAAATTAACGATCTTTTGACTGTAATAAACACCATTTGTTAGTACATATAATAGATATCACTCGTTGATCATATGTATTAATGATGAAGGCCATTTCGATATTAGTCCACGTGCACCAAAATTCGCATTTATTCGGAGACATTTTGACATGTCTCATCTTTTAGTTTTTCCATTCTCGTGTCCTGGTTAAGACCCAATATTGCATTTGATGATGAGGATCCAGTTTCTGAGCTCCGGGTAACATAGAGTACCCTTTCATTTCCATTACTCCCATGTTAACTCTGAGACTATGTGGCAGTACCTGTTAGCGTACCGTCTAAATGTCAACTAAGTCTGTTTTAAAATTATTTGTATTCGATAAGAATGCATGAAACCAAACTAATTATTATTCTTATTAAATAGGAATAATTACTTAAAATCATTAAATTGTTTATACATTATTAGTAGTAGTAGATATAAACACTTCAAACCATGTAACTGTGTGTACATTATTCGTATTGGATAGAAATACTTGAAACCATTGACTATATCTACACTATCCTAACATAGATATATTTGCTTTATCACTAATATTGTGGACTTTTTATATAGAAATATGCCACTTTACATATGGAAATGGATTATGGAAAATAATCCGACAATGTGGAAGGGAACATGGAAAAACAAAGTAATATAAGGTGAAGAATTTATTATGAAAGAAAGTCGACGTTTTAACGTTTCGGTTACAATAAAACATCATCTGGTTGGTACGAAGTGTCGTTTGATTACCGATAGATGACTAACACAAAATAAATCAAAACAAAGGAGGAGATAACATATACAAAGAAAGTGGGAAGCGTTAACCGTCTGATCAATAAATCAGTGTTCATATTTCAAAAATATCATGTAACTGTGTAAGGCAATGATGTAAAACAAATCGAACCATCTAGAGATACAATGTCGACATTCTTTCAAACTGTTGCGTAAGGCAAGGCTATTCGAATGAACTGAGCTCTCGGTAGCTGTTAAGCGAATATATGTAAACAAAATAATGTGATATATAAGCGTTTAAAATTCATTCGCTTACGCTAGTTTCCTCGTAGCTGTACTGAATCGGTGTTTGAGTCAGCAGGGTTTCGATCCCAGCTTCGAGAATCTCGCGTGTCTAGTAACACTGAAGAGTTGTGATATAACGAAACAGTCTGCCTGTGGATGACTATATATATATATATATATACATATATCAGAGTTGTGGCATAAAATAATTGCTGTGGTAAGTAAATAACACTGTTATGATCTTGCAGGTGTAATTATTGATAATTAGATGTAGTTAAAGTACTAATGACTACCGAAAATTCAACAGAAAATTTTTCGAGTATTTGAATTTATGATCCACAAACCCTGCGCCTAAGCATCGAAATCAAATTTAAGAAATTCTAATAGTTTTATATACCATTGAATTTTATACACCATTGAATTATAATGCATTATTAGAATATTCATATAAATTTTATCTTTCAAGAACTTTAGTGATAAGTAAGTAATTCAAAAAATGGAAAATAATAAATAACAAAAATAGATAACAAAATAATAGAATATTTATTGCAAACAAACACTATTAAAAAAATAATAACAAACAAACAAAAAACAGTACCATTATTGGTTCACTTTTTCTTTTAACAAATCTACAAGAACTGAATATTCGGTACATTTCTAATTTTGCTCAATCGGCTGGGCAGGGGGCTGTAGAATACACCGACTGCACCTCTGTAGAGTGGTAAGACACCTACCCCACCCTAACAAGTGTCCTGTGTCCCTGTCGGCTGGGGCTGTAGAATAGACCGACTGCACTTCTGCAGAGGGGTATAACACCCCAAAGAGTGTCCCGCTTATGACACTAAACAATCCGATGGTGAAATTCCAGTAATATTTGAACTTTGGGGAATGCGGAGTACTCCTTCACTCCCAGGCCCACTCTAGCCGGAAGTGGTAATACCTGATAGAGTCTTATATATGGGTCAAATAGAACTAAACTGTGTACTTATGCTAAACTTAATTACTTGAAATGGAACTGTTTTGATATTTGAATTGCGAAATTATGATAAACTGAACTGCTTGAAAAAGAACTGTTTCTGACATGTAAACTGCGTACACATGCTAAACTGAATTGTTTGAAATAGATCTGTTTTTGACATCTAACTATGTGTAAACAAAATCTATACTTATACTAAACTGAATTGGTTGAATTAGAACTTTTAGACTAAACAGAATAGCTTGACATTATTTTGACAATTAAACTAAGTTGTTTGAAATAGAACTGATTGTTTGTATAAAAATGGATTTGGCATCAAATAACCTACAAAGACTGATATGCCATAAGACCAACCAACCAACCAACCAACCAATATTTCTAATTATGTAGCATAGCCGTGATACAACTATATGTATACATATATATGCGGAAACATAATCAACAATAATGACGAACGAACACACTTCTTCAGACAAATATACCTCTCACACTTTATTCGAAGGGGTTGTGCGAGAGGTGAGTTGGAGACTGAACAGACTGCAACATATTGACCCCAGGTTCCTCTGACTGTAGCAGCACTTCTTTCTCATTCTACTGAGCTGCTCAACCGGGGGTCCTGAGGGCCCAAGCCCTCTGCTGGGAGCTGGTTCTCACTGCCTCGAACTGCAACTTGGACTCCAATTAACTGACCCCAACTAACACGAACTGTTTTTGGCACCACGTTATATAACTGTTTGTCACCCACCTGCTTCCCGTAGGCGTCGCAAATTGCACCGAATTCAACCCATCCACGGTCAAGGTTATATCTTGATATCTTCTACCGGATGCACCTGTTTCTTGATTGACGGCTGGGTCGAAGGTCAATATGTTACAATTATATGATTTTTAAAAGCAAATCTTCCCTAACGAGTTCCATATTACTATTAGAAAAGCTAAAAATTCAGTCTTCCTAAAGTGTTGTATTATCTTACTGAAATAAATTAACTCATTCAGATTTTTCCTGTTTATTAAGATGCGGTAGTGTGTTGCCACAAGGAAATGTTCAGATAGAGGGTTTTCACGGGGTTTGTCTAAGAACTTTTTGAAGAGCAACACCATATTTGTGTTTTTACAAATTTTTATTTTTGGTTACTGAGTTTTACAACTTAAGCGTTTGTTAAAAAATAACCCCGATTAATAACCGTTTTAACTGTGTAATAAAATCAGCTTTTTTAGGTTGTGAGAAAATTAACTTTTTACGAAAACAAATTTTCATATATATATATATATATATATATATATATATATATATATATATATATATATATATATTGAATAAAATTTAAAGAAATGAAAAAGCAATAAGATAATTTTCATTGTGATGACATAATTCTTATGGTGAAACGTGTACAATGATTTTTTTCTTTCTCGTTGCAACATTCCAAGATTATAATCAGGCTTTCATTTAGTGAGTACTGTATATAAAGACACATTGTGTTTTATATATATTGTTGGCCAAGCGGTCTGATACTAAGTCTAACGTAAAGTTGGGCGGGTTTCGATCCCAGCTTCGAGCGTTTTACGTGTCTAGTCACATTGAAGAGTTGTGATACAACGAAACAGTCTGTCTGTGGATGACAATATATATATGAAGTTTGATATATTCTTTTCAGTATACATTATTGTATATATGTATATGTAGACACATACATGCACACGCAGACATACACATACTTGCATACATACACATACTTACACACACATACAAATACACTTATACACCCTCTAGCCCAGTCGGATAGTAATTTACGAAGGTCTTTACTTCGATTTAGCACAAGGCCAAATGAATGGGGCACCCAATGAGACTCGAACTCACTCGTGTAGGTTTGCTAGTCTAACTTGCTAACCATTACACCACCAGAGGTGCCCTAGCCCAGTCGGATAGGGCTGTATAATACTCCAACTACTTTTCTGCAGAGGTCACCCCTCTGCAGAAAAGTAGTTGGAGTATTATACAGATATGCCATTAAACAAGATATGCCATTAAACAAGATATGCCATTAAAGATATGCCATTAAACAAGATATGCCATTAAACAAGATATGCCATTAAACAATCTGATGATTAGACTTCAGTAATGCTGGAGCTTTGTAGAATACCCCTTCATTGCTATTGTTTTATGGTCCACTCTGATTCAGAGCTGGAGCACCTGATAGGGTACTATCTATTGGTCAAATAGACCTGTTGGACATTCAAACCGAGTGCAAATAAATAACTTTGGTTAAATTGAATTGTTTGAAATAGAATTGTTGGTCATTTAACTTTGTATAAACAAATGACTGATGCTTAATTGAATTGTTAGTGATACATAGCAATACTTGGAATCATTTCACTGTGTGCAAACGAATGAATAGTGTTGAATAAAATAATTAGTGTTGAATAGCAATACTTGTAACCACTTACTTCTCTGTGCAAATAAATGATTAATATGTTAGATAGCAGCAATTGAAATAATACTAACTCTGTAGAAACAAATGAGTTTAAACTTATTTAAAAAAGAAAATTACCAACAAACTAATCTCTTATGTATCATGTATATATTAAAATGTGCACAAACAAATGACTGATCTTAAATTGTGACTGTTATACAACAATACGGGAGACCATCCAACTGTATGCAAAAAAATGAGCTCTGGCTTATTTAAAAATGTTATGAACCAAATGTGTTTACAAATCATATATCTAATATACATGTATAAACATGATTTGGTATTAAATAACCGACAATGGTTGATAAGCCATAAAAATGAACCTAATTTCATACACACACATACACACTGATATATATACATATATATATATGTGTGTGTGTGTGTGTGTGTGTGCGTGTGTGTGTCTGTATGTCTGTGTCTGTGTCTCTGTGTGTGTAGTTAGGCTGCAGTCCTTCATTTAAGCATATTTGATGATTAAATAATGAAGACACATTTTGTCTATATTATTTTTTAGGATCTTTTGATGTTTCCTGACAAGTGTTTTGGTTTTAGGTTGAAGTTGATAAATGAATTTATCGAAATTGTCCCACGCGCTTTCGGACCTTTCATAGGCCATCATCAGTGATTGTTTACAAGTGTAAAGATTGTTTTTTAAAATTGTTTTTTTTTTAAGTTTTTTTTTTTTTTTTATAAACGTATTGTATGATTAAACTGAGATGCTAATGACTTCGAATGAATTTAAAACAGAACGCTATCCACGGAAAAAGAATATTTATCAAGAGAAATAGAATATTTCAAAATGTTCTTTTTCACTTCGTTAATAACCAATATATATATGTGTGTGTATATGACTGTGATCAGTATAACGAGTATTTTTAGAAGGAAAAAGAACAGGAATGCTTAGTTCAAATCTTGTACGTGGCTATTTGCATTTTCATAATGTCCTTGGGAAAGTAGGCATGAAATCACTTCGACGTAAATGAGCGGGCAGTTGGCTTCTTTAGCCTGCACGAAGAAAGCAGTCTTGAAAAAGAAAGACTTAATTCCAACCATTTGTTCTCAGCTTCAAAATTAGTCTTATCAAAATCCTGCCGGTGGTAGAGGCTGGTTATAATACACAGGGTGGTCCAAAAGTAGGTGGACAGTAAATGATAACATTTATTTTGTGATTACGGAAACAATTATATGCACTAATACTATTTTGTGATTACGGAAACAATTATATGCACTAATACAATTATTATATTGACAAGTAGATTTCATTGTGGACAATGATACAATAGCACTAAAATTTTGTCACGGCAACTGTTGTCTCTCACAATTTACGTAGCTTTGAAGTCTACTCCTCACTCTTTGACAATCATTTTTGCACAAGTCACTTTGTTCATTTATTTTCTGAAATGCTTCTCTGATGTAATTTTTCAAATCACCAAAACTTCTTGGTTTTCGACTATAAACTTTGTCCTGAGTACTCTCCAAAAGAAAAAAGTCCGTTGTGGTTAATTCAGGTAAACGTACTGGTCAATCAATTGGACATCTTCGGCCTATCAATTTCCCAGGAAATCTTTCATCAAAATACTTTCAGACTGCCCTTGAATAATGTGCAGGGAACCCATCTTGTTGAAAATAAAGGTCACGTGAATGAGAGTAGTTATAACTGTGGAACAACTTGATTCATTCCATCTATAGTTCACCAACTTTTGGGCCACCCTATATATATATATATATATATATATATATATATATATATATATGTGTGTGTGTGTGTGTGTGTGTGCGTATAATAGATTCTTCCATCAATCTCGGCGTCCAACAGTTAAGTTAAAGACATGAACTGCTGGACCATCAACACGTGTGATATGTTTTTGGGCGCCTCTGGTGGAGTAATGGTTAGCAAGCCCGACTAGCGAACCTACACGAGTGAGTACAAGACTCATTGGGTGCCCTTTTCATATGGCCTTGTGTCACATCTAAGCAGAAAGCTTAGTAAATCACCACAGGTGATTTGTTTATAGCGGTGAAGGTCCGTGATTGATAACAGAAGAATGGTGCACTAAACGATGGTATAATCAAACTTTAGAATTCAGAATTTTGTCTTCTCCTAGATTGGTTGCCTAATCAAAGCTAAAGGACCCACTAGCTGCGAGAGGAAGAGAAGCATTTATGATTTTTTCCAAGGTTTTTAACGCGAGGTGAAACGTAGTCTCATTTAGAAGTTGAACACGCCTTTCGGAGGATGAGACGTCACCTCGTCTTGTCTAAGTTCTTAACACAAGATCTGTAGAGTCAAGCTTGCTTGGTATCTATCTTTTTTCTTTCTGTATATATATATAAGTTAGTTGAGAGACCTTTGTCAAAGGCAACTCGAAGGCTCCCTTTGCAATAGCTACTACACCGAGGTGTAGGGTAGAGCACTATTCCTTTCCTTGTATTACTCCACTTACTCTTGATCCGTACCTTATAATGCTGAGTGTTAAGCAAGGAGGCATCAAGTACCAATTTTTGAGTCTTTGGTATGACTCGACCTGGAATTAAACACCGGTCTCTTGTGCCTTTTGCAAACACTCTAACCATAATGAATCAACCAATTCTCCTTCCAGGTATGGGTAAATAGTAGGACAGACTTTAACTTGTCATGGCAATCAGTCGAGGAGAATGAAAACTCCGAATTAAAAGCTGCTAGACTCCGTTTAAAAATTGACCTTGTGTATCATTCTGCGGAGGGGTTATATATATATATATATATATATATATATATATATATATATATATATATATATATATATGTGCGTGTGTGTGTGTGTGTGTTGAAAAGATAAATTTGTAGTGAATCTGACAGGACAGTATGATAGAAATATGTTGCAAGTAGGATAAATCAAACACTTAACTTACATTTAGATGTGCGATATTTCGTTTGGGCTTTATTTCATCTTCACGAACTTCTTCATGAGAAAGAAGTTTGTGAAGATGAAATAAAGCCCGAAGGAAATATCACAAACCTCAATCTGATTCAAGAGTTTGATTTATCCGAATTTCCACATATTTCTATCATAAATATATATATATATATATATATATATATATATATATATATATATATATATGTGCGTGTGTGTGTGTGTGTGTGTGTGTGTGTGTGTGTGTGTGTGTTTTTAGTCGGGCAGCAGTCCTTCATTTAAGCATGTTTGATAAAATAACAAAGACACATTTTGTCGATATAATTTTTTTATGATCCTTTCAAGTTTCCGGACAAGTGTTTTAGTTTTCGGTTGGAGTTGGTTGATGAATTTATCAAAATTGTCCTAAGCACTTTCGAACCTTTCATAAGTCAACATCAGGGGTTGTTTGGAAGTGTAAAGATTAAAAAAAAAATGTTTTTAGCTATTTTATAACATTGCAAAAATTAGGTAAACGTATTGTTGGATTAAATAGAGATGCTAATCACATTGAACGAATTTAAAACAGAACGCTATCAACGGAAATAGAATGTTATCAAGAGAAATAGAATATCTAAAAAAAAAAAAAGACTAAAGGTATTTTAAAACATTGTCACTATTTTCAAAATTAATTCTAGTTTTTTTTCCTGCACTTATATTTTTAAGCTTTTAGGATTTGTAGTCGTAGCTTATTAATTTCGTGTTCTATTATAATGATGTTTCCAACAAGAATTTTTCGAAATTTGGACTTTGGAATAGAATGGCTTTTAAGAATTAGGGCTATGGAGCTAGAATAATTAAGGTGCATAGTCAGGCGTCTTGAAAGAGTCGTAGTGGTAAGACCACTGTTTACACTTGTAAACAACCCTTGATGATAGCCTATGAAAGGTCCGAAAGCGCTCGGGACAATTTCGGTAAATTCATCTACAAACTCAAACTTAAAACCAAAACACTTCTCAGGAAACTTGAAAGGATATAGACAAAATCTGTCTTTATTATTTAATCAAACATGCTTGAATAAATAAATAAATAAGTATATATATATATATTTATATGTTTATATGTTTATACTCAACCCCTCTGCATATATGTATATGTATGTGTGAGGAGGGAAGAGTGGTATGAATCATGGGCACCTGAGAGGGCAATGAATAGAAAATACTTATAATGAGAAAAAAGTTTATTGAGGTTACCTTCCTTTTTGACAATCGCTCCAACCACCACCCAATATGGTCACTCAACCATTTTTGTTGTTGTTGCTGTTGTTGTTTTACCCCGCCTCGCATTCAGTAAAACGGTCAACCCAACCCTAGTCACGGCGTTGTTGACTAATTACACCTGTTATACCAGTTTGCCAAGATTTCCTAGTCAATGACGATTCGTTTTGTACTTAAAGAAACGTAGACGATAGAAATTCAAAACCGGTTAATTTTGAGTGACTTTATTGACTAAGCGGTCATTTGTTTCATGAGAGAAAGAATCTCCTCCCAGCCCCGCAGAAAGTCAAGCAAAGGGTAGGTAAGAAATGCCCCAACCTTGAATTTACTAGAGTGCATAAGGCCACAACCAAAGAGCACCGGGTGTGATTCCGACTAAATCCTATCTAAAATATTTTCGTTTCTAATCAAGTGTATGTTTCTAGACGTTTCTTAGCATGTTTGATTGACAATACTATGAGATTTCATAGGTTATCGGCCATATAGAACCTTAACCTCTCTGATGAAATAAAATGGGAATTCTTTCAAGTTATTGCCGTATCCGTACTACTGTATGGTTGCACCACTTGTACCTTAACGAACCACTTGTAGAAAAAGTTTGATATGAACTACACAAATATGCTGTTCACTGTTTTGAACAAATATTTGAAACAGCACTCAACAAAACAGTAGCTGTATGGCCACTTATCTCCTATCTCCCAAACCATCCTTGTAAGAGGACTGAGAGCATTGCTTAAGAAGTAAGCGAAGTTTTCCTAGGGACTCACCAGTGTTAGTCAACCAGCAAAGATCAACATTATTCTGCTCTGTACAGACATTGGGTGTCGTCTAGAAGACTTTTAAAAAAGAACGGATGACGAGAGAAACAGAGAGTAAAGGGATTATGTGCTGTCGGCATACGGCATACCTGCATTTGCTGCTGCTATTGCTATTATTATTATTATTATTATTATTATTATTATTATTATTATTTTACTCCTTGAGAGTTTTGCGCAGTCGGCAGGGGCTGTAGAATACACTGACTGCATCTCTGCAGGATGTCCGTGAATATGACACTAAACAATCTGATGGTGAGGTTCCAGTGATGCTGGAGCTTTGGGGAAGGCGGAGCACTCCTTCATTACTCCCAGGTCCACTCTGGCCCGGAATGGTAGCACCTGATAGGGCCGTATTTTGGGGTTAAATAAAACTGCATACATATGCTAAACTGAATTGTTTGAATTAAAACTTAGTGACTAAAATGAATAGCTTAAATAGAAATGTTTTTGACAATTAAACTGTACTTACATTTAAACAGTGTGCTTTTACTAAACTGAATTGTTTGAAATGGAACTGTTTTTGACATTGAAATTGTTCTTACACTAAATTGAATTGTTTAATATAGAACTGTTCTGACATTTAACGGTGTGTAAACAAAATCTGTACTTATACATTAGCTGAATCAGAACTGTTTTGAAAATTAAACTGTGTGCTCATGCTAAACTTAATTGTTTGAAATAAAGCTGACTATTTGCATAAGAATAGATTTGGCGTTAAATCATCTACAAAGGTAGATATACCATAAAACCCAACCAACCAACCAAACATCCTTGATAGTTTTTCACATTAGCTAACAGTCTTGCACTGGAGTTAAGTGATGGTGTTTCTCTGGAGTTTGAGTGGCAGCAGGTGTCCTCAAGTCTCCAAGACTCTTCTCAGTATTCTTACCGATTTTAACAATGCTGCAGTTTGGATGGTCTCTGCTCGTCCTTCGAATTCCAACCTTTGCTGCCCCCTTACCAAACCTTTTGCGATCGTTACGGGAGTATCACTTGCAATTGGTATCACCGTCAGCTTCGTGTTCCGTAGCCTTTTCAGTTCTCTGGCAAGATCTAAGTACTTTTCTTTTCTTCGATTTTTACTCTGTGGTCCACAGAAATCGCAAAGTCCACAAATCAGCCGGTTCTCTTCTTTCATTCACACTAGCGTTATTGTTTTATTATCATTATCATTATTCAATTTTTAGTTTTACTTTCGGTTTTCATACAATCATTTATCCGGTCTTCATCGAAATCCCCGGATGAGAGAAGGCAGGGATAATATGTATTTTATGTATTTATATTTTTTGCAGTCTCTTTTGGGGATTATTTTCAGTTACTTTGACAGGCACTCTCCTCATGAGAGGAGGAGTTCCACAAAGAGCAATGAACCAATTGACAAGAAATTGGATGACTATGCACAAGGCCTTAAATTCGAGAGATGACAGACAATCACTTTGTGTCATGAAAAAGAGGAAGAGAACTCGCTAACATTGAAGATTGCAGAGATGCATTAAAAGAAAGATTTGAAAAATACACAAAATAGAGCAAAGAAAAATAATCACAGCAGCCAGTCATATCAATGGTAACATAAGGTCGAACCGAAAAATAACAAAAATTAGAAAAATTTTGATAAAAAAGACCAGATCTTGTGGTTTGGTTTTCTGACCAGGATTTGTAACAGACGGCAAGATCTGGTGGTCAGGTCTTCTATCCAGAATTTGTTATAGAACAGATCTTATGGTTTCTTCTTCTGGCCAGGATTTGTAACAGATCACTAGATCTGGTGGTCTGGTCTTCTGACTAGGATTTGTTACAGAAAACCAGATTTGGTGGTTTGGTCTTCTGATCAGGATTTGGTACGGAACACCAGATTTGGTGGTCTGGTTTACCGGCCTGGATTTTTTACACAACATTAGATGGTAATTAACAAGTAGAAAAGTATATGTTGAAAAATATTTGTCGAAAAGTATTTTTCATTAAGTGGATTTTGCCGTTCTAGCGGACTATCAAATGAAAATAAACGAAAGCAATAAAAAATAAAAGTAAAAAAAATAAATAAATAGATAAATAACTTGATCTTGTCGAAAAACTGCTGAACATGAAAGTTGACGGTGATACCAATCATAGCTGGCGCACTTGAACAGCTCCCAAGGGCATGGTAAAGAGACTAAAGGAACTGGAAATAAGAGAAAGAATCAAACCACAGCACTAAATCATATGAAATACCTAGATGAATCCTGGAGACCTAAAGAGACTTACTGTCATCCAAACTTCTGTAAAAAAAAAAAAAAAAAAAATAAGAACACTAATTACTGCAGGTGTGAAAAAGTCCCAAGGAATAAAATAATCATAATGAAATTATATTGTTAATTATAGGCAATTATGATGCTGTATTGGGTATTCCTCGGTCAGAATTCAGGCCATCTGAGTATATGTATCGGTAAGTAGTAGCAGAAATAGTGGCCACTTGTGTTGTAAGGTTAAAACGATGGTTGATACGGAGACATTAATTAATTTCTGTATTTGAAAGAGGTGAGCCTTGTAACTGGCGGTCTGTCCTTCACACAGTACCTCTTTAGCCGATGTAACCGAAGAAAGCGCGTTATTTTTGGATTAAGCATTTTAAGATGAAAAACTTTGGTCATGGTCCGTGTCGTGTGAGTATTCGGGTTTCCCTCGAACAAAAAACTGACGATATCTCACACGGTGTCTCGGTAGGCTGGCAATTAAACCTTCATTATTATTGCTGTCCCAGCCAAAATATTTCAAATTCGACCACCTATCGTGACATGTTTCGTCGTACAAATAAATAAATGTCGTTTCAGATCAGAGGTGTTGATGTACGACAATGATCGTTATATCAGGGCTTAACTAATTTTTTACTTGATGTGGCTCTTGTAACCAAATTTAATTTCCACTCGTGTCCTGAGTATGACACTAAACCATCTGATAGAGAGGCTCCAGTCCAGGAGCTTTAGGTAATGTAGAGTACCACTTCATTACCATTACTCCCAGGTCCACTATGACATGGAGTGGTAGCACCTGATAGGATCCCATCTATAGGTCAAATAGAACTATTCAATCATTTATTATCCTTGAAACCATTCAACAGAGTGTAAACAACTGAATAATGTTAAAAAGAATTATTAGTGTTGGATAGCAATACTTGAAACTATTTAGTACTCTAGGTATGACATTGAACCACATCTGATGGTGAGGCTCCAGAGTTTGGGGAATTTGCAGTCCCCCTGGATTACCATTATTCTCAGGTCCAATCTGACCCGGGGTTGTAGTACCCGTTAGGGTCCCATCTATGGGCCTAATAAAACTGTTCGATCGTTTACAAGGTATTAATATTAAATATTTAGTATTAATTAGCAATACCTAAAACTATTTAATTGAGTGTAAACAAATGATAAGTATTAAATTAGATAAGAATTCTTGACAAATAGAATTAATTATGTTAAATAGCAATGCTTGAAAAGCATTTAACTGTATGTAAATAGAACTATTGATGTTAGATAGAAATACTTGAAACACTTAATCTGGGGGCAACTGGAATTATTCGTGTTAGATAGCAATACTTGAAACGATTTATCTGTGTGCAAACGAATAATAAATTCCAAACAGTATTATTTAAAATAAAGTTACAGGCAAACTATTCCCTTAAAAATCACACACACACACACACACACACACACACATATATATATATATATATATATATATATATATATATATATCGACATTAAATTGCCGTCAAGAGTTGATATGCCATTAAACCAAATCACGTAACTTTAATTTCTATTCTCCTTTAATCAATTTGATTTAATATCACATTACAAAACTTAATTCATAAGTGTTTAATACGATGAGAAAAGACTCAGTGAACTATAAATGCAAACTCACTTTTAATTCTTGAATTATCTTTAAAGAGAAAGGATAGGTTGGGCGGCCACTGAGATCTCGAATATTAAGTTGCAGGTTTGTGACGCCGAAAAGTTTAACGACGTGATGTGAATCAGAACGTTCGTTCACTTAAATGACCCATATGTTTCGAACAGGTCGTATCTAAACAACACATCTCTGTATTGGCCATCATACACGATCAGGCATTCTGCTGGGTGTACGATATTTGGCTGCTAGTCGAGATGATCCAGCGATTTTTGTTCTATGATAAAGGGATTTATAAATGCTAGCTACTATAATAATCACAAAGACACGTCAATATTTCTTTAACGTTGCAGTTCTCTCAAAACTTTGTCATTCACAAAAATTGATACCACCTAATAAAAGAAATGGACAAACCGACATTTACAGTTTTGCTTCAACCCTTGTTTTTGTTATTTATTAAGGCCGGTGATCACAGTGATTTTCTAAACCATCTTTCATAGAGTAAAAGAAACTCCCTACATCTTGTAAAGGAAAAATATCGGAAACTCTAAAAAAGGGCTTCTAAGAACGTTACTCCATTAAAAAAAAACATCTACGTTTGCAGTATTTAAGAAATGTAATTGCTAAAACTCAGAACGCAATTTGCTTCAATTGAAAGTAACCTCTCACCCCACATGTCAATCAAATGTCTCCAGACTTCCGTAGCGGTGGTTGTTGGTTGTGGGAGGACATTACCGAATACTTTCAAAGTTTTTAAAAATAAGTGGTTTATTAACATTACTATTTGGAGCTGTAGAATATACCGACTGCATCTCTGCAGAGGGTTAAGATTATCCTCCTAATGAGTGTCTTGATATGACACAAAACTGTCTCCAGCCAGGGTGATTTGGAAAATGTGGAGTACCCATTCATAGCCATTACTCATAGGTCCACTCTGGCCCGGAGTGGTAGCACCTGATAGGGTCCTAGTAATTGGTCAAATAGAACTGTTTGACATATAAACTGCGAAGAAATAAATCACTCATATTGAATTGAATTATTTGAAATAGAACTATTTCACCATTTAACTGTGTGTAAATAAATGACGGATGTTTGATTGAAATGTTAATGATATATGGCAATACTTGGAATTATTTAACAGAGAGCTAAAGACTAAGTAATGTAGAGTAGAATTATTAGTATTAGATAGCAATTCTTGAAACTCTTTAATTGTCGAACCATTTGATTGGTGCAAATGAATGCTGTTGAGTAAACTAATTAGTGTTAAATAGTAATACTTGTAACCACTTCCCTTTGCGTGAACAAATGATAAATATTGAATAGAATTATTAGAGTTTGCAATAACTAAAAAATTGTAATTGTGTAAAAACAATAACAATATTAGTGGTTAAACAAATTAGTTCTTACTCATTAAAAAAATGAAATTATCTAAAATCTATTAACTTACAAATCTTATATGTATATCCCCTTAAACATGTGCAAATAAATGATTGATATGAAATTGTTACTATACTTGAAACCATTTAACTGCTTGCCAAAAAAAAAAAAAAAAAGAAATAAGAGCTGGGGCTCGTTTAAAAATGTTATTTATGAAACGTGTTTACAACTCATATATATTTAATATATATATATGAATAAAGAGGATTGAGCATCAGATAACCTTCAAGTGTTGATATGCCATATAACGCAACCAAACCAATTAACATTACTTTAGCCCCATTCAAATACTGCACCAGGGTCAAATTGGCGTAGTCCATCGGGCTGCTGTAAAATTATTTTTCATCATTCACATGTATTGAAAATATTGATATCATTATTTTCCCAATTTTCCACACGACTACATAAGTAATAAATGAGTAAATAGGACAAATAGAATTCCTCAGCATCGTACTGCAATTAAGTTAAGAAAAACCAGCTGAACCCTGCTTCAAATATGGCCATGCTGTCCGTGCTGGTAGGGTTGCGTAAATGCACACTTATTAAATGTAGTACACACACACACACACACACACACACACACACACACACACACACATATATATATATATATATATATATATATATATATATATATATATATGCTGATAAGGTTCTTTTGAGGTTCTTTTTCGATGTTGTGCCGTTCTTGGAAGGGCCTTCAAGGAAGGGCTGATACATAACATTTGCCTCTAGGGTGATGAACGTTGTATAAATACACATGACATGTAAATAAATGTATATTTGCAGGCCCAGTTAGCAAGGGTTTCAGAATATACAGACTGCATCTCAGCAGAGGGGGGTAAAACTCCCCAACGAGTGTCCTGGTTATGACATTAAACAATCTGATGGTGAGGTTCCAGTCATGCAGGAGCTTTACGGAATGCAGAGTACCCCTTTATTGCCATCATTCCCAAGTCCACTCTGGGCCGTAGTCAAATAGAACTAAATTGTGTACTTATGCTAAACTGAATCGTTTGAAATGGAACCGTTTATATGTATAAAAATGGATTTAGCATTAAATAACCTACAATGGTTGATGTGCCACAAAACCAAACCAAACCACACTGATAAACAATTTCTCGCTTCAAGGTTCTTTTTCTGTAATGTGCTGCTCATAAAAAGGCTTTCCAGTTATAGGCTGGTACATAACAACTGCCTTTGGGGTGATGAAAGTTGTATAAATGGATGCTTATTAAATGTTGATGTATGTATATAATCATGGTTTATAGGGTGCTGCCTCCCGAACTTGTTCAATATTGCCCACAGCATTCAACCACACAAGAATGCTGCGAGCAATATTGAACAAGTCCTGGAGGCAGCACCTCACAAAGCAGCTGCTGTACGGCCACTTACCAACCACCACGAAAATTACCAAAGTTAGACGAACCAGATATGCGGGACACTGCTGGAGGAATAAGGACGAACTCATAAGTGATGTACATCCTAGGACCTCTTCACATGGACGAGCAAAAGCAGGACGACTAGCTCGAACCTACATACAGCAGCACTGAGCCGATAGGGGATGTAGCCCTGAAGACCTTCCGGAAGTGATAGACAATAGAGAAGGGTGGAGAGAAGGGGTCAGGGATATCCGTGCAGATGGCGCAACAGGATAATGATGATGATGATGTGTATATATGCTAGTAAGCAATTTCTAGCGATTTCTATTTTAATGGTTGGAATGCATTTTTGACCACAGAATAAAAAAAGCTTGCAAATAAAAAAATTTCACGATCACAATACTATAATACACTATAAAAAGTGGTGGGTATATCACACCAGTGTGTTTATTAGAAATTTTTTTTATTCACTGATACATCTAAAAACAACTGATTTACAAAAGTTTCAGAAGTAATAATGTATTTATTAATTTTAGGGTTGGGGTATATCGAACAAGAGGAACTTTTGGGGTGGGAGGTTTAATACACAAGATTCAAAATTTTTTATTCTAGCTGTTCTCCACAGGGATTAAGGTTTGGTTTGGTTTCTTTGTTTAATGGTATATCAACTTTCAAGGGTTATTTAATGTCAAAGCCACCTTTGTAGAAGAACAGTAGTTGGTTGGTTGGTTGGTTGGTTGCGTTTTTATGGCATATTAACCTTTGTAGGTTATTTAATGCTAAATCCATTTTTATGCAAATAGTCAGCTGGCAAGATCTGGGTGTGAGCGTGTTTGTGAATAGTAAGATTATAATCATAGTTATCTGCGAAGCAGCACCCTCACCGAAGCTCTAACTGACCCGAAGGAAAATACGAGACGCAGTAAAAATTGAATTGTAATGGGACTAGATTCAGGGAATTTCAGATCATATCTTTTTTAAAATGTTTTAGAAAAATAAAACAAATAGCTGGTTCTATTTCCCTTCCTTTTTAATACTCTTTACACAAGTTTTTATCGGCAGGGTCTGACTAAGGAATCGCTATGAGTTATGAGGGGTTACAAAAGTTGGGACAATCAAGTTCAAATCCTGGATTAGGCATTTCCGTTCACCCGAATGCTTTCAAGAAAAGCATGAATCCATGTCTTCTCCACCCTCCAGGTGAAAATAGGGTAAATAGATGAGCGGACTGATCGCTTTTGCCTTCATATGTCAACCAGTCAAGGAGAAGAAAAATTCTTAATTACAAACCTGTTTTTCTTCGATTAGAAATTGACCTTGTGTTACTCCCTGCTACTTAACATTCTAACCTAAAAAATTCTGAATATTGAGAAAAATTAATGATCGCATAGAGAATATAAGAAGTAGGCATATTTTCAGTTGTTTTTGGTACTTCGTCCATATGGTGTAGAAGGAATGTGTAGAAAAGCAGAAATATGCAATAAACTTTCCCGTTAGCATTTTATCGACAGCTCAAGTTCAAGTTACATAATCATCATTTTGTCCCTGCTGTCCATCCATATATTTATATTTCCACTTTTCTTGTTGCTTATTGACAATTCATTGCCATATCATCGCAACCCTTTAGTCAGGAGTGATCAAATTAGCCTCAGTTAATGTGAAACTTGCTTTATAATGATTGCCCCATCTTTACAAATAGTATAGTTGTTAGAAGGTGGTGACCGAGAGTCAATTGCGCTAGGATAGCAATAATTAAAACCATTCAACTGTTTTCAAACAAATGAGCTCTGGCTCATTTAAAAATGTTATTATTCACCAATAAATCATTTATATATATAATACAGAGATGTATAAGGACTTGACATTAAATACCCAGCAAGGGTTAATATACCAAAAAGTCCAACCTACAAAAAAGACATGCGATATTTGTTGGTGGTCCGATGATTACAAAGGCGAAAAACTTATAGCTACTAAGCGCCGTTGACTCTGAGTCTTCACAATGCTAACATATATATATATATATATATATATATATATATATATATATATATATATATATATATATATATATATATATCCTAACTTATACATGTATGTATACATTCTCTGTTTAAGGTTTGGGTTATTTATGAAGGGACCTATATAAAGTCTAGATGCAGATCTTCTGAAAAGTGTATATATATATATATATATATATATATATATATATATATATACTTGAATTGCTAATTTATTATTGAGATCTGCTCGACTGATTTCGCACGTGAATTTTGCGGAAATTCTATTCCCGTTCAATGTGTTTTGACGTTTCACCAAACCACAAAATTAAAATCTTACATGACTGAATTAACGCCTTGTTGCTCGAAAATTGTAAATGCAAGAAATGCAGAGACTACAAATTGATCTTGAATTACCACACGGATATAGAAAACTAACAAAGTCAAGTAGTAATGTAAGGGTTGTGGGTTAGGGGTAATGATGTCTTGATAAAGACATTCTTGTCCACTGCGCTGCTTTTGCAATATGTATATATATATATATGTATACACTTTAAAGTAAATAGGGCCACAAGAGAATTTGTTTTTAGGCTATTCATTCTTCTCCGACTCGTGTTTCTGACATTTTAGATCGTCTTCAAGTTTGTATACTTTCGAGTTGTTTTTTTTTTTTTTTTTTTTTTTTTTCTCTCCTTTATTACTTCTTCCTCAACTAAACCTCAGGAACATGAGTTAGAGAAGAATAAATAACCTAAAAGTGAATTTATTTGAGGACCTATTTATTTTAGAGTATTTATTTTTTTCGCTCATTGGACCAGGAAATATATATATATATATATATATATATATATATATATATATATATATATATATATCACCTTTACGAGTTAATGGTAATAAAACAGCATATAATGACAAAGCATAACAAAGACACAGACAAACTCAAATCCCCAGCCATGAGAAAGATCCTAATTAACCGTACAATAATCATATATAAGAATAACAATATTCCCTGAAGATAACCAACGAAATGATCGAAAGCAATATAGAGTTCTTTCTTTACCAACTTGACCTAGAAGTAAGAAGACTAGTGAGAAGACTTGAACGTCTTCACTTGAAGATTAAAAAAAAACAATCAGCGACATTCAATCAAACCTGTTTATATATCATGTCATGCAGCTCGTACGGATTTCCTTAACTCTCTCTCTCTCTCTCTCTCTCGCCATTCATCTTTATTATCCATCGCTTTTGGCTGGTTTTCGAGACTACATCCTATGTCCGAACAGAGCTGTTGTAGATAGGGTATATATATATATATATATATATATATATATATATATATATATATATATATATATATATATATATATATATATATTCTTTAATGTTTGTGTTATTTCTGCACTATTTCATTCGATTGTCATGCTTATATTCGTTGGTATGAACACAAATTCTTCAAAAGTATTTTAATTGACAGTTTGAGTAGGACTTTTTAAAAATTGAGGCCTTCGTCTTGGTCTTTCAAAGGAAAACCTTTTACTATTATGATTCTATTGAATTTTTCGTTTTAAAATAAAAATGTTGGAGTTGGTACCTTAGATTCTGAAGATGTTATTTTGATATTTGGTTGACTTCGTTTTATCCATTCTGTTAGTTAACTTGAGATATCTCAGTTCCCTATGGACGTGTGTTATGTAATGCGTTCTTTACCGTCTGTTCACAAGTTCATTTCTCATAAACCTCTTCAGATAATTTAAAAGCAGTATCAAACTATAAAAAAAAAAGAAACTCGCAGTGTTCATTTCTCTGATCAACCAGTGAAACACATCCTGAATCGTTGACCCAAGCTTCAAACTATGCGACCATTTGAGCCGGGGTTTTTAAAACGTTATATAACCACCCGGTTCTTTAGTTACAATAGAAAACATGTCTCTAAAAAATTAAAAATAAATGAATGAATAAATAGATAAATAAATAAATAAATAAATAATAATAATGAAAACAAAATATTCTATTATGAGGAGAAAATTATTAATGTGGCCGTGCCCGACTCTGCTAAAATTTAGGCAGTTCATTTGGTGCAAATAAGTAAAGCTTTAAGAACGTCGGCATTTTGTAGCGGATGTCTTTTGTTTGTGCCGCCTTCTTCTTGCGGCACGTCTAATTATACCAGTTCCTTTTGAGGTGATGCCGCCAGGTATTGCAGTTAGACCAACAATATATATATATATATATATATATATATATATATATATATATATATATATATAATCATCTATTTATCGGGTTTTATTTGTGCGATAATGTTCTTTTTAAATCTGGCGTCAAACGCGTGGAAAAAAAAAACGACCTGAAGAGTTCATTGAAGAGAAAAGATATCAATGCTGAAATAAATTACCTGGTCTTCTATTTAAGTGTGTTGATGATAAAGATAGGACACCTATGTATATGTGTTGATAGGTATGAGGTGCACTTTGCCTAATAGTTATCATCGCATAGATGAACATCGGCGAATAGAGTTCAAATCTTGAAAGAAGCTGATGGCATTTCACTTCATGCTTATGCTTTCGAAAAAAGAATAGATTAATCTCTTCTTTTCCTTCTTGTTGGTAAATCATTGGACAAACTGGGTTCTTTTGCCTTGGATAGGCAACCAGTTGAGGAGAAGGAAAACTCTGAAATAAAACTACCAGTTCCCCTGACAGATATCCCTTGCAGTTACGTACCCACCTCAAATAGGGGAGCAGTTTTAGTTATAACTCTAAACTACATGTGATCGCGGTGCTCGAATGCTGGAGATCTGTGGAGTGAAGAATTTGATTTGGTTTGTTTTGTTTGGATTTATGACATATCAACTTTTGTTGGCTATGTAATGCCAAATCCATTTTAAACTAACTCTATACTTATGCTAAAACTGAATTGTTTGAATTGGAAAAGTTTGACTAAACTGAATAGCTGAATGTTTTTGAGAATTAAACTGTGTACTAACATTTATACTGTGTACTAACATTTATTCTGTGTACTAAACTGAATTGTTTGAAATGAAACTGTTTTTGACATTGAAACTTCTGTCACTAAACTGAATTGTTTAATATTGAACTGTTTTGAGATTTAATTATGTAAACAAAATCTATACTTATACTAATCTGAATTAGCTGAATTAGAACTGTTTGAATAAACTAGATAGCTTGAAATATAAGTGTTTTTGACAATTAAACTGTGTACTGAGGCTAAACAGAATTGTGTGAAATAGAACTGACTGTTTGTATAAAGATAGATTTGGCTTTAAATGACCTACAAAGGCTGCCATAAAATCCAACCAACCAACCATTTTATACAAGTAAACAGTTTTATTTCAAACAATTCAGTTTTGTATGTGTACACAGTTTATTTGTCAAAACCATTTCTATTTCCAGCAATTCAGTCAGTTTTAATTCAAACAATTCAGTTAGTTTGAGTATAGTTTTTGTTTACACACAGCTAAATGTCAAAATAGTTCTATTTAAAACAATTCAGTTCAGCGTAAGTAGGCAGTTTAGTTCTATTTGATCCATCGATAGGACCCTACCAGGTGCTACCACTCCGGGCCTAAGTGGACCTGGGAGCGATGACAATGAAGGTGTACTCAGCATTCCGTCGAACTCCGACATTAGTGGAACCTTACTATAAGGTTGTTTTGCGTCATATACAGGACACTCGTTGGGTGGGGTCTTACTCCTCTGCAGAGAAGTAGTAGGTGTATACTACATCCCCAGCCGACTGGTCCAGGAATGGAGAGTATACCTTCATTGGTATTACTCCAAGTTTCATAGAAGAATGTGATGTACGAAAGCTGTAAAGCATTTGAAGCGCGGAGTGTATATATATATATATATATATATATATATATATATATATATATATATATATGTAATAACTTAATATTACGTATTTAACTTGTGGCACCGTCAGCTCTCGGCTGCAGAATACACCAACTGCATCTCTGCAAAGAGGTAAGACTACCCCAACGAGTGTCCTGGATATGAAATTCAACAATCTGAGGGCGAGGCTCCAGCAATGCTGAAGCTCTGGGGAATGCACAGTACCAGTTCATTGCCATCGATCCCAGTTCCATTCCGACCTGGAGTCCTAGCACCTGATAGGGTCCTATCTCTGGGTTAAATAGAACAAAACAGGGTACTTATGCTAAACGGAATTGATTGAAACAGAATTGTTTATATGTATAAAATAGATTTGGCATTAAATAACCTACAATGGTTGATATGCCATAAAATTAATGCAAATCAAACCAGACCAGACTCCCCACACACACCATCCTATACACAGACTTTGGAGCAGGAATCTCTTGGGTCTGACGTCGATTTATCAAATTTCCCTCATATAATTCAATAATAAGCAGAAAAAAAATTTAAGTCAAAATTTAGTTGTTTAGTTGAAACAAAAATATATCCATCGTAAAACATATATGAGATTTTAAAAGATTATCTTAATTTTATTTGATAGAAATCTAGTCGTCTGAGTCATGATTTTAGATGGATTTCGTATGTTTTTAGGGCTTATTTTTATGGGCCTGAAATAATTCGCCACGTTATTCTTTCTTCGTGTAACATTATTATTAACACTGTCGGCAAAATTTATCTAAATCAACATTTTGAGATTTGAAAATTTAACAAAGCTGAAATTTAAAAAAAAATCATTCTTCATTGTTTGCATTAGAATAAACGACTTGTTCTGAGAGATTTTTTTTTGTTTTGATTTCCTCGAAATTGATAAACAAGTGAGAATAGACTTTCGAACTGAGTCCGAAAACACATAACCCCTGGAGTCACCAACGACACACACACACACACACACACACACACACACATATATATATATATATATATATATATATATATTCTACCTCAAAGGTATCTTGCCCAGTCAGCTGGGGCTGTAGAATACACTGACTGCACCTCTGCAGAGGGGTAAGACCCCCCTAACGAGTAACCTGATATGACACTAAACAATCTGATGGAGAGGTTCCAGCAGTGCTGGAGCTTTGGGGAATGCGGAGTACCCCTTCATTGCCATCGCTCCTAGGTCCACTCTGGCCCGGAGTGGTAGCACCTGATAGGGCCCTATCTATGGGTTAAATAGAACTAACAGCATACTTATGCTAAAATGAATTGAGTAAACTGAATAGCTTGAAATAAAATCGTTTTTGACAATTAAACCGTACTTACACTTAAACTGCGTGCTTATGCTTAACTGAATTATTTCAAATAGAACTGTTTTTCGACATTAAAACTGTATTTACACTTAACTGAATTATTACATATAACTGCTTGAATAGTTAGAAATGGAAATGTTTTTGACAATTAAACTGTGTACTTATGCTAAACTGAACTGTTTCCAATAGAACAGATTATTTACATAAAAATGGATTTGGCGTTAAATAACCTACAAAGGTTGATATGCCATAAAACCAAACAAACCAAACCATCAAAGGTATCAATTAGAGAGAGCACTCTCCATATTATATTGCATTTGGTTCGACACAAACCCACAAAGCGATTTAGTGACAACCAACACTGTTATAATATGATATATATATATATATATATATATATATATATATAGCTTTGAGATTTGAAAAAGAAATCACTCGACTGGCGGTCGAGAGTGAGGGAAAATTTACTTGCCCCCAAATCATTTAACTCGACCGTCTCCATTTTCAGGCAATAATTCTCAATAATTTTACAACAATTCCCGGCATTCTAGGAGGTAAGAAATAAGAAAGCATGAATGTTACTTTTTTACATAATTTGTTAACAGAAGTATGCGTTTTTTTTTCTTTCTTTCCAATGTTTGTTTTTAATTTTGTAAGCTGAGAGCGAATGCAGATGTTGAGTCAAGGATAATATTTTTCCAAATGAATTTCTAGATATCTATGAGCGTCTTGCCAATAGAGACATTTTGGCTTCACAGTGGAAGCGTTAATTATACGAATGTTTACAATGACCAGACGTCCAAGAGAGAGAGAGAGGGGGGCTGGTCATTCTAAATTCTATTTGTCAGATCTTCTTTTGATGATTGCTATATATTTTGAGGACGTGATTCCCTTTTCACTAACCAGACATTTCGACGGTCGTCTGGCGCCATGCAAAAGACCAAAGAATTTACTAATGTCATTGTATGGTAGATCATTCTAAGTAGCTTGCGAATCTTCAGTGGCATATTTTTGGGTTGTAAAAAGAATTAGTTTTCATTTTTCTATATTTGAAGAGACACTTTTCATTGCGATTTTTGATCGACCGCCGGGTGGCTAGAATAATAACTTTAATCGCCCGAATAAGTTTTTATTCGACTGAGTCGATCGGGTGAACGGAATCTCAAGGCTATACATACGAGGATCATTAAATAAGTTTACAGATTTTTCATATGAGCACTTTTATTGATAGTACACATATGAAACTCTAGTCCCCTTCGAAGTAATCTCCTCCGGCTGCAATGCACTTGTTGTACCGTTCCAACAACTTCTGCAAAGGCCCATAGAAGTCCTCTTGTGTGAGCGTGTCAATAACATTCCTCACAGCCTCTTTCATCTCCTCAATTGTCTCATAATGACCTTCGACAGCCTTTGAGCTAACGGAATAAGTAAAAGTCACTGGGAGCAAGGTCTTGACAATGGGAACGGTGAGGAATTGTGCTGATGCCCATCTTGGTCAAGTAGTCTGTGACAAGAATGGAGTTGTGGACTGGTGTATTGTCCTGGTAGAAATGCCACTGACCCGATTTAAAGATTGCTGGCCTCTTCCGACGGAATCTCTTTCTGAACTCCGTTGAAACCTCAACATAGTAACCCTAACCCTAACCCTTTGGCCAATCAACTGTGGTGTATTGACTTCCTTACTCCCCCCACACCTATCATCATCCCTCACAGACTCCCTGCCTTCCTTGAATCTCTTATGCCACTCAAAAACTGATGCTAGATTTATGCAAGATGCTGCAAAAGCAGTCTGAAGCATTCCATACGTTTCTGTGACATTTTTATCAAGTTTAAAACAGAATTTTATTGCATATCGTTCTTCGAAAGTGTCCTCACGTCCAGATTGCATTTTTAAAATTCACCAGCTGTGACAATCAGGCTTTCGTAGGGTGTATTCCAATTGCTGCTGTAGCTGTTGATTTAAACCTGAAATCATAAAAATTGGTCAGTCATTGAAGTTGAAAAGAATTATAAGTGTTAAATAGAAATGCTTGAAATGATTTAAATGTGAGCAAAAAAAAAGAGTTCTTGCTTGTTTAAAATCTGCCAACTATTTGTTCAGAAATCGTATATATCTAATATACATCAATATGTATAAACAGGATTTGATATTAAATATCCTACAAAGATTGTTAATGCTATAAAACTTGGACAATCAACCAGAAAAAAACTGAAAGGAAGTCCGAAGAGTAAAAGACAAAATGCAGACATTTTCAAACAAAAAATTCCATGTGGCGATGTAGTTTACTAAAACGTTTGAAATTTCTGAAATTTCAAAGTGAAATTTTATTCATTTATTTATTTATCTATTTATTTATTTTATAGTCATGTCGTAACGAGTGTAATGGAAACCTTGAAACTATTCGTTTTATTTATATAAAAAACTTACATATTTGACGCCATATGTTTTTAAGATTTTTTAATGCAACAATGAACTCAGCATACACGCACATACAATTAAGCAAAACACACACACATATACGTTTGCTATTTGTCAAGCAATCACATACTTTGTTTGATCTTATCATTCTATATAACCCTATACACACGTGTCCAGCGGTTCGATTCTCAATATGAGTCATATCTATTTGGCCTTATATATATATAATATATATATATATATATTGTCATCTACAGACTGACTGTTTCGTTGTATCACAACTCTTTAGTGTGGCTAAACATATAGGACGCTGGAGGCTGGGTTCGAAACCCGCCCAACTTTACATTGGACTTAGTATCATACCACTCAGCCCACAAGTGAACCACGTCAGCTCGGAAATTATAAAGCATTATGTCGAAGCCTTTGTTTGTTTACATTTTTGGCTTACCGGATACCAGAGTGCTCAATTCATTCGAAGAGATTTGCATTATGCGAGTGGTATATATATATATATATATATGTGTGTGTGTGTGTGTGTGTGCTATGTCTGACTTGGATAAATTAGATTCTCTCTCTACCAATAAGTTTGATGCATATATATATATAGTATCATTTTCCTTGTAATAACTTACAAAACTATATATATATATATAGTTTTGTAAGTAATTGCTAACAATAGTTCTTTACTTTGTTTGCAAAATGCCATATCCAGCTTCCTGGGTTATTGAATGCCAAAGTCATTATTGTAGAAGGAAAGTAGTGGTACTATTTAACCCATAACGTAAGGAGTGGTGGGAATAAAGAAGTTCATATCTTCCCAAGGGTATTAGTCCAAAAGTGAATGTAAGTAACGCAGCAATCGGAGTCCGAAATCCCTTACTACAATGTCGAAGTCTAGTGTGTGAGCCACTTCGCTATGGAAACAATATTAAAAAAAAGTGCTTGATGTTATAAGAATAGACCTAACTTATTACTGAAATCGAATTCAAAAAGTTTTCTTCATGAACACAAAGGATAAAACAAGAAAAATATTTCCCGATGATAAATTACAGTCAAAATTAAATTGCTTCCTTTTTAAATTGATCTTCTTTATATATATATATATACACGTATGGTTGGAGATATCTCCACAAAAAAGGGGTTCGCTGAAACTAGTGGACAAGTTCACTTACCTCGGAAACAGCATCTCATCTACCGAAAATGACATCAATACTTGACTAGCGAAGGCATGGACGGCTATCGATAGGCTATCGGTCATATAGAGGTTATAACTGCCCGATAAAATAAAACGCAATTTTTTCCAAGCAGCAGTTGTGTCCATACTACACTATGGATGCACCACACACACACACATATATATATATATATATATATATATATATGCAAGAGCAGTTCAAAAGGTTTCAAGCCTCAACCAGTAAGAAGAGCCATCGCTGAACACTTGTTGTGGCTACCCACTACCAATTCAGATTTCTATCTTAATTTTTGTGCACGTGAGGCCAATAGAAAGGTGAGAAGTGTACAAAAAATCCCTTAAATCTTGGTGAGGCTTAGAACTTTTCAACGACACTCGTATACACTGTGTATCGTTAAAAACTAATGACAAAGTACTTTTTAACACACACACACCCACACACACATATATATATATATATATATGTTTGTGTGTGTGAGTACGTGAGAATAAGTGTATATTTGAAATTAGGATTTTACAACTTGGTTATTGAGGGAGGTAAGTAGAAGACCCTGGAAGTATCATCACCCACTTGACCTTGTACCCTACACAAACCTCACACTTGCGTATCTTTATGATAATTAGTGTGGGTGTGCAAGCTGTATGTGACCATTGGTTCGTATTGATTACTCCCAGAAGGAACGGAAAGCAAGTGCGAGAGAAAAAAATTATTAACTGCACTTTTTCTGTCGACATCTGCAGTCGATTAAGGAAAAGTTGCATAAAAAAATACAAAAACAATGACAACAAACAAACAAACAAACAAACAAAAAAGGCAAAACAAAACAAAACAAAAAGTTGTGGAAAGAGAAATGGTCGGTAATTGCCATGAGTTTTTGGGAGAATGAACATGATTAACAAAGCTCAATTCTAAAAACGCTTATCACAAACTAACGAATGAGACACAAACACGTGAGTCGTCACAATTGTTTTGCAATCATTGGAGAGAGTCCCCACCAGATGGCACTTGGCCTTGAAGGTTTCCTCTTGATCACTGATAGAAACCGAGTTCTGATAATGAACCGCGTCAACACCATAAGATTGATATTTTTAATCTTCAATTAATTAATCTATTAATGTTATTACTATATTTATACTTATATATATATATATATATATATATATATAATTTTTTGTTGTTGTTCGAAAGAGAGAAAGAAATATTTTTGTTGAGTAGGTCCACGAAGAGATTTGTATTTTTTTAGGATTTATATACATATATAAAAGTAAAGTTAGCGACCTTAGTCGAGGTTAAACCGAAGGCTCCCTTTTCAATAGCTACTACACTAAGGTGTAGGGAAGGATGCTAATCAATTCCCTGTATTGCTCTACTTTATCCTTGATCTTTACCTTATAATGCTGAGTGTTAAGCAAGGCCGCATCAAGTACCATTTTTTGAGTCTTTGATATGACTCGACCTACGATTGAACCCCAGTCTCCCGGACCATTGGCAAACCCTCAACATTTCTCAGTTTGAAATAAAAGAATGAAATATCGCTCCTCTAAACCGGTTTTAAATGTTTGATTTATCCAACTTTCCACATATTTCTATCATCTTGTCATATTCGTCACAACCAATCATTTCAACATATATATATATATATATATAGTCATTCGTTGTGTAATGGTTAGCGTCTTGGGAAATGAACATAACGACTCGAGATCAAAACCTGGACGAGACTGTTTGCATTTGATATAGCGCTAATACCCTTTGGAAAAGGTATGAATCCACTTATTCTCCCTCGAGCTGTGATATATAGTAGGGCAGACTCGGTTCTTTTATCTTGGTATGACAACCAGTCTAGGAAAAGAAAAATCATGAATTCAAAATTGTTAAAACACGCTTAAAATTGACCTTGTAGCACATCCTGCTCAGGAGAGGGATATATATATATATATATGTGTGTGTGTGTGTGTGTGTGATTGCGTGTGTATATGTGTTAGAAGGTGATCGAGGTGTATTCGTCACCGTTGGGGCCATTTTCATTTTGCATAGCGCTAACAACCCTGGAAAGTAATGCATCCAACAATTCTCTCTTCACCTATAGGGTAATAGTAGGATAGACTGGTTTCGTTAATCTTGTTATGGTGACCGGTATAGAAAGAAAAATCAAAATTCAAATCCGAAAAACACCACTTATTTAAAAAAAAAAAATTCAGAATTAACTTGCTGAAACATTGAAGACCACATTCATTACTAATATTTCACCATAATTATCAGTTTCACGGTATAAATCGATCTTCTGATGCTTGTGTCGATAATGATAATAATTTTCATTAAGTTATAAGGAGTAAGTCACTTCGGTATAAGTAATTACTCGTTTCTTTTATTTAGGAGCTAAAAATATGAGAAAAATATGTTGTATTTATCCAAGTTCACTGAGTAAGAATTGATAAAAAAAAAAAGAAGGAAAGGAAGAATGAAAGTAAAGAAGGAAGAACAAAAGAATGAAAGAAAGGAAGAATGGGTGTAACAAAGAAAGAAAGAAAGAACGAGCGTAAGGACAGACGGACGGACGGACGGGCGGAAGAAAGAAAAAAAGAAAAAGAACAGGAAGAAAAAGGAGGACAAGAGAAAAATAAACGAGGAATGAAAATAAAGAGGGATGAGCAGATTTAAAAAAAAGATAGCAGTAAAATTGGATGAATAAGAGAAAGAAAGAAAAAAAGAAATGAAGGAATAATGAAAGTAAAGAGGAAAGATAGAAAGAAAAAATTAATGAATAAAAATAAAGGAGTATGAAAGTAAGAATAACAATAAGAAAGAAAGAAAGAAAGAAAGAAAGAAAGAAAGAAAGAAAGTAGAATGAACGAAAGAAAGAAATAATGAAATAGATAAAGTAAGGAAGGACAAACGAAAGAAAGAAGGAAAGGAAGGTGTGCGTAAGGAAATAAAGTATGAAAGTAAAAAAAAGACGAAAGAAAAAAAGAATGAAAGTAAGATAGGGTGAACGAAAGAAAAAATAAATGAAAGTAAAGACCAACAAAAGAAAGAATAAAAGTAGAGAAGGACGAAAGAATAAATGAAAGAAAAATTAATGAAAGTAAAATAGGACAAACGAGAAAGAAAGAAAGAATAAATGAAAGTAACATCGGACCTATGAAAAAAAGAATGAAAATAAATTAGATTAAAGAGATTAGATGAACGAAAGAAAGAATGAAAGTAAAGAAGGACGGACGAAAGAAAGATAGAGAGGATGAATGAGTGTAAGAAAATAAAGAAGAAAAGTAAAGAAGGAAGAAAGAAAGAAAGACGAAAGAAAGAAAGAAAGAAAGAAAGAAAGAGCGTAAGGAAATAAAGAATGAAAGGAAAGAAAAATGAACGAAAGAAACACTGAAACTATAGAAGGACGAACGAAAGAAGGTCGGAAAGAAAGGAAGAATGATCGTAAGGGAAAAAAATGAAAGTAAAGAAGGACGAAAAAAAGAAAGAAACAATGAGAGTGAGATAGGACGAACGAAAGAAGGAATGAATGAATGAAAGTAAGCACGACAGAAAGAATGAATAAGGAAAGATGAAAGAATGAAAGAAAGAAAGAAAGAAAGAATGAATTAAAGTACTGAATCAAAAAAGTCATAATAGTGATAATTATTATATTCATTGTTTTTTTTTATTATCTATGTTATAATTCTGATAGTCCGTTCGCTCGTTTGCACATTACAGTTACTCGCATAAACCTCCCCGTAGCCAGGTGGGATATTTTTCTATTTCTGTAAATAGACCAAGTGAGATATACTTCTAAATCTCCTCCCAGCAGCCAAGTGGGATATTTGTCTACCTCACCCTAAATTAATTGAGATATTCTTTTTAGCCGATGAAAAATACCTTTTATTTAAGGGTTGTTCATTACTCGAAAAAATACGGTATTAATTCCAAAGAAGGAAAAAAAAAAAAACAAGAGGAGCTATTCAAATAAGAAATGAGGATTTGTAAAAGGTTTATTTGGCATTTTATAGAATGTTATGGAATATGTTTTGTATCATTTATGGCAAAGGTAATTTGAAATAAAATAGCAAATCAATTTGATCTATCAAATGAAATAGAACCAGATTTCTTCTAAACTGTGGCTGTGTCAATACGACTGTATGGGTGCACTACATGGGCGCTAACAAAACGGATAGAGAAAAAAGGAAAACTATACAAGAATGCTACGAGCTATTTTGAACAAATCTGAGAAGCAACACCAACGAAACAGCAACTGTTACCTGCCATCTGAAAATACCATCCAAATAAAACGAACAAGACATGCGGGACACTGCTGAAGAATCGGGGAAGATCTCTTGTGACCTTCTTGTATGGATTCCCCACTCATACATGGATGTGCCTATGTTGGCCGACCAGCAAGAATTATTTCCATCAGCGCTGTGCGAACATAGGATGTAGTTTGGAGGATCTGCCGAGAGTGATGGATGATGAGGACGGATGGAGAGAGAGAGAGAGAGAGAGAGAGAGAGAGAGAGAGAGAGAGTCCAGGTAATCCGTGCTGTCAGTGTGACTTGATGATAATGATATCTTATAAGTTATGCTGTAAAGTATCTATTTTCGTCTAAAATATCTCAATCTCATGAACCCTCGAAAAGATATAGCCATGATTTTTCGGGAAAATCTTTCCTTTGAGAGACGAATCAAGGTTTTTTCTTTTCTTTTATAAAGACATATCAACCTTGTTGGGTTATTTAATACTAAATATATCATTGCAGAAGAACAGCAGATATACTATTCTACCCATAGCTTGGTGGGGGATAAGGGGGTTTCATGCCTTTTGCAATGGCATTTGTCCGGAAGTGAATGTAATAGCTCGGCTTGAGTTCGAACTCGTTTACTTCGAGGCAGCAGTTCAGCACTTCAGCTATTTTGCCACAGGAACTCCCATCCCGTCGATAAGTTTTGAATTCGACGTTAGTGAAATGCTATAAATCGAGGATCGTTTTAGCATGTATGTATAATGCTGAATTGGAACCTGACTTTGTATCCATCGTTATGAAAGAGGATGCAATAAAATCAATAAAAAAAGTCGTTAAAAGTCCGTGTTATATACAATTTTATACAAACTGTAAATATTCCAGAAAGTTTCTGGAATATTTATATCCTTGCGATATCTACAGTTGAATATATATATATATATATATATATATATATATATATATATATATATATATATATATATATATATATATAAGTATTATTTGGTCCAGTTAACGGATGTAAAAAAAACGAGGAGATAACTCTTCACCCTTCTTCCATCCCCCCCCCCGCCTATTCTGATTTATTTTATCCATAAGATCTGAAAAAGCTCTGTTATATTTTTCTTCGTTTTTTTTTTTTTTGGTTTACATCAGAAACACAAAACAGGATGGAAATGAATTAATAATCCTAAAGTAACCGGTATTTGTTTGTTTTTTTTTCTCAAAGAAAGTATACATATATATATATATCAATCAAAGAAATCGTTGATTAGAATTTTCAAAATGGTGTAATTTCTCTTTGAATCTCAGGAATCTTCGTGGAAATTATGGCGTTAAATTTTAGGATTATTTAACGTTTTATTGGCAAAAGAAATAATTTTCTTTTGAGGAGTAGAAATAAAATAAGCTAAAGGTAAAAAAAAACTTCTTCAAGAGGGCAGCCCTGAGAATTTTTTCATGTTTAGCTGAAGTCTTTTACAAACTTGACGGAGTCTTTCTAGTACAGACGAAAATTTATTGAATCATAATTAGACAACAATTACTGTCTTTCATTGATTTGGTTTGGCTTCTGGGCATCTTAACCTTCATGGTTAATTTAATACCAAAGCCACCCTTATAGAAGAATAGTAGTTGTTTGCAATACCATAGCTCTCAGATTACGTTAAACCTTTCCAGATGGTAAGTACTGGATTTGTTTCTTTGTTTAATGGCATATCAACCTTCGAGGTAATTTAATGCCAAAGCCATCCTCGTAGTAGAACAGTTGTGCTTTGCAAAAATCATAGCCTTCTGATTTAATTAAATCATACCAATAGATAAGTACAGAGAAACGTACACTATCTGTCCTATTATTGTTGACATGTTAGCATAGTTTCTTTATTTAATGGCATATGAACCTTCGTGGGTTATTTAATGCCAAACCCGACCTTGAAGAAGAACAGTAATTGTTTGCAATATCAAAGCTCTCTGATTACCTAAAATCTTTCCAATAGGTTGGTCTGGCTTTGTTTCTTTGTTTAATGGCATGTCAACCTTCGTAGTTTATTTAATGCCAAAGCTACCCTTGTAATAGAACACTAGTTGTTTAACCTATAGCAAGGCTGGATAAGAGGGCTCATGCCTTTTCCAAAAGTATTCGTCAGAAAATGAAAGCAAGGGCGACTGGGGATCGAATTCCTTTACTTTGATGCAGTCAAGTATGTTTAGCCCCTATGCAATGGCGATTCTGTTTTTCCTTGTTTCTTTCCACAAATTAAGATGCTTTGCAAGCAAACACTTCTTCCTTAAACTGACAGATGCTATAAAAAAAGTTTCTTTTCGTTCATTTGGTAGCATCTTATGGACTGTTACTTGGGCATTGGCTCACGAACGACAATATTCATAAAAGGCAGTGGCAAAAGTCCGTGTTATATACAATTTTATACAAACTGTAAATATTTCAGAAACTTTCTGGAATATTTATATCGTTGTGATATCTACAGTTGAATTTATATATATATATATATATATATATATATATATATATATATATATATTTGCAGACTTTTGTTTAAAAAGTTAATATTCTATTTTTGTGTGTGCGTTTGTTTGTGTGTGTGTGTGTGTGTGTGCGTATTTTCGTGTTTCCTTTTCTTTTCCTTCTTGTTTTGAGCTAAGAAATTTCGAATAGATTTATATTAAAATGTCATTACTTAGAATAACATGACATGAGAGATTGCTATTTTTACTCTCTCTGTATACACAAGTCACAAAACATAACTGAGCTTACACACTTTCTTTTCAATGACAATTGCTTGAAGATAGATTATTTACCTAAAAAAATCGTCTAATTCCATTGACCTTTGACCTTTCCCGTTCTCTCGACTGACCTTTTGCAAGTCGTGGTCGTGTTGAATTATACATGCCCGAAAGGGATTTATTTTCAAATTCCTCAGATGAAGAATTTGCACATATATAAGTTTATGACTATTCATCTAATTAAGGATTTTTTTTATCATGACAATCTGGGTCATTAAACTCTTCGTGATTACTATTATTTTATTACTAATTTTACTTTTATCACCGTTGTTTTCAGAGGATTATTTAAACTCGCAGTACATATATACGGGTTGTCAAATGATCATTATTAAAGATAAAGAAAGTAGAGTCACTTTAATTAAATTTAATGATAATTATTCGTATGTACTACATAATCATATTACACACATATTGTAACATGGTCATTCTTAAAGATAAAGAAAGAGTCACTTTTATTAAAGTCTATGATAATTATTCGTAAGCAATACTTAACCATATTACACACGGGTTGTTTGGTTTGGTTTCTTTGTTTAATGGCATATCAACCTTTGTAGGTCATTTAATGCCAAAGCCATTCTCCAAGAAGAACAGTAGTGGTACTATTTAATCCATAGCTGGGAGGATAAGGGGGTTCATACCTTTCCCCAGGGTATTTGCCCGAAAGTGAACGTAATAGTGCGACTGGAGTACGAACTCGCTTACTACGATTCTGCAGTCCATCGCTTTAACCATTACACCACGAGGACACCCCCACACGAGTTGTAAAATGATCATTATTAAAGATAAAGAAAGTAGAGTTTCTTTTATCAAAGTTTACGATAATTGTTTGTATCTAAAGCTGTTTATTTTTTTTTTTTTAGCTTTTATCGTTCATTTACTTCGAGTTACTGCCTTTTGGCGAACCAAAGACGGTTTTCCAAAATAATCTTGAAAGACTCGAAAAATTAAAATTCTTTCAATAAAATTTTTATTTCTTTTTCTTAGCTTAGATGAGTAGCTTTTTACAATTAAAAAAAAGAGGTTTCTAAGTGTTGTTTGTATTTTATCATTTCTATTTAATTTTTATAGACTGGCAGATTGATATGAAAGGAATCCCTTCAAATGGCTTGAAACCTGAGCATGACAGAGAGTTCATAGAAGAAGGGAAGAAGTCATTTGCCTCTTGTAACAAATACTAAGACACTAGATAAGCACTGTGAGAAGGAAGCCCTTTTAGAATGACGTTCTCAGTAAGATGTAAGCCAAGATATCATCATCTTCTTCATCATCATCATCAAATCGTGCTGACAGCACAGATTTCCCTGACTCTTTCTCTCTATCCGTTCCTATCAAACAAATTCATGTGTCCTCACAGAGCTGATGTAAATAAGTTCTTGCTGGCCAGCCAACACCCACACATCCATGTGTTGTGGTCCATTGAAGAAGGTCACTTATGAGCTCTTCCTTGCTTCTCCAGCAATGACCTGCATGTCTTGTTCGTCTTAATTGGATGTTTTTTGAGATGAGAGTTAAGTAGCCGTACAGCTGTTGTGTACCATAGCCATGATACGGATATGCGAAACGTACATAGAATGTTCATAACATATATACATAGAACATAGGAATCCCGAAACACGAAAATGACGACTTCTTAGTTCAGGTACGAAACTTTCAGTTTAAAGGTTCTTCGACATAAGGAGAGAGATACACATTCTTTCTATTCTGGCTTTTCCATCTGCCCCCCCCCCACAACACGTATGGCACCCGCCACAAGGCCACTGGCCTGGCTTCGGCGAGCAAGCGAAAGTCAACCGTCTTCTTCCGAAGCAGGACTCAACTAACTGACTTTTTCAAAATCCTCCGCGCGCTTCCGGTGCGTGACGTCACCCGTACTCTCTAGCCCCGTTTCCGACCTGGGCTATGGTGATATCTCTGAGTGACACGTCCGCTCCGCGTGCGCGCGTGAACACCTGTGTTAATGTTGTACCTAAGTAACCCATGCACTGAGCCGAAAGGTTCTCAGCCTAACTAAACCCAAAGGCATAAAACGAAATCCCTCGGCCATTATATTACAGTTGTATCGTGGGGTATTGCCTAACGGAGTTGTTCAAAATAGCTTGTAGCTTTATGAACCTCATCTCTTGATAGACTTTTAAAACCTTTCCACTCGTAACTCTAACAATTGTCTTTACAAGTTTTTCCAGCCTGTAGTAACGAGGTTTTCATTGATGTCTGAGTTAGTGTAAATCTCTGCTGCTCTCCCAGACTCTTCTTGGTATTCTTGCCGACCTTAGCAGTTCTACTGTGATCTTGATGGTCTCCTGACTTCCTATGATCTCAAGTTGCCCTGGCGTCTTTCTTAGGTTTTTCAGGATTCTTCCAAGGTCTCCAGCGACGATTGGTATCACCGTCATCTTTATGTTCCATCACCACCTCAGCTCTTTGAAGGGGTGCAGTATCTTTTACCTAATCTTATTTTTGTTTTCGCAGCGGGATCTGCTGGAACAACAAAATCAACTACAGGCTGTCTTTATATACATTAGACCCATGTGACTGCCAATAACTTTACTAATAATAATGTTGTGTTCTTTTTTGTTCAAGATTTGAATATAGTGTACTATAACAACTATTAATCCTTGATCACTATGCCTTGGACAAGAGAGAGAAAAATTATTTTGCATCACTACTTATTTGGTGACAAAATTCTTCAAAATTGTATAAGTAAAATTTCGCATGAAGTTTAACTAAACAATTAAACCCCAGAAAAGCCACATTTATCGTTGGGTACACAGTTTTTTAAGCCACAGGGTCAGTAAACAATCTCATCAAGGAAGCAGAAAATTCTAGATTTTGCAGTAAGTTGACTGCAAGATGTCCTGAAAATGTGGATGCGCTGAGAGTTTCTGTCGGAAGAGTCCGTAAAAGTCCCTCCGAAAACGTTCCCAAGAACGTGCACCGTAGGATAAAGCCAATCAATTTCTGCCTTTGGCATTTGGTTTGACCTTTCTGAAGTGATATAATTGCTTTTTAAGACTCAGATGAAAGAGACTTGATAAAATGAAATTATTATTTAAATGGGTTGCATCTATTCGGAGACACTCTGTATTTGATTTGGTTTTGTTTCTTTGTTTTAATGGCTAATCAACATTCTCGGCTTATTTAATGCCAAAACCTTCCTTGCAGAAGTGTTGCATATTGACCCCAGCCGAGCTGTCAAAATAGGAAATGCACCTGTGTAAATAACAGGTGCATCCGGTCGAAGGTGTCAAGTTGATAACCTTGACTGTGGACAGGTTGAATTGAGTGGGCGTAAAACAATAATATAACTCGGTGCACAGGAAGTTTGAATTAGTTGGAGATAAGATGCTGTAGAAAGAACTAGCACCCAGCAGAGTGGGCCCTCAGGACCCCCGATTGAGCAGTTGGAGTTCAGGTCAGTTGGAGAGAAGATGCTGGAATGAGGACCATGTCCCAGAGAGGCTGGGCCCTCAGGCCCTCGGTTGAGCAGCCCAGGAGAACGGGAAAGAAACGCTGTTATGGCCATAAGAGTGGGGATCAATATGTTGCAGTTCGGTTCAGTCTCCAACTCACCTCTCACACAGTAAAACTTTTAGTAACCCTTTCGAACCCTTTCAAATAAAGTGAGAGGTATATATTTCTAAAGAACTGTGTCGCTCGTCTTTATAGTGTCGTCGTTATGTTTCTGCATGTATGTGTGTATGTATAGTTGGTCATGACTATACAACAGAAGAATAGTACTTGTACTATTTAATACATCGTGGGAATGAGACTTTTCATACTTTTCCTAAGGATCCGAAAGTTCACATAATAGCTCGAATTGAGTTCGAACTTGCTTACAACGATGTTACTGTTCAACACGTTAACAACAACTCAAGTGAAGTGAGATAATTGCTTTTTTAGATTCAGATGAAAGAGACTTGATGAAATGAATTAATATTTAATTTTGATTTTTAGATGAATCAAGTCTATGGTTTGGTTTTGCTTTCGGTTTTACCGCATATCAAACATTGTGGGTTATTTAATGCCAAATGCATTTTTATGCATATAAACAGTTCTATTTCAAACAAGTCAGTACGCAGTTTACATGTCAAAGACGGTTCTATTTCAAACATATCAGTTTAGCATTAGTACAGTTTTTTTTACACACAGCTAAAGGTAAAAATAGTTATATGTCAAACAATTCAGTTTAGCATAAGTATACAGTTTAAATGCCAAAAAAGTTCTATTTCAAGCAATTCAGTTTAGCATAAGTACAGTTTTTATTTATACACAGTTAAATATCAAAGCAGTTCTATTTCAAACATTTCAGCATGGCATAAGTACTGCTTTTTACACACAGTTAAATGTAAAAATAGTTCTAGTTCAAACAATTCAGTTTAGCATAGGTACATTGTTTAGTTCTATCTAATCCATAGATAAGACTCTATCAGGTGCTACCACACCAAGCCAGGGTGGACCTAGGAGCGATGGCAATAAAGAGGTACTCCGCATTTCCCAAAACTCCAGCATTACTGAAGTTCACTATCAGATTGTTTAGTGTCATATATCAGGACACTCGTTGGGGAGTCTTACCCCTCTGCAGATATGCAGTCAGTATATTCTTCAGCCTCAGCCGACTGAGCCAGCAAGTCTTTTGTTAAACGACTATAACTTATTTAACTTGTTTCGATAATTCTTTGTATCTGAGCAGGTGTTTATCGCCTTTCATTATTACGTATTTGAAACAGTATCTATCTATCTATCTATCTATCTATCTATCTATCTATCCGAGTCTATTCAAATCTATCTATCTATCTATCTATCTATCTATGTATCTATCTCAGTCTGTTCTTATCTATCTGAAATACCAGACAGATACTCTTCCAATGTCTCGTGGTTAGTGTGGTTTTCTACAAAGAAACATGAGATTCAACAAATCAGACCCAACCCGGATTACTTTGAAGCCACTTTGGAGACCTCTAATTCTGAGATCATTACCAACTAAATGATATCAACGAGGGGATAACTTACTCGAAGGACAACGTCCATTTGAATAATCACGATTAATTCGTCGGAGTGGGTGAAAGGAAACTTTTGATCACACCCAACGCTCCCAAACTGGAGAAATTTCTACCGTAAACCACAGAGTAAATGCCAGACATCAAAGTTTTTGTAAATGTCACTTTTGTTTAAAACAAGCGATTCTTTTCTGGTGCCATTTTGGAAATGGAAGGTCGAATGATTTTCTTTCTGCTAACAATATTTTATTGATTGTTTTTTGATTCTTCTATTGTGTAGAACAACGACACTGTTGTAAACATGGTAGTTTTGGTAAGTTCTTTCTTCTTTAAATGAACAGGGAGACTTTTTCTTTCTCTCTTTCTTGCATGGTAAATTTTTTTAAAATATAAGGCTAGTTGGTTTGTTTACGGCATGTCAACTCCTGTTGGGTTATTTTATATCGAAGTCTGCTCAACAATTATGATCTTCAATTATATACGGCACAAAAATATATGAACACAATCATTTTAAACAGGTAAGCTCTTCATTATCCGAAACAGATCTATTTGACCAATTCATGGAATACTAAAATCCGGGTTCGTGTAGACCTGGGAGTAATGGTCATCAAGGCGTGACTCCACGCTATCTAGAGTTCCATAACAGCAGCCTCACCACCGGAAGCAGTTTAGATACTGTAGACTATGTTGAGGTAGCTTTGATGGAATCATCCAAGAAGAGGGATGTGACTTTACGCTATACTGGAAGGTAGTCATGACAACTGCTTTGTAGGCTTTCACTTCGATGTTCTTGATGTTGCATTTCTACATACACACACACACACACACACACGCACACTGAAACACACACACACACACACACACACACATATATATATATATATATATATATATATATATATGGGAACTCACTGATTCCCATACTAAAAAATGTGCGATTTTTGTGCAAAAATAATAGGCTCGTGATGGTGTTATTTCTGTATCTGTATTTTTGCATTTGTTAACCAACCAGTACTTTCAAGTCATATTTTTTTTTTATTTCTAGACCGTTTACATACAGTATTTGATTAGCCACCATGTAGTCTGCAGCCCCAGCTGACTGGGCCAATGTTTATGTGAAGTGAAATAGAGCTGTTGAAATAAAACTCAAGAGATAGAAAATAACTCTTTGAAAATAGTAAACGCCACCTAGAGATTCGCCCAAGTGGCTGTATACCCGTCGAAACCGTTCCAGGGTAACTAATGTGTTGGGCTTTACACGTGAGGAGCCGGTGTAAATTGACACGTGGAGCTGGGGTTGGCGGCTCACTGATTGAGGGGATCCAACGGTTGTAACTGCAGCCCCCAGGTTATTTTTTTCTTTCTCAGTTGTCATTATATATAAAAGAGTTGACCATCCGTAATCTCTTTTCTTTTCCACATCTTTTTACCTGAAGGGCTGCCCCTGTGTCGTTCTTTTTTTTTTTTGCCTTTTATTCATAGCTGAGAGGCAGACACCTTTCATATTCGGGTACACTGACAAACCCGAGCAAGCACGCAACCCTCACGCATTGAACTTAAAGGACGCCGATATAATTGAAGTCATTTGATAAGATTAGTTTAGTTTAGTACAACACCTTAAGTATAAAACACCCAGTGAGAATCAAAGTTACTAACTGTAATCTGATTGCTTCACTGAGTGTATAGGAGCCATTCACTATGATTAGTATAGTTTAACATAACTCCTTAAGTATAAGACACCCAGTGAGAATCAATGTCACTATTAGTGATCTGCATTGTCTTTAAAAAATGTTAGTTTTTATTTTTGTTGATAATTGACAAAAAAAAAAGAGAGAGAGAAAGAGAACTTAACATAGAGTGGACTTTGCCGCCCGAGCAGACCGCCAAAATTAAACTGAAAAAAATACAATACTTAGATCTTGCTAGAGAACTAAGAAAGCTGTGGAACATAAGAGTGACAGTGGATAGCGGTTGTAATTGGCAGGATTGGATTGATCTCCCAAAGGCTTGCAAAAGAGGCGGGAAGAATTAGAAATCGGAGATCGAATCGAAACCATGCTAATTACATCGGCCAGAATACTGAGAAGAGTCCTAGAGATTTGAGGAGTGAAAGACTATCCACAAATTCTCATGAAAAACTCGCTAGGAATACAACAATAGCAACAGCAATAATAATAATAATAATAATAATAATAATCCGAAGTAGAATAACGAGTGTAGATTATGTAGACAAAGGGATAAAACATGTTTGCTTGGGTTTTATGGCATATCAAACATTGTAGGTTATTCAATGCCAAATTCATTTTTATACTAATGAGCAGTTCTATTTCAAACAGTTCAGTTTAACATAAGAACAGTTTTATTATCAAAAAACATTTCTATTTCAAGCTATTCAGTTTAGTCAAACAGTTCTAATTCAACCAAATCAGTATAGTTTTCGTTTACACACAGTTTAATATCAAAACAGTTCCATTTTAAACAATTCAGTTTAGCATTTGTACGCAGTTTAAATGTCAAAACAGGTCTATTTTAAGCAATACTATTTTTATACAAATAAACAGTTATACTTCAAACAATTCAGTTTAGCATAAGTACGCAGTTTAGTTCTATTTGACCCATAGATAGGGCCCTATTAGGTGCTACCACACCGGGCCAAAGTGGACCTGGGAGCGATGGCATTGAAGGGGTGCCCCGCATTCCCCAAAGCTCCAGGATCACTGGAACCTCATCATCAGATTGTTTAGTGTCATATACAGGACACTCGTTGGGAGGTCTTACCCCTCTGCTGAGAAACAGTCGGTGTATTCTGCAGCCACCTACCAGCCAACTGGGCAAGGAATGAAACAGTTAACGTGAATGCTGTAAAATGACACAAAAGAAGTTCAAAACTATACACGACTGGGTGGGAGAGGTAATCGACTCGGAATTGTGCAAAAGATTCAAATTTGTCCATATTACCAAACTCTTAGGGAGTAATATAATAACACCATACAAGCAAATGATATATGCACAAACCAGAATCTATCCTAGAAAAAAGAAACTCGTAAGTTTTTCAGGGACTTTGAGATACAAGCAGATCACCCATTCCCCGCTTGAAGATCTGAGTCAGTTTTAGTTAACAAGAAGAAAAGAAATTAGCATCGAAAGGATTTTGATGTTCTACAGAGTGAAAGTAAATACCAGGACCTTGCCAGAGAAGTGCAAAAGTTATGGGACATGGCTGTGAAGGTGATACCAATCGAAGACGTACACCTTGGAAGAGGACCAAAACATTTGGAAAAGAGGTTGGTAGGGTTTAGGGGAAGAATTGAGACCATCCAGAAGAAAGCACAACTAAAATAGGCGAGGATACTAAGAAGAGTCTTGAAGATTTGAAGAGACTTGCTGTCACTCAGATTTCAATTACAGCTGGTATAAAAAAAACTCGCAAAGAGTAAAAATCCTTGGTAAAAAATTATAGCATTAAGTAGCTATTTTTAATACAAATAATTTGCACACAGTTATAAGGTTTCAAGTATTGTCATGTAATACAAATAATTTTTCAATCAATCTATTTGATTCATTGATGTGACCTTAGCAAGTATTATCACCCCGGAGCAGAGTGGAACTGGTAGTAATAGTGATTAATGGGTGCTCGTCGTTACTTCTCACGACCGGATGTAGTTTAGTATTATACTAAGGACATACTTTTTTTGGTGAGGGTGGGGGTTATACCTTTCTAGATCGTAATGTAACTTTATTTTGCAACATTATTTTATAACATTATTTTGGAACAAACGGACTGTTCTTATTAGATGATACTACTTCTATTAAATGGTGACGTCACTGCTACTACCGTAATTCCCTCTGAAGACGGAAATTTGAATATACCGACTGAATCCTCTTCAGAGGGGACCCCCCCCCCACAAAATGAGTATTTGGGGTATGACAGCTGGTGAGGATCCAGTTCTTGAGTTCTAAGGATTGCAGAGTACCTCTTTATAGAATAAGATTAGCCTGAAGTATTAATCTCTCAGTGAGAATCAAATTCATTAACAGTGGTCCGCTAGTCTCCCTGAGAGTACAGGAGCCATATACTAAGATTAGTATAGTTTATCACAACCCCTTAAGTAAAAGACATCTAGAGAGAATCAATGTCACTAACAGTGGTCTGCTCGCCTCTCTGAGTGTATAGGAGTTATTAGCCTAAAACCAGAGTTATTTGGCACCCGATACGAATCAAATTCACTGAGAGTAAATCCTTTTCAGAAGAGTAAGACATGTCCCACCAAATGGGTATTTTAAATTGCGTCTGCTGGTGAGACTTCAGTTCCGGAGCTCAGGAGATTGTGGAGTACCTCTTCCTTGACAGGGAGTCTCCGCGTTGAGGCTAAAATACTGGACTGCAACACCATTGTAAGCGAATTAGGAGTCCAGTCGTGCTATTCTATCCACTTTCGGGCTAATACCCTTGGGAAAGACATGAACTATTTCATCCTCCAGCTATAGAGTTAAATAGTACCACTACTGTTTTACAAGTATGGCTTTGGTATAATATAACCCACGAAGTTTGATATGCCATTAAAAGCAAAGAAGTTAAAAAGCCTTTATAGACAATACTCCCATGTCCACTTTAATTCGGAGTGGTAGTACCTGTTAAGGTCCTATCAATGGGTTGAATATTTGAAAATTATTAGTGTGGTAAAGGGATATGTGAAACCATATAACTGTGTCCAAATAAATAATTTTTGTTAAATAGAATGAGACAGGAATACTTGAAATCATTTAACTGTATGCAAATTATTTGTATTATGTATACTAATATGCACAAATGCGTACACACACACACACACACATACACACAGAAACACATAGACTCATACAGGGGGTGTTATCGTGGTTTTATGGTTAAAGCGCTGGATTGCGGAATCGTAGCACGCGAGTTCGTATTCCAGTCGCGCTATTACGTTCACTTTCAGGCAAATACCCTTGGGAAAGGTATGAACCCACTTACTCTTCTAGCTATGGGTTAAATAGCATCACTGCTGTTCTTCTAGAATGATGGCTTTGGCATTAAATTACCCGCAAAGGTTGATATGCCATTAAACAAAGAAACCAAACCAAATCTAGACGATTATATATATATATATATATATATATATATATATATATAATGTTTAAATGAATATCTGTTTACAAACTTCCATGGCAAAACAAATTTACATCGATTTTTAAAAACCGCTTAATGTTCCCAACAAAGACAAATTCGCATAAAAAAGAAACGGATTCGCCAATTTTAATTCAAATATCATATTATTTAAATATCATATTATTTAAATGAGTGCCTCAGCTGAGATTTTATCATTTTTATTTTGATTGTCAATCTTAATCAAGCAAGATTTATTTTCCATCTCAAGCTTAAATTTATAATTATTTTTATCAGACAACCAACATGTCGTCTAATATACCACCTCTCTAATACCATCACCATCAAGCAACATATAAGTGCAACACATAGAAATACAACACTGATAAATTCACATCAGTTGAAATGCGAAAAATCCTGACCAATTACTCGAATATATAGAAATAACAACAAAAAAAGGCAACAAACCCTCGAAGCTCTCTGTATTATTAAAAAAAACAACCAAACATAAATAAAATAGTATTCAACACAGACACTAATATACGAAACCAATCCAGTCGGTCGGGGCTCTAAAATACACTGACTGCATCACTGCTGAGGGGTAAGACCCCCACCCGCAACCAGTGTTCTCGATATAACATTAAACCAGGACTGGAGCTTTAGGAAATTTCAAGTACACCTTCATTGAAATTTCGAGTACACCTTCATCGAGATTTCGAGTACACCTTCATTGAGATTTCGAGTATACTTTCATTGAGATTTCGAGTACACCTTCATTGAGATTTCGAGTACACCCCCATTGAGATTTCGAGTACACTTTCATTGAAATTTCGAGTACACCTTCAACTGTGTGCCAACAAATATTAAATTGAATTATTAGTAGCACATAGTAATACTAGTATACTATTAGAATTACATAGTAATATTTGAAAGGATTTAACTGAGTTAAAACGAATGAAAGATGGTGAATAGAATTATTAGTGTAATTTAGTAAAACTAAAAACTGTTCAGCTGAGTGCAGACAAATGATCAGTATTAGATTAGTGTTGAATACAAGATAAATAGAAATTTCTAATGTTAAATAACAATACTCAAACTCATTTAAATGTGTGCAAATAGAACTATTAGTGTTAGATAGCAATACTTGAAACTATTTAACTGTGTGCACTTAAATGAGCTCTGGCTCGTTTAAAAATGATTTTATCTACAGACTATTCACTTACAAATCATAAGTATGATATATATGTATAAACAGTATTTAACATTAAATAACCCACAAGGGTTGACATGCCATAAAATACAATCAATCAACAAATGTAATAATCATCATTAACAACCAACGTGCTAACAAATGCACCTCAACCAGTATGAAAGCCTTTTTACAAATTAAATATCTAATTCAAATTAAAAGACAAAAAGAAAAAAAAAACAGTACAAATAAAAAATATCCCCTGAAGGCAATCAATCGTTTGTTACCAAAACTTTAGGTGAAATCTTTATCAGTTGGACTCTGATACAAAGAAATAAGCGAGAAAGCTGGAGAAAAACATCGAAAATTACGTATATATATGTGTACACACACACACACACACACACACACACACACACACACACATACACATATGTATATACCTCAAGAGTCTGAATATGGAGTGTTATTAGCCTTTTATTTTTATGGAATTTTTTTTCACAGATTTTAGTCTGTTAAATTTTTTTTTTTTTTTCAAATTGTATCATCTGTGTTTTTTTCTTTTCACGCCAACATTATAAGGTGAGGATCAAGAGGAAGGTAGAGCAATCCAGCGAATGGAGTAGCGCCTTCCCCTACACCTCGGTGTTGTAGCTATTGAAAAAGGAGCCTTCGGGTTACCCTCGACTAAGTTCACCAACTTTACTTTTTATATATGAACTATCTGTTTCTAATCATTTGGTTTTGAGAATTAAGCCAGAAACACAACGCAAGAAGAAGCAAATCTTGTTTTAAACTGGGTAAGAAAAGATGCATTTAGGAACGTTTTGTTGTTCTAGATGACAAACTTTTTAAAATGTAATTAAATTCTTTAATGAAAATAAAACCTTTTTTCTCTCCTTCTAAAATCTTGTTCAGAATCGATCAAGGAGAGCAAAAAAATGTGAACTCACTTTGCTAATTCTAAGAGTTTCCAAACGAACAAGTCATTTTCTACCAACTGCTGATTGACTTCTACAGTCTTAGGCAATGAAAACAGATTTTCTATTCGTTTGGTTGGGTTGGGTTTTACGGCATATTTAGGTTACTTCATGTCAAATCCCGTTTATATGTATATATTTATATTAGATATATATTTGTAAACATATTTTGTTGATAACATTCTTAAACGAACCTGAGTTCTTTTTGTACACAAGTAAATGGTTTCAAGTCACAATTTAGCATCAGTCATTTGTTTCCACACAGTTTGTTCTGTTTCACCCATAGGTAGGACCCCACCAGATGCTACCACTCCGGGTCAAAATGGACCTTGGGAACAATAGCAATGAAGGTGTACTCCACATTCCCCAAATCTCCAAGGCTGGAGCCTCGCTATTAGGTGATTAAATGTTATATCCAAGAGACTTTTCTGTTCGTTCAAATATTTATGACTGCTGCTTTCTCCCGGATACTGATCTTGAGTTTTAAAGAAATTCATTATCTTATTGTATTTTTCTACCTCTGTCTCTCTGTCTCTCTGACTCTCTCTTTGTCCATTTCTCTACTTACTTTTGTCTTGAATTATTTCACTTTTTCTGTTTGCGTCTCTCTCTCTCTCATTATCTCTCTCTCTCTCTCTCTCTCTCTCTCTCTCTCTCTCTCTCTCTCTCTCTCTCTGACCACCTCTAGTTGTTTTTGTCTTGAATTACTTCTCTCTTTCTGCCTGCGCGTCTCTCTCTCTCTCTTTAACTCTGTTTCTTTCTCTCTCTCTCTCTCTCTCTCTCTCTCTCTCTCTCTGTGTATATATATATATATATCCATCTCTTGGTCTGTTTCTAGGTTTCCAGCTCTGTCTCTGTACGTCTCTTTATCTCCTTACCTCCCCCTCTCTCTCTTTCTCTCTCTCTCTCTCTCTTTCGCGTTCTTTATCTCACTCTCTCTATCTTTCTTTATCTCCCCCTTCTCTTTCTCTCTTTATCGCACTCTCTCACTTTATATCTCTCCCCTCTCTCACTTTATATCACTTTATCTAACTGTCGCTTTCTCTTTATCTAATTAAATCTCTGTCACTTTATTCCCCCCCTCTCTCTCTTTATCTCCCACTCTCTGCCTCTCTATCTCCCTCAACCTCCTCTCTCTAACTTTCTCTCTCTCTCTCTTGCTCACTCTTTAATTCCCACCATCCATCCCTTTCTTCCCTTCTCTCTCTCTCTCTCTATATATATATATATATATATATATATTTCTCTTTATTTCATTCCATCTGCCCTTCTCGACCCCTCTCAGTCTGTCTGTCTGTCTGCGTGTCTCAAAACCCACGTCTGTCCGTAAGTATTCACAACAATCGGCTCCTCCCCATATTCTGTGTTTCTGAAGACAGTCACCCACCCACGAGTATTCTCCCAATCCAACACCCATGGCAGGTGTCTGCATGAAAACCACTACCCCCCTCACCACACACACACACACACACACACAAATTTCTTATTTTGTTTTGTCTTTTTTAATGTTTGATGGACTGATGTCACGTCTTTACATAAGACACCCAGTACTACCACGCCTCAACTACAACACCATCGTCTTTGTCTCATTCCCCCCTTTTTTTCTGTTGCTCCGAGTACTCCCACCTGAATATCACCCTTGCCCCTATCAGACAGGACCTCAACTTACAAGCGGTTGATTTTCTACACTTATGACCAGACCCCTGTCTTTTTCGAGCAACCACCTTTTCATTCATTCAGTTACTCATTCATAGCGGGATCTTTTTAGTTTTATTCTTATTCATTCATTCTTTTTTTGAATGAAGATCCATTCATCGTTTGGTTCTCACACTAAGAAAATAAGCTGCTTTGTCATCGAAATCGGGTTTTTTGGGGGGTTCTTTTTTATAATTGCTATAATCAGTCTTTTACTTATTTTCTTTCTTTCTTTCTTTCTTTCTTTCTTTCTTTCTACAATCAGTCTTTCTTTCCTTCATTCAAATCTATCACCAGTCTTTCTTTCTTTCTTTCTTAGTTACCATCTGAATTTCTTTATGCCTTTCTTTCGTTTACAGCGATCATAAGTCTTTCTTTCTTTCTTTCTTTCTTTCTTTCTTTCTTTCATTCAAATCTATTATCAGACTTTCTTTCTTTCTTTCTTTCTTTCTTTCTTTTCTACAGTCTTTCTTTCATTCAAATCTATCATCAGTCTTTCTTTCTTTCTTTCTTTCTTTCTTTCTTAGTTACCATCTGAATTTCTTTCCGTCTTTCTTTCGTTCACAGCTATCTTAAGTCTTTCTTTCTTTCTTTCTTTCTTTCTTTCTTTCTTTCTTTCTTTCGTGGCTACAACCAGTCTTTCTGTCTTTCCTTCAAATCTATCGTCAGTCTTTCTTTCTTTCCTTTGTAGATATCACAAATCTTTCTTTCTTTCTTTCTTTCTTTCTTTCTACAGTCAAACTACCGACCCTATTCAAATGAATACCTATACAAGGCCGAAATTGTCATTCAACACCATACTTGGAACGCCTTATCAAACCCCAGCACGATAAAAAAAGAAAAAGAAAAAGAAGACAAACCTTGCATCTTTTCTTGTCGCTGTTTTTAATCATACATCAACTTTAGAAAAATGAATTGAGAGTCAAACATGCGTGAAATGCTTTGTCGGGCACCACCTGAACATAATGCTGTTGACCAACGTTCAAATCCCAGCGAAGTACGGCTTCGAATTTCGTGGCTCTCTACAGGGAGTTTGTTGCTCTGAGATTCTGATCTTCTCAAAGATTCAATGGAGCTGGATGCATATAAGGGGGTGTTTTTCTTTCTTTTCTCTCCCTGCCTCTGTCTGTCTGTCTGTCTGTCTCTCTCTCTCCCTTGGTTTGTTTAAATATTTACTTAAATTTGTTCAAAACATTACAAGCCTAACTGAAGTGGAATTCAGTTTTGTTTTCACCAATAACATGCTTATGAAAAAAAAATTTGCTCAAAAAAAAAAAAAAAAAAAAATTAAATCTCAAAAATTAAAAGTAACGTAAAGTGGACATTTCAAGCCTAGTGAAAGAACTTCCATAAAACTAAGGATCTTTCAGCACTGCCGACCCCAAGTTTTATAGATGGTTTGGTTTCTTTGTTTAATGGCATTTCAACGTTCGAGGGTTATTTTACGCTAAATCCATCGCTATCGAAGAACAGCAATGAGAAAATTTAACTCATAATTGGGGGATAAGGGATTCATGACTTGCTTTCTTTCTTTCTTTGTTTCTTTACCGGGAGTGAACGTAATAGCACGACTGGAGTTCGAACTCGCTTACTTGGAGGCCGCCGTCCAACACTTTAGCTCTTGAGGTGCAGGGGCTGCCGATGGTGTGTAGAGATTTGTTTATGCAATTTACGGTAAATAAAATGAAAAAGGATGGTTGTCTGGTTAGATGGTTGGGTTTTATCACACTTGTAGGTTATTTAGTGCTAAATCCTCTTCATATGCTTATATATATATATATATGTATATATATATATATTTCATTAAACAGCATAGACATCCTTTGTCTACACATTTTTTCTTTTTCCTTTCGTCGCAGCATCGATTTTATCGTATTCGTTCTCTAGTACTTTCTGCTCGATCTAGGGCCATCACCAGGAGTGTGTATATTGCAAAAGTGATGTGACCTTTGTGAATATACACATCCCTGATGATGGCCAAAGATCGGACAAAAAGTACTTGGGAACCAATTGACTGAATTTATTAACCAGTTCTCGCCGGATATCATAAAATTGATGCGGCGACTCAAAAGAATAAATTCAAAAATGTTTAGACAAAGGATGTCTGTACTGTTTAATGAAATATGTATAAACGAAGAAATGCTGCCCAAACACGCACACACGCACGCACACACACACACACACACACACACACACACACACACACATATATATATATATATAAGTAAGTAAAGTTGGCGACCGTAGTCGAGGGCGACCCGAAGGCTCCTTTTCCAATTGCTACAACACCGAGGTGTAGAGAAGGACGCCACTCCTTTCCCAGGATTGCTCCACTTTACCCTTGATAGTACCTTATAATGCCGAGTGTTAAGCAAGGGGGTATCAAGTACTATTTTTGAGACTTTTGTATGACTCGACTTAGGATTGAAACATGGTCTACTGGTCTCTATTGGCGAGCTCTCAACCGACTAATTTGTAAACGGGTAGTTTCTAGGTAACATTTTTAAACAAACCAGAGCTCATTTGTTTTCATACACAGTTAAATGTTTTCAAGTTTTGCTATCTAACACTAATAAATCTATTTGATATTAATCCTTTGTTTGCACACAGTTAAATGGTTTCAAGTGTTTAAATCTAATAGCAACAAATTAATTTAACAATTATTGTTTTGAACTCAGTTAAATGGTTAAATAGTTCTATTTGAGACATTGATGTGACCCTAACGGCTACTACCACTACAGAATTGACATAGGAGTAATGGCACTGAAAGGGTCCTCCATATTTCTCAGAACCCAGGGACTGAAGCCTCACCATCAGATGGTTTAGTGCCATATCTAGGATACTCGTTGGGTGGGGAGGTTGGGCTTACCTCTCTGCTGAGATGTAGTTGGCGTATCCTACAACCCCAGCCGACTGGGCTGAAATAAAAAAAAAAAAAAGACGAAAGAAAATACAGGTCCATAATAATAAAGAAGAATGTTCGAAAATCTAAAAGATTAAAAGATTAACAACAAATTAGATTATTTATTCAAATGTAATTATGATTTAATTATTATAGACCCCTGAAATTTATTGGAATCGTAGTTCTTCAAATATTAGTTTAAAAAAAATCTTTTATTGAACGTATCGTCTAAGTTAAAAAGCGCGAATAGCAATGAAAAAATATTCAAGAAAATCCTTTCTTTTTAAAGAATGAATAAATGAATAAAAACATTAAACATTACAGAGAAAGGCTTATTTATTTATTTATTTTATTGTCACATTCCACAAATTTCCCATCGACAAAACTGTCTTCGCGAAATGATAAGTTGTAGTGCTTGTAATGTTCCAGAAACTATATATATATATATATATATATATATATAAGAAAAGTTGGCGACCGTAGTCGAGGGCAACATGATAGGATACCTTTTCAATAGCTCCTACACCAAGGTGTAGGGGAGGGCGATACTCCTTCCACTTTACCCTTGATACGTACCTTATACTGCTGAGTGTTAAGCAAGAAGGTATCAAGTACCATTTTTGAGTCTTTTGTATGACTCGATCTGGGATTGTACTCTGGTCTTCCGGGCCATTGGCGAACACACACACACACACACACACACACACACACTCTCTCTCTCTCTCTCTCTATATATATATATATATGTATGGGGGATGTAATATTTGTCAAGTACTTTAGAACATGTCGAAGTATCTGCTAGCCTTTAACAAACTGTTGCTAAAGTAGAGATTGGTCTCTCCTCTCTCTCTCTCTCTCTCTCTCTCTCTCTCTCTCTCTTTCTCTCTCTCTCTCTCTCCTTCTGAAATTTCAAGACTGAGTAATTGATTTTAATGGCATGTCAATCTGTCTGGGGTTCATTTAATATTTGTGGTTAGAGAATCGCGTTCATTGTACATTCATATTTACATCTTTGTGTAGTTATTTCTCAATAAATTTTTGTTTGTGAACTCAGTCTGATCGAATCAGCATACAAATTTACATACAAAACTCTTAGAGCTCTATATGAAACCCCCAATAGGTACTAAATCCGGGTCAGCGTTGACCAGGGAGTAATTGCAAGGAGGAGGGCTACTCCGCTACCTGGATCTCTGGAACTGTAGTCTCACCACCAGAGACACTTTAGTGTCATACCCAAGACTCCCCATTTTGGAAGCACTTTATTCCTGCAGTTTTCACTTCCCCGTCACTGGAATAATGTTTGGCTTTTAAACCCTGTTTAATGTGGTCGAAGACATGTTAGTCTGAAGAGGCTAAATCTGGTGAGTATGGAGGATGCAGTAAAGTTGTCCAACCCAATGAGACGATTATCTCCCTTGTCCTGATATTTGTGTGTGGTTGAGCATTTTCATGCAAAAAGAGGACATAACTATATATATATATATATGTGTGTGTGTGTGTGTTTATGTGTGTGTGTGTGTGTAGGCAGAATGAAACATGTTTGGTTAAATAGAATAGACACATCTATATTTTAACTGTTTGAGTCTTCGTGTGAATTGCTTATCTTCTGGATTCAATGAATTTAGGAAGGCGCTGTATTTTTCAAGTACTTTCGGCTGCAACCGAACACACGCACGCACGCACGCACGCACACACACACACATATATATATATATATATATATAATCATTGTCACACGGACAGCATGCATTTCGCTGACACTCTCTCTCTCTCTCTTTTTCCATCCCTTCCAGGCATCCATCGCTCCCACCAGGTCTTCCAAACTACATCCTGTGTCCCTACAGAGTTGATGAAAATGAATTTTTACTGGTCAGCCAGCGCTGTCACGTCCATGTGTTGGGGTCCATAGAAGAAGCAGTGTCACGGTGTCTTGTTTGTCATACTTTGATGTAAGTGGCTGTAAAGCATTTTTTTTTTTTTTTTCGTGGAATGTTACTTCCAGGATTTGTTCGTAATATTCTTGTGTCATTTTCTTCTAGCTTTTTCTCTATATGGTTTATTAGCGTCCATGTGGTGCACCCATACAGTAGTATTGACACAGCAACTAGTTGAAAGAAAACCCGTTTTGTTTTATCGGATAGATCAAACTTCCATAAACATAAACTAAGAATAGAAGAAGTATGAAAAAAAAAACAATCACTTTTCACTGATAAGGCAGACGAACATTTGAAGATGAGATATCAAATTTAATGTTGTTCGCCTTTGTTTCTCACTAATCTAAATGCGACCTTTTAAGTGTTCCCGCACATTTTAATGTTGTATTTCTCTCCAGCCATTATCTTGCCTGGTTAAGCGTCCCAGTTATTCTACCCACTCTCCCACCTCTACACATCCAGTACTTCTCACCGACTCCCACGTCCACTGATATTTCTAATTTCTTCATTTGGGAACTTGACGCCTAACTCTAGCTGTTCAGGTCACCCAGAATATCATGACGATGACAAACCTACCATCACCTTTATAATTGCTTATACTGTGACAAGGCAAATACAAAAAAAAACAAAAAACGCATGCATTGGATTGCATAGAAAATAATCATACGTAAGTTGTTGGTTTTATAAAATACGCCGAATGTATCCTTAGATAAGGAGTAAATTCATTTTCCTAGAAGACAGGATTCTTACAGGTATAAGGTGTTTCACAATTTTTGAAAGCAAAATTGTCCGGCACAAATTCAGACCATAAACTATAGATATTCATCCAATTTCCTGTCAAATCAGATTTGACACAAGGTCATTTGACAGTGGAGAAACATATTCGATTCTAGACTAATAGGTTGCTGTCATAAAAAATGTTTGATCCTTTCGTAATTTTCACATTTTGGTGTGCCGCAGGCGCCAACCGATAAACTCAAGCCTGCCAAGCAGGTATAGCGTAAGGCAAAGGCCTCCTGGCATCAGACGATTAGCTTAATAGCTTAATAGCTCCCACGAGGCACGAACATCGAGTGGCCTCCAGAAAACAGGGATGGGAAATAAGGTATTTGTGATGAAGAATCTCACAAACCATTCAAGCGAAGCAAACGACATACGGAGCATTGATGAAGAATTAAGGACGAAACCATAAATGATGTTTTCTTATGGCCTCCTTCACATAGGCGCATTAGTGTCGACCAACTAGTAAAGACTTACATATATCAAATCTGTTCGGACAATGGTTTGGTTTGGTTTTTATGGCATATCAACCATTGTTGGCTATTTAATGCAAAATCCTGTTTATACATATATATTGAATGTATAATTTTTAAAGACAATTTGTCGACACAGTTAAATGATCAAACAGCTCCATTTCAAACAATTCAATTTAGCATGTCATTTGTTTGCACTCAGTTTAAATGTCAAAATGGTTCTATTTGACCTATACATAGAACCTGTCAGATGCTACAACTCCCGGCCAGACTGGACCAGGGAACGATGGCAATGTAGAGATATTCATTTTAGAGACGGATATATATATATATATATATTAACTATCCGCAGTTTCATACACTTTATGGGTCTTAGAATATATCTTCTGCAGAAAAGAGGATGGGGCTACTCTTGTTAAAAAAAATTAATCGCAGACTATTAATAGTGTAGCCAGTATACTTATTACCGAGTACCTCACCCTTATATGTTATATCATGCAAGTTCAATGTCTTATTGACTTGTTTGGAAATGTAGAAAATTAGAACAAAAAATTGTCATTTTTAAAGACTTTCCTTGTCTACATCTTTCAAATTATTAAAATCTAAAATTTTACCAATTATATTTTGCAAGTTAACTTTAATACGTATTATTCACTCTCTTGTTATATATATATATATATATATATATATATATATATATATATAACAATAGAAGTGGCGCTACCTGGGTAAGTGAAGAATTAAAAGCGTGGTCTCGGGGTTCCGTTCCCGCGGGCTATACCTGCTTTTCGGAGTTGAGTTGACTGCTGGGCGCTTGAAGCATCCCAGAAAGGAAATGCCGACGGGGCCAAGCATTTTTTGGACCAGCCGTACATGTCACGATTTGTGCGTGGATTCCGCGATAAAATGGCCTAGTGCTGCATTCCGTCTTCGTGGGAAGTTATATATATATATATATATATATATGTATATATATATATGTGTGTGTGTGTGTGTGTGTGTGTATATAATAAATTACATTGTATTTTCCTTTCTTTATTAACGACACTTGTTGAAGGTTCATTTCTGTTAAAAGAAAACCTTATCAGACGGCCCATCTTGAAACACATCCTCCTTTGAGTAGAAAGTGAACTACGCCTTGTAATAACAAGCAAACATCTACAAACAGGTGATTTATCTGATATCTCACCGCGTCGGAATATGGCACAAGACCATTTTATGGTGAGCACTGCGTACGAATCGAGACTCATGCACAGCAGGTACAAAATTTCTTGACCACATCGGCATTTCCCTTTTGGGGTGCTTCAGACACCCAAGTAATAAACTTCGTCCTTCCAGAAAGCAAAGGCCTGAAGGAACGGCTCTCTGCGGCCCAAATGTCAAAGTTTGCAAACCCGGCCCGAGGGTGCGCCGCATACTATATACATTTTCACACGCCTAATATAAACTATCGAATTTATCTCTTCTCTAGTTAACCTTTCTTTTTTTAATGCACGTGTCGGTTGTTTTATATATAAGGGTTGAAATAATGAACCAAAAGATGGGAATGTATAAATCAGATATTTTTTTTTTTACCTTTGACCACTTTGATAAGAGTACACCTGTTAATACAACTTATCTATACTGTAGGTGCAAAGACTAAGGGAAAAAATGAACAAGAAAAAATAAATACACGAAAGAAAAATTATCATGTAATTGGGTGAGTCGAAAGTTTTGCATAATTTTGTTATCATGAGACCAAAGCAGTTCAAGCCGTGGTCGGTATCAAATGTCATGGGTAGTATCGTGGTAGTAGGTGCGCTGACACTTTCTTCATTGCTTCATTCCTTATTTGATTTGAAAGCCGCGCAGATAAACGTAAAACGTAGTCTAATTTGTGAACTTAAGCTTTATGTGTTCGAACTGCGACAAAAATACCGCGGAAGGAACCAAAATCATTTATTGTGTGAAAGGTAAGGGTGCAGTTGATCAAAGGGTAAGTAACAAGATGGTGAAAGAAATTCCGCTCAGGTTTCCGGAACGTTGATAATCAAACAAAATCAGGAAGTCCTAAAAGTGTTGATCCCGTGGCTATAGAGGCAAATCCGCCGAGTAGCACACGGAGAGTATCGGGCGGACTCAGAATTTCTTAGTCCAGTGCGGTTCTTCACCTATGAAAAAAACTAAAGCATCATGAGCTAACGAACTGTGCTTTATGTTACCAAAATATTGCATAACTTTGGAGTCATCCTTATAAATTCGTTGTTTTAGTAACTCCCACAACCAAACCCCTCAGTACTTTTATTAGGTTCCCGTTTCTACAGTTAATGATGATATTGGTGCTTCTGTTTAAGGAAGAGTTCTCTGTATCCAGCAGACTCTTTGAGAAGTAAGTATTTACCAACCCCTTCGTACAAACAGGATGTGACTCAAAGCGTATATGACTAGAGTATAGGACCGCAACCACTCCACATCTTTTTTTATAGACAAGTTATTGGGCTCATGCTTCTAAGCGTTCAATCAAGAGTTTTCCTTCTCCTAAGTCAGTTATAGAGGCTAAAGACCTGCGTCTGCTCTTCAATTTACGCATAGCTTGGAAAAAAAGAGAAGGGCTTATGTCTTATGCAAAGTTAAACGTAAACAGGCTGTTAAAAATCTGTATTGCATTAAGTTCGAGCTAGCGGTTTAGATTAGATTCCCTAACCTTCTTTCCGTGATCGTAGTACAATTTTGTGTACAAGCATAGATTTCAGCTGAAGATGGTGGCAACCCGTGAGACGAAATGGTTACTTCAGTATTGTCATCCCAGAATTTTACGTTTTAAATCTGTTCTTCGTAAAACGTTGTAAAAACTTAACTCACGTTCGGTATACAGTCTTTTCGGGCGCCACGGGTGATGTAATGGTCAGAAAGCTAGGTTAGCAAAACTTCACGAGTGAGTTCGAGACCCATTGGGTACCCCCATTAATGAGCTAAAAAAGCTTTGAAAATTAGGAGAGGTTGCACATAGGGGCACCGCGAGTGGCGTAATGATTAGCAAGCTAGACAAGCGAAACTTCACGAGTGAGTTCGAGTCTCACTGAGCGCCCCATCCTTACAACCTTGTGCCACATCTAAGCAAAAAAGCTTAGTAAATTACAATATAAAATTTCTTGTTATCTCTCTCACTCTCCCTCTCTCTCTCTCTCTCTCTCTCAGTATATCTATATATATAAGACGAACAAAAGTAATTAGACTAATAGGAATTTTTTTTTTTATTGTTCTTGATTAGTTTCACCTAAGGTCATCGTCAGGAGAAAATTTTAAGAAAAGAAACTTTTTTTTTCAAAGTTTTGAAATACTTTAAAGCAACAAAAAATGAACTCATGATTTGGCATACTTATTTCTATCTAGTTTACCAAGCTAACATTTTCCCTAAGAGAGGTAATTTTAATGATAGAATATACATTGGAAATTCCTCGCTTAAATGGCAGTTAGGATGGTACAACCAGAATCTTTTACTAACTCCTTACTTAAGAACCGAATGACTTTATCTAGATATTATCAGAATCTAAAAGACCGAGGATTAACCTCACAAATAAATTGGAAAATCATTTTAAAATCCTCTTCGACAAATAGTTTAAATGACAGATGCAATTTGTGCCTAGAAGAAAAATTAGCATTTTAAAATATAAAGACACTAAAATCTATTAAATCATCATCATCATCATCATCATATCGCGCTGGTAGCACGGATATCCCTGACCCTCTCTCGCCACTCCTCCCTATCGTTCATCGCCCTAGGTAGGTCTTCAGGACAACAGCCTGTATCCTCACATAGCTGCTGAATGTACGTTCGAGCTGGTCGTCCTGCTTTTGCGCGGCCAACGAATTAATATTTAAATGTAGACATAGAAATAAATTTAAAATATGAAGATACATATTATTTTCACGATTTAGCCAAGTTGAGATAATTTGGTGAATAGTTGTTATAATACGTAATATGTGACAATTATAAATTATATAAAGATCACTACAGGACAATTATGATAATATTAATATTAATCTTTTTTTTAAATTTATAAAAAAATTACATACAGAATAATACACAAACATTAAAACGAAAAAATTTTCGATTAGTTTTGCCTAAGTAAATTAATCTGGTATTTTAAATGATTTAAAGAAACCGATTACACTTAGAAGCAGTGAAACATAGATTGATTAAAGATCAAAAGGAAATTAACCATCGGTAAAAGGGAGTTAACTTATTAATGAAGCGATCTGAATATGAACAAAAAAGTTATTTACGAGAATGATATTATATATCTGAATTTAATATTATTAGACTAATGATTATGATTAATTCGATGGCGATGAAATTTAACATGTGATGACTTTCAGAATTTAAATGTAGTTAAGAATACTTTATGTTACGTAAACGATGGGAGTAAATATATACGGTTTCTTTTTTCAAATTAAAAGGTGTCTTCAATACGTTTACGGACATTTTTGTACAGGCATTTAGACTCTTGAAAATTCAGTATGTTATTGCTATACATTAGATGACTGACCATTTTTTATGATTTCAGCTTCAAATGAACAGCTACAGCAGCAATTGGAATACACCCTACGAAAGTCTGATTGTCACAGCTGGTGAATTTCAAAAATGCAATCTGGACGTGATGACACTTTAGTTGAACGATATGAAATAAAATTGTGTTTTAAACTTGGAAAAAATGCCACAGAAATGTATAGAATGCTTCAGACTGCTTTTGGAGCGACCATCTTGTATGAATCAAGCATCAGTTTTTGAGTGGTATAAGAGATTCAAGGAAGGCGGGGAGTCTGTGAGGGATGATGAGAGGTGTGGGAGGAGTAAGGAAGTCAGAACACCAGAGTTGATTGGCCAAATAAAGAATTTCATGGATAAGGACCGTCGTGTGTCTATAGAGACAATAAGTGCACAGTTTGATGTCAGTGCGGGAACTGTATGCACACTTATTCGCGAGGAATTGAAGATGCGGAAGATTTGTCCGAAGTTTGTCCCAAGGGTGCTCAGAGAAGATCAGAAAGAAAGACGTTGTCATAACATCAGGGAGATGGTCGTGCTTATCAATTCAGATCCCGCAGTTCTTGATGCTCTGGTGACCAGCAATGAAAGCTGGATCTACTGCTATGACCCAGAGACCAAGAGACAGAGTTCCCAGTGGAAGCATGCTGGCTCTCTTAGACCCAAGAAGGCCAGACAGAGTAAATCCACCCACAAACTTTTGATGATCTCTTTTTTTTAACAGCACTGGCATGATCTACATGCACTGGGTTCTCACTGGACAGACAGTCAACAAGGAATACTACGTTGAGGTTTTAAGGGAGTTCTGGAAGAAATTTCGTCGGAAGAGGCCAGCACTCTTCAAATTGGGTCAGTGGCATTTCCAGCAGGACAATGCCCCTGTCCACAACTCCATCCGTATCAGAGACTATTTGACTAAAATGGGCATCAATGCAGTTCCTCATATTTCCTATAGTACAGACCTTGCTTCCTGTGACTTTTGCTTATTCCCTAAACCCAGAGGCTGTCGTTATGAGACAATGAGGAGATGAAAGAGGCTGTGACGAAGGTCATTGACACGCTCACACAAGAGGACTTCCATGGGGCCTTCCAGAAGTTGTTGGAACGGTACAACAAGTGCATTGCAGCCGGAGGCGATTACTTCGAAAGGGACTAGAGTTTCATGTGTGTACTATCAATAAAAGTGCCCACACGAAAAAAGTCTGGAAACTTATTTAATGATCCTCGTATTAAATAAATGATAACAATAAATAAATTCAGATGCACTTAATATTCAGATAATAAAAATAGGTCTTTATAGTTTGTTTGTTTTTAAAAATGGGAAATTAATTAAGATTTTATTAATGTAAACTCTTGTTTATTGCTCTGATTTTTCTGGTGCAACACCGGATATGTCACGTGATAAAATTCTAGATTTAATCTATCTTAATCTATTTTGTATATATAGTATTTTTTCCCCTTTTTATTTAATGAAATTGATGTATATTTCCTTAGATATTAAAACTAAGATAAAATGTATTCCCGGAATAATAGTAACTATCATTGAATTGTCCTGTCGGTTTGTGCTGTAGAACACACCGATTGCTTCTCTGCAGAGGAGTAAGACCCCTTCAATGAGTGTCCTTTTTATGATCCTAAACAATCTGGTGGTGAGGTTCGAGTAATGCTGGAGTTTTGGGAAATGTGAAGTACCCCTTCATTGCCATCGCTTCCAGGTCCATTCTGGCTCGGAGTGGTAGCACCCGATAGGGTCTTATCTGTGAGTCAAATAGAATTAAACTGCTTATGCTAGACTGAATTGCTTGAAATAGAACTGTTTTGACACTGAACTGTGTGTAAATAAAAATCTCTACTTATACTATGCTGAATTATTTGAACTTTTTCAAAACGACTTAATTCAGCGTTAAATGAACCCAAAGGGGTTGATACGCCGTAAAACAAAACACCTAACCAATCAACATCGAAAATTGTTCACCATCTGAGGATACACTCTGTGTAAAAAGGTTGTTGAAATAAATTTATAATGGATTAGATCTGTTGAGTTTTACTTGATATTAATATTATATACATATAGTTTCATATAAAAGTAAAAATAAAAAAATTCACTGTTTTGGCGTCCATAGATTTATATCTGGTTGTGATGACCATCATCAGATGTTTCACGAAAGAGAATTTTTATTTGGGTGTTCTTATACTGTTTTCGGTGGTCCGAAGCAATGTAACAACACTCAATATAAGAACACCAAAATAAAAATGTTCTTTCGTGTAATATCTGATGATCGTTATTACGACCAGATAAAATTAATAATGTCACCAAAGAAGCGAATTTTTTCTTTTTATTATTATATAACGTTGAGTTTCGATGTATTTTTTTAAATCTCAAATAAATTATACTTCAATAGTCGTTGAGATTGAGCACTCAAATTGGATACTCCTACACCTTGGATTTTCTCCTCGGATTATATATATATATATATATAAGGTTTAATCTGACAGATATGTTGTAAAAAGAAAACGGAGAGACAAATACATATAAATGGATGAGAAAAGATTTATTAATTAGTTCCACCAGATGACAAAAACACTTTCTATCTGAAATTTTCGTAATTTTATATCTTAAATAATCCCTGTCGAAACGCGTTGGTGGAACTAATTCATAAATCTTTTCCCATCCATTTATATGTATTTGTCTTTCCGTTTTCTTTATACAACATCATATATATATATATATATATATATATATATATATATATATATATATATATATAAATTTCGTGTATATATGTGTGTGAAAATAAAATATACATATGTATACATGTGTAAGTATGGAAAGCAGAAAGGTAGCTAAACAGAGTAGGCAGATGACATGCATATACACACATATAATCGATTTTTTTTTAAAGCAGACATAAGAGAATGCCTTCACACTTCTTATATTGAACTGCTGTAGTTCTGGTGTGCTAGCGTCTAATGTGCGTTGGTTGGTTTTTAATTGGGAAGCTCAGTCTTTGTTGGTGTGGGAATAGTGCAGATGTTCTTTGTTACTCATTAGATAATGTCACTTTGTTTTGTCGTCCTCTGGTAACGAATCATCTTTTCTTCCTTTTGAAAGAGAGAGAGAGAGAGAGAGAGAGAGAGAGAGAGAGAGAGAGAGAGAGAGCAACCACTTGCCACGGCCTTTTTCATCTACCTATTTTTATTTTAGCGTCTATATCACGGATGTACTTTTTGACTGGTTCAATCTTAGCCTCCACATTTCCTGTTTTTTTTTATTCTTGACCACCTTTCTTTCTTTCTTTCTTTCTTTCTTTCTTTTCAATTCCTGTGATTTCTTTGTTTCTTTGTTTCTTCGTTTCTTTCTTTCTTCAATTCCTGTGGTTTACTTTCTATCTTTCTTTCTCCATTCAATTCCGATTTTCTTTCTTTCTTTCTTTCTTTCTTTCTTTCTTTCTTTCTTTCTTTCTTTAATTTCGGTGATTTTTCTTTCTTTCTTTCTTTCTTTCTTTCTTTCTTTTGATTTGCTTTATTAACAAGTCGTGTCTGAGAATTATTCTATATTGTAATCTATTTCAACCCCGACCTCTCACTCCTTAAAGATATATTCTTATCTCTGAATGCGTACGCACGGACATCTTTCCCTCCCCTGCACCTTTCTCTTGCTCTCAAGTGGTTGTTTTAGCGCCACGATGGCGGCGTAAATATCCCATCCCACGCACGTAGATGCTTCCAGACGCCGACAGATAGATATCTCCTCTTTGTCGACATCTTTTCACAAGGTCCATCTTTCGACATCCAGGTGACTTTTGTCCGGTACTGCCGAGTCTAGTATGTATCATAATGTATTATAATCTTGTGGGTGGGCAATGTTCTGTTGTCATGGAGATTTTTGTTGGGGTATTGAGTTTCTTAGCGACAGTTACTGAGCCTTTAACGGGTTTTTTTTTGTTTGTTTGTTTCGTTTTGTTTTCTGTTCACCGGTTTGGAAAATCCCTTTCTAAAATAAATAAAGAAATAAATAAAAGAAAAGAAAAGAAAAAATAAAAGTTACTTTTTAACTTGGTTTGGTTGGGTTTTATGACATTGTTGGTTATTTAATGCCAAATCTTTGTCATACATATATATTGGATATATGACTTGGTTTGTTTGGGTTTTATGGCATATCAACCATTGTAGGTTATTTAATGCCATATCCTCTTTTCACATCTATACGAAATATATATGACTTGGTTTGTTTAGGTTTTAAGGCATATCAAACATTGTAGGTTATTTAATGCCAAATCCTCTTTTTACATATGCATTAGTCATGATGAAACGAAAAGCATAAAAAGAAAAAAAAAAAAAAGAAAAAAGAAAAAAGAAAAAGTGATAAACTTACTGACCGGTTTCGTCCTCGTTCAACATATCTAAATTGATTAAATATCGTTTAGACTAGTAAAAAGGAAATATTCATGTGGAGGAAAAAATCATATAGGAGACTACCGAAATAATATTAAGTCCTAGCAGGCATTGTCTCTGTTTACTGAGAGACGGTCTGCCGAACAAAATAGGAATAGTCTCCTATACTTTTTAATGAAATGAATAGTGTGACTTACTCAGAACCGAGAAATAGCCCACCCAAAGACACGGTCTGCCGAACAAAATAGGAATAGTCACCTATACTTTCAAATGAAATGAACAGTGTGGCTTACTCAGAACCGAGAAAACGCCCACTCTAATCTCAGCACAGTTACGATCATTTATAAGGTGTTCTGCTATGGTAGACCTGTATGTATTTCAAAGATTATCACCCGGTGTCCAATAAAATTGCGTATTTTCGTTGGGACATAATGTTTAATGCAAGTATTTTGCCTTTGGTTAGTTCTTCCTATATACACTGTACCCCTGATATAAGAAAGATTTTCTCTGGTCCCAAATTAGAGCCTGTGTTACCAAAACAAAATAGACCAAACCCGGATATAAGAGACTTATTATCCTATCCAAACAACTCTCTTATATCCGGGTTACACTGTAGCTTGAACCATAATTACTCCTAAACAATTAAATAAGAGAATTATTATGATAAAGGGGAAGAATTGTGCATGGAGGAAATATCTTCTAGGACTTAATATCATTTCGGCATAGTCTTCAATGCGAATTTTTTCCCTCATTTCCCTTTTATTTGTTTGCACGATATTTCGTCGATTTACCTCACTTAAACGAGGACGAAACTGATCAGCTAACTTATCACCTTCTCTTTTTTTTATGCTTTCATGACAATGACTTTTTTTATGCTTTCATGACAATGACTTTTGGTAGTTTTGTTGCATTAACATATATATATCAATATATATGATTTGCAAACACGTTTTGTTGATTACATATTTAACGAGTCTGAGCTCATTTTTTATTTGCACACAGTTAAAAGCATTTTGATCTTACACGAATTATTCTATTTACCATCAATCATTTGTTTATGCATATTTAAATGAATATACATATATGATTTTTAAGTGAATAGTTTGTAGATAATTTCATTTGTAATAGATGATACGGAAAGAAAAAGGGTTAAACTGAAAATTTATATTATCAACCATCTGGGAGGAGTTAATTGACAAAATAAAATTCTGTACTTAAATTGTTTAGAAGAAACGTCAGTCAGGTCAGAAAAGGCGAGTCTAAGATTTTGCCATGATAGATAACCGAAATCAGGAACAACAAGACTGAATGAGTCATGTAAGTTCTAGGTGGGACCGAAATTGAGAACAATGGAAATGGGATTATTTATCTAAAGTTTCAGGTGTGTAAAATGTACTTGCTAAATGTTTTACGATAAAATGTTTGGGATGATAATGAAAATTCGAGATTAGAATTTGCCATAAACACGTGGATTGTCAACGGAAAAAAAAGGACTTATCGTATGTTGTGTCAGAACAATGTCCCCGAGACGAAATGTTTTTGGAAAAGCGATTCCAAGACAGGAATGTATCACAGAATTGTAATGGTGAGGACAGAAAAAATATCAGGTGTCATAATAAAGTAAAGTTGAAGACCTTAATCGAGGGTGACCCGAAGGCTCCCTTTTCAATTGCTACAACACCGAGAGGTAGAGAGGGCGCTACTCCCTTCCCTGGATTGCTCCACTTTACTCTTGATCCTTACCTTATAATCCTGAGTGTTAATCTAGGTGGCATCAAGTATCATTTTTAAGTCTTTGGTATGCATATTTACCAACCCCTCCGCTCGGGAATGATATGACACAAGGTTAATTTTTAAGCGGAGTTTAACAGGTTTGAATTCAGAGTTTTCCTTCTCCTAGACTAGTTGCCTCACCAAGGCTGAACAACCTAGTCTGCCCTACTATTTACCCATAGCTGGAGGGGAGAATAATAGGATTCATACCTTTCCCAAGAGTGTTAGTGCTATGTGAAATGCAATCAGTCTCGTCCAGGATTTGAACTGGTGTCGCCGGGTCAATTTCCTACGACGATAACCATTACACCACGGGCACCTCCACAAAGTCTTTGGTATGATTCGACCTGGGATGGAACCCCGGTATTGTATTTTGACCTTCGACCAGGCCAAGCTGTCAAAATAGGAAATGCACCTGTATAAATAACAGGTGCATCCGGTCGAGGAATATCAGGATATGACCTTGACTGTCGAGGGGTTGAATTGAGTGCGAAATTGTGACGCTCGCAGGAAGAAGAGTGGATGTCAAATTATTATATAACCCCGGTGAAAGGAAGTCAAAGTCAGTTGGACATCAGATGAGTTGGAGAAAAGATGCTGTAGAGAGAACCAGCACCCAGCAGAGGGGGACCTTCAGGACCCCCGATTGAGCAGTTGGAGTTCAAGTCAGTTGGAGAGAAGATGCTGGAATGAGGACCTAACCCAGAGAGGTTGGGCCCCCAGGCCTCCGGTTGAGCAGCCCTGGAGAACGGGAAAGAAACGCTGTTATGGCCATAAGAGTGGGGGTCAATATGTTGCAGTTCTGTTCAGCTTCCAGCTCACCTCTCACACAGTAAAACCTTTAGTAACCCTTTCGAACCCTTTCAAATAAAATGAGAGGTATAGTTTTCAAAAAACCTATGTCCGCTCGTCTCTATCATTGCGTCTTTATGATTCTGCATGTATATGTGTATGTATTGTTGGTTGTGACTATACAACACCGGCCTCCCGGACCATTGGCGAACACTCTACTCATTAGGCCAATGGACCAATCAGGTGTTATGATAGAAAGTGTTAATAAAATGACGATAATGACACAAATCGCCGATAATTGTAAATTATCTTAAGATATAATTTTATCAAAATTGACGGATAATGACATCCTTGGGCGGAGTCATTTAGTTAAGAAATAAGAAAGGAGTAACTGAAGTTCTTTATTAGGAAAACATTATCGAGAGAGGAGGATAATAGATTCCTCATAGACTCCTCTTTGGGTGAGTGTTAGTAGTAGGTAAAGTCTAAGAGAGGTTGGAGTAAACTTGGGAAGAAGTTAATAGAGAACTTATGTAGCCCAAAAGGCTTCGGACCTCTTCCGCAGAATTGTGGTCTTTTATAAAAACAGAGCGTTTCAACGCTCAAAAGAGATCCATCAGTCGAAAAATCAGTTAGTCAAGTCGGAAGAGAGAATTGGCGTCGAAAGGCGGTCTCAACGATACCCGCATCTGACGTCATCTCTCGAACTTATGCTCCGGAACGAATCCGAAATAAAGTACAGATTCTCTCTTACTTAAAGAGAGAAAATTTTATGAACTGAAATTAGTTGTCTAAATTAATTCTTACAACTCATGATAGCTATAATAACAAATACCACATTGTTTCATATAGTAGACAGGGGACGGGCTTTTGTTTTTTTCTAAACATTATGATATATATCATTATCATTATTATTTCTTTATGAAAATATTGTCTTCTGTTCTTTACGTTCGGAGACCGAGTTTTATGTGTAAGTGTCACTTCTTACCGATGACAATCGAACTTCAATCTGATCGAATTGCCTTGATCGATCTCCTTGTCTACGATCAAAATACACAACGCGGCAGATAGAGTGAGATCGAAGATTGTGATCTCAACTAAGGTTGTCAACTATGACGGAATTTCCTATCAACCCAGGTTTGAACCAGTGGCGGCGATTTGGACGATAGTGAAGACACATAGTGTTGTGTCAGGGGATAGGGAAGAAACAGGCCCAAGTGACTAAGTTATAAAATGAGTAACAATTATGTTGTTTGCATACTTGTACTGTTATTGCTTCTATACATTTAAATGGTTTCAATTATTCCTATTAAACACTTATAATTCTATTTGATATTAATCATTTGTTTCATGACCCTGAAGTGGTTACAAGTATCACTATTTAACACTAATTATTCTATTCAATATTACTCACTAGTTTGTACTCCGTTAAATGGTTCCAAGTATTGCTATATATCACCAACAATACAATTACACAAGTCATTTGTTTACATACAGTAAAAGGATAAAACAGTTCTATTTCTCTCTATTCACTTGAGCAGAAATCATTTGTTTGCATACTGTTTTAATGATCAAACTGCTATATTTGAACCATAATTAAGATCCATAAATCAGAAGCTACCACTCCGGGTCAGATTGGACCTGGAAGCAATGGCAATGAAGGGGTACTCCGTGTTCCACAAAGCTCCAAGACTGGAGCCTCACCATCCGATTACTTAGTGTCATATCCAGGACTCTCGTTGGTGGGTGGGGGGTCTTACCCTTCTGCAGAGAAGCAGTCGGTGTATTTTCCAGCCCCAGCCGACTCGGCTGATTACTTTTTAAGGTCATCAGAATAAAAAAGGACTATGGTCAACTGAATTATTATGAGGTTAAGTTGAACTAGGCTTCAATCTCGGCCAAAATGACAATCTCTTTATTCCACTATAGTTCTTCGAAGCCCTCTGGACCGAAACAATAAACTCTATATTTCAGAATTGTCCTTCAAGATACTTGTAACTTTGTCATTTTCACTTTTCAAATGAGTAAATCTTATGGTCTCACTTTTGGAACAAAACACCAAACTCCTTATTCCACAATTGTCCTCTCAGATAACTATCATTTTTAAGCGACTGAAACTAACAAACTCTCTTCTGGACCAAAATAACAAACTCCTTATTCCACAATAAACCTTCCTTCAAAATAACATTGTCTTTTTCTCCTTTCAGTAACATGTCACATGTGGAAGAACTTTTCATTCTAGTTCCGGAATGTGTTGCAATTTCAAACTGGAGACGGGCAATTTCTTGGGTGAGAGGGACTTTTATCATGTATAAGAAGTAGATATTGGTTTACCAAACACGACTTGTTTCTGGAGAATCTAATTATTAAGCGGATTATAACTCTTTACCTGCAATGTACATTCCTTTCTCGAAAGGGTTTAATGAGGATCTGGAAATTCCAAAATGATAACAGCATATAAAAGAAATAATAACACTCACAAATAAATACCCTTCTCTCTCTCTTAATGTTTTAAATAAATGTTTATATATTGAATATTTTAGTCCCTATTTATCTATCAATTTCCCCCTCTCTCTGTATATATATATATGTATATATATATATGAATATTTCTGGGTATATATATATATATATATATATACGTGTATATATAAAAAAAAAACTTGTCGTAGATACAAAGAGAGAATAAAATATTCTATTACTATTACAAAAGAAAAGTTACCAGTAAATTTCAAACCACACTACCACACATTCACACATAAAAAAAGCCCCAAGATATACTCACACACATACAGAGGAAATAGAACTTAGTGAAATCCGAAACCACTCCAACACACACACGCGCGCGCGCGTGCGCGCGACGACAAAAACGTATCAAATGTCAAAGTGAGGTAAAGCAGATTGTTTGGTTTGGTTTCTTTGTTTAATGGCATATCAACCTTTGTAGGTTATTTAATGCCAAAGCTATTCTCCTAGAAGAACAGTAGCGGTGCTGTTTAACCCATAGCTGGGAGGATAAGGGGGTTCATACCTTTCCCAAGGGTATTTGCCTGAAAGTGAACGTAATAGCGCGACTGGAATAAGAACTCGCTTACTACTATTCCGCAGTCCATCGCTTTAACCATTACACCTCAAGGACACCTCTCCCCGTAAAGCAGAATAAGGTAAACCCACTCTAAGGAAAAGAGAGGAAGACCTCTATATAAACCCATAACTAACTGCAAATTATTCAAACTGCAAATACGAGTGAGTTCAAGTCTCATTGAGTACCTCATTAACAAGGCCTTGTGCTATATAAGTCCTCTGGCGAAAGCAACAAGCTGGAAACATACACTTATGTAAGAACAAAATAAATAAATAGATTTAAAAATTCAAATATCATCGTGGACCTACTTATTTTAAAATATGTCTATATATGTAAGTAAAGTTGGTGACCGTAGTCGAGGGTGACCAAAAGGCTCCCTTTTCAATAGCTACTACACTGAGGTGTAGGAGAGGGTGCTACTCCTTTCCCTAGATTTCTCCACTTTAGGCTTGATACGAACCTTATAATGCAAAGTGTTAAGCAAGGCGGTATTATGTACCATTTTGGGAGTCTTTGGTATGACGACCGATGATTGAACCCCGGTCTTCCGATGAACACTTTACAAATCGGTCGGTATATATATATATATATATAATACAATCATTTCATATGTATGTATGTTTGTATGTATGTATGTATGTATGTATCAGAAAGAAAGTCTTAGGATTATAATTAGACGCATAATGAAACAGAATTTCAAAAATATTTGTTTATTTTCTTCAGCTGCACCAGCCACATCAACTTCCGCCCTGAGGAAATCTAGTTTTATTTTTATTGTATTTTCGAAAGCACCGAGCTGACATCTGCCTTGAAAACCAAGATATTCTCAGATCCAATCCTCGTTTTCATGGTTAGTTTATTCATCATCAACTCCTCACTTTCATCAAACCAAATAAACAAAATGGCTGACCAATTTTCGGTCGGTTGAGAACGGATACCGAATATAGACTTAACAACCTGAACATCATTCGGTATCATTTTGTTAGCAGTTTGATTATTTAACTTGCAATAAAAAAGCCTGTAGCTTGGAGAACTTTATACTTTGATGGATTCAATGAATGTTCCGCCAAAAGCCATTATCATTAACGAACGGGCCATTATTATTGAAAATAAATCTATTTGCTTGTTCATTTTTATGACATATCAACACTTTTAGATTAATTAATGCCAAATCCTGTTTATACCAATAAATTAAATATATATGATTTGTAAATACATTTTGTAGATCCCATTTATAAAGGAGTTGAACATCTTTTTTCACATTTTAATAGTTTCAAGTATTTCTATTTAACATGAATAATTTTATTTACTATTAAATCACTTGTTTGCCCACATTTACATGGTTATTATTATTGCTAATAAGCACTAATAATTCTATTTCAACACTTCATTCATTTGCACATAGTAAAATTGTTCCCAGTATTGCGATGTAATACCAATAATTCAATTTTTACACATAGTTATTCCTATCTAACCGGGCCAGTGGCCTAACGAGTAGAGTGTTCGCCAATGGTCCGGGAGATCAGGGTTCAATCCCAGATTGAGTCATACCAAAGACTAAAAAGTGGTACCTGATACTGCCCTGCTTAGCACTCAGCAAGGTAAGGATCAAGGGTAAAGTGGAGCAATCCAGGGAATGGAGTAGTAATTTACGAAGGTCTTTACTTCGATTTAGCACAAGGCCAAATGAATGGGGCACCCAATGAGACTCGAACTCACTCGTGTAAGTTTGCTAGTCTAACTTGCTAACCATTACACCACCAGAGGTGCCCAGGGAATGGAGTAGCACCCTCTCTTATACCTCAGTGTAGTAGCTATTGAAAATGTAGCCTTCGGGTCGCCAACTTTGCTTTTTACTTTATTCCTATCTAAGACAAATAATTCTATTTAGAATCAATCATTTGTTTGCGCACACTTAAATAGCTTTAAGCATGACGATTCAGCACGAAGAGTTTTATCTGCACACAGTCAACTGGTTTCAAGTATTGTTGTGTAATACTAACAATTCAATTTAATATCAGTATTTGTTTGTGCACAGTTAAATGGTCAAACAGTTCTGTTTGATCCATACATAGGACCCAATTAAGTTCTATCACTCCAGGTTAGAGTAGACCTGGGAGCAATGGCAATGAAGGGGTAATCCACATTCCCCAGAACTTCAGGATTGGCGCCTCACCATCAGATTGTTTAGTGCCATATCCCAGACACTCGTTAAAATTGGTGGGGGGAGGTCTTACTTCTTTGCATAGGTGCAGTCGATGTATTTTACAGCCCTGGCCATCTGGGCAAAAACAATTTGATTTTCATTTTGTGATTAAATCTATGGACGTGTATTAAGTTTATTAAATGATTATCTTTTGGGCAAATCCTCATAATATTATGGATTTATAAAAAGGAGGCTATTACTACGCTTGAATCTCTAGAACTGTGTACAGCTTCGACAATACAAGTTTTTAACTTTTTCCCGTGAAGAGACAAGGCAGAGTTTAATGTTGATCCCCACTAAAGTAGGTGTACGTAATGCCAAAAATATTTCAGCTCCATAGGCATTCGTCTCAAAAACAAAAACTTAGCGTTCTTATATTTAGCACAAGGCCACCAGTATTTAGAACCTTTTGAGAATCAAAACTGCGATATGATAATCTGCGTGACCTGCTCGCTAACCATTGCACTATAAAGAATCGCTCGAATTATAAGTAAGCTTTGATTTGGTTTCTCTGTTTAATGGCACATCCACCCTCCTGGATTATTTAAGGTCAAAACCATCCTTATAGAAGAATAGTAGTGGTTCTATTTAACTCATTGCTGCGGGCGATATAATTTACAATGGTTTGCCAGTTCATAAGCAAATTAAAATTTGAAGCTAAAATATTAACTTAACGAATGACATAAAAAATCCCCTAATACCTCAGTATTTTTTAAAGTAACAAAAGAATAACATCTTAATTTTCTCCTCGAAAATTATTAATAGTGTTTTAAAGATAAGCCCGGAAAATTTCTGTATACGATTAGGCTAACATTCAACTTTAAGATAACAGCTGTAAATTAGAATTTAAAAAAAAAGAGCCCAGTCACCATTGCTCTCAAGTGTCAATACTGCTGTATGGATGCACCACCTGGACGCTAACAAAAGACATGAAGAAAAAGCTAGATGAGAACTACACCAGAATGCTGCATGCTGTTTCGAACAAATCCTGGAAGCAACACTCCCACCAAACAGCAGCTGTACGACCATTTGCCTCCCATCTCACAAACCGTTCATGTCAGAAGAATATGAAATGCAGGGTACTACTGAAAAAAGGTTGGGACGAACTTATAATGGACGTTCTTCAATAGATTCCGGCACATGGACTTGTTAGTATTGGCCGATCAGCAAGGACTTGTTTATATCAGCTGTTTGCAGACATTTTAGAAGACCTACAAAAAGTGATAGATGATAGGGATGGCTGGTGCGAGCGAGCGAGTGAGCGAGCGAAAGAATGAGAGAGAGAGAGAGAGAGAGAGAGAGAGAGAGAGAGAGAGAGAGAGAGAGAGAATGAAAGAGAGAATGAAAGAGAGAGTGAGAGAAAGAAATTAAGAAAGAAAGTTTGAGAGAGACAGAGAGACAGAGAAAGAGAGAGACAGAGAGAGAGAATTAAAGACTGCTATCAGCGTGCCCTGATGATGATGATGATGATATTCTTAGAAATCTAAGGTCGTGCACTATTACTTTTGTTTTGAGTTTTATCTCTGTCAAAGCGGCATAATTATAACCTTGTACCCTCCTTGGTTAAAATAGTAAATATTTTAATTTATAAATTATATTTAAAAATTCCTGACGACTGATTTCAGAAGTGATTTGAATAAAACGAGGCGTAAAGACTGGGGTTTTCTATGATTTTTTTCTTTTTTCTTTTCTTCTTTTTTCGTTATTTTCTTTCCTTCTTTCTATGACGTATTAAGAGAGATATTTTCCACATGTTACGAAGTTTCTGGAAAGAGCCGGCAAACTGATGAATATCGAAAAGGAACGACAAAAGGAGCCGAGAGAAAAGTAGGAATGGTTTTAACACGTTGATAGATGGAGGGGGGAAAAGAAGAAATAAAATCAGGGTTTAAATAAAATTTAAAAAAACGCGAGACAGAGAAAGAGGAAGAAAGAAAAGATGAAAGATAAAAAAAGGTTTCATAGAAGAAGAAAATCAAAGATGAAGATAAAAGTGACTGAAGGAAGAATTAAGAAAAAGAACCCCCTCCTGCAACCTGAATAAAAAGCTAAAAAAAAAAAAGATGAAAGAAAAAACGAGAAAAAACGAGAAAAAAAAACGTCTTTGTGGAGTGGAAAAAATATCCAAGTTATACGACTGAAGAAGAAGAAGAAGAAGAAGAAGAAGAAGAAGAAGAAGAAGAAGAAGAAGAAGAAGAAGAAGAAGAAATTAAAGTAAAAAAGAGAAAGAAAAAAAGTAAGAGAGAACAAAAATAAAACCTTTAAAAAGAAAAACTGAAAAGAAACGAATTTGGTGGTGTTTCGGAATCAACACCCATCCTAGATTTTTATAATTGACTTTTTTGGTTTCCCGTAAAATATATTTGGATTATTTTTTTTAAGCCGCAGAGATTCGCTTTACTCCTCCCACCTCTAAAAAATTAATTTCTTCTACTTAGCTTTACGTAGGAATCCATTTGTAATGTATGTTCATGGTAAAACAGTTCCTGACTTCAAATCGAGTGCAAAATTTTAGTATTCCTTTCAAAAATACGGTCCCCCACCTTATGTGACTAAACAGGTGTGAAATAATACCCCCTGTACTGTGACGTTCGAAGCGGGGGCAGAATTTGGCCCAGTTTGGTTTATTTAATGGCTTATCAACTGCTTTGATTAATTTGATTGAAGATTAATTGGTTGGTTCTTATGTCATATCAACCATAGGCTATTTAATGCGAAATCCTATTTACATACATACACACACACACACACACACACACATATATATATATATATATATATATATATATATATATATATATATATGTATGTATATTTGTATTTGTATATATATATATATATATATATATATATATTGTAATGGTTTATGGTTATCACTAGCTCATTTGATGAGTTAATGGGATATAAAATTTTTCAGTATTATCAAACAGAGCTCAATATCAATGATAAAGTTTTTATACATATTCGAATATATACGTATTACATATCTCACAAATATATATATATATATATATATATATATATATATATATATATATATATATACGTGTGTGTGTGTTTATTATATATCTCACAAATGCGCTCAAACCTACGCACGCATACACTCAAACACCACTAAAACGAAAAATTAACCTAATTAATCGATGTTTTAAAATCTTTCACTCTGATGAATGCTTAATTCATGAAACCCAAGGCCACAGACACCGCTCTCTATATATTGTCATCAACAGACAGACTGTTTCGTTCAATCAGAACTCTTCAGTGTAGCTAGACACGTAGGACACTCGAAGCCGGAATCGAAACCCATCCAATATATATATATATATATATATATATTAAATATGAACCATCGATAAACGAACAGTCAGCAGGCAATATCACCTCCAAATGAGCCAGAGATCTTATGATTGCACACAATTGAAGTATTGCTATTCATTATTTACAAACACTTAAATAGTTTCAATTAGAGTTATTTATTGTTTGCATACAGTTAAATGGTTTTAAGTATTCCTGTCAAACACTAATAATTTTATTTAATATTGATCATTTGTTTACACGTAGTTAAATGGTCTCAAGTATTGCTAGCTAACACCTATAATTCTATTTAATGTTAACCCTTTTGTTTGCACACAGTTAAAGGGTTTCAAGTATTGCTATCAAACGCTAATAATTTAAATTTACGTTACTTAGGTGCCCTCGTTGTGTAATGGTTTAAGCACAAGACTGCGAAATCGTAGTAAGTGAGTTCGAACTCCAGTCGTGCTTTTGCGTTCACTTTCGGACAAATACCCCTGGAAAATGTGAGAACCTCCTTATCCTCCCAGCTATGGGTTAAAGAGCACCATTGTTTTCTTCGAGAAGGATGGATTCGGCATTAAATAACCCAAGAAAGTTTATATTAAACAACTAAACCAACATTATTCATTCGTGTGCCAAATGGTTTCAAGTATTGCATCGTAATTCTAATGGTCCAATTTAATATTAATTGTTTGCTTTTTGCTCTCAGTTCGAATGGTTTTAACTATAATAAATGGTTAAACAATTTTATTTGACTCATAGAAAGAACACTAACAGGTACTGCTATTCCAGGAAAGAGTAAACTTGGGTGGAATAGTAATGAATGGTTACTCTACTTCCTCCTCCGCACAAAGTTCCTCCAGGATTGGTTGGTTGGTTGATTGGGTTGTATGGCATATAAACCTTTGTAGGTTATTTAACGCCAAATCCATTTTTATACAAATAATCAGTTCTATTTCAAACAATGCAGTTTAGCATTATTACACAGTTTAATTATCAAAAAACATTTCTATTTCAAGCTATTCAATTTATTTAAACAGTTCTAAAGTAAAGTAAAGTAAAGTTGGTGACCTTAGTCGAGGGTGACCCAAAGTCTCCTTTTTCAATCGCAACAACACTGAGGTGTGAGGGAGAGTGCTACTCCTTTCCCTGGATTGCTCCTCTTTATCCTTGCCTTATAATGCTGAGTGTTAAGAAAAGCGGCATCGAGTACTATTTTTTTAATCTTTGGTATGACTTGACCTAGGATTGAACCCAGACAATTGGCAAACACTCTACTCATTAGACCAATGCCCCGACCAATTCAGTAAAGTATAAGTATAGATTTTCTTTACTCACAGTTAAATGTCAAAACAGTTCTATATTAAACAATTCAGTTTAGCCTAAGTACAGTTTTAATGTCAAAAACAGTTCCATTACAAGGATGCATCAAGTACCATTTTTTTGAGTCTTTGGTATGACTCAACCTGGGACTGAACCCCGGTCTCCTGGATCAATTCAGTTTAGCATAAGTACGCATTTTAAATGTGAGCACAAAGTTTAATTGTGAAAAATATTTCTATTTCAATCTGTTCAGTTTAGTCAAACAGTTCTAATTCAAATAATTCAGTTTAGCATCAGTATGCAGTTTAGTTCAATTTAACCCATAGATAGGGCCCGATCATTTGCTACAATTCCGGGCCAGTGTGCACCTGGGAGCAATGGCAATGAAGGGGTGCTCCGCATTCTCCAAAACTCTAGCGTCGCTGGAACCTCACCATCAGATTGTCTAGTGTCATTTGTTGTGGGGGGGTCTTACTCCTCTGCCAAGGTGCAGTTGGTGTATTCTTCAGCCCCAGCTGATTGGGCAATCCAGGAGTAGAGGTACTCTTGTCATATCCAGGACACTATGAAACACCTTAAGTGGATGGGTCTAACAAATCTATAGTTTGCTCAGTCGACTGGGGTCGTAGAATGCACCAACTGCATCCCTGCAGAAGAGTCAGACGAGTGTCCTTGATATGACGCGAAACAATTTGATTGTAAGACTTCAGTAAGGCTATCGCTTCCAGATCCACTCTGAACCGGAGTGGTAGCACCTGATCGGGTCCTATCTAGGGATCAAATAGAACTAAACTGCGTATGTATGCTAAAATGAATTGTTTGAAATGAAACTGATTTTGTATCCTAAACTGACTTATTTGAAATAGAACAGATTATTTGTATAAAAATGGATGTGGCATTAAATAACCTACAAAGGGTGATATGCCATAGACGTAAACAAACTACTAACCAACCAATCTGTAGTGATGTATTCGGTGTATTCTACAATTCAAGTCGACAGAGCATAGAAGATTATAATCAATAATTATTTTCATTTTCAACGTTCCATTGCAGTCATTGTTTTTATACGACCTCTTTTTTTTGTCGACAATAATCTTTTGTTTGCACACAGTCATATGGTATCAAGTCATTCTATCTAATACGTTTCAATTATTAGAATAATGGTTAGTGTTCGCAAATGATCCGTGAGATCGGTGTTCAATCCCAGGTTGAGTCATACCAAAGACTCAAAAAAATGGTACTTGATGCATCCATGTTTAACACTCAGCATTATAAGATAAGGATCAAGGGTAAGCGGAGAATTACAGGAAAGGGAGTAGTGCTCTCCTCTACACCTCTGTGTAGTAGCTAACGAAAAGAGAGCCTTCGGTTTACCCTCGACTACCTTTGCCCAACTTATATATATATGTATATATATCCAAAATCAAAAAATTATATTAAATTCCTTTGAATAAATTTATAATTAAAAATGTTAAGTAAAATTATATTGATAACTCAAGAATTGAAAATAGGTCTGTTATTAATAAATAAAAGAGATTAATACTGAGAAATAGGCGGAAGTGAAAATGTAATGAATAAACTATATATATATATATATATATATATATATATATATATATATATATAATCATATATTTCATCTAATTTAAGGTTCAATACCTTAAATTAGATTAAATATATTCCCCGGGGTTACCGATCATAAAAAGACCATCAGCTACACTGGTGTACAAAAAACTCGCAAGATCTAACATAATATATGTATACATACATACATAAATATATATATATATATATATATAACGTTTCATTACAACATTTTTTTAAGAACTGTATCTTATTTGTCAAGTATAATCACCTGTTTGTACAGTTACATCGTACGAAGTATTCCTATCTAATACTCATAATTATGTATTTTGAATTATATATATATATATATTGTCACGTGGTCTTCCACCGAGAGGAGAGAAATAAGGAATTTCCCCTACCCCTCCGTGTTTGAATTAACAGGCCGCCAAAGACTGACCGTTAAAAGGAATGTAGGTCAACTTCGGCCGGCCTATCAAAGAAAGTAAAGAATGTAGGTCAGGCTATCTGTACCCCGTAACCTCACCCGGGTGGAAGAGATAGTAGTCCTAACGAATCGCCTGACAGGGTGAAGGAAGTAGAAAGAGGCTGAATGATTGGCCAGTACCCTAAAGCGGAAGTAGGACCCTTTTCGTCAGCAGAAATAGGGATACGGAAATCAGTTTTTAGGACAGCAGTTGGTGTGACAAGATGTGTCGACACCGTGGCCAAAACTCCGGGTGAAGAAGCGGAAAGAATCTTGGACAAGTAGAATACAGATGCCTTCAGGCCAAGCAATATAAAATCTCGCTAGCCCGTAAAAGAGAAAATACTCTCAGAAGGAACCCGTCGAAAAGCTAAGTACACCTTAAGACTGTTCTCTCCCTCCATCCTTCCTAAGTATTGCAATCACATACTCTCTCTCTCAATTTAAAAAAGGAAGAAAGAAAAGAATAAGGAAGAAAGACATTTGTATATTTGATATTATCCGCTGATAATATAGCCGACACGTTAAATATGTGTCCGCATGTATTAAAAACCTTGTTATATTTTATATCTCTCCTCGTATCGAAATTTATTCGTTGTGTTGTCTGCCTGACAAGTTATCTTTTGCATGTTCCTTTGCAACTTCATTCGCCTCAATTTATTCTCGCTAAATGTCCTATTCGCCTTTTAAAAATATTACACGGGAAACTGGAATTGTCGACTACGATAATTAATATTATTATATCTAAACCTAGAGGCCCATATCTTCCATTATCTTAGGGGTAGGAAGAGGTAGTGGCCTGGTGAGTGTGTGTGTAACGTGAAAATTTGGAAACCCCTTGCCAGCGGCGGTCAGTCTAGCCCTAAATTAACCCCCACATAATCTGCCAGTTCCCCTACGCCCAAAAAGGGAATCTCAACTGGAACTTATTCTTCGAGGGATCAAGTGCCAGACTGCCCCGTCTTCACACGTGCGAAAAATAAACTCCCGTCTTGGGATAAATATTCTAGGCCACGTCACAATATATATATATATATATATATATATATATATATATATATTGTATAAACATACTATTAGGGGAATCATATGTCGTATGGGCGAGCAAAAAAAATATATATATATATATATTTGTATAACGTTTCATTGCAATCATTTTTAGACTATTTTATTTGTCTACAATGATCATTTGTTTGAACAGTAATATGGTATCAAGTATTCCTATGTAATACCAAAAGTCTATAGATTTTTCCTCCATTACTGTTAAATGACAATAAGAATAATTTGGTAAAACACAGTTATTTGGCTTCAAGTATTCCTCTCAAATTCTAACAATTTTTTGACATATCCATTTATTCCATAGATGAGATCCAAATAGGTACTACAAATCCGGTGTAAAGGGGACTTGGGAATAATGGCTATGAAGTAGTTATTCATACTCCCCAGAGTCTCAGAAACTCGAGTCAAATCACCAGATGCAGTTGAACGTCACATTCAGGATAGCCAATTTAAGTGGGGTTCTTACCCCTCTACATTTAAATTGATTGATTGATTGATTGATAAATTTATCAACCCCTAGTCATTATCAGAATGCAACACAGTCAGATTTTTTTGTGGTGTTTTGCAGGTTTGAATTCTAGGTTTTCCTTTTTCTGTGCCGGTTGCTATATCAAGCCGAAAGGTCATAGTCTACCCGACTGTTTGTCCATAAATAGAGACAGAATAGTTGGATGCATACTCTTCTAAAGGATATTAGCGCTGCGTGAAATACCAGCAGCCTCGTCCAGGATTGGAACTCGGGTCATTGTATTCATTTTCTACGAGGGTAACAATTAGACCAGGGACGCATCTCTCTCTCCCTCTCCCTCTCTGCTGTCTGTCTGTCTGTCTCCAATATAGATAGATAGATGGATAACTAAAACGCCTCGTATGGTGCAATGGTTAGCAAGCAAGATCAGAAAACCCATATGAATGAGTTTGAGTCTCATTGGGCGCACCATTATTGCAGCCTTGTGCCACATCTAAGCAAAAAGCTTAGTAAATTACTAAGATAGATAGATACGTGGTGCCTTCAATAAGTTTCCAGACTTTTTTGTATGGGCATTTAGAATTGTCGTAGACTCTTGAAAATTCACTATGTTATTCCTATACATCTTATGAGATGACTGGCCAATTTTTAGGATTTCAGCTTCAAATGAATAGATACAGCAGCAATTGGAATACATCCTACGAAAGTCTGATTGTCACAGCTGGTGAATTTCAAAAATGCAATCTGAACGTGAGGACACTTTAGAAAAACGATATGCAATAAAATTCTGTTTTAAACTTGGAAAAATGCCACAGAAACGTATGAAATGCTTCAGACTGCTTTTGGGCCGACCATCTTGCATGAATCGAGCATCAGTTTTTGAGTGGCAGAAGATATTCAAGGAAGGCGGAGAGTCTGTGAGGGATGATGAGAGGTATGGGAGGAGTAAGGAAGTCAATACACCAGAGTTGATTGGGGTTAGGGTTATGGTTACTATGTTGAGGTTTTAAGGGAGTTCAGGAAGAGATTCCGTCGGAAGAGGCCAGCACTCTTCAAATCGGATCAGTGGCATTTCCACGAGAACAATGCACCAGTCCACAACTCCATCCTTGTCACAGATTATTTGACCATGATGTGCATCAAGACAGTTCCACACCCTCCCTATAGTCTAGACGTTGCTCCCTGTGACTTTTGCTTATTCCCTAAGCTCAGAGGCTGTCGTTATGAGAGAATTGAGGAGATGAGAGGGGCTGTGACGAAGGTCATTGACACGCTCACACAAGAGGACGTCCATGGGGCCTTCCAGAAGTTGTTGGAACGTTACAACAAGTGCATTGCAGCCGGAGGAGATTACTTCGATTGGGACTAGAGTTTCATGTGTGTACTATCAATAAAAGTGCCCATACGAAAAAAGTCTGGAAACATATTTAATGATCCTCGTAAATAGATAGATAGATAGAAAGAAAGTTCAGTGATGAAGTGAAAAAAGATTTTTAAAAAACCAACATGAAGAAATAAATGGACTATAAAAGTAAAAATAAATAAACACATACACAAAAAAAAAAAAATTGTACGAACTAATCAATTTTGCAAATTTATGGTACAGAAATGAAGTACCGAATGACCTTAAGTACTGGTTGAATCTCGTGACTGTTAAACTAATTGAAGATATTGTTGAGAGTTAGCAATGACTTCAAGGAAATCATGATGACGTTTTTTATGACTGCAAAACACGGAGAAAGGTAATTGTGTCAACTTATTCATCTTGTTATATAGACATAAATTCTTTAACAGATACACTTCTGAAAATCCGAGTTAAGTCATAAGGCTTATAAAAAAAGTTTTGTAAACCTCAACATTAATCTCAAGGGTGGATCAATAAGTGCGCAGCCTAAAACAAGTGGAATTTTTATGTGAAATTTTCCCTGCATTATATGTCGTATCTCTGTGATTAATTTTCATCAGTGAATTAAGTGCATTCACAAAAAAGGTAAAAAAAAATTAAGAAATATTGAAAAATAGATATAACTCAAGTAAAGTAAATTGCATTTTTTAACATTTGATATCCGAAAAATTAATATATCGACTACATGTGACCACTTGATATACCAAATACATGAGACAAATTGATATATCTACTACATGAGACAAATTGATATATCTACAATATGACAAGAACCCGTGTATCTACAACGAAAAACGAATAGATATAGGCAGAGTTTAACAGGTTTTAATTCAGAATTTTCCTTCTCCTTGACTGGTTGCCATACCATGGTTAAAGAGCCTTGTCTGCACTATTATACACTCATAGCAGGAGGCAAAATAGTCGGATGAGATATTAGTATATGTTTTAGCGGTAGGTGAAATACAAACAGCTTTGTCCAGGATTTGAACTCGAGTCATTGTGTCCATTTCCTACAGCGATAACTATTACTCTATGAATATTATTCAATATAATTCGCTTCCTTAATTTCTTTTTTTATTACTGTACACTCAAAAGCAGCCCTTGCCTATATTTGTTGAAGCTTTAGAGAGAAAGAATTAGATTAGCTCAAAAGTTCGTCGTGAGTTTAATTCTGATTGAATAATCCATATTAGTTGCCTTGTGTCATCCGTCAATCGTAATCAGTTGGACCACCTTACTGTCAAATCATGTTGCGCACAACTTCAACGAGTTCCATCATCAGTTATTTGGTTTCAAGTATTCCTGCCAAAGTCATAAAAAAAACGTCATCATGATTTCCTTGAAGCCATTTCTAACTCTCAACAATATCTTCAATTAGTTTAACAGTCACGAGATTCAACCAGTACTTAAGGTCATTCAGTACTTCATTTTTGTACCATAAATTTGCAAAATTGATTAGTTCGTACAATTTTGTGTGTGTGTGTGTGTGTGTGTGTGTTTATTTATTTTTACTTTTATAGTCCATTTATTTCTTCATGTTGGTTTTTTTTAAATCTTTTTTCACTTCATCACTGAACTTTCCATCTATCTATCTATCTATGAGGATCATTAAATTTTCAAATTTTCGGAGATAAATTGTATTAAAAACAAAGCTATGATAAGCGAATTGTTTGTTCAAATACTTATGTCTATCGTATATTATCTTTTGTCTTTTTGTTCCATAGCCTTTTTTTAAAATCTTACACTGCTGTTAATGCAGCCTTATACATGATACCTTCTTTTTTCGTCAGTGCTCTTGTCTTTTTTGTCGCCATGTGTATCTTCTATCGTCGACCGCTATCTTTTTAGTTAATATCGCTTTATGGCACATCTCTGTCTTCTTTCGTAGTCTTGTTCGTTGTCTCAACTGTCTTAGTTCTTCCTTGCTGAGATGACAAACAACGAGAACACCATTCTTATGAGCACATCTTTATTTTAAGACATCCATTTTACCAGCATAAATTATACGAAAGATTTGAGAGCTCTGGTGGAACACAACCGTTTCGTTCAAACATTCCTCTAAACTTCAAGAACCGTTTTGGTCACCTGATTGAAACCATCAAATCAGAACTGTAGTCTCAGATTGACCATGGGTTCAATAGCTTTCAATCATATTGAGTGATCCATGGTATTTAGAACTTAATTCGAATGCTACTCTAGATGTCAACTATGGATCTCATCAAATATTTATGTAGGATTTTTAAAAATCGGTAAAAATTAAAACGCCAAAACTATTATAAATTTCTTTAATTATTATCAATTCAAAATGTGTCACTTTCTTTGAGTGGATAATGGACCGGGGAAGTTTTCTGTTGTTTTGAACGAATGATGTTAAATCGTTTCACCATTAAGTGAAATCAATAGTTATTTATTATATTTGGCTTGGTTATGGTAGAAGGTCAGAAGTATGGGGCAACCAGTGAGAATCGAAATCACTTACAATGATTGGCTGATCAAGCTTGCTCACCATTACACCACATGAAGTGCCACTCCCATAAAAATAATTAAAGAAATTGCATTTATTGTATACAAATATTTTTCCCACGTGAATTAGTTATGTTTTGTAAATTAATATACAATTAGGTTTGGCTTGGTTTCTTTATTAAATGGCATATTAACTTTCGTGGGTTATTTAATACCAAAGCCATCCTTCACGAAGAACATATGTGGTACTATCTAACCTATAGCAAGGAAGATATAATTAATTTGTTTGGGAGTGAATGGAAATCAAATTTTGTTAAAGAAGGTCTATCAAGTGAAAAGATTGGTAAACTCCTGATTTTAATCAAATTCAGTATCAGGACAAAAACATGGCTAAGTCGTCCGGAAAAATGAAAAGTAAGCATTGCTCTAAGGTTAGCAGCTTTTTTTTTCTTTTTTCTTTTTTTTTTTTTTAGACTGTGAAGATTTGACGCGGAAAGAACGGCATATAATTCATCTTGGGTTGGTCTTTCGTGTTCATAGAGAGAGAGAGAGAGAGAGAGAAAGATATATAGATATATATATATATATATAAAGAAGAAGAAGAAGAAGAAGAAGAAGAAGAAGAAGAAGAAGAAGAAGAAAGGTTTACCAATAGTATTGTCCAATGTTTGGAATGTGAAGCATTTCAGCTGCTTGAAATTCTCGGCTAAGCCCACTAAAGTAGGAAGTTAAGATCGTTAAAAAATTATGAAGAGTTATTTTATTTCATTTCAGTTTTTATTTTATTTTGTCGTTGACATCTTCCATAAAATGACAGTAAATGAAGCACGTTTACTTAAAACGTTGTCATAAGACACAGAGACAACGCAAAATCAGTTAGATTGGCCAAAGAAAAAATAAATTTATACATAAAAACTATTGCAATTTTATTTAGTTCACAAAACTGGACACTAGTAAGAATAATAATATTATTAAAAAAATGAAAATAGAAATAAAATAAAATGAAATAAGGCAGAGAGAGATCCTTGTTTAAAAATCAAAGAAGTTTATCATGACAAAAGAAAGGTCACTCCAATTTGTTGCATACGTGTCCCAATGCAAGTATGACAAGTAACTCATAAATGCAAAAAAGAAGTAAAAAGATTATTTAAAAAAATCTTTCATTTACTGATACACTCACAAAGAAGGGAAAGAAGTCTCTACTTATTTCTTCAAGCTAAACAAGGTTTCACACATTTATCTTTCCATTTTTTTTTCTTAGAGACGAAGTCCCTGAAAATGTCCATTTTTTTCTTTTAGTAAAAAGCTAATCGCTGTTTTTCTTTCTTCTGCAAGACAAAGTCTAATAAAATTCTTCTTCTTTTTCTTTTTTGGTCATCTTCTCTCTTAATAGTGCGGGAAATGGCGTCTGAGACTTGTATAGTCGTTGGAGTCGACTGAGGTCGTTAATTCTTTTTCTTTGAGGAACAATTCCACTAAAATATAGCTTTATGTTGATGAAATCTACTTTGTTCGGTTTCTTTTCTCTTTTTTTAGCGTGTGCTGTAGAAAGCAATTTTTTTTTTGTTTCTTTCTTTTTTTTCTCTTCTTTTTCAGCTTGTGCAAACTTTGAATTCCCTTTTAGAATTCTGAATGTAATACAAAATCATTCAGGTGGATTTAAATTCTTTTCATTACTTTTCTTTTCTTTTTGGCTTTCAAGCCATCTTTGAATTCCCTTCTGGAATTCTGAAAGAAACACTAAATCCTTCAAATGGACTTAATTCCTTTTACGCAGCTCCGTTTGAGTTGAGAAGTAAAAACGCGGCCTATTTTTAAGTCCTCCCGTTTTCAACGACGGCGGTAAAAGCTAGGGGCAAAGCACCCCCTATCTAGAAACTCCAGCCAATCGTAGTAAAGCTCCTCTGCCACACACAAATTGTTACCGAACACAAAAGCTTACCAGCAAAAAAAAAAAAAAAAAAAAATTATATATATAAAATTGGTTCGGAATGACCCCAGAATGGTGGCTCTCCAATCAATAAACCAATTTACTGATAAAATTTCCACAAAACTCTTTCAAAGAGAATATTTTGACTATGTGAATTTAAACTATTTTAACTTCTTTACAGCCTTGAAAATAATAATTAAAGACTGTCCGACCTATGAAGTAGGCTTGTCTTATAGACAGGTATAAATTTAGAGAGCTCTCGGGTAAAAACCCAATGAAGGATTCTAAGAAACCTAAAGTAAAGCTAAAAATCAAATAATAATTTGTTTGCACAGTTATATTGTTTCATGTATTCCTATCCAGTGCTAATAATTTTGCCAAAGATCTATTTGAGCTATAGGTAGGACTCTACCAGCAACTACTGCTCCGGGTCATAGTGGACCTTAGAGTAATGGTAATGAAGGGGTACTCTGTACTTCCCAAAGCCTCTCAAAAAGGAGCCTTCACACTAGAGACAGTTTAATGTCATACCAGGAGCATCCCTTTTTTGTGGGGGAGGAAGAGGCAGATATTATCTCTCTGCTGACATGGATAACTAAGTGAAGAGTGATTGGAAAAACCTGGATATAATGTATCGCGTCCCCTGTAGACAATCTTAGTATCCTCAAACGTCGAATCCCGTTTATGACGCTTAGCAAAACACTTCCCCACTGTAAAGACTCTAAAGACGTATAGCTAGTGTCAACGGGTTTATTCACTGTAAAAAGGCGTAAGAACTGAAATGAAGAAATACATTTGCAAATAAGTTTAAAAGGAAAGAATACAGCAAATAAATGGGCCTGTTGTGGGCTTAATTTGAATATCAAAAACTGACTTGGACAATGTCACTGGAGCTGACGGAGTTACACAGTAATAATGCAAACGTGAATAATCTAACACAGTATAGTCTGAACCCCCTAAATACAGAGACGTAACTAAGGGGGAAATAAGGTGGTAGTGTTGCATATTGACCTCCGACCCAGCCAAGCTGTCAAAATAGGAAATACACCAGTGTAAATAACAGGTGCATCCGGTCGAGGAGTATCAGGATATTATAACCTTGACCGTGGACGGGTTGAATGAGTGCGATTGTGACGCCCACAAGAAGGTGGGCGTCGAACGATTATATAACCCGGGTGAAGACAGGAAGCCAGTCAGTTGGAGATCAGATGAGTTGAAGAGAAGATGCTGGATTGAGGAACATGTCCCAGAGAGGTTGGGCCCCCAGGCCACCGGTTGAGCCGCCCAGGAGAACGGGAAAGAAACGCGGTTATGGGCAATAGAGTGGGGGTCAATATGTTGCAGTTTTGTTCGGTCTCCAACTTCCTCTCACACACAACCCTTTCAATAAAGTGAGGGGTATATTTTTCTAAAGAACTGTGTCGCTCGTCTTTATTGTGTCGTCGTTATGATTCTGCATACAGATGTGTATGTATAGTTGTTCATGGCTATACAACAGTAGTTATTGAATTTATAATAACAAAGAATGAAATTAAGGAGAAATATTATTGATTTTTATCATTAAGTGTTTTCGGACTATTGTCTTCATCTTTATTGTTATTTCCACAACGTTTCGGCCGATATGTCCTCTGGCTTTCTTCAGGTGTTTGTCGAACTCGGGAACCTTCACGGAACTTCGAACTACGTCCTTTATCCTATTTACCAACCCCTCCGCTCGGGCAGGATATGACACAAGGTCAATTTTTAAGCGGAGTTTAACAGGTTTGAATTCAGAGTTTTCCTTCTCCTAGACTAGTTGCCTCACCAAGGCTGAAGAACCTAGTCTGTCCTACTATTTACCCATAGCTGGAGGGAGAATAATTGGATTCATACCTTTCCCAAGGGTATTAGTGCAATGTGAAATGCAATCAGTCTCGTCCAAGATTTGAACTCGTGTCGCCGTGTTCATTTCCTAGGACGATAACAATTACACTACGTCCTTTATTGAATCCACGAGGGTCGCCTGTTCTGATTCCGTTAGCTATAACCGGGTACAAGTGTAAAGTATTCCTGTATTGTTACTCACCTTTAGTGAGGATTGAATCTGCAAACTCCAGATGATTGTCTCCTTAAAAGCTTAGGGAACCAACGCCTATAACCACTACGCCATGTGTCCTGCTGTGAGACTGACACAATGTTTAAATGACCTTGCCAATTACAGGAAATTGCCAACACGTGGTTCTATAGAAAATGGTAGTCTTTTAAATATCCATAAAAGGAAGTCGTAGTTGTAAGTACGAGGTAAACTTATTGGGACGATAATGTAAAATAAATTGAATAAAAGCTCTTACCGTTTTGGTCGATATTCTAAAATTAACTCGGAGAATGTGGAATCTACGTCTTGTCTCGTTGAAATCTGGCAGAAAATGGACTAAAAAAAGAAGTCCGTGGGGCGGTGTTAATTTAAGGCTTTGTCAAGCTGCTAAAAAAGAGCTTCTAAGGGGAGGTAATTCTTGAGGTATATAAACTATTATGTGTGACACGACATAATGCATGAATGAAATCAAGGAAAATCACATAGTTTCCTGATGGTCAGGATTGCCAACATGGCATGATATATATATATATATATATATATATATATATATATATATATATATATATATATATATATATACTATGGGTATGGAATATTCATATATAGAATATATAAGGGATTTAAAATAAATCTATGAAACTCGGGACCTTACACATGGGAATAAGAAAATAAAAGCAAAATAATAACAATCTAGTTAGGCTTAAATTGTACTGGGTACGACGAACCCATACAAGTTGATCTTGGGCTGAGCCGACGAATGGTGGATACATTTTTCTAGGTTCTTAAAATCTTTATTGTTTTACTCCCTCTCTTTATTCTCCTGTGCAATTCCTCCACACCCTCTTCTTTATATATATATATATATATATATATATATATATATATATATATATATATATATATATATATATACTGTAAACACCATATTTGCTGATCTCACCACCCCAGAAGAAGCGTGTATGGTATCGGAAGGGGCGAAGATAATATTCTTCGTCGAAATAAATTTATAATGGTACTTTAACTGTGGTTGAGATTTTTCCAGTAACATTATAACCTTCCACACAAGGTCAATGTTTAAGCGGAGTTTAAAAGGTTTGAACTCAGAATTTTCTCCTTGACCGGTTGCTGTACCAAGGTTGAAGAGCCCAGACTGCCTTACTATTTACTCATTGCTGGAAAGAGAATTGATTGATTCATACCTTTTCTCCGGGTATTAGAGCTATGAGATGCAAACAGTTTCGTCCAGGATCTGAACTCGTGTCTTCGTATCCATTTCCTATAAAAATAGCCATTACAGTAAGAACGTCACCTGCAATGTGGCTTTATTGGCCAATTCCAGAAATCTTCTATTTTTTTTTTTTCGTTTGTTTCTGCCACACCCAACCTTTGCCTCTATGTTCGGCTCATATGGATAAATGGTTATCACCATAGCAAATGAACTCAGTGACTCAGTTTCCAATCCTGGACGAAACTGTTTGCTTTTGACTCGAGAGGAGCACGAATCTATCTATTATTCCAGTTATGACTAAATAGTAGAGCCGGCTGGTATGTCAACCAGTCTAGGAGAAGGAAAAATTGGAATTCAGACCTTGCATAACATCCAGCTTGTAGAGAAAATATTGGCTAAATGAAAAACGCTATGGTTGACTTTTAAAATGAATTTAGTTTCTCAGTCACTTTTGGGGGTAATTTTAACGTGTTTTAAGTACATTAACATCATTCTATTGGCTTGGCTTACAATACGTCCACTGCATCACCTGCAGATTGTAAGACTCCCACCTATCCCCTCCCCAAAAATTGCATCCAGACATAAACTTTCAAGACCGCAGTTCTTGTGAGAAGGAGTGCTCCTTTGTCGGTCAAATTGATTTATTAGAAAACTTTTACGATTGAATAAGAATCCCTGAATCTCTGAAAACAAATCATTAATATTGAATAAAATTATCAAAGTTTGATAGGGACACATGAAACCATTTGACTATTTGGAAATTATATGAATAGTTACTTGAGACTGTAATTGTTTAGTGAGGATTATTATCATTTGTTAATTCAAACCATTTAATTGCCTGCAAATTATTGGTGTTAGATAGGAATGCTTGAAACCATACAACTGTATACGAATAAATGATTATTATCATTGAATAGGAATAGTTACTTGAATCCATAGAAGTGTATATAAATTATAATTAGATAGGAATACTTGAAACCATATTACTCTGTGGAAATTTTTTGAATTAGATAGTGTTATACACCCAACCAATGAACATTAATGGGTATGTACCGTTCCTCATAAATACGCCGGACACTATTGTGAGGGGGGGCGTGAAAATATACTAACTGCCTTTGGCAGTTAATATATTTTCCTACCGAGGAAGCTTAGCATTCACGTCACGTGGGCGACCCTCCTCAAGCCTCAGGGGCCATCCCCTCAGGCTCTAACTCTCCTCAGAGGGCCTAGGTTTATCGCCAGGCGCCTGAGGCATCTCTTTTTAGGGGAATGCCAACGGGTAATTTTTGGAGCCACCAGGCGTGTCTGGACTACGGCCCGGCACCCGGACCCACCATAAAAAGGCCTGGTGCCAAATACGTCCGGTTAGTCACCACTAGTAGCCGTTACCTTTTTCACGACACTGGCAAGTATTGTATTTTGTTAATGTTATAAAGATTTCTGTTTCATTTCCAACCTCCGTTTTGGTTATTTCTCAGTTCTTTTTGTTAGGTTATTACATATAGGAAAACGTGATATCATATGAATAAATGATCACAAACAAAAATGGCAATAAAGAATGTACGGTAAATTTTTACCCTTTAACCCATCCTATTTTAGCGAAAACTAAAAATCAGATTCTACTTTTTTTACACGTCCCTTTGCCGCTATCTCTGGTCGTCAGTAATGCTTGCTGGTCCGGAAATTGGTGATCATTTTACGTTAAATTTATATGACAAAGTGATCCCCTCACTAAATTCTAAATTATTGAGGCTTTCTTTAAAAAAAATTTTTTGCGAATATTTTTTCCAGCTGTTTACATGTATTCGACAAAAAAAAGTAGAATCTGATTTCTAGTTTTCGCTAAAATAGGATGGGTTAAAGGGTAAAAATTTACCGAAAATACTATGAAACAATGAAAATAAAGTTATGATGACAAACATTTAGAAATTAATCCATTTTCGACATTAAATAACACAAGATGTTGGCATGTCATTAAACAAATAAACCAAACAGACGCTAGTTTTTAGTTTTCGCTAAAATAGGATGGGTTAAAGGGTAAAAATTTACCGTACATTCTTTATTGCCATTTTTGTTAGTGATCATTTATTCATATGATATCACGTCTTCCTATATGTAATAACCTAACAAAAAGAACTGAGAAATAACCAAAACGGAGGTTGGAAATGAAACAGAAATCTTTATAACATTAACACGCTTGACAATACCTGCTAAGCAGGACTGAATTCTTCGCTTGGCGCCTGAGGCGCCCCAAAATAGAGAATGCCAGCGGGAGGAAGCATTTTTGTGACGGCCAAGCATGAATCTCGATTCTTGTTTAGTCATTCCTCACAATAAAAAGACCTTGTACTACATCCAGCCTAGTGGGAGGCTGGATAAATATTAAACACTTTGACTCAACAACAAAAACGGTTGGATAGCTTCTTTAAAAGAATTATATCAGTCTGAATACTTACCTGATTCAGGGACGATCCTGCCGAGGTGGGTGATAAAATAGCATTAGTTTATCAAGGCATAATTTATTGCTCAGAGCCCGAGGTCCCTTAAAAGAGGAATGCCGACGGGACCTAGTATTTTTTTCCTAATGATTGCGGATAAAATTCAGTTCATGCCTGACTCCCTACAAAAAAATCGAATCTAACTTGGTAGAAAGTCGGATAAATATCCTCTATTTCAGTCAATATCATTTTCTTTGATTCAATTTAATCTCTTATATATATATATATATATATATACACACACAAAGGAACAAAAATAGCAAACATACATCTGAACACACAAAATTTGTATGAAGTCTTTTAATTGCCATCAAAGAAATACTGTCGCAAATATTTGTATGTTTCGTCCTTGACGTCTTCTTACACTAATAAAACTTGTAAATGTTTAGTTTTATTACATCTTTACCGTTTGAAGTACTGCCGCTAAATTTACACTTGCTAATCCAACCGCTCGTAGAGCAGCTACATGAGACAAAAAGTTTTTCTTTTAACTACCTAGATGAACTAAAAGCAATATTGTTCTGTAATAAAAATTAACGAGGCTTCAAAACGTATTTAAATGAATTCTAAAGGGTGAATGACTTAAGCCGGATCTGAGTTTTTAGTCCTACCTAACCTTGTCTGATAGTCATGTTTCTTGTAGACTAAGTGAAATTTCTTCAATCATCTGGTTACTCTACTGTGATCAACTATTCCATCACCTTCTGCACAACAATGATTTTTGCTGCTTTCGGTAGCTTTATGGTCCAGTTCTAACTCATAAAGAATAAGTTCCTGAATTGCTGTACGTTCATTTGTGTAACTCGCACACGGAATGAAGCAATGCCCAACATATCAGTGTACCATCTACCACTATACTACCAACCAAAGTAGCTACTTTTCAAGAATTGAACTACTTCACCTCAATCTTGCACACACCAAAATATTCCTAAACCTTTTATTCCCCTTCTTAGTTGTCGTTACAAGAGTAGTGTTTGTAGCAACTTAGCGTAATTCGTTCTGTAACAAAATTTAGCTTAATATTGTAGAAGAGTTCCCAAGGTAAATGTGATAGAAGTTTAATGCTAAAATGAATCATAAATAAAACATACAAACTGTAAATAAATAACAGGAAGTTGAGTTGAACAGACGTCTTTTTATGTATTTATGTTGTTGGTAATTATCAATAATTTACGTTTATATTTTCTAATGGGTACATAGATGTTTTGTATTATTTCTAATTCTTTATTGTGTATCAGTCCTGATTCTTTTGATGATTAAACTTTGTAGATTTTGGTTCAGCACTCAAATATATGAATTTAGTTCTATTTTGATACAAGACTTTTACCATCGAGGCAGGGGATAGCGGCCCCAGACCCACAAGATTTTGGCAGCAAAAAGGGAAAAATCTGTTATAGGAATAATAAAACACTCCGACTTTGAGACTCTTTTAGGTTTTTTTTCCTTGAATCATGTCAAAATTTTCACCTCAAAACATTTCGGTTTTAAATAAATTCAGCTGCCTCAACACATTTCTCTAGTGAATCTGGATGAAAGGTGTCCGCAGCAGTTTCTTGGGAAACTTTTTCGAAATGATATGTAAGGATTACATCGATTGGGATTACATCCCTCACCTTCCAAAAAGTACTTCGTATAATCGCTCGTTGGCGAAACCAATGCACTCTATAAAAGGGAGCGACAAAGTCAAAACTTTATCGTTGTTCTCTCTCTCAGTCTCTCTCTCTCTCTCTCTCTCTCATTCTCTCTCTCTCTCCCCGGCACTGTCTCGTCAACAAGAAGAAGGCACAAGTATGTGCATCTTCTGACTAAGGGGCCTCAACAAATCTCGTGCCGCATCACACTCTATCGCAAGTTTTGACATAAGTCTTCATGCGATAACTTCAATTCTGTTAACTCATACTGAAAGACATTTCAACTACATGATAGGACTTTTCTTTATAATATACATTTTAATATCTCATGTCATTTCTGTATTCATTTTATTAACTTTGTTCAAGCAATGAATAAGTTGTTAGTTCATCGTGAATAGATTTACACGAGGAAATGTTAACACATGATACATTTCCTCTGCTACAAGTGAGCAAATTATTTTCTTCAAATAATTGGAGCAGTGAGTTTTTGGTATTCAGATACGACAAAAACACACAGACAACCCTTCAAGTCGTCAAAAACAAAGATCGCTCAGTTCAATACCCGACAAATCGATAGCAACGTGGACTTTCTAAATGGAGTTACGTTTTGTGGTGAATATTAATGGATCTGGAAAAAATCAGCTGAGTTTCAGAGAGGCTTTTATCCAGTACGGCAGTGCTAACATCCCCTCGTTTAAATGGGGTAAGGGTTGGATTTATTGGCCGGCACCAGAAGAGTCCCAAAAGCCGGATGCTGACAGAGTTGGCACAGCTACTCCTCCAACGAAAGTTTGCTTCCTGTGGGGTCCGCACATTAAACCGACTGTGAGTCACATCCCAGGACCATGGGTGGGGGATTGGATAAATACTGCCAGGCTTTCTTTACCTTTAAAACGAGCATATTACTATCTACCTAGCGTTTTCTTTGAAACAAAATCAGCTAAGTCTGCATTATACAAAATGAATGAATTTCTCAAAAACAGAAACAGAGAGAGGGAGGGAGGTGTTGAGAAAGAGAGAGAGAGAGAGAGAGAGAGAAAATCTCAGATAACATTTGCCGTACAATACGAATTCAGCGAGAGAAGAATTTCCAAACAAAGCAAATATGTAAGTTCCTGTAATTTAAGAAAGAGAAGGTTTGGTTGAGTTTCTTTGTTTAAATGGCATATCAACCTTCGTGGGTTATTTTTGCCAAAGCCTTCTTTGAAGAAAGACAGTAGTGGTACTATCTAGCCCATATCTAGCGAGATAAGGGAGTTCATGCCTTTCTCAAGCGTATTAGTCCGAAAGTGAACGTTATAGAGCGACTGGAATTCGAACTTAGCACAATTTCACAATCCGACACATGTACCAATACACCATTAGCCCAGACGGTTGGGGCAGTGGAATATGCCGACTACATCTCTCCAAAGGCGTAAGATACCCACCCAATGAGTGTCCTGGATATGACACTGAACCGACTGGTGAGGCTCCAGTCCATGAGTTTAGAGAAAGTAAAGTACTCCTTCATTGTCATCAATCCTAACCGAATCGGACTCAGACTGGTAGTATCTGTCAAACAGCGAGGAGCAAACAAATGATAATGCTAAAACGAAGCTTGAAACCATTTAACTGTGTACAAATAAAACTATTGGTGTTAGATTGCAATACTTGAATATTTTTGACTGTTTCCAAACAAATGATTTATACGAAATGGAATTATTCATGTTAGATTGGAATACTTGAAAACATTTGACTGTGCGAAAAATTCACTTATTGGTATTACTCTGTGATACTTGGAACCATTTAATTGCATGCAAATGAACGAATAGTGTAGAACAGAATTATTAGCGTTAAATAGCAGTACTTGTAACCGTTTAACTGCGTGCAAATAAAATTATCAGTGTGAACAATACTAGAAACCATTTCAATTTGGGCGAACAAATGATTAATAATAAAATTATTAGCGTTAGATAGAAATACTTGAAACCATTTCACAGTGCGTGAACAAATGAGCTGTAGCTCGTTTAAGAATGCTACAAAATCTACATTAACAAATTCTATATATATATATATATAGAGAGAGAGAGAGGAAGATAGGATTTTGCATTAAATAACCGACAAGTGTTGATATGCCATAAAATCCAACCAATACACCACAAGGACTCATTCATATCAAACCTGTCTCTCTTTTACTGTATCTACCGTGTTCCAAATGTTTCTTCTCTTTTGAGGGGAGAGTCCCTGTGGTGTATTGGTCCTTTGCGAACACATGTGCTCTAACTGACTCGCCAGAGAAAAAGGTGCGTCCGCTCAGTTGAGGTATGTCGAGCGATTTAAGAAAGAGTTTCTTTTTGGGACCAGGATGCACATTTTTTCAGGCATGCGTGGATTGCGCTTCCTGTCAGACGCCCTCTGGAAAATTGCTATATTTGTATTTATTTTAGTTCGTGTTTATTTCATGTTTGTTTTTATTTTTCTATATTATTGTTTTTATCATTTCGTATTCAATTCCCACAAATCTTCTCGGCAGTTCTTCAATATTCGAGAAACAGGAAGTGCATGATCATTTCCCGTTTCTTTTTTCCGTTTTCAGCCGGTATCCTCATGGTTACTCAGGGTTACGGGTTCATTTCGTTCAGCCTTTAAAACTGGTCCCAATATGTCTTGGCAATGTTATATTGCACCAATCCGATCGCTGCTCAGTGAGAGAGGGGGTCAAATAACAAAGAGATCAAAGCCTACAAGAAAACAATTGCTAATATGTTTTTTTTATTTTTAAATAAAGTAAATCCAATATATATACATATATATAGAAATACTTTATTTAAAAAGGACATTTTTAGCAATTGGTATGCATATCATCATCATCATGTTGTGCTTCTCGCACGGATTCTTTTGACTCTCCCTTATCGCTCGTCTGTGTCGTCCATCGCTTCCGGCAGGTCTTCTAAGCTACTTCCGGGGTCCGCACAGAGCCGCTGTAGATAAGGTCTAGCTGGTCGTCTAACATTGTTCGTGTGAAGGGGTCCAAAGGAGAACGTCGCTTATGAGTTCGTCCTTACCTCTCCAGCAGTGTCCGGCATATCTTGTTCGTCGTACTTTGATGGTTTTAGAAATGGGAGGTAGGTGTCCGTATAACTGCTGCTTTGTGGGATGTTGCTTCCAGGACTTTTTCATTATAGCTCACGGCATTCTTGAGCAACAGCCGTCAAGTTTTTTCTCAATACGCTTAGTCAACGTCCATGTGGTGCATCCATATAGTAATATGGACACAACTGCTACCTGGAAAAAACTGTGTTTTATTTTATCGGAGAGGTCTAACCTCCATATGACCGAAATCCTATGGATAGCTGTCAATGCCTTCGATAGTCGCGTATTGATGTCCACTAGTTTCAGAAAACCACCTTTTAATACGGAGATGCCTTCTTTTCGATTTTGATTAAAGCAACAGTATTCTGTTTTGTCTGCATTGACATGGAGGACTATGCCGCCTACTGCCTTCTCCAGATTATGGAGCAAGGATTCGGATGTATTTGCCTGAAGCGCTATGTCATCAGCGTAGTCCGCAACCGTAATTGTTCGTTAGGAGTAGCTCCACTTGATGCTGGGCAGAAGAACCCTACTGGTCAACGGTCAGGATCATATAATTCAGGGAGGAAACTACAACTACTCATCATTAAGGTTAGCGTCAATAGATGAGGAAAAAAAAATTACAGTTATCAAAAAAATTACAATGACTTATATATATATATATATATATATATATATATATATATATATATATATTAAAATGAATTTGAATTTGGTAATTTTGGTTTCATGTCATATAATTATGCTCAACACGGTCTTTTTCAGCGTCTCATCTATGGTTAGGACAGTCTTTTTTTTTCTGGCTTTTAAAGTGGGGATTATTAGTCTTCTGAAGGGGAATATGAAGCCTGATGCGGGGAGCACAGCTACATGAAATGATAAAAAAATTGAAATGCTAAATTCACATTCATTTGGGGACCTATTCATTTTAAAATATTTACTTTTCTCTCGGTGGAAGAAGATAATACACACACACACACACACATATATATATATATATGTGTGTGTGTGTGTGTGTGTGTGTGTGTGTGTGTGTGTGTGAAATGAAAAACCTAATAACATGAAAAGTGAAATAAATACGAAATAAGATAAATAAATACAAAAAAACAACTTTTCGGTGGGCTTCTGACAATAAGCGTCCTATGTGCCAGCCTTAAATGGTGGGCTTCCTGGAACCAAAAAGAAGTTCCTCCTCGGTTCCCTTGACATACCTCGATTGAGCGGACGCACCCTTTTCCCTTGACAGTCAGTTGGAGCACATATCTACTGCAGCCCTCTAGCCTAGTATGTTGTGTCTCCTGCTTGTATGGCTCAGTCGGCGGGGTCAGAATACACAGATTGCATCTCTGCGGAGTTGTAAGATCCCACCCCGACGAGTGTTCTCGATATGACACTAAACAATTTGATGGTGAGGTTTCAGCAATGCTGAAGCTTTGGAGAATGCGGAATACCTTTTCATTGGGATCACTCCCTGGTCTACTCAGGCACAGAGTGGTAGCATTTATAGGATTCTATTTATGGGTCAAATAGAAAGAAACTGTGTACTTATGCTCAACTGAATTACTTGAAATAGAACTGTTTTGAAATTTAAACTGCGTACTTATGCTAAACTGAATTGTTTGAAATAGAACTGTTAAAATGTATAAAATGGATTTGGCATTAAATAAACTACAATGGTTTATAAGCCATAAAGCCAAATCAAACCAATCCTGCTTCGAGCTGCGTCAGCTGAACATACCGACTGAAAACAGACAGACATGGCGGACCCTCACATTTACAATTTACGAAAAATGATTCATAAGACTCATCAGACGCCTTAACGGGGAAGTACAGTTATTTCTACTGGTTCAGAAAAATATTCTACCCAACAAAATAGTCGTAAACCCTGAAAATAAAAATTGAGATTAAAGGTATTCCTCTCTTTTTCCTTACTGTCGTTCATTCCTTTGTAGCTTAAACCAAAAGAAAATAACAAGTAAATAGAGATAAGAAAGAAGCAGTCAGTTCTCAATGTCATAATTTTCTAACAACCACACACACCACCAAAACTTTCCTCAACACTATATATATATATATATATATATATATATATATATATATATATATTATAACAGTGTTGCTTTTCACTAAATCACTTAGTGGGTTTGTGTCGAACCAAGTGCAATATAATATAGAGAGTGCTCAATATCTAGGATAGAGCTATTATATATATTTTCATTTTCTTAACTGCCTGATGATTGTTGGTGTGCAAAAAAGTCCCTGAAACCCAGGGGTCGCAGTCTAAATTCCATGATATATATATATATATATATATATATATATATTCAAGTAAGTTTTGTTAAAGACGATGGAACACTTTTTAGTTTATAATTTTAATTATATTTTTTCAAGACTTCTTGTTATTTTTCAAGTGTCTGGATTAGGTGGGTGAAGGAATTGCCCCATATCTTCTCCCCAAGCGTCATCAGAGGTAGTGTAATTTTGAGTTGACAGGTTAAGTTTTTATTGTTTTAATAATTTGTTGCATTTTTTTTTTTTTTTTGAAGTCGTCGGTTTAAATGTTTTCAGCGTTTTGTTTTGAAACGGTCGGTTGGAAAGAAGGTTTACTAATAGAGTTAGTAATTTTTAGGTATTAAAAATATTTAATAGGTTGGTGCCTGTGTTAAATATTATTTTATTTATGTTTGCTTTTTTTTTTCATGCATATTGTTTCTAGGAATTGTAGTAGTTTTTTTTATTGTTGTTTTTATCTATAATAATCGTATTATCTGTGAGAATCTTTCTTACAACGGAAGAGGTAAGCTGGTAAGTCCTAGTGTTGTATTTTATGATTAAATATTGTTTTATTCAAACTGTCGACTCAAAACTAAACTACCCCTGATGACGACTAAAAGTATTGTCGAATGCGCTTGGGGAGAAGATATGGGGCAATTCCTTTACCAACCTTGGTTCCGACACAAGAAAAATAACAAGGAGACTTGAAAAAATAAAATTGAAAATAATAAAGTGTTCCACCGTTTTAAACAAAACTTGCTTGAATGATAACTTGCTGTCTAAATATACATTCTTCAATACACTCCCCCGTGGGGGCCGAGCACTCTGGCGAAGGAATTTACGGCTGCCGCACGCATAATGCAAAGCTCTTCGAACGAATTGAGCCCTCTGGTTTCCAGTAAGGTATAAAATGTTGACAAACGAACGCTGCTGCTGCTGTTGCTACTTAATACCTTATAATTTCCTCGCTGACGTGGTACGCTTGTTGGTCGAGCGGTCTGATACTAAGTGTAACGTAAAATTGGGTGGGTTTTGATTCAAGCTTCAAGCGTCCAACGTGTCTAGCCACACTGAAGAGTTGTGATACAACGAAACAGTCTGTCTGTGTATGACAATATATATATATATATATATGTGTGTGTGTGTGTGTGTGTGTGTGTTTCCTTGAACTAAAATTTATCGAAATGCCCTATTACGATACAATTAGGAAACCTATGTCTCACTTATCCGTCTTATTATTATTATAGATATCTTGACAAATGTTGACTACGTGGACAGAATGTTTGAAATTCCAGCTCAAATGTATCCCGTAAGTTTTGCCGTACAAGTCGACCTTTTAAGCCTAAAATTTTTTTCTAAAAAACTAGGGTCGACTTATACGGCAAAGCTAAAATCCAAACCTTTAACGCTGAGTGGTCAGCCAGTGGTCAACCAGTGCCCCTAACAATCAATATACACATCTTACCAGCAGACTGCTACAAACAATTCCAAATTAAACTCGTGAGATTAATATAAAATGAAAAAAGCCATGCAAATTAAGTATTATATTTACGTGATATCTCAGGCCGATTCCAACAGCTGATGCACTGAGTGAAAGCTCTAACTGGAACGTCACAGCACCCAGACGGCCAGTCAGACAATTGGAGAAAGGTATTACATTCATGGGTTTGATACAAGAAGTTTGGCCTTTGCCATAATGGTTAGAGTGTTCGCCAATGGACCGGGAGACCTGAGTTCAATTCTCAAATTTAAAAAATGGTACTTGACGCCTCCTTGCTTAACACTCAGCATTATAAGGTATGGATAAAGGGTGAAGTGGGTCAATCCTGGGAAACGTGTAACGCCCTCCCCAACACCTTGGTGTCGTAGCTATCGAAAAGGGAACCTTCGGGTCACCCTCGACTACGGTTGCCAATTTTACTTTACTTACTTATAGGTTATCATAGTCTATCCTCATCTAGGCCTACTGGATAAGTTTTGGCCTACCAATAGCCTACTGTATGTTTAGGGGTCAACCGATACAGAAGGTATAGATCTAACCAAGAATTCTAAGGTAAAAATCTTGAAGACGGCTAATATGCTAGATTGACAAGTACGCTATTCTTGAGCTTGGATGGTTGGTTGGTTGGTTAGATTTTATGGCATATCAACCTTTGTATGTTATTTTACGCCAAATCCATTTTTATGAAAATAGTTCTATTTCAAACAATTCCGTTTAGCATAAGTACGCAGTGTAAATATAAGTACAGTTTAATTGTGTAAAACATTTCTATTTCAAGCTATTCGGTTGAGTCAAGCAGTTCTAATTCAGCTAATTCTGTTTAGTATTAGTACAGATTTTGTTTATACTCAGTTAAATGTCAAAACAGTTCTATATTAAACAATTCAGTTTAGTGTAAGTTCAGTTTCAATGTCAAAAACAGTTCCATTTCAAATAATTCAGTTTAGCATAAGCACACAGTTTAGTACGGTTTAGTTGTCAAAAACATTTCTATTTCAAGCTATTCAGTTTTGTCAAACAATTCAGTTTAGCATAAGTATACCGTTAGTTCTATTTAACCCATAGATAGGGCCCTATCAAATGCTACCACGCCGGGCCAGAGTGGACCTGGGAGTAATCGCAATGAAAGGGTGCTCTGCATTCCCCAAAACCCCTGCATCTCTGGAACCTCACCATCAGATTGTTTAGAGTCATATCTAGGTCACTCATTTGGGGTGGGTCATACCCCTCTGCTAAGAAGAAGTCGGTGTATTCTACAGCCCCACCCGACTGGGCAACTTGAGCTTGGACGAAGTGGACTATTTCATTTTATGATATCGCTCTTGACAAAAATATGAATGTATCATTTCTACTCCCGCCTCAGCTATGGGTTAATAGTATGGCAGATTGGCCGCTTTAACTTTGGCACGACAACCAGTACATGAGAAGGAAAACAGTTGATTTCAAACCAGCTGTACATTGCTTTAAAGATTGACCTTGTATCCTTGACGGACGTATTATCAACGTATAGTCTTGATTGGAGCCAGTGTGAAAAAAACAATCGCATAAGTGTTTTTATGCCGTATGCTGTCTAAAGCCATTACTTCTATTGGCAACCTTGACAGGTATGACTGTGTGTGTGTGTGTGTGTGTGTGTGTGTGTGCGCGCGCGCGTCAACTAATGTTAAACCCGATATTCGGGTAGCAGACTGATACCAGGCTGTAAATCTATAATAGACGACGTGTCTTATGACATATTTCTACTGACCAGCAACGCTATCTTCTCGTCTTTATCTCTAGTGTGTGTGTATGTGTGTGTATGAGAGAGAAAGATAGACAAACACGGATAGACAGAGAGTGAGAAAGAGAGACAGAGAAGAATTTTAAGAAATAAATAGAGTCCAATGTCACGACGAAATATTTACGGCCGCAGTGAAGATCTTTCCGCCAAATACTTAAGAGACTCGACGCAATTAAATGTCGCTCATCAAGACAACTGCCTTTTTTATTTATTTTTTTTTTCAACATAGAATTGTATCAACTGTCACAAGTGCTCTCTCTCGCTCTCTCTCTCTCTCTCTCTCTCTGTGACTCTTTTTCACTCTCTCTATTTCATCTCTCCAACACCTACTTCTGTCTCTTCACAATTTATGTTTATTACCCTTATGATATAAAATCTGCACAGTAATTTGCTGACAGAATTTCCTGCAGACAAGTAACAACAAAATAAAACATAGCTTGGCAAAGTTTGGCACAAGGCCATGGCCGAAGTCTTAGATCGATTTTTACTGGATTGATTACAAAAATTAATACCTAATTGAAAGATCACCAAATTTAATGCAACATACAAAGTAACTTATATTTAAACAGATAGACAGACTGACAGAAGGGAGGGGGTTATAAATTCATAAAAGGTTAAAACTATTTTTAATAAATCGTTTCCTTAAAAAAACATTTGGTGTCTTTGTTTAATGGCACATTAACCTTCGTGGATTATTTAACGCCAAAACCATACTTGTAGAAAGCAGGTGTTATAACCTGTCACGAGGGAGGAGAATACGGGGTTTCTTACTTTTCCCAAGGGTATTTATGCAAAAGTCAAAGTATTAGTGCGATAGAACTTCTAAGTCGTTTACGTCGAGGCCGCAGTCCAGTCCTTTTGCCAATGATTACGCCAGGGGACTCATGCAACACAATCATTTTATGCTGGTTCCAGTTTGACGAATTTCTCATCAATCCTCATATGCTTGTCTCGTGAAACTGCCTGTAGCGGTTACTTGTGATAGACAAATGGTTTTTGACGTCTGCTGGAAACAACGGTTAAAAAGATTTTAAGCGCGCTCAGGATAAAACATTATAATAGTTTTAGGTTGGGCATTATCAATAAACATATGGTTGTATCTATTTACATTGCATATATATATATGTGTGTGTGTGTGTGTGTGTGTGTGTGAGTTGTATTATATAAACCTGGATAGGGAATATAAAAGAATAGCCATATATCGAGCACTCCAAGGGATTTATATGAATCTCATCATATATTCTATACATGGATAAGCCACACCAATCGTCATAGGACGCCGATTATATATATATATATATATATATATATATATATATATATATATATATATTGAATACAAAGCTAAACACTGGATGATTATCAATCAATAAAATATCACTACAAGGGTATATGCTGCCTAAATGCACCGTATATATGTGTGTGTGTGTGTGTGTGTGTGTGTGTATGTGTGTGTGTGTGTGTTTGTATGTGTGTGTGTATGCCATATATATATATATGTGTGTGTGTGTATATATGTGTGTGTTTGTGTCATAAAATGAGCTATATCTATATGTATGCATGTGTCTGCGTGAATTAATTTATAAAGGCAGTTAGCGGGATTACTACGGACAGTTCCATGAAAGCGCCATCTTCAGGAAATACGTGAAGTACATCACTTGCATATATATATATATATATATATATATATATATATATATATATATATATATATCAGTGGAAGAGATAGTCTTGCCTTGATTACTGCATTGGCCAAAAACTGATAGTTACTAAGCACCTTTGACTCGTGTTTACGCTGTCTTATCTTAAGACTTATATTTATCAGTCCTGTGCGGACATAGAATGCCATCTGGAGGACCTGCCAAGTAGATACGGACTATTGTGACAGATGGTAAGAGAGAGAGAGAGAGAGAGAGAGAGAGAGAGTGAAAGAGAGATTCACAGAAATCCTTGCTGCCAGCACGACTTGATTATATATATATATATATATATACACACACATATACACTCATATACAAGGCTCATTAAATAGGTTTCCAGACTTTTTTCGTATGGGCACTTTTATTGATAGTACACACATGAAACTCTTGTCACAGCCTCTTTCATTTCCTCAATTGTCTCATAACGACAGCCCCTATGTTTTTCCTTGAGCTTAGGGAATAAGCAAAAGTCACAGGGAGCAAGGTCTGGACTATAGGAAATATGAGGAACTGTATTGATGCCCATCTTGGTCAAATAGTCTGTGACAACGATGGAGTTGTGGATTGGTGCATTGCCCTGTTGGAAATGCCACTAGCCGATTTGAACAGTGCTGGCCTCTTCCGACCGAATCTTTTCCGGAACTCCCTTAAAACCTCAACATAATATTCCTTGTTGACTGTCTGTCCAGTGGGAACCCAGTGCATGTAGATCATGCCAGTGCTGTCAAAAAAAGGGATCATCAAAAGTTTGTGGGTCGATTTGTTCTGTCTGGCCGTCTTGGGTCTGGGAGAACCAGCATGCTTCCGCTGGGAACCCTCTCTCTTGGTCTCTGAGTCATAGCAGTAGATCCAGCTTTCATCGCAGGTCACCAGAGCATCAAGAACTGCGGGATCTGAATTGATCAGCTCGACCATCCCCCTGCTGTCATGACAACGTCTTTCTCATTCTGATCTTCTCTGAGCACCCTTGGGACACACTTTGCGCAAATCTTCCGCATCTTTAGTTCCTCGCGAATATTTGTGTGTACAGTTCCCACACTGACATCAAACTGTGCACTTATTGTCTCTATAGACACACGACGGTCCTTATCCATGAAATTCTTTATTTGGCCAATCAACTCTAGTGTTCTGACTTCCTTACTCTTCACATACCTCCCATCATCCCTCACAGAATCCCTGCCTTCCTTGAATCTCTTATGCTGCTCAAAAACTGATGCTCGATTCATGCAAGATGGTCGCTCCAAAAACAATCTGAAGCATTCCATACATTTCTGTGGCATTTTTTCCAAGTTTAAAACAGAATTTTATTGCATATCGTTCTTCTAACGTGTCCTCATGTCCAGATTGCATTTTTGAAGCAATCAGGCTTTAGTAGGGTGTATTCCAATTGCTTTTGTAGCTGTTCATTTGAATCTGAAATCGTAAAAGTTGGTCAGTTATCTCATAAGATGTATAGCAATAACATACTGAATTTTTAAGAGTCTACGGCAATTCTAAATACCTGTACAAAAAAGTCTGGAAACTTATTGAAGGCTCCTTGTGTATTGCTCATTTTTTAAAATGAAAGTGGCCCGCATTTGTAAAATGGATTGGTCAAGCCTGTATGATAACCAAAATCGTAAAAATTGGAGAGGGGAATTAAACAATATTATTATGTGACTTATTCAAGAGTTTTTCACACCAACTTTAGCTGGTTATCTTTCAAAGGAGCTTGAATGACAGTAAGTCTCCTCAAGTCTCCAGGACTCTTCTCAGTATTCTGGCCGATCTCAATAATGCAGTAGTTCGGATGGTCTCCACTCGTCCTCTTATTTCTAAGTCCCCCAGTCCCTGAACCAATCCTTTGTTGACTGTACCGAGCGCGCCAATTACAATTGGTAAAATCATCACCCTCATGTTCCATAGTTTTATTCAGTTCTCTTGCAAGATCTATGTACTTTTCACTTTCTTTCAATTTTATACTGTGATCAGCCGGAATGGTATAGTCCACAATTTGGCAGTTTCTCTTTTTTTTCTTTTTACTATCACTAGGTCTGGTCTTCTGGCCGAGATTAGGTGATCCGTTTGTATCTCAAAATCCCAAAGAATTTTGTACGTCTCATTTTCTAGGACTAATTCTGGGTTGTGCATATATCATGTGTTCGTTTAGTCAAATTCAAACTTATTGCACAATTCCCAGTGGATCACCTTGTCCCCCCAATTACTATTTTTGTTATTATACTCCAAGCAAATTTTCGACATTAGTATTAACTGGCGGGGGGGGGTCACTGTAGGTCAGCAAGTCACAACAGGTCCCCAGGACTATTCTCAGTATTCTAGCTAAGATTGAGTGCTGTGGTCAAGATGGTCTCGAGTTATTATAATTTACTCATTAGAGTTTTTCACATCACTGTTAGCCGATGGTCTTTCACTGGAGTTTGAGTGACAGCAAGTCTCCTCAAGTCTCCAGGACTCGTCTCAGGATTCTGGCCGTTCTCAATAGTGCAGTAGTTTGGACAGTCTCCACTCGTCCGCCAACTTCCAAGTCCTCAAGTTCCTTCAGTAATCCTTTAGTTACTGTTCCAACGCACCAATTACAATTGGTATAATTGTCACCAGCATGTTCCATTGTTTTTTCAATTCCTTAGCAAGGTCGAGGTACTTATCCTTCTTTTCACATTCTTTCAGTTTTATTCTGTGGTCAGTCAGGGGAGCAAAGTCGACAATTTTGCAAGTTCTCTTTTTTTGTTGTTGATTATTATTAGGTCTGGTCTTTTGGCCGAGATTAGGTGATCCGTGTGAATGTCAAAGTCCCATAGGAGTTTTTTTGTGTTCATTATTATTATCTTCATCCTATATATAGCAGACCAGTTAGAGTTGTACAATACACCTACGGCATCTCTGCAGGGAAACAAGAACCTCTCCTCCACAAAACAAGCAAAAAAAAAAAACAACAAAAAAACAAAAACGGGTGCCCTAGATGTGACACTAATCTATTTGATGGTAATTATTCAGTCCTCCAACTTTGGAAAAGTGCGGTGTACTCCTCCATTGCCATTTCTCCAATGTTCGCTCTGACCTTTCAGGGCCCCATCTATGGATCAAATAAAACTGTTTAATCATATAACTATGAGCTAACAAAAGACTGATGTTAAATTGAATGTTTAGTAGTAAATAGCAATACTTAAAACGATTTAATTGTATGTAAGCAAATGAGTTCTGGTGTTGCATATTGACCCTTGACAGAGCCGGATGTTCCCGCTGTGCAAACAAAGTGATTGCTGGATGTACCAATGAAAACAGAAAAGCAGCGGTGCATGGGAGTGGGTGGCTCATGTGGATTAAAACCGGAAATGTGTCGGCGTTATGAAATTATATATACACAGGTACCCACAGAATAATAGTCAATCTCAATCTTGCAGCCAGAAAAGTTCAGTCAGTCACGAAGAGCGGCCACCGGGGACCACCCCGTAGTGGGAAGGGGAGCGGTAGCCCACAGCAATAACAATCTGCAGTCGCCTGTCTTCAGTCTTCAGTTTTGCGACTTGGAGCCCCGGAGTGGCTGCAGGGAGCCAAGTGACCCCCCTGGTGAAGACCGGTTAGCAAAGACTAATCAAAGAAGAGGAAGAAGTGCTAGGCGGAGCCCTGATTATGAGTGTGGCACAGTGTGGTTAAGAAGAAGTGCTAAGTAAAGCTATGAGTCTGGCACAACGCGGCTAAGAAGAAGATAAGAGTCAACATTACAGTGTCCAAGACCTTCAAGTCCTCCATGTGTCTTCGTCTCTGTCTCCATCTCTCTCTCACACCACAGAAGTTTCGATCTCATATCGAGAGAAATAAAGAGAGATATATTTTTATAGATAAGTATCATGTCTATTTCTTCATCTTCATTATGATCCATCATTCATTATGCCGTTTTTAATACTGCTCTGTTTAAAACTGTTACCTACAAACTACTCGTTTACAAATCATATATATATATATATATATATATATATATATATATATATATATATATATATATATATATAAACAGGAATATTCCACAAAACCAAACCCAACCAACCAATGATTTAATTGTATGCAAAGAAAATAATGAATAATGAATAAAATTATTGGTGTTAGCCATATTTAGCTATGTGAAACCAGATGAGCACAAGCTTGTTTAAAATATAACTAACTATTCGTTTATGAAGCATCTATATCCAATACACATTAAATAACCGTCAAGAGTTGATATGTCATTAAACTGAATAACCTAAACCTATTTACCATATTGAGCACTGATTTATTTTCTATTGTGCACAGAAGTGTTAGTTCTTAAAACGACACATTAGTCTTTTAAGGAACAGCAGTATATAATGGTTAGAGTGTTCACCAACGGTCCGGGGGACCAGGGTCCAATCTCAGGTCGAGTCATACATACTAAAGACTCAAAATATGGTTCTTGATGCCTCTTCGTTTGACACTCAACATTATAAGATACAGATCAATGGTAAAATGGAGCAATCTAGGACTGTAGCCCAGATTCGCTCAGCATTTCCCAAAATGACTCAGACCCCTGAAAAGGAGTGCCTCAGGCGCCAGGCGATAAACCTAGCATCTCCGAGGACGGCCCCCTGAGGCAAAATGTCAGTCTTGGCCGCGTGACGCGAATGCTTGGCCTCCCCGTCAGCCGTACCATAAAGAAGCCTCGATTGACTACCGTATACAGAGACGTGACACACCCTACTAGATGCGTGTGGTTAATACCAAGGTCGGCCGAATGTGCCTGATCCCTTGACTACAGTCGGCCAACTTACTATATATATGCACTAGAATTGGTGATTCTTCCCGGGAGACCGGGGTTTAATCCCAAGTCGAGTTATACCAAAGACTAAAAAAAATGGTACTTGATGCCTCCTTGCTTAACACTCAGAATTATAAGGTACGGATCAAGGGTAAGTGGAATCCAGGGGAAAGGAGTAGCTCCCTCCCCTACACTTCGGTGTCATAGTTAATGAAAAGGGAGCCATCGGGTCGCCGTCCACTATGGTCGCCAACTTTATAACTTTACTTTTCCTTGCTCGATCATGATTGTGGGCCTTTTAAAAGTATAGATTCAGGTGAACACTTGATCTTTGTTTCCATCACTATAATCAGGAATAACCCTGAATAACTCTAAACACTCAGCTGTGCTTTTCTTACCACCACTTTCTCTTTCTCTCTCTCTCTCTCTTTCTCTCTCTCTCTCTCTCTGTCTTTGTCTCTCTCTTTCTCCTCGCAAAAAGGGGTTTCTAGTTTTTCAGGAAATAACTGGAGTGTCTCCTTTCTTTCCCGACATTCTCACGATCCATCGTCATAAAGATGCCACATTTTATATACTTTCATTCTTTATTTCTTTATTTTTGTGTTGTTTACTTTCCCAATCACCCGGAAAAGATCGCTGCTTTCTTTTTTTTTCTTTTTACAATTTAGGGGCTTTCTCGTAAAGTTTTTGTTTTATAAGACTTATCCTAGAATAACAGTAAAAAGAAAGAAAATTCGTTGTAGTCACAGTAGTAATAGTAAAATTTGTATGTTTGTCTGAAATTTTTTTGTCACTATTCACACAAGTGTTTTTGGGGCGGGCACTGTTGAAGGTCAAGTGACACCAATGTCAACCCCAATTTTATATTTGCATCTCAAATCACCTCTTTTCCTTCTGTGCCAAGAACTTTCAAATATTTCTTATATTATCAATTGTCATGGATATGCCGTGGTATAATGTTTATCCTCGCATGAAACAGACACGGCGGCTGGAGTTCAAGTCCTGGACGAGTCTTTTTTGCATTTTCATATGGAGCTAATGCCATTGGTAGAACCCAACTGTTCTCCCTCCAGCTATGGGAAAATAGTAGCTCAGCTTGGGTTCTTTAGTCTTGGTTGACAACCAGTCCAGGAGAAGGAAAATTCAAACCTGCTAAACTCCACTTAAAAATTCAGTCACATCGTGCCCGTGTGAAGGGGTTGGTAAATATCATATTATCTATTGTCAAACATTTATATTATTGTCAGTGTTGTCATTTACTAAGTTGTTCCTAATTTGTTACATGTACCTAATGTGAACGGAACTCACAATAATTTTAATTTTTGTATTCAACTTCCACTTACGGGTTGAAGAATCTATGTAGTCCAGAGGAAGAGTAAGGTTCTATGCATCACGGAGTTGCGAAAAAGAAGTTGAGCACGATGTCAACCTGCCTTGATTAGAGCTGCCTTTATTTGTACGGTTTTGATGAAACCTTGATTTGTAGGGTTTTGCAACGCCTTGATTACTGCTTCTTTCATTTGTGTTTTTTACTGACTTAATTTGTGCGACCTTGATTAGTGTTGTGTAAAATTGCTTTGCCTTCATTTGTGCTGCTTTATTTCATACTGTTCTGCCGACTTCGTTTTCATTAGTGCTGCCTTGATTTGTACGGTTTTCATGCTTAGTACGGTTATGCTGCATTACTTTGAACTAATTTGATTGTTTTTGCAGACTTGGTTTGAACTGCTTTGAATTGTGCAGACTTGATTAGTGCTACTTTTATTATGTTTGATAAGTGCTCTCCTGATTAGTGCTGCTTTGATTTGCGCGGTTAGTACTATTTTGATCATTGCTGCCTTGATTTGTACGGATTTGATACTGTCTTGATAATTATGATTTTGTACTGTCTGGATTAGTGCAATTTTGTGCAGCCTTGATTTGTGCTGACTAATTAGTGCCTCCTTGAAAAGCACTGTCTTGATTTATGGGGGTTTGATGTGAACTTGATTTTTGCTGTTTTCTTACCGGCATTTCTATGGTTCTGAATTTGTGCTGCTTTGAGTTTTACAGTTTGGATGCTGCTTCCATTGATGCAAATTTCGTACTGCCTTGATTAATGCAGCCTTGGTTTTTACTGACTTGCTTCGTGCTATTTTGATGCTGCCTTGATGAATGGCTAAGCGCTCTAAACCTTGGAATTAGTATCGTCACAGGAGTAGAAAGAACGAGGCTGAACACAATGTTAAATTCCCTAACGGAGTGCAACTCCTGGTTTTGGCGCTTGAGAAATAATTAAGACTGTTTTGATTACTGTGTTGCTTGTATCTGTGAGGTACTATTTACCAACCCCTCCGCTCGGGCAGGATATGACACAAGGTCAATTTTTAAGCGGAGTTTAACAGGTTTGAATTCAGAGTTTTCCTTCTCCTAGACTAGTTGCCTCACCAAGGCTGAAGAACCTAGTCCGTCCTACTATTTACCCATAGCTGGAGGGAGAATAAGGGGGTTCATACCTTTCCCAAGGGTATTTGCCCGAAAGTGAACGTAATAGCGCGACTGGAGTACGAACTCGCGTACTACGATTCCGCAGTTCATCGCTTTAACCATTACACCACGAGGACACTTGTATCTGTGAGGTACTAAAGATTTTAGAAACATCGTTAACATTCAATATAAAGGGACACCCAACGGATATCTGATATGAACGTAGAAATGTATAATAATATTAATAATAATAATAATTATAAAATGTGAAATGTTTCATGCACATAGTTGGCTTGGGTTGTAGAATACGCCGACGGCATCTTTGCAGAGGAGTAAAACCCCACCACCCTAACGAGTGTCCTAGATATAACATTAAACAATCTGATCGTGAGGCTCCAGTAATGCTGGAGCCTTGGAGAATGCGGAGTGCCCTTTTATTGCCATCGCTCCCCGGTCCACTCAAATCCGGAGTGGTAGCACTTGTTAGGGTTCTAGCTATGGGTTAAATAGGACTGCTTGACATTTAAACTGTGCTCAAACAAGTGACTTTTGCTAAATTGAAACAGAACGCTTTGATCATTTAACTGTGTGTATGAAAAAATGTGTTTACAAATCATAGATTCAATATTTATGTGTAAACAGGATTTGGCATTTCATAGCCCACATTACTGTTGTATCGTAGTAAAGAAGAGATACACTGTGAAATAGGGTTAATTATTTATTGACTGAAATGGTACAGTCCAACAAAGTCTCGCACTGAGGGAGTTACGTCCGAAGTTGGTCTTACTACTGACCGAGATCTTTCAGTACCCACGTGCTTAAGAAACACGACGTCTTTTATACTTCAAAGATACCGTAAGTCACGTGGTACGAACTACTCTACAACAATTACATAACCCACAATGCCATAAAAATGCATTACATAACCCACATTACATTGCTCACAATGCCTTAAAACCCAACCAAATGACCAAATGATCATCCTGAGGAAGGAAACGCATAAAATTCTCTGGGATTTTAAGATATAAACGGATTACCTAATCTTGGCCAGACGACCAGACTTCGTGATAATTAACAAAAAAAAAAAAAAATGGTTAAAAGTACAACTATTTGATACACTTGAAACTAATTAGATGTGTGTAAAGAAATGGTTAATATTAAATATTAATGTTAAAATAACAATATGTCAAACCGTTTAACTATGAGCAAAACAAATGAACTCTAATTTGTATAAAAATAAAGTTAACTACAAATCATTCGCATATAATTCATATATATCTATATCCATATCTATAAGATACTGAAAATGCACATGCTTCTTTACATAAGTGACGTAAAAAAAAAAGGCTGAACATTCATTTAAAATAACATTTATGTTATTTTCATATCTCCGAAACGAGTTTAAAATAATTATTCTAATTAGTATATATCATGGGGTGATTTAATTGTTTTCTTGTTAAATTTTTGAAATTGTCGTTTCGTTTTTTTTTGTTTTTTTTTTTATTTTTTTTGTAAAAATTATTTTCCAGGTTTATAAGTACCCCCCCCCCCAATGTAAAGACACAAACAGAAGCAACATTTTTGGAGACAAAGCTGTTTTTATAAACACTGCTTCTTTATTTTTTAAATGTTGATAGTTTTAGGTTTAATGGTATATCAAGTCTTGACTGTCATTTAATGCCAAATCCTATATATATATATATATATATATATATATATATATATACTAATTAGTTGGCGACCGTAGTCGAGGGCGACCAGAAGGCTCCCTTTTCGATAGCTACTATATCGATGTGTAGCGTAGTGGAAGTATCAAGTACCATTTTTAAAGTCTTTGGTATGATGCGACCTGGGATTGAACCCACGTCTCCCGGACAATTGGCGAACACTCTAACCATGCCTATAAAACACACATATATACACATATACACACACATGTATATATACACATACATATATGCACACATATACACATAATATAGACACAAATACACATATATTTATACACATGCACACACATATATATACACATACCCTATCTCTCAGTCTATCTCTCTGTCTCTGTCTGTCTGTCTGTCTCTCTCTCTCTCTATATATATATACATATGATTTGTGAGCGAATAGTTTGTAAGTAACATTATCTTTAAATGAACCAGTGCTCATTGTTCGCGCAAAGTTAAATGGTTTAGAATATTTCTACTTAAAAGTAATAATTCTATTTTATATCAATAATTTGTTATCGAACGATTAAATGGTTTCAAGCATTGTTCTCTAAAATTAGTAATTCTATTGATCAGGTATTCCTATCTAATAAAAATAATTTGCATACAGCTGTATGGTTTTAAATAACCAATAATAATAATCACAATCCCTAGTAGATGATTGAACAGTTCTTGTTTACCCACAGATGGGATCCTCACAAGTACGATCACTCGGGCCAGAGTTGACCTGGCATTAATGGCATTGAAGGGATAATCTGCATTCCTCAAAGCTTTAGGACTGGAGTCTCGCCATCAGATGGTTTAGTGTCTTGCCCAGCTGATTGGACTCGTTTAAAGGTTGATTTTATCGGTAACAAAATAAAAAATTATGAAAATTCATGTGTGTATATATATGTATGTGTACGTGTTTGTGTGCATATATTTATGTGTGTGTATATATATGTATGGGTGTGTATGTGTGTGTGTGTACAAATGTGTGCATGCATATGTATATGTGTCTGAATGCTTATATATGTGTATGATTATATATATGTGTGTATATATATATATATATATATGTATACGAGTGTGCGTATACGTATATGCGTGTGTGTATGTGTATATATTTATATATGTGTGTATATCAACAAATCCGTCCAACCAAGCAAAAATGCAAACTACAAAAACATACAAGGATTTTCAAAAAGTGGCACAAATGCGTATGCACGAAATCCAAAACCAGTGGTGGCTCAAGAATGCAGAAGAAGCACAACTTGCAGCAAACAGCAAGAACGTGAGATTGTTCTACCAAATAATTAAAGAGCTCTATGGGCCGCAGCAATCAATTTTTGCTCTTCTCAAATAAAAAGACGGTGCCACCTTGAGACGACCAGAAGATATCAAGAAGTGATGGTGTGAACATTATAGCGAACTCCTTAATCGCCATCCAGTCGTTGATGAATCAATTTTGGATCTCATTAAGCAACATGATCCAATCATGGCTGTTGATGAAGTGCCTTCTAGAGGTGAGATAAAAGCATCTGTCAGTCAAATGAACAACAACAAAGCGCCAGGAATGGATGGCATCACAGCAGAGATTCTAAAGAATGGCGGTGAGAAAATGATTGATCTGGAGTAAGTCATCCAAAGTGTACGGGAAAGTACCTCAAGACTGGAGAGATGCGATATTTGTGTCTTTGTATAAGAAGGGTTCAAAGTCGGACTGCAGCAATTTTAGGGACATATCTCTGCTGTCTATTGTTGGAAAATTGTTTTCAAGAATAATTTTAGATAGATTAGTCCGCACAATTGGCAATGGAATTCTACCAAAATCACAGTGCGGTTTTTGTGCAAGCCGCAGCACGGTGCATATGATTTTCAGTGCTCGGCAATTGCAGGAGAAGTGCAAAGAACAGAATCTTCCATTTTACCGATGTTTTATTGACTTATCAAAAGCTCTCGATACTGTACACAGATTAACTCTTTGGAAGATCTTACTGAAGTTGGGCTGCCCTGAGAGATTTGTAGGTCTGATCCGTTCTCTTCACAATGGAATGAAGGCCAGAGTTAGTTTCAACGGCACTCTGAGGAAATATCTATCAACAATGGAGTCAAATAGGGTGGCATTTCTGCACCCATGTTTTTCAATATCTACTTTGCCATAGTCTTTCTCGTAGCCTTGTATGAAAACTCAGACGGTATCTACATCACATATCGGACATCTGGCAGTGTTTTTAATGTCCGTAGACTACTTTCTCTAACAAAAGTCTCTTCTTCATTGGTGAGGGAGTTGCTCAATGATGATGACTGTGATACCGTTGCACATTCTGAAGATGAGTTGCAATGCTTTATGAACCATTTTATATCTGCATGTAACTCATTAGGTTTAAAAAAGACAGTCGTCATGTACGATCCAGCACCCGGATCGCCAACTATCTTCGTTGAAGGTAACAAATTGTTTGTAGTGAACTCTTTTGTATATCTAGGCAATACCCTCTCTGAGGGGTGCAGCTTCGACAGGGAAATCTCCTTCCGCATTGAAAAGGCTTCTCGGTCTTTTTCCGCACTTAATAAACGTGTGTGGTCCCAGCATGGTATCAAGTTACATACGAAAATCATTGTGTATAAAATTATGTGTTTTGACAGACCTCCTGTATGCAAGCAAAATTTGGACACTCTATAAACACCAACTTAAACTTCTTGAGGGTTTCCATGAACGGTGCCTTAGACAGATACTTCATATCAAATGCCAGTCCCATGTTTCAGATACAGAAGTATTAGGGAAAGCAGGGCTACCAAGCATCCAAACGATGGTAATGAAAAGTTGTCACCGATGGGTTGGTCATATTATGCGTATGGATGACGGCCGTCTGCCAAGGCAATTATTCTATGGTGAAATGTGGGAAAGAAAGAGAAGTGCATTAAAACTGAAGAAGAGATTTAGGGACACAATAAAATATTATTTGAAATAATCTGGACTATCTGTGGATTAATGGGAAAAATGGCTTCAGATAGAAGTAAGTGGCGGAAACTGATTCACGAAAGCATAGAATCCTTTGAGAATAGCCGTATGCAGTACAGCACTTACAAACGTCTGATTTGCAAAGGCGAACGGGGTCCAGCACCGGGTCCACAAAGTCACCACGCTAACTGTGACATATGTGGAAAATTGTGCCTATCTCTGGCTGGTCTCACAAGCCATCTGCGTAAATGTGCAAAATCTACCTTGCCCCCAAATAATGTCACTGCAAACAAAACTGATCGATTGTGCCAATTATGTGGCATCCTGTGTGTGTATGTATATTTGTGTGTGTATGTATATATGTGTGTGTTTATATGTGTGTATAAGGATATATGTGTGTGTATTTCTACCTATATATCTATATGTATATGTATATATCTGTGCGTATATATATATATATTTGTGTGTGCGTTTTATGTGTGTGTGTGTGTGTGTGTGTTTGTGTGTGTGTGTGTGTGTGTGTGTGAGTAAGATGCTATTCACATTGGTGTTAGTCTTTGTGCTGCCAGAACAAGATTGAATACAATTTCCTGTATGAAGTCATCTCTCAATGGGTATATTTTATTTTCTTGTATAATGCGGTCTCTACATTATTTTTTGTATAATGCGGTCCCTACATACTGTATTTGGAAGGCGTGATTCTGTTTTTAGTTTGCTCAACACTCTGTTTTAGCGTCAAGAAGGTAATATAAACCTAATACGGGATATGTCAAAAAAGGGAAAATGTTATTTCTGACATTGAAGAAAGAATTTAAAAAATCTCCAAGCAGTAGAAACGTGGAGAAGACATTCCTGAGAAATTAATTAATATCCGAAGTTAGCTTAGGAGAAACAAGAGCTGAACCACAGTACGTAGCGGTTATTTTGTCGTGCAAATTAGCGACAACGTTGCATTTGTTTATTATGCAAATTCCTAAATAGGCTTCGAATTCGTATACTAAACATCTAACATTATAAAGCAAGACATTGATTTTATGGTTCTGATATTGCCTTGAATTGTACGGTTTTGTTGTCTTGATTTGTACGGTCCTCATTCGTGATGACATAATTAGTGCTGCTTTGATTTGTATGGTTTTCTACTGTTTTTGGTACTGTCCCAATTTGGTTTGTTTTGGTATCGTTGTTTAATGGCATATCAAACTTCATTGGTTATTTAATGTCAAAGCCATTCTTGTAGAAGTACAGTAGTGATACTAATGTGTTTTTTTTTTATTAGTGCTTCATTGCTTCATGTGATTTTGATTTCTGTGGACTTGGTCCACACTGAGAGTCACTTAATACTATAAATACAAAAAGTCATGTATTTACCCAACCCCTCCGTCATAGGCACGAAGTAACGCGTGTTCATAATGATTAAAGTGTTCACCAATGGCCCGGTAGACCAGGGTTCAATCACTAGTCAAGTCATACCAAAGATTAAAAAATGGTACTTGATGCCTTCTTGTTTAACGCTCATCATTATAAAGTAAGGATCAAGGGTAAGTAGAGATATCCAAAGTAAAGAAGTAGTGCCCTCTCCCACAGCTCGATGGAGTAGCTATTGAAAAGGGAACCTTCGGGTGGCCTTTCTTACGGTCGGCTATCTTACATATTAGTGCTGATTTGAATCCAGTTTTCCTTCTCCTCGACCGGTTGCCGTGTTATGGTTTAAAAAAGTCCACTAAGCAATACTATTTACCCATAGCTAGATGAGGGGAGAAGTAATAGGTTTGTGCCTTTCTCAAGAGCATTGGCATGAAGTCAGAAGTCAGTAAAAAAATATTGATAATAATAATAATAATTATAATAATAAGAATACTTAGGATGTTGGAGCATTGAAGAGACTTGATGTCACTTGATCTCCAACGAAAACCACCAGAAATGATAGCTGTAAAATCTCGATCAGTCCAGATTGAAATAAGGAACGTATTTTGATTTTTGTCCAGCCCGCTGTAGGAAAGTTTTGTCGATGGTTTTTCTTAGAGTCAAAATCAGTGGGTTGGTGCGGTTGGGAATACAGACAAATTGGTGTATCTTAATAAATATATATATATATATATATAAAGTGATAGAGAGAGATAGAGAGATAGATAGAAAGATAGAGAGAGAAAGAAAGAAAGAGAACATAAAACATGTGCATGCAATTAATAAAAGCGGCTGTTTTAAATTACCAGGGAAAATATACAAATAAACCCATTTAGGATGGTAAGAATATGTCATTCGTTCACACCCAAACTTATATATATATATATATATATATATATATACTCATCAGGTAGTGCTGATGGTGTGGTGTTCTCTGGCTCTCTCTCTTTCTCACTCGCCATCCGTTCCTGTCCCTACTCCTGACACTGGATGTCGTTTGGAGGACCTCCAAACTACGTTCAGTGTCCGCACATAGCTAATGTAATTCTCCAACACCGACGTATATATATATATATATATATATATATAACTTCCCATCAAACCAACTTTTCCAATTATATTCTGTCTAGTTCAGGCTAAATAGATCTATCCAGCCAGAGAGAGAGAGAGAGAGAGAGGAGCGAAGTATAAAGAGGAGAAAGACAGAAACGAAGACAGAGAGAGGAAGAGGGAGGGAGAAAGACATAGAAACAGAGAGAGAGAGAGCGGGAGGGAGAAAGAAATAGAAACACAGAGAGAGAGAGAGAGAGAGAGAGAGAGAGAGAGAGCGAAAGAGAGAAACAGGGAGAGGAGAAAGAGAGAAAGAAGACATAGAAACAGAGAGATTGAGAAAGAGAGAGGAGAAAGACTTAGAAACAAAGAGAGAGAGGGAGAGAGAGGGAGAGAGCAGGAGAAAGACCTATGAACAAAGAGAGAGAGAGAGAGAGAGAGAGAGAGAGAGAGAGAGAGAGAGAGAGAGAAGTGGAAAGAAAAGAAGAAACACCTAGAAACAGAGAGAGAAGGAGAAAGAGCAGAAGAAAGACAGAAACAGAGAGAAAGAGAGTGAGAGAGAGATGGAGAAAGAGATGGAGAGAAACATTGAAATAGAGAGAGAGAGAGAAGGAGAAAGAGAAAGACATAGAAAAAGAAAGAGAGAAAGAGAGAGAGAGAAAGAGAGAGAGAGGATAGGTGGCATGCTTTGCGTGATAGTAATGATCGTAGGAAATGGACGTATCGACCGAAGTTCAAACTCCGGAAAAAAATCTCATTTCGCACTAATATGCTTGGGGAAGGCACGAAACCACATCTTTCTTATTTTATTTCGTTGTAAAATTTACAACGTAGGCACAAGGCCTTAAAACCACATCTTTCTGATGAGTGAATAGTAGGCCAGTTGGGTTTTTTAGACTCGGTGAGGCAACCACTCTGAATTCAAACCAGCTATGATTTACTGTAAAATTGATCTTACATCATGTCCTGATTGTAGCGTAGGGGTTGGGTTAACTTATATGTACTTTTATCGAATATTCTTATCATAGTGTCTTGTTGACATTTTTCTCAATATATTCTCTCATGTTGGTTAGCCCAGTTAGCTTGAGTGGTAGAATAAGCCGACTGTATTTCTACCGTTTAAGAGATGTTACCGACAAAGTATTCACTTAAAAATCAAATTATTTGTCTAAATTTCTGAGATAAAGCTTAATCATTTTTGATCTTTTAGAGTATTCGGTTTCTTGTCTTCATCTTCATCTTCAATCTTCTTCAGGTATTTCATATCGAACTCGGAAGCCTACACAGAACTTCGAACCGATGCGTCCTTCGGCTTTTTTTTTAGATGTTATGTATCGAACATTGGAGGTCACACGGAACAAAAGACGCACCAGTCGAAACGGTGTAAATATAGTAATGAAGATAAAGACAAAAGTCCGAAAATTTTAACTGGTAAAAATCATATATATGTATAAAAAGGATTTGGCATTAAATAACCCATCAAGGATTGATATGCCATTAAAACAAATAACCTAACCTAACCATGTTGCTATACTTCCATTTGAGGTTTTGGATATATTTTGCAATATATTCAGTCGACGATGAGACCGGGGATGGATATGTCACCATTGATATTATTCTAGCCCAAATGATAAGACGTGACCAAGAGAAAAGCCGCATAAACTTTCATTTTTCCCACCATTGTTTCAATTTTCACCACTTTTCTATTGCGCCCAAAATTACAAATATGATCGGAGGTAGTTGGTCAATCGTGATAAGGAGACCTTATTTCTTGTTCGTCCTTCACATCTATATATCTATCTATGTAGGTTTGTTCACATCTATCTATCGATCGATCGATCTATCATGCTGAATAAAATAAGGCAGTTATCTTACAAAACCCTAACTGAATCATGTGTCTTCTCCCGGCGAAGGGAGTTTAGCATAAGGTTGAGTACACAAGGATGGTGAAAAAGCCAGTCAATGGAGATGAAGGAAATACGCAAGAAATTTAAGTCTATAAATAGTGAATTAAGCTGTGTCAGGATCTGTTTTGATGCTACCTTGAATAGTAATACCTCGATTTGTGCCGCCGCGATTAGCGCTGGTTTGATTTATGCGGTTGTGCTGGCTTGTTTTGTGCCGCCTCGATTAGTGCTGCCTTGATTAGTGCTACCTTCTGTATTGCTTTGATAAATGATACCTTCTATGCAGCCTTGATTAGTTTCGCCTTGATTTGTTTTACCTTGTAAACTGTTTTGAGTCATGTTACTCTCTCTACTGCTTTAAATAGTGCTGCCAAAATTAGTGTTACCTTGTGTACAGTTTTGATTTGTGTTGCCTTCTGTATTGTTTTAAGTAGTGTTACTTTCTGTACTGCGTTGAATAGTGCTGCTTCGATTAATGCTACCTTCTGTACTGTTTTGGCTAGTGTTGTCTTCTGTACTACCTTGAATAGTGCTGCATAGATTAGTGTTACTTACCTTCTAAAATGTTTTGATTGGTGCTGTTTTCATTAGTGTTACCTTCTGTACTGCCTTGATTAGTGCAGCCCTAATTAGAGTTATCTTCTGTACTCCATTAATTAGTGCTGCCTTGATTAGTGTTAACTTATGTGTTGTTTTTATTAATGTTACCTATTTATCGTTTTGATTAGTGTTGTCTTAATTAGTGTTACCATGCATTGATTTGTGTTACCTTCTGTACTGTATTGAGTTGTGTTGTCTTATATGCTGCTTTGATTTGTGTCGCCTTCTGTACTGTTTTGATTTGTGTCGCCTTCTGTACTGTTTTGATTTGTGTCGCCTTCTGTACTGTTTTGATTTGTGTTGCCTTCTGTACTGTTTGGATTTATGTCGCCTTCTGTACTGTTTTGATTTGTGTTGCCTTCGGTACTCTATTGATTAGTGCTGTCTTGATTAGTGTTATGTTCTGCATATTTTATTTTGTGTTACTTTTTCACTTTTTATATCAGTGTTAACTTCTTTACTGTCATTATTATATAGCCCTGCTGAAGAAAGAATGGACAACATTTCTTAATAAAAATATTTCTCTTACACTTTATAAAAATATTACTCTTACACTTTATTCTCGAAGGGGGTTGAAGCTTTTATGGTGTGTGAGAGACAAACGGACAGAGGGAGACGAATATAGGCTGCCATTGACCCATAACTTCTTCTCTTGACCATACCACGTTGTGTTATCTTCAATGCCTTATGTCTTCTCTTCCTACGAGCCAGAGTTCTCTACCGGCCGACGCAACTGGCACTGACAGACTACGACTCCGATTGAAACCCTCTCGTGGGCATCTGCATATATTATTTTTAACGCCCACAATTTCCGTTCAACACTTGACTGCTTCCGCTAATTTTCACGGGTGCGTCCTGTGCAAAGAATATCTGATTGACGGCTCGGTCGAGGGTCACCATGGAACACCATGAATAGTGTTGACCTGATTTTTGTTATCTTCAGTACTGGCTTGATTAGTGCTGCCTTAATTAGTGTTATATTCTGTACTGCCTTGATTACTGCTGCCTTGATCTGTGTTACCTTCTGTACTGTTTTGATTTGTGTAGCTTTGAAGCTGCTTATATTTCTGCAATTATGATTTGAGTTGCCTAATTCTCTATTGAAAGGACAATAGATAGTGTAGAAAGGAAAAGTGGGTAAAGTAAAAAGAGGAAGGTGCTCGAGTATTGACGAGATTTGTGGATATATTTCCCATTATGATGTTGAATAAAATTAGACTACTATATATATATATGTGTGTGTGTATGTGTGTGTATAAGTACACACACACACACATATATATATATATATATATATATATGAGTCATCTTATGTCTTGTAACGAGAAGGCGATTTTGGCACAAGTTCAGTTATGTGAGGAGGGTGTCAAAATCATCCAATGGAACATGAGGGAAATATGCAGGATATTTTGGCCCCCAAACAGCTATTTAAGCAATGACAATGTCGTAAATAAATAAATTCAAACGCTGGGGCTTCTTGCTTTCAACTATTATTTTGCCATTAAGACCACTGAAAAATTAGAGTCATCCATAAATTCACCGAAAATTTGGTGACTAATTTGGCGATTGTGGGAGGGAAGTGTAGATTGGGGCAAAGTTTGGCCACAGACTATCGAGGTCCCACGTCCCTTAGACTGATATGTTGTTTGCGATAGAACTAGATAGGTAAAGCTGAGAATAAAACGGAAAAAGCTCAGTTAAAGAAATATCGGGATAGTAAAATTAAAACTGATTAAGTACACAGGTTAAGTATACTGGCTAAGAGCAATGGTTAGTTGGTTGGTTTTCTGGTTGTCTGGTTTTCTGGTTGGCTGGTTTTCTGGTTGATTGGCTGGTAGGTTGGTCGGTAGGTTACTTTTCTGGTGGCTCGGCTGGGTAGTTTTTATCGTTTGTTGACTGCTTGTTGTTTAGCTGGTTGAATAGTTTGTTGGTTGGTTGGTTGGTTGGTTGGTAAGTTTTGCTGGTACCTTAGTTGGTTAATTGATGGTTGCCTGGTTGGTTGGTTGGTGGCTGGTTTGTTGGTTAGATGGCTGGTTAGATGGTTGGTTGTTTGGCTGGTTGTTTTTTTTTTTTGTGGGGGGGTAGTTTGTTGTTTGGTTGGCCGCTTATTTTCTGCTTGTTTAGCTGTGTTTTTTTTATTTGGTTGGTTTGTAGGTTTTCTGTTTGAATGGTTGGTTTTTGGTTTGGTTGGTTGGTTTTCAGTTTGGTTGGTCAGTTGGTTGGTTTTACAGCATATCAATTTTACTGAATTGTTTAATGCCAAAGTAAGTTTTTTTTTTCAAGCAATTACGAGGTGCGTTCAATAAGCTTCCAGACTTTTTTTTGAACAGGCATTTAAAATTGTCGTTGACTCTTGAAAATTCACTATATTATTGCTATACATCTTATGAGATGACTGACCAAATTTTATGATTTCAGCTTCAAATGAACAGCTACAGCAGCAATTGGAATACACCCTACTTAAGCCTGATTGTCACAGCTGGTGAATTTCAAAAATGCAATCTGAACGTGAGGACATTTTAGAAGAACGATTTGCAAAAAAATTCTGTTTTAAACTTGGAAAAAATGCCACAGAAACGTATGGAATGCTTCAGACTGCTTTTGGAGCGACCATCTTGCATGAATCGAGCATCAGTTTTTGAGTAGCTTAAGAGATTCAAGGAAGGCAGGGAGTCTGTGAGGGGTGATGAGAGGTATCGGAGGAGTAAGAAAGTCAGAACACTAGAGTTGATTGGCCAAATAAAGAATTTCAGGGATAAGGACCGTTGTGTCCCTCTAGAGACAATAAGTGCTCAGTTTGATGTCAGTGTGGGAACTGTACACACAAATATTCGCGAGGTACTGAAGATGCGGAAGATTGGCACGAAGTTTGTCCCAAGGGTGCTCAGAGAAGATCAGAAAGAAAGACGTTGTCATGACAACAGGGAGATGGTCGAGCTGATCAATTCAGATCCCCCAGTTCTTGATGCTCTGGTGACCTCTGATGAAAGCTGGGTCTACTGCTATGACTCAGAGACCAAGAGACAGAGTTCCCAGTCGAAGCATGCTGGTTCTCCCACACCCAAGAAGGCCAGACAGAGCAAATCCACCCACAAACCTTCGATGATCCCTTTTTTTTGACAGTCGTGGCATGATCTACATGCACTAGGTTCCCACTGGACAGTGTAGAGAAGAGGAAAATCTCATTTTTGTTTCGGCGCGCTTTTTAATTCAACACTGAATTTCACCCAATCAGGATGACTAATCCCATTCAGCCCGGACCTTCATTTCCGGCTAGCAAAACGGGTGAGCGGCCAAACACACTCTCGTCGGCTGGAGGCGGCGACTAGAACGGACGTGTCTCTGGTCGCCCCTGCTTAGCGATGCCTTATAGCTAAACAAGCCACCCGGTGTGGACATATCACCGTGGCTTTAACCCTAGCAGCAGCAACATGGACATTCAACGAGGGAACCTTCTAATTTATGGATTCTTTGCGTCTAATATTTTAGACCAAGGAATCCTAGTTGAATATGAATTAGATACGTTCAACATGCCTTCCACAAGCACCACAGAAATTTACTATGTCGATTCGAGCGCCACTCCGCTCTCGACAAGTTCCCTTTTCACCTCTGGTACACTGTAATGGAGACAACGCACGCCTCTCCCCGAAACACCAGACACACGAAGCTACACGGTGGCCTTGAATACTTCCCTCACACATCCAACGACACGCTGCCATTTCCAACATCCCGCTAAGCTATCGCGTCTCCAAAAAACCCACAAGCCTAAATACCACGAGTTTTGCAGCGCCCAGAACAAACCTCCTCAAAGCTGCAAATAAAAACTTTCGTTCTTGTGTGTTGTTATAAAGCAAAATCTTGTAATTCATTTCTTGTGCCCATAAAATCTATAGTGTTAGGGAAAATAACTAATTCCCACAAGACACGCTATAACAGACAGTCAACAAGGAATACTATATTGAGGTTTTAAGGGGGTTCAGGAAGAGATTCCTAGGGAAGAGGCCAGCACTGTTCAAATCGGCTCAGTGGCATTTCCACCAGGACAATGCACCAGTCCACAACTCCATCCTTGTCACAGACTATTTGACCCAGATGGACATCAAGACAGTTCCTCAGCCTCCCTATAGTCCAGACCTTGCTCCCTGTGACTTTTGCTTATTCCCTAAGCTCAAGGAAAAACATAGGGGCTGTCGTTATGAGACAATTGAGGAAATGAAAGAGGCTGTGACGAAGGTCATTGACACGCTCACACAAGAGGACTTCTATAGGACGTTCCAGAAGTTGTTGGAACGGTACAACAAGTGCATTGCAGCCGGAGGAGATTACTTCGAAGGAGACTAGAATTTCATGCTTGTACTATCAAGAAAAATGCCCATACGAAAAAAGTCTGGAAACTTATTGAAGGCAACTCGTTTATGGTTTCGATTTTCTAATGTTAACAAGTGGTAAATAGTTATTGATTTAGGTAATTATTTTAGTACTAATAATCTATTCGCAATTATACGGTTGTTATCTAATTCGTACACAATTAAATGGTTCTAAGTAACTTCCAATTCAATAGTACTAATAATTTGCTTGAGCACAGTTATACATATGGTTCCTGGTTTCCCTATTTAGTACTTATAAATTGAATACATTTATTTGGTTGGAAGTATTCCTATCTACAACTAATCATATTTACCAACCCCTCCGCTCGGGCAGGATATGACACAAGGTCAATTGTTAAGCGGAGTTTAACAGGTTTGAATTCAGAGTTTTCCTTCTCCTAGACTAGTTTCCTCACCAAGGCTGAAGAACCCAGTGTGTCCTACTATTTACCCATAGCTGGAGGGAGAATTATTGGATTCATACCTTTCCCAAGGGTATTAGTTCGATGTGAAATGCAATCGGTCTCGTCCAGGATTTGAACTCATATCACCGTGTCCATTTCCTATGACGATAATCATTACACTACGGGCACCTCCTATCTACAACTAATGAATGATATATATATATATATATATATATATATATATATATATATATATATAATATATATATATATATATATATATATTATATATATATATTATATATATATATATATATATATATATATATATATATTATATATATATATATATATATATATATATATATATATATATATATAATATATATTATATATATATATATATATATATATATATATATATATATATATATATATATATATATATATATATAAGATTATAAAAATTAAAATAGAAGTATATATACTGTGCTTATATAAGTTGGCGACTGTAGTCGAGGGCAACCCTAAAGCTCCCTTTTCAATAACTACTACACCAAGGTGTAGGGGAGGGTAAATTCTCTTTTCCCTGGATTGTTCCACTTTACTCATGAAACGTACCTTATAATGCTGAGTGTTAAGCAAGGAGGCACCAAGTACCATTTTTTGAGTCTTTGGTATGATTCGACTTGAGATTGAACCCGGGCCATTGGCAAACACGCTACTACTAGGCCCATGGGCCGGTTAATGGTATATGTATATGTATATATATAATGGTGTATATATATATATATATATATGGTATAATATATGTATATATATATATATTTTAATGGTATATATATATATATACCATTATATATATATTATACTATATATATATATATATACACCATATATATCTATCTATATATATATATATATTATATATTATATATACATATATCCACTTTTCAACTCATTTTTCTCATCTTGTCAGATTTACCAAAATCTACCATTTCTCCATATATCACTGCGTTTGTTAGATTCAGAGATATAAAGAGATTGTCATAGATAGATATAGTACGATCAATAGATACATTGACAAATAAGCATACTGTGATTCATAGTTATACATATATATATATATATATATATATATATATATATATATATAAGTAAAGTTTGCGACCGTTGTTGAGGGCGACCAGAAGGCTCCCTTTTCGATAGCTACTACATTAAGGTGTACGGGGAGGGCGCTACTTCTTTTCCTGGATTGCTCCACTTTACCCTTGATACGTACCTAATATTGCTTCGTGTTAAGCAAGGGGGTATCAAGTACCATTTTTAAAGTCTTTGGTGTGACGTGACCTGGCATTGAATCCAGGTCTCCTGGACCATTGGCGAACGCTCTACCCACAAGGCCAATGAGCCGGTTTATATATATATATATATATAAACAGCCCAAAAATGACCTTGTGTCACATCCTACTCATATAAATAGGTTTGTAAATACATAGATATAAACACACTGCGATAATAGATAGATTGATAGATAGATAGATGTGGGTTGAACTAGATAGATAGATAGATAGATTGTAAAATGAATAATGTATATTAACGAAGACCACCCTTGACTAACTAGCCAATTCGTCGCCAACAACTCGAATTGTACCCGCCATTATTCTGCTGGCCATTCTGTCGTGCAGGGGTATTTAACTGCTGCCCTTACAACTTCCTGTTTAACGGCCTCCTTTGAGACACTTGATTCTAAAACAAACGCCGCTAGTTGCCGTTGCTTTCGTTAAGAAGCCAAAGTGACCTGGGCGCCTGCACTGTTGGGGATGACGAAGGAAAAGGGGTCCGGTCTTTACATTTTAAGATTTGGGGTCGATGACGGCGACGGTTTAGTCTCCGTTCTGACGACACATGGGGCTAAATTGACTTTTTAAATTATCGTATTTTTTTGTTGTTGTTCGCAATAGCTATAGATTGTTATTTATAGCTTTCCTTATTTATTTTATAGCAATATCTTATGTTACTTAGGAGTAGGTATTGGTGGACATATCAATTTCTCAAACCAGAATATTTTCGAGGAAAACTATAATAAACATCTTTTTTTTTCTGTACGTCGATTAAAAATAAATTTAATTCTGTCAGGGTGCTCATTAAAACAAGCCTTTTACCAATCAGTTTTTGTATGGCTCTTATCCTAATAAAACAATTTTTTTATTTCTAATTTTCATTAGATACACGAATTTTAATTCTATCAATATAAAAATATTAATAAAATGAATATCTTTAATTTCTTTACAAGCGGAAGCCTGAACGAACGTCAACTTAAATCGTACTTCAACATGTTTTTTATAAGCAATACCAAATTAATCTGTTTCTGATTGTTTTATAAGTAATTTTCCTACGGTAAACAACCCAGTTGGCTTGGGTTAAGGAATACGCAGGCAGCATCTCATTAAAAAGGTAAGACCTTCCAAACGAGAGTCCTAAATACGACACTAACTTATCCAATGATGTGGCTTCTGTTCTAGTGCTTTGGAAATGTGATACCCCTTCAATGCCATTACTCCCAGGTCCACTCTGACCCGGATTAGTAGTTCATGTTAAAGTCCAACCTATGGATCAAATAGAAATATCTAATAATTTTCTATACTTTTAACCATTTAACTGGGTGTAAATAAATGAGCTCTGGCATGTTTAAAAATTATATTACTATTCGTTTTCAAATCATATGCATTATATATATATATATATAGTCGGTGACTGTAGTCGAGATAGACCTGATGGTTCCTTTTTTAACAGCTACTACACCGAGGTGTTGGGGAGGACGCTACTACTTCCACTGGATTGCTCCACTTTACCATTAATATGTATCTTATAATACTGAGTGTTAAGCAAAGAGGTATCAAGAACCATTTTTAAAGTCTTTGATATGACCCGACCAGGGATTGATCCCCGGTCTCCAGGACCATTGGAGAACACTCTACCCACAAGACCAACCGGTTATATATATATATATATATATATATATATATATATATATAGGATTTGGCATTAAATAACAAACTAGGGTTGATATGCTATAAAATCCAACCAACCAACCAGCGTTTGTTCTAATAAAACAAACATTTGCAACCGGCGTCAAAACAATGTAATTTAATATCAGTGTTTTGAATTCATGTTTTCAGAAACAGGCCGACACAAAATTCAACCTGAAACTGTTTCATAATAAAATAAATTAAATGGGTCCAAGTATCGGGCTATTGGTCTAATGACTAGAGTGTTCGCCAATGGTCCAGGAGAGCAGTGTTCAATCCAAGGTCAAGTCATACCAAAGACTCAAAAATGGTACTTGATGCCACCTTGCTTAGCACTCAGTATTATTAGATAAGGATCAAGGGTAAAGTGGAGCAATCCAGGGAATGGAGTAGCGCCCTCCCCTACACCTCAGTGTAGTAGCTTTTGAAAAGGGAGCCTTCAGGTCACCCTCGACTAAGGTCGCCAACTTTACTTTCTTATTACTATGTATCATTAACAATTCAATAAAACATCCGTCTTTTTTTTTACACACAGTTAAATGATCAAACAGTTCTGTTTCAAACAATTCAATTTAGCATTAGCATACGTTTGCACTCAGCTTAAATGTAAAGCAATTTTATTTAACCCATAGATAGGACACAATCAGAGTGGATCTGGGAACGATGGCAATGAAGGGATACTCAGCATTCCCAAAAGTTCAAACATTATTGGAGCCTCACCATCAAGGTGTATAGTGACATTACCAGGACACTGATGGGTGGGGGAGAGTTACACCTCTCCAGAGATCCAGTTGGTATATTCTGCAGCCTTAGCCGACTGACACGTTCACTTAAAGAGATCACAAAATCCATTCAAGCCATAAATGAACGTAAATTACAGCTTAATTCTTCCCTATTTTCATCCTCGAATTAGTCGAATTGCCGTTCAAGTGTTCTAGTTAAAATGTTCAGAATGGTCTTTTATGTTTCTTGGAAAACTGGGATCGATGATATTTTTTTATCAATGACTAATTCTTTTTTTTTTAATTTTTTTTATAACGTGTGCATATCTGACATGAAGCAGATACCACAGGGATAATCTTAAATTTCAAATTTAGTTTTCAATTTTTAGGTACAGAAAACGCGAATTAATTTACGACTCCGCTGGATATTTGATTTGGTTTTGTTGTTTTTTTATCGCATAACCACTCTTGTGGGTTATTTAATGGCAAATCCTGTTTATACATATATATATATATATATATCAACAATGGACGCACAGAGACAGAAACACACATACACATACGGAAGTAAGTAGAAGGCAGATAAATTTTAAAGCTCAACAGAGCTAAAATATACACATACAGAGAAGGTCTTCCCTAACAGACAGACAGATACACACACACACTCACAATGACCTAGAAAAAACAACGAATAAACTTTATGGCATATCAACTATCAAAGATTAATTAGGGGAAGAAAAGTACACCCACACTAACACACAAAACACACACAAAAAGAAGAAAAAAAAGAGAACGAAAGAACCAGCAGTTAGAGAACGGCAACCCCCATCAAAGCAGTCGCCACTATATAAATCAATGACAACACCACTAGACGTCATTAAATGCTCCCTGGCGACAGCCAGAAACACGTGTAGGAGTAAAAGAAATAATTTGAAAAAATAAATCTTTTTGTGGCCCTATTCACTTTAAATATTTCCTTTTTTTTTCTCTCTTTGGACCAACAAAAAAAGAAAAAAAACTATATATAGATTGGCGACGGTAATGGAGAGTGACTCACAGGCTCCTTTTTCAATAGCTACTACACCAAGGTGGAGGAAAGGGCGCTACTCTATTTGCTGGATTGTTCCACTTTACACTTGATCCGTACCTTATAATGCTGAGTGTTAAGCAAGGCGTCATCAAGTAACATCTTTTGAGTCTTTGGTATGATTTAACCTGGGACTGAACTCCAGTCCCCAGGATCATTGATGAACACTCTACTCATTAGACAAATGGCCCGGTTTAGCCACACTGAAGAGTTGTGATATAACTAAACAGTCAGTCTGTGGATGACAATATATGCTCCCCAACCCCTGTGATATCTTTCTAGCGCATGAAGTAATGGTTGCCACTTGCGCAAAGCAAGACTTTTCGAATGAATTGAGTTCTCGGTAACCGTTAAGCGGATATATGTAAACAAAACAAAGGTGATACCTAAGCGTTTAATATTCCTTCGTTTACGCTAGTTTTGTAGCTGTGCGATTGAATCTTCGGTTGGCGTACGAATTAGCCGGGTTCCAAATCAGCTTCGAGAAACTCGCGTATCTAGCCCCACTGAAGAGTTGTGATATAACGAAACAGTCTGTCTGTGGATGACTGCATATATCATTTGTTAGCGAATAGCTGGTAGATAACCGTATTTTAAAAGTTGTACTGATTACGCTGACTTCCATGACTCTCTTCCACCACCCGTCTCTATCATCCATCTCCCCTGGTAGGCCTTCTAGACTGCAACCAGTGTCCGCACAGAACTTATGTATGGTCGACTAATATTGAAATGTCCATGTGTTGGATTCCATAAGAGAACGTCTATTATGACTTCGTCCTGACTTCTACAGCCGTGCCCCGCATGTCTTGTTCGTCTTTTTTGGATGATTTGTTAGATGGGAAGTAAGTGGCCGTACAGCTGCCGTTTCATGTGGTGTTGCTTCCAAGATTTGTTCAAAACAGCACCTAGCATTCTTGTGTAGTTTTTATCTATTTTTTTTTCTTTATGCGTTTTGTTAGCGTCTATATGGTGTATCCATACAGTAGTATTGACACCACCACAGCTTGGAAGAAATCCCGTTTTATTTCTCATCGGAGAGATCAAATTTTCATATGATTGATAACTTGTCATGAGCATACCACGCCATCGCAAATAATTTACTGTTATATGATATATATGTTCTAAATTGTTTTATGGCAGATCAATCTTCTTGGGTTATTTAATGCCAAATCCATCCTTCTAGTAGAACAGTAGTTGTACTATTTAACCGGACATTGGCATAATGGTTAGAGTGTCCGTCAACAGCCCGGAAGACCTGGGTTCAATCGCAGGTCGAGTCTTAGACTCAAAAATGGTATTTGATGCTACCTTGCTTAACACTCAGCATTATCAGGTACGGATCAAGAGTAAAATGGAGCTATCCAGGGGAAGGTGTGGCGATCTCCCCTACATGTTGGTGTAGTAGCTATCGAAAAGGGAACCTACGGTCTCCAATTTTACAACCCATAGTTGGGAGGTTAAGGGGATTCATACTTTTCCAATGGTATTTGTCTGAAAGTGAAAACCCAACTTGAGTTCGATCTCGTTCGATCCGTAGTCCATCGCTTTAACCATTACACCAGGAGGGCACACCGCATGTCATATCATTAAGCAAATCTACTTGAACCATGGATGAGAATAGACGTTAGAGTTATGGTTATGATTTCCAGAATTGATATGAAGAATGAAGACTTATGCGATTTAATTTTCAGGAAAACTTTACTTTTGGAAGGCGAACTTCTAAATTTGCTAACGAAAACCCCCAAAATTGCCCCCCCTGAAAAGAAAGGAAAAAGAAAAAAAAAATCCAAAACACCTCAAATGTAGTCTAACACGTGCTAAAGACGAAAGCCATAAAAGAGTTGACTCCTCCTCTCTCTTTCTTTCTCTCTCTCTCTCTCTGTGTCTCTCTCTCTCTCTCTCTCTGTCCACCACCAGTTGACCATGATATAGGAGTGGAACCTTTAATATAAATACTAAAATTAGTAATAATTTAATCCTTCATTTGTTGAAATAGTATGCATACGTTTGGAAGTGATTCCGTTTCCAGAAGTTTTTTCACAGAGGTCAGTAAATTTATTCTACTAAACTATTCATTTAAAAATGCACATTTGATTTAAAATAGTAATGTCTTAAATCTCAGCTGTATTATTGTGTTGTTTAAATGAAGAATGAAGACTTATGCGATTTAATTTTCAGGAAAACTTTACTTTTGGAAGGCGAACTTCTAAATTTGCTAACGAAAACCCCCAAAATTGCCCCCCCCCCTGAAAAGAAAGGAAAAAGAAAAAAAAAATCCCAAACACCTCAAATGTAGTCTAACACGTGCTAAAGACGAAAGCCATAAAAGAGTTGACTCCTCCTCTCTCTTTCTTTCTCTCTCTCTCTGTGTGTCTCTCTCTCTCTCTCTCTGTCTGTCCATCACTAGATAACCATGAAATATACCACAAAATTTCTTTGAATTTTAACATCCAGCAGTCCTGGACTTTAACTAAGTTAAAACTTAAGATAAAAAAAAATTTTTTTTTTTTTTTTTTTTTTTTTTTTTTTTATTACTACCGCGTACACATGGGAAGCAGCATGCTGTACGTGTGAGTCTTGCGGCTTAACGCTCAAGATTGCCAGTTCGATCGGGGAACTACTGCTGCTCATCTATAAGAGTGGCTTCTATAGATGAGAACAAAAACAGCCATCGAAAGATAACCATGACTAGTACTCAAACCAGATCCATAAACCGCATCGCTCTTCGTGCGGGTAAAAAAGGGGCGCGTCCTGCTGAGGTTGGAGCCCTGGCCTCGGTGTTCGAAAAATCAGCTACAGAGCTCAAACACAAACATAAACTACTAAAATGCAAACAAACAATACAGATAGCGACATTTAACGTGAGAACCCTAAATAGAATAGGTCAACTAGCAGAGCTAACTGCATCAGCCGTAGAACATAAGATAGATATAATTTGCATACAAGAGCACCGATACACGCACACCGAAGATATCAAGTATCACGAAACTGGAAATGGATGGATGCTGGTGACTGTATCGGCATGGAAAAACTCTGTCAATGCATCGGTAGGAGGGGTGGGAATACTTCTAGGACCGAGAGCGTTAAAAACACTGAACAGCATTGAGAGAATACAACCTAGGATGATGGCCGCAACGTTTAATGGCAACCCCAAAGCAACAATTATCTCCTGCTACAGCCCTACCAATGTTAGCGAAGAAAACGAAATAGCCACCTTCTACGAAGATCTATCCTCCCTAGTACGTAGCATTCCGAAACACAACCTGCTAGTCATTGGCGGAGATATGAATGCACAAATCGGGAAAAACAGACACAACAAATACAGCCTACACTACACGTCTAACAGGAATGGACAGCATTTAATAGATTTCATGATAGAAAATAGATTAACCTGCCTCAATACAAACTTTCAAAAAAGGGAGGGGAAATTATGGACCTACACATACGCAAATAAGAGTAAAGCACAGATAGACTACGTCCTTATAAACAGGAAATGGAGAAACAGTGCGATGAATTGCGAGGCATACTCCTCCTTCGAGGGTGTGTCCTCCGATCATCGAATAGTTACGGCCAAAGTACGACTAAGCCTAAGAAAAAACGCCACGCGTAAAGCCACGACCAAGCACTATGACTGGGCCCTACTCAACAACAGAGATATTAGGGACAAATATGCATTAGAATTAAGAAACAGATTCGAAGCACTACAAGAGAAGGTAGAAATAGGCACTCCAAATGACGAATATGAAAATTTTGTAGAAGCGCACCTGGAGGCGGCAGAAAAGTGTATTCCAACAAAACCTAGAACTAAATATAGAGTCCCTTGGGAAACGCTAGCGGCTAGAGAAAAACGTGCACTTGTGAAGACTGCCTCCAAAAACTATCAACAGAACCCAACAAATACAAATGCACGAGAACTAGAAAAGGCGCAACATCAATTAACAGGAATATACCTAAAAGAACAGGCAGAATACGTACAAAATCAGATAGATAAGATTAGAGACTCGGTGGAAGATAGGCAATCCAGGATAGCCTGGCAAACAATAAACGAAGTAAGTGGAAGAAAGAGCACAGCCAAAGCAAAATTGAAAGCTGCAAGCCAACAAGAAAGAATAAAACTGTGGGAACAGCATTTCAAAAATCTACTAGGAAACCCACCGGAAATAACGGATGAACCGATCACCAGAATTATTAGTAAGCAATTAGACGTAAAACTAGGTCCTTTCACCAAAGAAGAACTCGACACGGTTCTCAGAAGAATTAAAAATAGGAAAGCGGCGGGGCTAGACGAGATCCCCCCAGAAGTGTGGAAGACGAGACAATTCGACGATATACTGCTCCGGCAATGCAACGCAGTCTATAGTCAAAATAGGATAGAACGATGGACGAAGGGATGCATTCTTCCATTCCCTAAAAAAGGCGACCTCGGACTAGCCAAGAACTACCGAGGGATAACACTTACATCCATAGCAGCCAAAATCTACAATGCCCTACTACGAAACCGCATAGAACCCAAAATGGAAAACATCCTTAGGAAAAACCAAAATGGCTTCCGGAGAAATAGATCCACAACCTCACAAATACTGACCATCCGTAGAATCCTGTAAGGCGTTCGGGCAAAAAACTTACAGGCGACATTACTATTTGTCGACTTTACCAAGGCCTTCGATTCCATACACAGAGGGAAGATGGAGCAAATCCTACTAGCTTACGGCCTACCAAAAGAAACCGTAGCAGCGATAATGATTCTCTACAGAAACACCAAAGTAAAAGTACGTTCACCAGATGGAGACACGGAATACTTCGACATTGTTGCAGGAGTACTACAAGGAGACACACTAGCCCCGTACCTCTTTATCATCTGTCTAGACTATGTGCTTAGGACTTCGATCGACAAAATCAGAGAAAATGGCTTTGAGCTGACTAAGAGAAGAAGCAAAAGGTACCCCGCAAAAACAATCACGGACGCCGACTACGCTGATGACTTGGCGTTACTAGCGAATACGCCTAATCAAGCAGAGACACTACTACATAGTCTGGAACGAGCTGCAGCTGGCATTGGCCTACATGTCAATGCAAACAAAACCGAATATATGTGTTACAACCAAACAGGCAACATTGCCACACTAGACGGAGCCTCTCTGAAACTAGTCGACAAATTCACCTACCTAGGAAGCAGCGTCTCATCAACCGAGAAGGACATCGACACACGACTGACGAAGGCATGGACAGCTATCGATAGGCTCTCGATCATATGGAAGTCGGACCTAACAGATAAAATGAAACGCAGTTTCTTCCAGGCAGCGGTTGTGTCGATACTGCTATATGGATGCACCACATGGACGCTTACGAAGCGGCTGGAGAGGAGGCTGGACGGAAATTACACAAGAATGTTGAGAGCAGTATTAAACAAGTCCTGGCGACAACACCCCACGAGACTCCAACTATACGGACACTTGCCCCCCATCACAAAAAATATACAAGTTCGACGAACCAGACACGCGGGACACTGCTGGAGAAGCAAGGACGAGCTCATAAGCGATGTACTCCTGTGGACCCCCACTCATGGATGTGCAAGTGTGGGACGACCAGCACGAACTTACATACAGCAGCTATGTGAGGACACGGGTTGTAATCCTGAAGACCTGCCGGAGGCGATGAGTGATAGGGAGAAATGGCGAGAGACGGTCAGGGATATCCGCGCAGACGGCGCGACATGATGATGATGATGATGATGATACAATATACTCGAATTATCGCTTCTTCGTTAAACCGACCTTGTGTCATAAACTGTATATGAGAGATAACGTATACATACCATATGTTTTTTTTCCTTCGTGATGATGATGACGTCACTTAAACCGTTCTATTTACTTAGTAAGAGTATTAAGTACTTAATAGCATTTTATTTAATTTTGTAAACGCTCCCATATAATAAACAGTGTTAGTTTACATGGCAAATTACGTCAACAAATTTTCTTACCATTTCAAAAAGACAATTTCGAAACCTATATAAGCAAAACATGTTTTCTGTAGAAATTCTTCACACACACACACACACACACACACACACATATATATATATATAACTAAAATAGTCTTTATTTCTTTTGTTCCATTCTTAGCCCACATTACGCCGAATGCGTCTCAGCAAAAGGGTAAGAATCCCTCCCACCATCAACGGGTGTCCTGGATATGACACTAAACCATCTCATGGTGAGACTCCAGTTCCGCAGCTTTAGGGAATGTGTAGTACCCCTTCATTACCATTACTCCCGGGACTAGTCTGACTCGGAGTGGTAGCATCTGTTAGGGTCCCATCTACGATCAAGTAGAAATATTTAGTCATTTAAAATATTTGAAACCATTCAATTTTGTGGAAATGATTGAATAATATGTAGATTTTTTTTTTAAATTAGATAGGAATACTTGAAATTATCTAACTATGTAAACAAATGAGCTCTGGCATGTTTTAAAATTGTATGTTACCTACAAACTATTCGTTTAAAAATCGGATATGTATTTAACATATATGAGGTGTCTTCAATAGGTTTCCAGACTTTTTTGTACAGGTATTGTCATAGACTCTTGAAAATTCACTATGTTATTGCTATACATCTTATGAGATGACTGACCAATTTTTAGGATTTCAGCTTCAAAGTAACAGCTACAGCAGCAATTGGAATACACCCTACTAAAGCCTCATTGTCACAGCTGGTGAATTTCAAAAATGCAATCTGAACGTGAGGACACTTTAGAAGAACGATATGCAAAAAAATTCTGTTTTAAACTTGGAAAAAATGCCACAGAAACGTATGGAATGCTTCAGACTGCTTTTGGAGCGACCATCTTGCATGAATCGAGCATCAGTTTTTGAGTAGCACAAGAGATTCAAGGAAGGCAGGTAGTCTGCGAGGGATGATGAAAGGTGTGGGAGGAGTAAGAAAGTCAGAACACTAGAGTTGATTGGCCAAATAAAGAATTTCATGGATAAGGACCGTCGTGTGTCTATAGAGACAATAAATACACAGTTTGATGTCAGTATGGGAGCTGTACACACAATTACTGGCGAGGAACTGAAGATGCGAAAAATTTGTGCGAAGTTTGTCCTAACGGTGCTCAGAGAAGATCAGAAAGAAAGACGTTCTCATGACAGCAGGATCTACTGCTATGACCCAGAGACCAAGAGACAGAGTTCCCAGTGGAAGCATGCTGGTTCTCCCACACCCAAGAAGGCCAGACAGAGCTAATCCACCCACAAACCTTTGATGATCCCTATTTTTGACAGCACTGGCATGATCTACATCGACTGGGTTCCCACTGGACAGACAGCCAACAAGGAATACTATATTGAGGTTTTAAGGGATTTCTGGAAGAGATTCGGTCGCAAGAGGCCAGCACTGTTCAAATCGGGTCGGTGGCATTTCCACCAGGACAATGCACCAGTCCACGACTCCATCCTTGTCACAGACTATTTGACCAAGATGGGCATCAACACAGTTCGTCAGCCTCCTTATAGTCCATACCTTGCTCCGTGTGACTTTTGCTTATTCCCTAAGCTTAAAGAAAAACATAGAGGCTGTCGTTATGAGACAATAGAGGTGATGAAAGAGGCTGTGACGAAGGTCATTGATACACACACACAAGAGGACGTCCATGGACCTTCCAGAAGTTGTTGGAATGGTACAACAAGTGCATCGCAGCCGGAGGAGATTACTTCGAAGGGAACTAGAGTTTCATGTGTGTACTATCAATAAAAGTGCCTATGCGAAAAAAGTCTGGAAACTTATTTAATGAGCCTTGTATGTATAGTGAGTATTTGACATTAAATAAGCCACAATGGTTGATATGCCATAAACCAACCAACTTACTAATCTTCTCCTTTATCGTTCATCACTACAGCAACTATAAAACAAAGAAAGAAAGAAAGAAAGAAAGAAAGAAAGAAAGAAAAATGCAGAAAAGAATAAAAAATGCGCTGAACTTTTTAAAAAGTTGTTTCCATTTGATGATCATGTTGGCCATAAGTGTAAAACTCAAATTCGAAGACATTATCTAATATCGCTGATTTTATAAAAACATCTCACATTTTTAAATCGGATTTTCTTTATTAAATGCACAAAGGACTTTTTAAATAGATTTTCGCATATACTCTTAGGTAGAATTTTTCCCAAACGATCCAATGATATATATATATATATATATACCGGACATTGGTCTAGTGGTTAGAGTGTTCGCCAATGGCTCGGGAGACCTGGGTTCAATCCCAGGTCGAGTCATACCAAAGACTCAAAAAATGGTACTTGATGCCTCCTTGCTTAACACTCAGCATTATAATGTGCGGATCAAGGGTAAAGTAGAGCCATCCAGGGAAAGAGTAGCGCCCTCCCCTACATCTTGGTGTAGTAGCTATCGAAAAGGGAGCCTTCGGGTTACCCTCGACTATGGTCGCCAACTTTACTTACTTTACTTACTTATATATATGCAGAATTCCTTAGTCAAAATTATCCTGATGATCCGGCAAATGGAAGATAGTTAAACAGGTTCTGGCTTTTTAGGTATTCTAGATTTGTTCTACTCAGTGTATTAAGCACTTTTACGTATTAACTTAGGTAATTCTGTCAGTGATTTTTTTTCTTTTGGCTTGTGCTTGTTAATTATTTCAAGCAGTATGGGTGTTTTTGTCGTTTCATTTAATTGATTCTCCACCACCCCAAGATATCAGCTTGTGTAATATTTTTTAATTTATAAATTACATCATGTATTTTTTTCACGTCACCAAATTGTTAAATTTTGTAATTTTCATTTTTTGGGGAAATAAACAGAGTTATATATATATATATATATATATATATATATATATGTGTGTGTGTGTAGAGAAGAGAAAAATTTCGTATTTTGGTTTGGCGCGCAAATTTAATTCGACACTTAATTTCACCCAATCAGGATGACTTATCCTATTCAGCCCGGACCTTCATTTCCGGCCACCAAATCGGGTGAGCTGCCAAACGCACTTTTTTTGGCTGGAGAACGCCGACCAGTGCAGACGTCCCATTGGCTGTTCTTCAATAGCGATGCTTTTTAGCTGTTCAACGCCGCTCAGTGCAGACACATCACTGCGGCTCTAGAATAGCACCAGCAGCAGCAGCAGCATGGACAACCGAAGGAACCTATCTAATTTATGGATTCCTTACAAGGAATCCCAGTTGAATATGAATTAGATGCATTCAACATGCCTCGCACAGGCACAACTTTATGTCACCCCAAAATTGGCTATGTCGATCTGAGCGTAATCCCGCTCTCGACACGCTAGCTCGCAATTCACCTCTGGTCCACCTTAATGGAGATAACGCATACTCTCCCCAAATACCAGACACGAAACTCACGGTGACATCCAAAGTTCAATTCCTACAACTGCAACAATGTCTTTCGTCCAAATGCAAAAAACACAATCCCTCACACGTCCGACGACACACGCTGCCACCGCAACCTTCTCAACTTCTCATAACTCAATTTCGTCTCAATACTCACAACCCTTCACGAGTCTTGCAGCACCAAAAGCAAACCCAATATTCCATATTGCAAATAAAAACCTATTCATAAAAATATATTTCGACTCTCGCCATCTTACTTCATCTTCTTCCTCCTCCTTTTATTTCACACAAACTTAGCGAGGGCCTTACAACACTCAGCGAGGAAACAACACAACGTAAACACACATACGTTACAACCATTTCCCTCGCTACAAACAAACCAACTTCTCCAGCTAAAATCATCCTACAAAAAACTATCGCTAAATATATATTACCTGTGACGGATATTCTCATAAGAAATGAAAGAGGGGACTTAAGATATTGGACAAGGATGTTTACTTTTCATTTAGCGCGCATGCCTTTGGGAAAGTTCATGAACCCGTCTCTTCTCTCTCACTTATGTGTAAAATGATAATAGGGCAGGACTGTGCTTTTTAGTAAATAATGAAAATAAATCTGTCAGTATAGAGAAAAATTGATAAGCGAGGTAAGAAGAAGAATTTAATGAGAAAGAAAGTCGACGTCATAACGTTTCGGTTCTAATGAAGGATTAGAAAGGATGATATGTAGTGGTGTTAAATCACCAATGAATATTCAATAAAACAAGGAGGAAATAATAACGAGCATAGTCAAACATTTACAAATGAATCACATTTCAGCATTGCATAACCCATAAGGAGTTAATATGCTATTAGATGTACCAAACCAAATTATCTTAAGTGTTTGTTCACCTTTTTGTTAGATACCGTTTTACACTAATGGAAAATAAAATTGAAGCACCAGGAAGGTTGGTAGGTTGGGATTTATGACATATCAACCCTTGTAGGTTATTTAATGCCAAATCCTCTTTATACATATATTGAATATAGAGAAAAAATGATAAACGAGGTAATCCAAGAAGAAGAAAGTCGACGTTAAAACGTTTCGGTTCAAATGAACCATCATCAGGAGTTGGAAGGATGATATCAAGTGATGTTAAATCACCGATGGATGTTTAATAAAACGAGGAGGAAATATTATATATATATACAGGGGAAGTGATAACCGTTTAATCAATAAGTCAGCGTTCGTATTTAAAATTATATCATAAGACTGTTTAGGAATTTTCTGTTGAACTTATTTGTTTTATTTGTTCACAAAGAAAGATTTTCAATCAGAAGGAGAAAGAAAAAGAAAGATGAAGGAAGGAAGAGAAAAGAAATGAAACGGAAGAATGAAAGATAAGGAGATAAAAAAGAGAAGCGGGGGGAGTATAAGGGAAGGAGAAAGAGAAAGTGTGAGAGAGAGAAAGACAGAGTGAACCAGAGAGAGAGAGAGAGAGAGAGAGAAAGAGGGAGAGAGAGAGCGACTTGAAGAAAACAGACAAACCAAAAGTAAATAGTTAAATCATTAAATAATGTAAATCACAAAATCATCATCATCATCTTGTCGAGTCATCAGCATGAATATCCCTGACCCTCTCTCGACACCACTCCCTATCGTTCATCGCTTCCGGTAGGTCCTTAGGGCTACACCCCGTATCCACACAGAGCTGCTGTATGTAGGTTCGAGCTGGTCGCCCTGTTTTTGTTCGGCCATGTGAAGGGGTCCATTGAGCTCGTCCTTACTTCTCCTGCAGTGTCCTGTATGTCTGGTTCGTCTAATTTTGATAGCTTTCGTGATGGGTGGTGGGTGGTCGAATAGCTGCTGCTTTGTGAGGTGTTGCCTCCAGGACTTGTTCAATATTGCTCGAAGCATTCATGTGTAATTGCCGTCAAGTTTTTGCTCCATCTGTTTTGTTAGCGTCCATATAGTGCATCCATATGAGCAGTATCGACACGACCGCTGCTTGGAAGAAACAGCGTTTCATTTTATCGGTCAAAAACCTTTGTAAATTGATATTTCATAAATTGAAATATTAAAAAGCGGAAAAACAGTCGTTGTGAGAGAAAGGTGAGTGAAATATGAAATGAAAGAAGTTAAAAAGAAAAGCGATAAAATATTTACAGGAGAAAGGGAAAGGGGAAAAGAGAATGGAAAAGTAGGGGTTGGAATCTGAGATATCTGTGTAAAAATGCAATGGGCTGGAAAATAAGTGTGTAATGGATAATAAGGAAATTTGTGATATGTATGGAAAATGATTAAAGATGGAATATATTATAGCTACTTAAAATAAGTTTCCCCAAGTTCGGCGAAATGTTGAAAAGCCAGGGATATTGCTGTTTATCAATCTCTCTCTCTCTCTCTCTCTCTCCCTTACCCCCCCTCTCTCTCTCTCTCTGTTTAGACTTGAAGGACAAACGTGAAAGCAAAAATGTCAGTCTTCAAAATAGCAAGTTCCTTGTTTACCTTGAAAATCTGCCTTCGATATGGCTCAAACACCGACCAACTGAGAGAAACACGTGACTGTTACACCTCTTCCCTCGCAAGTTTGGTTGGTTGATTATGTGGTTGGTTTTATGGCATATCAACCATGGTTGATTATTTAAGGCCAAAAATAATTTCTAAATATAGTAGATTTATAATTTTTAAACGAATAGTTTGTTGGTAACATTTTAAACAAACCAAAGTTCATTTGTTTGCACACAGTTAAATAGTATCAACATTTCCTATCAAAGATAATTGCTTCAATCTAATATCATTCATTTGTTTGCTCACAATCAAAAGGTCTTAAGTATTGGTATGCAACACCAACGCTTCAATATTAGTCATTTGTTTTCACACAGTTAAATGGTTAAACAGTTCTATTTGAGCCATAGATGAAACCCTAACAAGTACTACTACTTCGGGTCAGAATGAACCTGGGAGTAATGATAATGAAGTGGTACTCCACACTCTCCTGATTTCCAGGACTGTAGCCTCACCATCAGCTGGTTTAGTGTCAAGTGCACTCTGCCCCAGATTGGTCGTACCTGTTAGAGTCCCATTAATGGGTGAAATAGAACTATACAATTATTTACTATATGGGAAACCATTTAACTGTTTGCAAACAAATGATTAATATTAAATTGAATTTTTAGAATTAGATAACAATGCTTAAAATCATTTTACTGTGGGCAACTAGAATTATAGGTGTTAGCATTACTTGAAACCATTTGACTGTGGGCAAATAGAACTATTAATATTCGATAGAATTATTTGAAACCATTTAACTGTGGCCGAATAGAACTATTAATGGTTGGTTGGTTGGTATATCAACCCTTATAGGTTTTTTAATGCTAAATCCTGCTTACACACACACACACACACACTAGATATAATTTGTAAACGTAGGTAATATTTTAATCAAGCCAGAGCTCATTTGCTTGCCCACAGTTAAATGGTTTCAATTATTGCTATTAAACACTGATAATCCAATTCAACATCAATCATTTGTTTGCACTCAGTTAAATGGTTTCAAGTATTGCTATTAAACACTAATAATTCAATTTAACGTCAGTCGTTTGTTTGCCCACAATTAAATGGTTTCAAGTACGCAAAAAGATAAAATATTTCTATTTGACCAATTGATAGGACCCTAACAGGCAGTGGCGACTCTAGCCTATTTTTGCTACTCGTGCCCCCACCGCCCTCTGTCAACTTCGGTTCCCAACCCGTGGTCCGTGGACCCAAAGTAAATCATCATAGTTTTTATTGTGCGATTCTCCATTGTATAGCACAGATTGACAAACGTACCTTGCATGGTGTTTTTTTGTAAACAATCAAGATACTATATAATTTGTAGTCTTGTTAAAACAGTAGATAAGATAATTTTTTTTCCTTTCAAAAGTATAGAAGAAAAGAGAAGATGTTCATTTCTACGACGAGAAAAATATGTTTATTAGAATAAAGAAACTGATGACAATACACACAGACACAGCTAGTAGTTTCAATTTCGCTTAAAATAAAGATTATTTGTTGAAAATGTATTCAAATAAACAAATTTTAGTTACAGAATGTAATATATGCAACATTCATTAAAGAAATAGAGATCTGTTAGTGAAAAAACGAATTAAAACACGCCGTTTAACCAACATTTACCATAGCGATGATGATGACGTCGGCGACGGCAATAATCTGCTATCCCCCCCCACCTCTCTCTCTCCCCAAGACAGCAGTCAGAATGTGCTAAGATTTTTGAGCACGGTGTTTGAGTTGCTCTTGCTATTGGCTACAGCCAAAAGCGGATTTCTCTAACATTACTGTTATTATAAGGGTCTAGTGCTCGGCACGGATAGCGTGTGTTCAACATTATAGCCGAATTTATGCGATGTTCAATGAATCTGACGGTGGCCGGACAAAGACCATCCGTTCAAAACAGCATCGTTGTATTATTCCCAAATATATTTATGGCTACTTAGTTATCGAAACTTGAATAGATACGTAATTTAATTGAGATCAGACTAAGTATGTTTGCTTGAAATTAATAGATGATTTTTAATCCATTTTGAATAACATTGACCGAGTTATTGGTCGTGCCGGGCACGAGTCGCACTAGTCCCGTCTCCGCCCCTGCTAACAGGTACTCCCACTTCGGGTCAGAGTGGACCTAGAAGTAATGGCAACGAAGAGGTAATCTGCATTCTCCAAACCTTAAGAACTGAAGTTTCACCATCAAATCAGGACACTCGTTGGCAGCGGTTTGATGAGAAACAGTCGACATATTCTACACCCACAACCAATTAGGCTCTCGCGAGGTTAGTTTATTGAGTCAAACTTGATATGATTTCTGACGTCCTAGAAAATAACTCTCCATGGTAGCTGGTCGACTAAAGTACCGTTTACATGGAATACAACGTATCATAGATTTTAAGAGTGTGCAATTTGACATAACACAATCTTACGTGTTTTTTTTTTTCTTTTGCTTTCTAGTTTATGAAAATCAGTTGAGTAAGCAACAAATATCTTGTTCAAAAGGAGAGACACATGTGAATTCGAAACGAATACAAAAATCTTCATCATTTGAATTTGTTTCATTTGTACTTTACGCTAATAAGTTCTAAATTTACGTAAGATCAACTTCGTTTACGAGTCAAACATAAAATATCAGTTTCTGGTAGATTTTTTTTCTTATTAAAGAAATTTAAGTTGAATTTTAGTTAGTCATTCAGTTTTGTACAAGAGGCGCTTGTGATGTAACGGTGATTGTCTTAAAAAACGGATACGGCAACCCGTGATCAAATTTTCGATGAGGCTCTTTACATTTTACATTGCACTAATACCCTTGGGAATCGTACGATTCCAACTGTTCCCTCTTCATAATAATTGGGCAGACTGTACTCTTTCACCTGGGTATGACGACCAGTCTAGGAGAAAGAAAACTTCTGAATTCGAATCTATTTTTTCTTTTTAAAGTGTCAATTTTTCTTTCTTTCTTTTTTTCTTTCTTCCTTCCTTCCTTTCTTTCTTTCTTTCTTTCTTTTTTTCTTTCTTTCTTTCTTTCTTTCTTTCTTTCTTTCTTCAGTCTTATTTATTCTGGCTATCTTAATATCCTATTCTTGAAAATCTTTTTTCGCTCCACTTTCTTTCTTTCTTTCTTTCTTTCTTTCTTTCTTTCTTTCTTTCTTTCTATTCCAGCTTTGTATTTTTCTTTCGCTTCTTTTTTTCTTTACTAGTTTTTCTCACTTTCATTTTTATGTCTCTCTTTTTTTTTGTTTTGCTTTTCTCTCCTTAAATTTCTTCCCTCCCTCTTTTACTTTTATATTTCTTGTCTTTTTCATTCTTCTTCTTCTTCTTCTTCTTCTTCTTCTTCTTCTTCTTCTTCACACTCTTTCTCTTTCTCTCTCTCACTTCTCTCTCATCCTTTCATTTTAATCAGACTTTCTTTTTTCACGTGTTATACATATGTAAAACTATGCCTCTCACTTCCCGTTAACAACCATAACATCTACGTCACTATCCTCGATCTTTTCTCCATATTCCCTCACATTAAAATGAAGGATGAAGAGTGTGAATTTTTTCTCCTAGAAGAAAGATGTAATACACACCAAGAAATATTCAACGCTCTATAATTTGTACGCGTCACCAGCAAAAACAGAAGCTAACGTTGATTGAATAACTCATAATAGACGATGTACATTATAACATTAATGAAATATAATATTCATAAAATATAATATTAATAAAATGTTTGACACACAGAGCACAGACAACAGAATTATAAAACAATTGACCATGATTTTGGAGAAGGAAATTTCATAAGCCATACTAAGTCTGCTCCGAGAAAGTTTGCGAGAATCGACGACGATTATTTCTAAGCGCATCACTTTCAATGATAAGCTTTCGAGAAAATTAGAAGTGTACACAGAAAAGTACAGTAACAACTACCAAAAAAGTTATTACATCTACTGAGAAGCTTAAGAGAGGTTGGTGTAATGGTTAATGCACTAAACTGCGGAATCGTAGTATACAAGTTCGAACTCCAGTCGCGCTATTACGTTCCCTTTCGGAGAAATACTCTTCGGAAAGGTATGAACCCCTTTATCCTCCCATCTATGTTTTAGATAGTACCACTACTGTCTTTCTGAAAGGATGAATTTGGCATTTAATAACCCGAAAAAACGAACAAAAAACTTGACCTAAGACTTTATGCATACGAGGGTCGTTCTAAGCCTCACTCAGCCACGTCGGCTGGTAATGTAGAATGCACCTCTACAGAGGAGTAAGACCCCATCCCTCTCAACGAGTGTCCTGTTATGACACTAAACAATGTGATGGCGAGGTTCCAGTCCGGGAGCTTTTGGAGAATATAAAGTACTTCTTTATAGCCATTAATCTATCCTGCCCCGGAGTGGTGGTACCTGTTAGAACTGTTTAACCATTTAACTGTGTGTAAACAAATAACTGTTACATTGAATTGTGAACATTAAATAGCAAGTAAACCTTTTAATTGTGTGCCTAAATTGAAATATTGGTATTTCATAGCAATACTTGGAATCATTTAACTGTGTGCAAAAATTGAATAATTTGAAATACATTGCTATTATTGAAATCATTTGACTGTGTGCAAATGAATGAATAGAACTGTTTATCCATTTACTCATGTTATCAAGAATTATTTGTGTTAAATAGCAATACTTGTAACCACTTTAAATAAATGATTGATATTTAATAGAATTATTATTGTTTGATAACAATGCTTGAAATAGTTTAACTGTGTGCAAACAAATAAGCTTTAACTTTGAAGGCAATTTTGTTTTTTAAAACCTATTCATTTACAAATCCAATACATATCCATTTAACTGAATATAAACTGATATTGAATTAAATTTGTTAGAAATGCTTGAAACCATTAAATGTCTGCAAACAAATGATAAATGAAAAATATATTATTTGTGTTAGATAGGAATACTTGAAACCATTTAACTATGCAAACAAATGAGCTCTGGTTCGTTTAAAAACGTTACTAACAGACCATTCCTTTACAAATATCCAGTATATGTATAAAGAGGATTTGGCATTAAATACCCAACAAGGGTTGATATGTCATAAAAGCCAACCAACCAACTGATCATTTTAAGTTGAGATTTTGTGGATGAGCGGGCTGTCTTCAAGATGGCCCCAAGAATGATGACTCCAGGTGAAAAGGGTTATTCCAGGACACTTCTGATTTGTTGAACGGCACCTGTCAGTGTGGTTTCTTTGTTTAATGGCATATCAAATTTCCTGGGTTATCTAATGGCAAAGCCATTCTCGTAGAAGAAGAGTAGTGATACTATTTAACCAACAACTGAGGAGACAAGGGGGGTTCATTCCTTTCCCAAAGGTATTATTCCGAAAATGAATGCAAAAAGCATGACTGGAGTTCGAACTCGAACACTACAAGGTTGCAGTCCAGCACGGTATACACCACGGGTAATTACGCCGATGGAAAAGTGATATAACAATGTACTATGGAGTCTATAAACAACACTATTCAATTTTTTAATTCAGTCTTTCATTTTGTTAGTCTGGTTGCTCACTAAGGCTGCATTACTATTTTACTCATAGTTAGGGAAAATAGATACGTGTCTCCCACAAGGGCATTAGTACAAATGGGAATGCAAACAGCTTCATCCAGAATTTGAAATTTGAGTCTATTTTCTTTGACGAGCACCAATACACCACTAGTACCATAGAGAGAGGCATGAATCCACTCCTTCTTTGAAATGCAAATAAAGTCGCTGGGTTCAATATTTATGGTGGCTGGCAGTCAATCTAGGAGGAAGACAATTCGAATCATAGACAAAAACTTTATCTCTCCAAAGAATACACAGTTTAACGATGAAGAAAGTGGTGCAGTGCCATAAGGTTCATTCAACTCAAAAAATGACTGAACCAAAGGAGAACAAATGATCTTGTTAGGTGATTTGTTTATAGCGGTAAAGGGTTTTGATAGAACCAGCCACAATTCAAGGACAAATTGAAAACAGGTAAATGGTGACATAGATTCTTTGAACACTCAGGGTTTGTATTCAATATATTTCCTTCTCCTAGACTGGTTGCCCAACGAAAGCTAGGAAGCCAAGTCAGCTTAATCATAGCTAAAAAGAGAATGCCTCACAATAAGTCACATCCAAGATTTGATCTTCGATCCCGACTCCATTTTCTTCGACAGTAACCGTTACACCACCAGCGCTCGTAGATCGATCAGTAATGAGTGATACGCTATTTCTGATATCTAAACAGGGAATCGACCGTGCCGCGCAAAAATTGTTATTGGGTTCTTTAATTTATTTCATCTAATCCTTCTTTCCATACAGATAAGTACTTTCTCAATCAAAATTGTTTCAATAGATCTGTGCTTATAAAATACAGAGAAATTGAGCGGTATTTCCAGTGTTCCTGGATGATATTGATAAAAAGAACCATTTAATCGAAACTTATATCCGATCGAGATTAATCAAAACTAAAAGATCCTAAAGCCCCCAAACAACAAAAAGAGAATAAGCTTTTTGACTAAAGAAATTTTCTACTTGCTTCTTCTCTTCTCTATCTATCTATCTATCTATCTATCTATTTATCCCCCCCCCTCTCTCTCTACGCTTGTTTGCACTAAGAGATCCAAAAGAACTAACTTTTTGGCCAAACTGATTATTCACTTTTTTCCTCTCCTATCTATCTATCTATCTATTTTGTTCTACTTATATCGGCTTATCTATCTTTCCGCGTCCCCTCTCTCTCTCTCACACACACACACACACACACACACACTCTCTCTCTCTCTCTCTCTCTCTCTCTCTCTCTCTCTCTCCGCATGTTTGCACTATTGATCCAAAAGAGAACTAAATTTTTGGCCAAACTGATTATTCACTTTTTTCCTCTCCTCTCCTATCTATCTATCTATCTCTTTTTTCTTTCTTTCTATACGTCATTGTTTTTTTGTTTCTTTGTTTCTTTCATTCTTTCTTCATATATTTGATAGATATCTAGTGCTCCCTCTCTCCCTCTATCTGTGTGTGTTCATAAAGATTCCGACAAACATGTGGGAATTATTTCTTTTTTTTTCTTTTTCCCTTTCTCTTTTCCCTTCCCTGCGTCCCCTGTTCTCAACCACTGGCGAAATCCAGCTGTTTACTTCCGTCACACGTGGCAGCCATCTTTGAATCACAACGAACGGAAGTGGGATGGCGCATTAGTAACTGATAACTTCCGTTTAGTGGATGACACCCAGTGATGGCTTCCACCCGTAGACAAAAGGGAACCAACTGTGAACTTTTTATTTCTCATTCTTTCTTATTCACTTTTTTTTCGCGATACTTGATCTCTATCCTTTCATTTTCCATCTCTAAACTTGTGACAGTCATTATCTGCAAGATTGGAGGAAATTTCCATTTAAATATATTAAATCCATATCCGGGGAGAAAAGATGCTTGATTGAATCGTACAACTTCACTAGGTTCAGCAATTACTTTATAATTCGTCTTCTTCTTCTTTTTCTTATTCTTTAGCCTCTACTATTAAGCCTTCTTCTTCTTCTTCTTCTTCTTCTTCTTCTTCTTCTTCTTCTTCTTCTTCTTCTTCTTCTTCTTCTTCTTCTTCTTCACTTTCGACTATTAAGTCTTTTTTCTTCCTCTACTATTTAGACTTCTTCTTCTTAAGCCACGGCTGTTAAGTCTTCTTCTTCTTCTTCTTCTTCTTCTTCTTCTTCTTCTTCTTCTTCTTCTTCTTCTTCTTCTTCTTTACCATAGACTATTGAGTATTCTTCTTCTTCTTCTTCTTTACCATAGACTATCAAATCCTCTTCTTTAGTCTCGACGATTAGGTTTTCTTTTTCTTCTTCCTCTACTATTAAGACCTCTTCTTCTTCTTCTTCTTCTTCTTCTTCTTCTTCTTCTTCTTCTTCTTCTTCTTCTTCTTCTTCTTCTTCTTTAGCCTCGACTAATAAGTCTTCTCTTCTTTTTTTCTTTATTCTCTACCATCAAGTCTTCTTCTTCCTCTACTTCTTCTTTAGCCTCGACTTTTAAGTCTTATTGTTCTTTACCCTGAAGTCTTCTTCCCCTTTTTATTCTTCTTTAGCCTCTACTCTTCAGTCTTTTTCTTTTTCTTTAACCACTACTATAAGGTCTTCTTCTTCTTCTTCTTCTTCTTCTTCTTCTTCTTCTTCTTCTTCTTCTTCTTCTTCTTTACCCTCGATTATTATGTCTTCTTTTTTAACCTCGACTATTAAGTCTTCTTCTTTAGCCTCTACTATTGTCTTCCCTTTCTTCTTCTTCTTCTTCTTCTTCTTCTTCTTCTTCTTCTTCTTCTTCACACTCTACTACTACTACTAATATTACTACTACAACTATTACTATTACTACTTCTATTACTATTACTACTACAACTTTCGAAACTACTACTTCTTTCTTCTTCCCCTTTAGCCACTTCCCCTGATTTAACAACGATTACATTTACAGCAACAACTACTACTTTCTTTTCCACCTCTTTAGCTACTACTACTGCTACTTTTTCTTTCCTTACTACTAGGGCTAATACTTTTTTGATTCTACTACTACTACTACTACTACTACAACAACAACTTCTTTAGCAACTTCTTTAGCTACTACTTCCTTTTTCTTTCTTTCTTTCTTTCTTTCTTTCTTTCTTTCTTTAATGTCACGTGTTTCTTTATTATCTCTTGCTCTCTTTTCATTGCGAGGAAAAATTTTCTTTCATCTCACCGCAAAAGAATTCTTTTCATTCAAGCCAGTTCATAGCACCATAAATTGGAAAGCCTTGTTTATCATTCGTTGTCGCAACCCTCATCCTCACTGAATTAACAACTTCAGAATCTCCTCAATTCATATCCCGATATAAGTAAAGTTGGTGACCGTAGTCGAGAGCTACCCGAAAGCTCCCTTTTCAATAGCTACTACACTGATGTATAGAAGGAGGCCTACTCCTTTCGCTGGATTACTCCACTTTACTCTTGGAACGTACCTTATAATGGTAAGTGTTAAGCAAGGAGGTATCAAGAACCACTTTTTGAGTCTTTGGTATGACTCGACCTGAGATTGAACCCAGGTCTCCCGGGCCATTGGCAAACATTTAACCATCATTCCATTGTCCAGTACATATCCCGATATATAAATACTCCTAAAAAATGATTTTATAGGTATGAAATATTTGAATCTGGTTCTTCCGAATATTTTGCGTTCCAGTTAAAAGACCAATAAACGCTTATTTCTTCCATTTTCCAACATATCCTGCTTATTATATTATTTATTGAAGTTTTGAATAGAACTATTTCTATTGAACAGTTCTTTCTACGAGTTACGACTCGTAAGTATTTGAATGTACAAAATCTATGTTTATTGCCAAAGACTGCAAGGGCCATTTTGTACAGCAGATATCCAAATTAATTTCATATTCAAGTACTTCTTTTAAATAACAACGTGTGTCTTCATTATTTCAATTGTGATTGATTCAGAACAAGTTCCCTCAGATTGATTTGTAGAGAGGGGGAAAATTTCGTATTTTCTTTTGGTGCGCAAATTTAATTCGACACTTAATTTCACCCAATCAGGATGACCTATCCTATTCAGCCCGGACTTTCATTTCCGGCCTGAAAATCGGGTAAGCTGCCAAACACACCCTCTTTGGCTGGAGACGCCGACCAGTGCAGACGTCCCACTGGCTGTTCTTCAATAGCAATGCTTTTTAGCTGGACAACGCCGCCCAGTGCAGACATCTCACTGTGGCTCTAAAATAGCAGCAGCAGCAACATGGATTTACGAGGGAACCCATCTAATTTATGGATTCCTTACAAGGAATTCCAGTTGAATATAAATTAGATACATTCAACATGCCTCGCACAGGCACATCTTTATGTCACCCCAAAATTGGCTATGTCGATCTGAGCGTAATCCCGCTCTCGACACGCTAGCTCTCAATTCACCTCTGGTCCACCTTAATCGAGATAACGCATACTCTCCCCAAATACCAGACACACAAAACTACACGGTGACATCCAAAGTTCAATTCCTACAACTGCAACAATGTCTTTCGTCAAAATCCAACGAACACAATCCCTCACACGTCCGACGACACACGCTGCCATCTCAACCACCTCAACTCAATTTCTTCTCAATACTAACAAGCTTAAACTCCACGAGTCTTGCAGCACCAAAAGCAAACCCAATATTCCATGTTGCAAATAAAAACCTATTCATAAAAATACCTTTCGACTCTCGCCATCTTACTTCTTCATCCTCCTCCTTTTATTTCTCACAAACTTAGCGAGGGGACTAACAACACTAAGCGAGGAAACCACACAACGTAAACACACATACGTTACACCCATCTTCCTCGCTAAACACAAACAAACTTTCCTTCGCTACTAATAAACCAACTTCTCCAGCTAAAATCATCTTACAAAAACTCAGGCTAAAGATTGATTGTTTTTCAAATGTCAAACAGTCTTGGGTTATTTTATGCTTTGAGGTTAGGAAATTGCGTTCATGTTACTTATCTACATGTTTTCTGTCGTTGCTTTTTAAGTTGGTAGGTTGGTTGGGTTTTATGGCATATCAACCTTTGTAGGTTATTTAACGCCAAATCCATTTTTATGTAAATAATCAGTTCTATTTCAAACAATTCAGTTTAGCATGAATACACAGTTTGTCAAAAACATTTCTATTTCAAACTATTCAGTTTATTCAAGCAGTTATATATAACAATTCAGTTTAGTGTATGTACAGTTTTAATGTCAAAAAACAGTTCAATTTTAAATAATTCATTTTAGCATAAGCCCGCAGCTTAAATGTAAGTACGGTGTGTCAAAAATATTTCTATTTCAAGCAATTCAGTTTAGCATAAGTATGCCGTTAGTTCTATTTAACCCATAGATAGGACCCTATCGGGAGCTACCACGCCGGGCCAGAGTGGACCTGGGAGCGATGGTAATAAAGGGGTACTCCGCATTCCCCAAAGCTCCAGTAACACTGGAACCTCACCATCAGATTGTTTCGTGTCATATCCAGGACCCTTTGCAGAGAAACAGTCGGTGTATTCTACCGCCCCAGACGACTGAGCAATTGCTTTTTAAGAGATATTTATTGATCTTCTATTATCTTAGACAAATAATTGATACCGGATATTATAGTTTCAGTTCTTTCTATTTTATGAAATGATTTGTTTGTATAGTTTTAAGTAACCAATAATAATAACTCTTAGTAAACAACAATAGTTTTAAATAACTACCGGTTCATTGGTCTTGTGGGTAGAGTGTTCGCCAATAGTCCAGGAGAAAGGGTTCAATCCTAGGTCGCGTCATACCAAAGACTTTAACTTGATACCTCCTTGTTTAACACTCAACAATATAAGGTACGTATGAAGGATAAAGTGGAGCAATCCAGAAAAAGGAGTTGTGCCGTCCCTTACACCTCGGTGTAGTTGCTATTGAAAAGGGAGCCTTCTGGTTGCCATCGACTATAGTCGCCGACAACGACAATTCACAATATAAATAATGTACGAGTATTTCTTATGATTAATAATACTAATTTTTAGTAAACAATAATAACTCTAAGTAAATATTTTAATGCAAATAATTTACAGTTATGTGGTATCAAGTATTCCTATCAAATACTAATAATTTTCTAACATATTTATCTGACCCTTAAATGGGACCCTAACTGGTCCTACCACTCCTGATCAGAGTGGACTCAAGAGTAATTGCAACGAGGGATAATCTCTCGCTCTCTCTCTCTCTCTCCCTCTCTCTCTCTCTCCCTCCCCCTCTCTCTCTCTTTCTTTCTTTTTCTTTCACTCTCTTTCTCTCTTTCTTTTTCTTTCTCTCTCCCCCCTCTCTCTCTGTTCATGCACATGTGTGCGTGCTTGCGTACTCGAGTATGAGTACATCTCAAAATGAATAAACATTATACATTACCATTTAAAATTGGTTATATAAGCATATTTTTTGGCACACTTACTTTGAATTTATTGTGTGTCTGAATGGAATTACAAGACTAAATCTTTTTGGTCCCACTGGACAAATTAAAGACTGAATTAGCCTCTTCCCCCGTTCTTCTCGAAATCTGCTTCCGCATCGTACGCCCTGCGAAAGCGTTGGAACAGGTGTGCCCAAGTCTGTCAATGTATAATATACCCTTTCTCACCAAAGCGATTTTAGATAGACTTTTCCTATTGAACATTCCCAAGGGCGATTTCGAATTGGGCAAATTGCCTTACCCCATGTGCTTAATCCTTGAAAGGCCCCAAAAGTGAAATAAATTATTTTTGGCTCTTCTCTTGCTATATTTACCAGGGTTTGTCTACGGCGAACAATTTCACAGATTTTAAGACTTTCTATCTTGAGGGTCGTTAGAAATGAAACCATTATCCTGAAAAACAGGAAATTTGATTATCTCGAGAAAACCTGAATTTTTAGGTTATGTATATCATTTTCTGATGCGTTTGATCACTTCACTTTTTTCTTTTTCCGTTGGTTATGCGGAGAAAGAGATCAAACAATTAATTATAAAGAAAGAGAATGCAGCAAACTAGTACAAAATAGTACAAGACTATGTAAGAGTAGGAAAGGTGATACAATGGAAATTGTGCAAAAGATGAAATTTTAACCACACTACCAAATAGTCTAGATACAAACTAAAATCCGTCCTCTCGACTGAGATGCATAAAATTCTTTGGGACTTTGAGATACAAACGGATCACTTAATCCTGACCAGAAAACCATACTTGGTACTAATTAGGAAAAACAAACAAATAAATAAATAAATATATAAATAGATAAATAAATAAGAGAACATGCCATTTACTGGATTTTGCAATTCCAGACGACCAAAAAGAGCTTAAAAAGCTGTGGAAAAGGAGGTTGACGGTGATACCAATGGTTGTTAGAGTGCTTGGCGTGCTATCCAAAGGCTTGGAGAAAGAGATTAGAATAATAGGAAATCAGAGATAGAATCAAGACCATCGAAAGAGCAATATTGTTGAGATCGATTAGATTACCCAGAAAAATCCAGGAGACCTGAGGAGACTTGCAGTGACTCATATTCCAGTGAAATAACATCAGATAACGCTGGGGTGAAAATCTTGCAAGGAGTATAATAATAAGTAAGTTAAGTTGCCGACCGAAGGCTCCCTTTTCGACAGCTACTACACAGAAGTGTAGGGGAGGGCGCAACTCCTTCCCTCGGATTTCTCCACTTTATCCTTGATACGTACATTATAATGCTGAGTGTTAAGCAAGGAAGTATCAAGTACCATTTTTTAAGTCTTTGGTGTGGGATTGAACCCTGGTCTCCCGGGCCATTGGTGAACACTCTACCCACTAGGCCAATGAGCCAGACAGTATAATAATAATAATGATAATCTCTGTGGTTTCCAGATAAAAACAGATCATCTGGTTCCAGCCAAAAGATCAAACCAAGTTTTAATCCAGAAGTTTGTCATCTAGTGTTCGCCAATAGTCCGGGAGACCTAGGTTCAATCCCATGTCGCGTCATACTAAAGACTTTAAAAATGGTACTTGCTACCTCCTTGCTTAATACTACGCAATATAAGGTACGCATCATGGGTAAAGTTGAGCAATCTAGGGAAAGGAGTAGCGCCTTCCCTTACATTTCGGTGTAGTAGCTATTGAAAAAGGGAGCCTTCTGGTTGCCCTCGACTTGTCATCTAGTGGATTTTTCCGTTCCCGCAGACCGCGACGTGAAAATGAAGGAAAGCGAGAAACCGAGCAAATTCCTGGACCTTGCCAGATAGCTGATAAATTATGGAATATGTGGTCGTCGTCAGCAGCTCTTAGTAAAAATCATCTAGCTTTTTTCGCTAACCCTACTCCTTGTGTAAGACCACTAGTGACCTGATCACTCGCAGTAAAATTACTCGCCAAACAAATAGTTCCCCTAGTTTTCTGTTTCTTAAAAAATTTAAAATGCTTATAGTAAATGAAAAAAAATTAATCTTTTTGGCAAGAGGAAATTAAAAAGAGAGTAAAAAATGCTACAATGTGTCTTAAAGTCTTAAGCAGAAAATATAGAAAGTTGGCTAGGATTCTAGGGTGCAGGAATTTTGGCCCTTTTTCTCACAAGATTCGGGTAGAATCGTAAAACATTCTTTCGGAACAGGATCTTCAACGTGGTAGGTCAATCCGCATCTTCGCTCAAGATACTGAGATAGATTCAGAATCGCCTTAGCCCAGTGATGCCAACGAGGTAAAATATATTAACTCTGTTTAATTTCAATATTTTTTGTTTTAAACTAATTATTTCTCAAACATAATAAATATAATTGCACTTTTCCGCGATCCTCTTTTTCAACTATTCAAACTTAATTCATTTATTCAAAGTGGATTAGTTCGATATAATATGAATCATTTTTTAATGTACGTGGATCATTAAATAAGTTTTCAGACTTTTTTCGTATGGGCACTTTTATTGATTGTACACACATGAAACTCTAGTCCACTTCGAAGTAATCTCCTCCGGCTGCAATGCACTTGTTGTACCGTTCCAACAACTTCTGGAACGTCCGATGAAAGTCCTCTTGTGTGAGTGTGTCAATGACCTTCTTCACAGCTTCTTTCATCTCCTCAATTGTCTCATAACGACAGCCTCTGAGCTTAGGGAATAACCAAAAGTCACGAGGAGCAAGGTCTGGACTATAGGGAGGCTGAGGAACTGTCTTGATGCCCATGTTGCTCAAATAGTCTGTGACAAGGATGGAGTTGTGGACTGGTGCATTGTCCTGCAGGAAATGCCACTGACCCGATTGAAGAGTGCTCCCGACGGAATCTCTCCCTGAACTCCCTTAAAACCTCAACATTGTAACCCTAAGCCTAAACCTTTGGCCAATCAACACTGGTGTATTGACTTCCTTACTCTACCCACACCTCACATTATCCCTCACAGACTCCCTGCCTTCCTTGAATCTCTTATGCCACTCAAAAACTGATGCTCGATTTATGCAAGATAGTCAAAAAGCAGTCTGAAGCATTCCATACGTTTCTGTGGCATTTTTTTTCCAAGTTTAAAACAGAATTCTATTGCATATCGTTCTTCTAAAGTCCAGATTGCATTTACGAAATTCACCAGCTGTGACAATCAGGCTTTAGTTGGGTGTATTCCAATTGCTGCTGTAGCTGTTCATTTGGACCTGAAATCATAAAAATTGGTCAGTTATCTCATAAGATGAATAATAACATACGGAATTTTCAATAGTCTACGACAATTTTAAAAGCCTGTACAAAAAAATAATCTGGAAACTTATTGAAGGCACCACGTACTTTTACTAATTTTGTAAATGGAGAATAAGTCTCAATGATTTAAAAGTCAGAATTTGTTACCTTATTAGGCATAAACTTTTCCTGTTGAATTTAAAACAGCCACAAGTGGTGAATGTAAACTTAATCGGAAGTTTATTTGTTATATTGTATAGAATTTGTTTTGTCTCTTGTAAATGTTTTGGCTTTGCATATTTTCCCCATGTGCTTATGCCAATGTTTTGTTTTTAATTGCAGTTTTTACAGCTGCACTTACATGTGAAATAAAATGTTTCCAAACATATTTGGGCAGTCTTATCAGTTCTCCCACGCACACTAAATGTTTCGGGGCGACGGCATTCACAGAGCATGAAGTTGACAGTGGTACATTTCAAAGCATAATGTCTAATTTATCATTCGTACAGATCCAGGCTTCTGGCGGGGGTCCACCAACGAATGAAACTGACTTCTTGTTACTTGTCCTGTCGGCTAGGTCAGTTGAATAAGACCGACTGCTTCTCTACTGAAAGGTAAGACCCCCGCCCGAACGAGTGTCCTGGATAAGACACTAAACAATCTGATGGTGAGGTTCCAGTAATGCTGGAGCTTTGGGGAATGCGGAGTACAGTTGGTGCAGCCATACAATTGCACAGTTACTCACCAATCATTAATATTAGCATTAGTATATCCTAGATATACTAATACAAAATATAACGGAAGAAAAGACGAGATAAACGTATTTGTACAACCTTTTATATAAATTATGTACATACCGATGGTATAAAAAAGAAAGAATGCACAAATATGCCTCAGAAGATAGAAATATACACGGATTGTTCTATAAACAAACAGTATATATATATAAAAAAGGTACACAAATGGAAAAAAAACCCAAACTTACTTAATACGAGCAAGTAAAATAGCCACGTGACTTTACCGTTACCTAGTTAAGTCTTTTACCACTGTTATTTGAACAGAAGTAAAAGATACCGAGAATTATTTTCTTGCTTGTGTCATTTGACACCCAACGAGGTTACCAACGGCCATGACCATTCTTTTGGGAAGATAATTATTTTCTGTCTCCAGAGAGTTGCTTTTATTGTTGGCATCTCATATAGCACTAATATACTTGAAAAAGATATGATTTCAATAATTTCCCCTTCAGCTAATGGGTAAATAGGAAGATTTCTATGTCCACCAGTCTAGGAGAAGGAAAATTGATTAAATTCCGTATGAATATTGATCTTGTGTCACATCCTGCCCGAATCTAGGGGTTGGCGTCGTTTCTTTATTTTCAGCTTTAAAATCGATAATAGATATACGCCAGTTTTAAAAACTAAAAACAAACATGCTTCCTGAAATGACCCCTGTTCATCACCATTGTCATCATCAAGATTCTCTTGACTATCTCTCGCTATCCGTCCCTATCATACAGGTAAGTTTTTTGCTGATTGGCCAACACTGGAATGTCCATGTGTAGGAGCTCATAAAAAGATCTCAGTTATGAGTTCGTCTCTGCATCGTCAGTTGTGTCCAACATATATTGTTTGTCTAAGTTGGTTCGGGGGAGTCACCGTGGTGTAATGCTTGAACTGCAGCTTTGAAGTATGCGAGTTCGAATTCCAGTTGGGCTATTATGTTCACTTTCAGACACTAGGTATGAACTTTCCTTAGCTATGGATTAAATAGAAGTACTACTATTCTTGTACAAGGATGGCTTGGGATTAAATAACTCACGAAGGTTGATATGCCATTAAACAAAGAAACCACACTAAACCCTGGATAGTTTTTGAAATGTAAGGCAGGTGGCCATGCAGCTGCTGTTTTGTGGAGTGCTGCTTCCTGGATGTATCCAAAAGTGCGCGCAGAATCATTGTGTAGTTACCATCTAACTTTTTCTCCAATAATTTCGTTAAGGTACAAGTGGTGCTACCATACAATAGCACATACATGGTTGCAGCTTGGAAGAATCCCCGTTTTATTTGTGTAAAATTCTGAGATGAAGCTTGATAATTTTTATCACTTTTAAGAGTATTCGGACAATTGTCTTCGTCTTCAATTGTCATATTCACACATTTCGGCCGATGCGTCCTTCGACCTTCTTCAGGTGTTTCCTGTTGAACTCGGGAGCCTACACAAAACATCAAACTGAACTCTTTAATTTAATCTCGAGGGGAAGATTGTTCATATTCCGTTAAGCATGACAGGGTAAAAGCTGTAGTAAGAATTCCTTGTTATTTATCGGTAGATGGGATTGAACCTGCAGCCTCCAGATGATTTCTCTTAGAAGCACTTTTCAACCTTTTTATCCCGTTTTAATTTTTTCCATATGGTTTATAAAAATGCTGTTATTGAAGGCAGCTTAGCCTAATGAGTAAGAGTGTTCACCAATGGTCCAGAAGACCGGGGTTCACGACTCAAAAAATGGTGCTTGATGCCGTCTTCCTTAACACTCAGTATTATAAGGTAAAGATCAAGTGTTAAGTGGAGCAATCCAGGGAATGGAGTAACGCCCTCCCGTACACCACGGTGTAGTAGTAAGTAAATTTGGCGACCATAGTCGAGGGTAATCCGAAGGCTCCCTTTTCGATAGCTACTACACCAATGTGTAGGGGAGGGCGCTACTCCTTCCCTGGATTGCTCTACTTTACCCTTGATCCGTACCTTATAATGCTGAGTGTTAAGCAAGGAGGCATCAAGTACCATTTTTTGAGTCTTTGGTATGACTCGACCTGGGATTGAACCCAGATCTCCCGGGCCATTGGCGAACACTCTGGAGCCTTCGAGTCGTCAATTTTACTTTTATTTTGTTTAAATCAAAATACACCCCATGCAAACAAACGACAGAAGGTAAAAGTAATATTTTCAGTTTTGTGATTTGATCGAATTTTGGCTCTTACATACGATTCAAGAAACTTGTTTCTTTTTTCTTGTGTCTTTTTTTTTTTTTTTTCGTGCTGTCGAATATTTTCATCTTCCAAATATAGTCAGGACTTTGTAGATAGTGACACAACATAAAATATCCCCTTTCGAGTAGTTGATTTTTTTTTTATAAATAAATACATCTTTCTCTAAGGCAGTTTGTATCATATTACAAGTCACCTGTGGGAGTTATCGTTATTCTCTCTCTCTCTCTCTCTCTCTCTCTCTCTCTCTCTCTCTCTGTGTTTTGATTTGTTTGGGGTTTCCCGTATTTCTTTAGCAGTTGCTTTTGGCTTTTCCGCAATTTAAACATACCTTTTTTTTAGTTCTTTGTCTTTTCTAGATTTACTCCAACATCTACATTGAGACTTTTAATGCTCTCTCTCTCTCTCTCTCTCTCTCCTTCTCTCTCTGAGTGTCTTCAAAGCTTTCCTCCAACAAATTCCATTCAATCAATCTTCCTTCTTACAGCCATCTTTGTTTCACCACTTGTGACCTCTCTGGCTACCCCTTCAATCTTGACGTCTTTTACCTTTCAGCAAAAAGGAGTTTAAATTTTCTTTTTCGGAACTCCGAGACGCGTTCAATCAATCTGATAGAAAAGGCTGACCGTGGCGCCTCTTTAGCTGCTAGAAAAATTTACGCTGGAGCCATTACAGCACTCCCCAGCCCTCCTCATCTTTGGTTTAAAAGAAAAAAAAGTGTGTATGTGTGGGGAGAGGAGATAGTGTCAAATTGTGAGTTGAAGAGGTTACACCAGAGAAAGAAAACGGAAATAATTTTCCTTGGTAGAGAGACAGTTCGTTTCATTTTTATATCTAGAGTCCACAGGTGTCAGATGACCCTTAAGACATGGACTAATTTATAGGGTACTGAATTTTTTCTGTATTGTTTATAGCTAACATCGTCTCCACCCTTTTTTCGGTTTATGACGAATTCATATCAGCTTAACAATGTTTTTATCAACTAAACTTAGTGCAACATAAGGCCGCAATTCCCTCAGTGAGGAGCGAACTCACTTGTGCTGCAAAGTTCTTCGAAATTAGACTGACAAAATTATTCAATGAAGGTTGGCTTGTGACATGAAGAGAAGGAGACACGATGTTCTGCTGTGTCGAGATAAAACACAGGGAGAAGGGGATTCGTGTCTTTTCTATGTGGCATTTGTTTTGGTCAGGTTTTTTTTGTTTAATGGCAAATCAACTATCGTGGGATATTTAAAGCCAAAGCTATTCTTGTGGAAGAAATGTGAGTTAAGTAAGTTAGCTAACCATTGTTGAGGGCGAACTGAAAACTTCCTTTTCAATAGCTACTACACCGAGGTGTAGGGGAAGGCGCTACCCCATTCCCTGGATTTCTTCACTTACCATTGATCCGTACCGTAAAATACTGAGAGTTAAGCAAAGAGGCATCAAGTACTAATTTTTTGAGTCTTCGGTATGACTTGACTTGGGATTGAACCCCCGTCTCCCAGACCATTGGCGAACACTCTGACCATTATCTTTCCTGAAAGTATTTGTCCGAGAGTGAACACAATAGAACGATTGGAGTTTGAACTCGTTTTCTACAATGTCACAATTCAGAACGTTAGCCACTACGCCATTGTGACTCCCATCATTTGTATGAATGTCGATTATATATATATATATATATGTGTGTGTGTGTGTGTGTGTGTGTGATTTCACCAGCATTTGGTGTTGAGTTTTTAATTAGCTGTTTCTTGTCATAAATGAGCGTGAAGGCTGTTTGATAATTGTGCGAAATCGGAGTTCATGTATTTTCGACCTTTGCGGAATAAATAAAAGGTCTATCATTGATACTGAGCAGTGTTTAATGATTCCGCAAATTTTTTTCCATTAACTCATCAAGGGAGCTATTGATAACCATAAACCATTAATATATATATATATATATATATATATATATATATATATATATATATATATTACGTGTGTGTTTAGGCAGTATGTTTTATTAAAGATGGGCGACAAGGACTTGATTATTTTACATTGTTCTCTAGTGAGATGTTGCAAATGAGGATGAAGGCTTGTTAATGATTGTCCGAAATCTCTGATGTCACACCCATACCTTTGACAATAACCTACAAAGGTCGAAAGTACATGAACTCGGATTTCGTACAATTATCAAACCGCCTTCATGCTCAATTATATATATATATATATATATATATTATATGCTCGTGTCTGTGATCCTGGGTTTCCTGCTTTACCCAGGGTCACAGACACTACTATCTATCTATCTATCTATCTATCTGCTTGTGTGTATAAATGTTCCTCTCTGTATATATACTTTAAATATACGCCTTACTACATTTAGTCGCCGGAGGGTATCGACAGTGATGGGTTTTGCTTGGTTCATTCGGGAGTTTCGGGTCTTTTAATATCATGCTTTCCTTGCCAAGCAGACCCTATCAGAGATGATAAACCTCTGATACACCGTCCAGTTTATACTAGGGCGTTTGTGTAGCCTTTCCTCTCCAGTTGTTGGGTCGCATTCGTTAGGCGGTTCTGCCATGTGTGCCTCAGCACTGGAGAGTGCCTGACACCAGAGGCACTCCTAAAAAGGGGAATGCCGACGGGGCCAGAGGTATTTTTGGCCTTGCCGGACGCGTGTGGGCTTCGGCCCTGCGACCAGACCCACCTTAAAAACGGCCTTGTGCCATATTCGTGCGTTGGTGGGACGTATGATAAATACAGAGGACAAAAAGAAAAAATAACACACACACACACACACACATATATATATTTATATATATACTCTCTCATCGACCATGACGACAAAACAGTTTAGTTAAATGGCAGTATGTCGGGGGAGGGGAACCCGAACATGGTTGACCATATATGGAAAGAAAAGGGAAACCATCTGTCCTTGCCGGATGAAATTATGATAATTGATAGGGAAGAGCAGTGGAGAATAAGACGTCTTAAAGAAGCAGCGTCTATGTTTGGCTACAGTGACCTGCTGAGCAGACCAAGTATAAATTTGAATATGATTTTGGAACCGTAAATCAAAAAAGCCTTGATGAAAAAAAAAGTTATATGAGCTTAGGTAAAAAAAAAATCACACATGATAATAGTGAATAGTATCTCATTGTTTGATGGAGATATTAGATTTATAAACCCCAAAAATTCACTCTGAATTATCCTGCAGGACGCATGTCACAGTGGATAAGGCGTTCAGTTGAGTGAAACCATTTGGTGGTTACTGGTTCAATCCCAACTACAGGTAATAATAAAAAAGGAATATTTACTATAGTTTAACTGTAACATCTGGTCATGGTTAATTGAATTGAAACAGTCACCACCAGTGGATTAACTAAACGATTCCGTTCGAGGTTCTGTGTAGGCTCCCGAGCTCGACAGAAGGTCGAAGGATATATCGGCTAAAACGTTGTGAGTATAAGAACGAAGATGATGGAATAGTCGAAATATTCTAAGTGATAAAAATTATTGAACCTCATGTAAAAAAAATTGACAAATTGTTTAGTCAAAGTTGTAAATTGTAAACAGATGGTTTGTTTATAGTGATAGAGGGTTTGTGTACAACTAGCCACACTTTTAGGATAATCTAATAATAAGAGAATGTTGCACCGTTGAAACTACAGATTCTCCCCAATAATACTCCTCAGGTTATGGAATTCTGAATTTTTCCTTCTCCTTGATGGATTGTTTTACGAAGGCGAGAGAGCCAAAGGTCGAAAGTGCATGAATCCGGGCCGTGGTTATCAGGGACTGCGGTCAATTATTTTACTCGCAGTAACGAAAAATGAAACAGACTCATACCTTAAACTAAGATCTTGGTGTGAAGGGAAATGCAATCAGCCTCGTCCAGGATTTGAACTCGGATCGTCGAGTCGATTTTCGCACGCGAATGACAGTTGCTTCACGTAACTGACATTACCTTCTAGAGAAGCAAAATTACTTTTTACGGTTAGAAGTCTCTCTTGTTTTCTCCCTCTCTCTCTCTCTCTCTCTCTCTGTGTTTCTCCCTCCCCACACGTATATAAATATGTTCAAATCATGGATACGTCTGAATTTGACGAAGCGCTAATACCATTAGGAAAGGTATGAATCCACGAATTCTCCCTTCAGCTACGAGTGAATCGTAGGTCAGACTGACTCTAACATTGGTTTGGCAGCTAGTCTAGAAGAAGGAAAACTCTGAATGCATATCTATTGAACTCTGCTTAAAATGACCTTGTGTCGCATCCATATCATGCGGAGGTGTAGGTATATATATATATATATATATATGAATGGACTCTTGGGACATCGGACAACCCAAGGTTCAGTTAAAAGTGTGAACCGTTGAAAAACTAACAGAGGTGATTTTTTTATAGTCGTGTCCAAAAGGTTGTTAATATTTTAGAATGGTCCAGGATTTGAACCAGATTCGTCATATCCATTTTTCACAACGCCACTGCATGCACACACACGTACACACACACACACACACACACACACACACACACACACACACACATATATATAGGGTGGAACGATAAAATTGTCGCCCTAGAAAAGACGACATGATTCCATTTCCATTTAATAAAAAACGGGTTTCTTTTTTTGTTGCAGATCATCTACGAGTTAGCCAGTTGTGTACAAATCCCAAGAGCGATAGGAGCCTTCTATCATGTCTGAAAGGGACACAATGTTCAACGAGCGAGATCGGAAATGCGCCGCTGTACAACTCATACCCTCTACCGATCCAAGTTATGACAACAGGACCATTGCCAGTACCATCAAAATGCAAATCTGGATTGCCACGAATAACAGGGTGATGAAAACAAAGTTTCCGGCTACGGTTATGGTCTTTGGTGTGGTTTCAAGTGAGGGCCACATCATGCCACCGCACATCTTCGAAGTCGGCTTGAAAGTCAACACCAAAGTGTACCTGGATGTGCTGAAGAGTGTGGTGATCCCCTGGTGCAATCAGGTGACCGGTGGCAGACCCTGGGTGTGGCAACAGGACTCGGCACCGGCCCACTAGTCCAAAGAGACCCAGGCTTGGCTTCAGGAGTGCTACGACTTGTACCCTTCTCTCACTGGCCCCCTCCTCCCCCAACCTGAACCCACTGGACTACATCGTTTGGTCATACGTCGAGAACATCACAAACCTGACCTCCCACAACACCAAAGCCAGCCTGATCGCCGTCATCGGCCGAGTATTCGCTGAGCTCCCGCCGGATCGAGGTGGTGATTGAGGCTGAAGGCGGCTACGTTGAATCGATGTCAGTTCTACGACATAATCAAGTTACTTGAATTGATTTTTTCAATAAAAGTTTTAAAATAAAGCTGTAGTGTTGTTTACTTTTGGACGACAATTTTATCGTTCCACCCTGTATATATATATATGAGTGTGTGTGTGTGTGTATATATATATATATATAAGTTTTTGGCCTAAAGAGAGAAAAAAGTAAATATCTTAAAGTGAATAAGTCTACAAAGGGATTTATATTTCTTTAATTATTTATTTTGTTCTTTCTTACACCTTCTTCGTATCACAAATCGTTTTCAAAACATATCGATACTGAAGCTGTATTTACCAATAAAGAAATGAACAGTCGGTGAAACATTAAATAGCCCTTTTGGCAGTTAACAGTGACTTTTAGTAGTTACTCCATTGAGTTTTTAATTTATCGGAGCCCCTCTGAAGCCAATATTTTTCAGAGTCAAGAGAGCAGACTCTCAGCTGTTCACGCGTCTCTTTTTTTTTCCAATTTTTAAAATTAGAAATATTCTATGTTTTAATTTGGTCTGGTTATTTTTTATTGTACGTTTGTTTTATCCAGTTGCAACTTATTGCTACAAAAATTACTGATGGTGAAACAAATTTTCCTGTTGATCGAAGCTTGGCTACATACTTTATTCAAATAAACGTCGTTCTTCATTGAAGACATTGTAAGCCTTTCGGAGGGAAAAAAGGTTCCAAATCCTTTCTTATTAAATTAGGTCTCGGATTAAGACTTACTGACAGCCACTTCCGATAAGAGCTCCTCCTTTTTATCAAATACCTTCCCTTGTAATATTTAACCCTTTCCAAATGTCTTTGAGTATAAACAGACCATTGGATGCTGGATATGATAAAGGAAGTGCTGGGCCTATGAGGAAAGGGTATTTCTACTAGGAAGATTTTATCATTCTGAAAAGGTCTGAATTAAGATTAGCTTTAACCCCCAAATAAAAGGGCCTCTTGAATTGCCATTCTTATCACATCTATCTCTTTCAAGATGTCTTCCAACGGGCAACATAGATCTGTTCCTCGTTTTCACGTAAACTGAAGATAATAATGAGGTAAAAGAAGAAAAGGCATTAAAAAATTGATAAGTTACACATTTGTTACGGCCACTTGGCATTTGTGGACAGGGCACTTTTTCAGCTATCTGAATCTCCACTCTACAGCCACTCATTTATCAAGAGGTGCAAGAGTAACTGTATTTGACGTTTTTGTTTGGTTTTAGTTGCTCGTAAAACGTTAACTGTACCTGTTCTTATGTTTAAGATAAAAAGAGATGTGACCCCACACTGACCGCTTAAACCAGAGATACAATCATTCTGATTAAAATAGAATAAAAAAATCAAGAAACTGGACACAAAAGCAAAATGAATTTCGGCTTCGTATATCGAGTAGCGGTTCGAAATTGACTCTCACATACATACACACAGGAATATACTTTATAGTAATGAAGTAGCAATTGATGTTCTTAATATTTGATTTGTTTTTTAAAAAAAAAGGATAAAGGAAGTTATGGAACAAAAACTGTTTATTGCTATAAAAAAAACTAGCATCCAAAAGCAGAGAAGAACTTGGCCATTTTTTTATGATTGACATCAGAAGAAAACAAAAGAAGTAAACACTTCCTGCGAAATGCAGCAACATTACTGTGTTTACAATTTTTTCTTATTCTACTTGATCACTATTTTCAAAGAAATATATATATATATATATACGTTCCCCTGCCAGGAGTTAGACTCTCTGGCGAAAGAAATAACGGCTGCCCTCCATGTAATGCGAAGGTCTTTTTACGAATTGAGCCCTCCGGTATCTGAAAGCGCAAAATGTAAACGAACGAAAGCTCATACAAAATGCATTAATTTTCCGAGCTGACGTAGGTCACCGAATCGGCTGAGCGGTAGGATATTAAGTCTAGCGTAAAGTTGGGCGAGTTTCGATTCCAGTTTGAAGCGTCCTGCTTGTCTAACTACACTGAAGAGTTGTGATACAACGAAATAGTCTGTCTGAGGATGACCATATACATAATAAAATTACGTGATAGGAAATTATTAAGAAGTGTTTAATATCTGTAGGTAATAGTGAGAATTATATGTTAAAACGGAAAGAATTGAATTTCGCTCATTTTCTAGCTTATCTGAGGATCGAAACACGTGAAGCCGAAGTAGAAATATTTTTCTGGCTATTAACATTGAATATACATCATACAAACACACACACACACGCATATATATATATTATATATACCCCATGAAGCCTTTGTGTATTATGTATAGCTAAAGCATATATATATATATATCGTGACCGGACATTGGCATAATAGTTAGAGTGTTCGCCAATGACTCGGAGACCTGGGTACAATCCCAGGTCGAGTCATGTTAAAGATTCAAAAATTGGTACTTAATGCCTCCTTGCTTACTACTCAGTATTAGAGAGCACGAATCAAGAGTAAAGTGAAGCAATCCAGGGAAAGGAGTAGCAATCTCCTCTACACCTTGGTGTAGTAGCTATTGAAAAGGAAGCCTTCAGGGAGCCTTCGACAAAGGTCGCCAACTTTGTATATATATATATATATATATATCTGTCAAAAGAAGGAGGGAAAGGTATGAACCTCCTAATTCCACCTCCAGCGGTAGGTAAAATCGTTTCACTACTGTTGTTCTACAAGGTTGGCTGGTGCATTAAATAACCCCTGAAGGTTGATATACCATTAAACAAAGAAACCAAACCAAACTAACGGCAACTGTAAGAAATAAATTCGAAACTTATAAATGCCTATCTGCGACCACTGGTTTCAAGCTGATTTCATACGACAATCATCGACAGATGATTGTCGTATGAAGACGCAGATAAGCATCTTTGGTATTAAATAAATCGGAAAATTAATATTATTTATTTATCATTATATTATATAACAGCTCTATCACAGATATTGAGCACTCTCCAAATTATACCGCATTTGGTCCGTCACAAACCAACTAAGTGAGATAGTGACAACTATATACTGTTGTAATATATATATATATATATATATATATATATGTATATATATGTATATATGTGTGTGTGTGTGTGTGTGTGTGTGAAGAGATGTACAAAAATTATAAATAAGAATAATTCTTTTGAGTCATTTATTTTTCTCTTGTTTCCACCTAAAGCCATCGTGAGAAGAAAAGTTTTATTCTTATGAAATAAAATGTTTTCTTGGTAGTTTTGAAAATGTTAAGGATGCGTATGTGTGTGTGTGCGTGTACATATGTGGAGTGGGCTGAAAAATTCGTTGGCTGAAAAATTCATGGGCTGAAATATTCCTATGATGATTTCATATCTGCTGCTGATGACTTGTTGACCAGTCGGACGTAAGCACTGCAACGCTGATGGAAGAAATAGATGGTTGGTTGCTTGCTTGGATTTTATGGCATATCAACCTTTGTCGGTTATTCAACGCCAAATCCAATTTTAAACAAATAATCAATTCTATTTCAAACAAATCAGTTAAGTATGAGGACACAGTTTATATGTACAAAAATATTTCTTTTGCAAGTTATTCAGTTTATTCAAACAGTTCTAATTCAGCTAATTCAGTATAGTATAAGTACAAATTTTATCAACACAGAGTTAAATGTCAAAAACAGTTCTATACTATACAACTCAGTTGAGTGTAAGAAGAGTTTCAATGTCAAAAACAGTTCCATTTCAAACAATTCAGTTTAGCGTCTAGATGTAAGTACAGTTTAATTGTCAAAAACATTTCTATTTTAAGCTATTCAATTTAGTCAAACAGTTCTAAATTAAGCAATTCAGTTTAGCATAACTATGCACTTAGTTCTATTTCACCCATAGATAGGTCCCTATCAGGTGCCACCATTCCGAGCCAAAGTGGACCGGGGAGCAATGGCAATGAGGGGATGCTCTACATTCCCCAAACCTCCAGCATCACTGGAACCTCACCATCAGATTGTTCAGTGTCATATCCAGGACACTCATGGAGAGGTATCACCCCTCTGCAGAGTTATAGTCGGTGTATTCTACAGCACCAGCCAGCTGGGCAATAGACAGAGTTAATGTCAAAACAGATTTATTTCAGATAATTCAGTTTAGCATAAGTACGCAGTTTTAATGTCAAAACAGTTCTATTCTAAACAATTCAGTTTAGCATAAATACGCAGTTTAAATGCAAAAAACAGTAAAGTCAAGAAACTACTGTTTAGTTATATTTAATCTATAGATAGGACCCTTATCAGGTGCTACCACTCAGGACCAGAGTGGACCTGAGAGCAATGGTAACGAAGGAGTGCTCCGCATTCCCCAAAGCTCCAGTGGGTGTCCTCGTGGTGTAATGGTTAAAGCGATTGACTCCGGAATCGTAGTAAGCGGGTTCGAACTCCAGTCGCGCTATTACGTTCATTTTCGGACAAATACCATTGGGAAAGGTATGAACCCCGCTATGGGTTAAATAGTACCACTACTGTTATTCTAGGAGAATGGCTTTGGCATTATATAACCTACAAAGGTTGATAAGCCATTAAACAAAGAAAGAAACCAAAGCTCCAGCATCATTGGAGCCCCGCCATCGGATAGTTTAGTGTCATAATCAGGACACTCGTTGGGGGGGGGGTTCCTGCTCCTCTGCAGAGAACAGTCGGCGTATCATACAGCCCCAGCCGACTGGGCAAATGGACGAAATGTTAGGACCTCAAGAACGACTGTGTTGAAAAATAAAACTCATTTGGTCACATTTCATGAGAATATCTTGATCAGCCTATGAACTTTAATGCCAGCTCTTGTATATATACATTTAAATCGTAAAATACATACAAATCGTAATGAGGAGGCGGTAGCGGTGTAATGGTTATTGTTGCTGGGAATAGACGCAGTGACCCGAGTTAAGAAACCTGAGCGAGGTTGTTTGCATTTCGCATAGCGCTAATACACATGGGAAAGATATGAATCCAATAATTCTCCCTGCAGCTATGGGTTAATAGAAGGGCAAACTGGGTTTTTTAGCCCTGTTATGGCAACCGGTCAAGGAGAAAGAAAACTCTGAATTCAAACCTATCAAACTCAGCTTAAAATGACCTTGTGTCACATCCTGCTCGTGTGGAGGGGGTTGGTTAATGCATTTATATCCTAATGTGAGTATATTTTGCAATGGCTACTTAGGTTTTTGGCGCCATATTCACGGTTAAGTAAAATAGAGGGGAAAGAAAGAAAGAAAAAAAAGAAAGAAGTGAAATGAAAACAAAAGAAAGAAAGATTTTTAAAATGTAAGCTTTACGTCGAAGAAATAAAGGAAAGAAAAAGAAATGAAATGAAAAAAGAAGAAAAGGAAGAAAAGAAAAAGGAAAACGGAAGGAAAAAAGAAAAAGTATAAAAGAAAGTAAAGAAAAAAAGAAAGAAGTACGAAAGGATAAAAGCAAAGGAAAAACTCAGAAAGAAAGAAAGGTAAGGAAAAATGAAGGAAAAAAGGTAAAAAAAAAAAACACAACAGAATAAAAGTTTGCTAGGCGAAAAGTGAAATCAAAGTTGAAAAGAAAGAAAAATCTGGAAAAATCTGAAAGAATAAAAGGAAACTAACAAGAAGAATGAAAAAAGATTATAAAGAAAATAAAATCGCAAAGAAAGAAAGAAAGAAAAAAAGAAAGAAAGAAAGAAAGAAAGACTTTTAAAGAAGGGAAATCAAAATTGAAAAGAAAGAAAGAAAGAAAAAAAGATTGTAAAAGAAGGGAAAGCAAAATTGAAAGAAAGAAAGAAAGAAAGAAAGAGAGAAAAAAAGATTGTAAAAGAAGGGAAAGCAAACTAGAAAGAAAGAAAGATAGAAAGAAAGATCGAAAAGAAGAGAAATCAAAGCTGAAGAGAAAGAAATAAAGATTGTAAAAGAAACGAAAATAAAAGTTGAAGAGAAAGAAAGAAAGAAAGAAAGAAAGAAAGAAAGAAAGAAAGAAAGAAAGATTGAGAAGAAGAGAAATTGAAATTGAAGAGAACGATAAAATGAAAGAGCGAAAGAAAGAAAGAAAAAAAAAAGAAAAGTAGAAAGAAAGAAAGAAAGAAAGAAAGAAAGAAAGAATTAAAGGAAAAGAAAAGACTGGCAAGTCAAGCGAATCTTTCTTTGTCAGCGTTGTGACAGAACTGAATGGGAAGATTAATTGCCGGGTTAGTTTTGCTCCGTGTTCATGTCGTGTGACGGACAATTGCCATGTAGGTCAAAGCTTGATGTCAATCTTATTTCTGCTTTTAGCAGAAAGCTATTTATGCATTTATTATATTCCCGTTTTTTTTATTCGTTATTTTTTATTTTTATTTTTTATTTTTAAGTTGAGGCATTCATAGAAAATACCACGAAATGATTTTGTATAATTTGTTTGACCATTTGACAACAGAAACTCTTCATTTTGGCTTCCAAATAAGATTTCTTCACATAACTGATAACTAATACGGCAGAACGATCTTTCAGATTTAATTTTCCCGTCGCACAGGCGCTACTAGTCGTGAACATGTTAGTGGGAAGTATATCTTGTTCAACAACAGCCGCAGCCATCAAGGTGCGCTTTTGTAATAAAAACTTTAAAAAATTTAATTAGTGAGTAATATTACAACCGTAGCAGTTTTAATTTTCGGCTTAGGTCGACACTGAACAATTCCTATGAGGAAAATCAATTCGTTGGAAAATTCCGTGATTTCATTTGTTATAAAATCGTAGCAATACTAGACGAACGTCGCAGAATTTAGCAGAACCCTTTTCTTCAAAATCAACTCAATCCCGTCGATGGGGGGTTAAAAATGCCAACTGCATCCTCTGCAGAGAGATAAGACCGCCCCAAAAGGAGTGTCTTGGCTATGACTCTAAATTGATGTTGGTTGGTTGGGTTTAATGGCAGATCAACCTCTGTAGGTTATTTAATGCCAAAGCCTGTTTACGCATATTATATGTATAGTTTGTAAACACATAATTTAATGATATCATACTAGAACCAAACAAACTCATTTACTCGCATACGAGTAAATATTTTCAAGTATTTCTATATGACATTAGTTTATTTAGTGATGATAATTTTTTTAAAAATTATTTCTCACTACAATTTCTACTAACACAAACATAATAGTATTTCTATTCAGCAATAATTTGCTTTCAGTTGATTAGATTGTTGTGTTTTCTGGATCGTAACCAAGTCTATATTTTCTGGTAGAACCCGGTCTCTTTCAAGAACAACAAAACATTATCCATGTGGACGTTCTCAAATAAGTCCTTCATGGTATTTGCATGGAAATTGTGCTTTCTGGTGTCATTAAAAACTTTACACTCAAGGAGTGCTCTGCACAATCAAACACGTTCTAAATTGAGCCTGGTAGGGAGGCCCCAGAAGATTTTGGTTCCAAATGTAGGCAGTGAATTACTCAAGCTTTTAATAATGAGGTAATTGGTGCAAGCACATGTCAAGAATGGTTTTCAAAGTTTGAAAATAAGATTTTTCAGCTCACGGTGAAAAAATGTTCTAGAAGAGCCTAGAACTAATGTTCTGTAGGAACTTTTGAATTAAGATGCAGCACTGAAAATGCATGATCTTGCTGAAAAATTCGAAGGGAATCAACCAAGTGTAGCAAGTTGTTTGAAAGCCTTATGAAAAAAATCAGATTCAATGAAAATAGGTTTCACATGAATTTATAGAAACAAGGAACAGCCTTTAACTATTAGTAATGTGAGATCTTTTAAAGCATGGATACATATACAAGGCAACCAGAAAACCCCTGCATGCATGTGTGATTTGATAAATTTTTTCATCAATGTTTGAGCAGATGATACAGTTTGCTTTAAAAGGCTTGTCATTATGGAAGACATTTAGAATTAACATATGAATTGTGCTTACCCATCATCAGTCATTCAGAAGCTTGTTCCAATTTGTATGTAGAACATTTTTTTATGCACGGCTTTCTAAATCACAAACATTACTTGGCACCTATGTTACTTAATGTCATTCGTGTATCAACCTGATTTATAATTTACATATGACAAGGTGCAGTTGATTAGAGTGGTACCTTCACATAAATTCTTTTTAAAAGGTTGTAGCACTGTGGACAGTGAACATCAAATTGACTCGCTTCTTGTCATACCAGGTAAATTAGAGGATGTCGTTGGTTTGGTTTGGTTTCTTTGTTTAATGGCATATCAACCTTTGCAGGTTATTTAATGCTAAAGCCATTCTCCTTGAAAACAGTAGTGGTACTATTTAACCCATAGCTGGGAGGAAAAGGGGGTTCATACCTTTCCCAAGGGTATTTCCCTGAAAGTGAACGTAATAGCGCGACTGAAGTACGAACTCCCTTACTACGATTCCGCAGTCCATCGCTTTAACTATTACACCACGAGGATAGCCCCTGAGGATGTGGTTATCTTGTTTTATGATGGATAGATCATCGTTACAAGGTTTTGCTGATTTGAATTCTGGGGAAAACTTAGTCAATGGGAAGGCATTTAAAATTAACACCTGGATAATGCTTGATATTTATTCAACCTCCAACCAGGCTGGATTTGACACAAGATTATTTTATTGAGGGAAGGAACATGCACCAATCGAGATTCATACGTGGCCATCACAGCAATGAACTCAGCCTTTCCAAGCAAGTATTGTCAGGAGGGAAGGACACTAGCAACATGGCACAAAAAGGGATCGGTGCAAGATATGTCGATTTTGCTTACCCGTCACCTGTTATTCAGAAGCCTAATTCACAATATTGACCCAAGTTGAGTGCATGGCCTTCCGAATTACAAATGCCCGAACCCTGTCATCCGGTGATTTTTCAAGTGATACAGCAGGAGAACGTTTAAAAGTCAAAATTGTAAACAAAATGAGTCAAAAAAGGGGGGGATATGGAAAATGTTGTCTAGACAAAGGGAGAGGAGAAAAAACAAACAAACAAAAAACAAATAAAACCACTCTAACTCACGCCAAAAACATCTCCAAGAAGGCGTAATGAGGGTCTTGGATTTTCACAGAGACGGGCGATTAAACAAAATATAAATTGCTTCGAAGACATTCAGATATTGTTTGGTCCTCGTTCTGTGCAAAACAGCTCTGTCCAGTTTATGTTAGACTTCCTTGGATTGGTTCCGACCAGTTAATTGCTGATAAAGGTTACTTCTTCTGTTGCACATGGCTATAATGCGGTCAAGTTTCGAACTATCTTTACAACCAGTACCTCATTTCGCTCTATCCATGTAGGTGTACACCCTATCTTTTCAGCAAAGTAATTTAACTCATAAATTTCAATGTTGTGATGTAACATATAAAGGGCGTACTTCCCAACGTCTTGAGGTAAAAATGAAACAGCATGTTCCACGAGGAATTCTTGATCGAACAACATCCGGGTATTCACAAATGTTAGATTCTGCCATCTGTGAGCATTTGAATGCTACAAATACCTGTGCGGCTAATTATAATGATCAGTGCTTTGCTGTTTTGCACACAGCAAAGACCAAAAACATCTGAATTTCCTCTAGGCATTTTATAGTTTGTTAAATCGCCCGTCTCTGTAAAAGCAGCGTCCAAGGCACTCATTACACCTTCTTGGAGATGTTTTTGGCGTGACTTTGGGTGGTTTTATTTTTATTTTTTTTGTTTTTGTTTGCTTGTTTTCCCACCCCACTTTGTCTTGCCAACATTTTTCATATCACCCCCTTTTTACTCATTTTGTTTAAACTTTTGACTTTTAAACGTCCTCCGGCTGAAAGAGTTCTAGTGGCATTTATAATAAAATATTTCCTATTTTTGCTTTTTTACTCTCTTCTTTCATTTACATCTTCCAACTAGATATGATTTCTGTACCTAGGAAGCAGCGTCGAATCAACCGAAAAGGACATCGAAACGAGGTTAACGAAAGCATGGACAGCTATCAATAGGCTATCGATTATATGGAAATCAGACCTAACCGATAAAATGAAACGCAGTTTCTTCCAGGCAGCGGTCACATCGATACTGCTATATGGATGCACTACATGGACGCTAACAAAACGGCTGGAGAAGAAACTAGATGGCAACTACACAAGAATGCTGCGTGCAATCCTGAACAAGTCCTGGCAGCAACACCCCACAAAACACCAACTGTACGGCCACCTGCCCCCTATCACGAAAACTATTCAAGTTAGGCGAACCAGACATGCAGGACATTGCTGGAGAAGCAGAGATGAACTCATAAGAGATGTACTCTTATGGATCCCCACACACGGCCGCGCAAAAGCAGGACGACCAGCACGAACGTACATTCAGCAGCTATGTGAGGATACGGGTTGTTGTCCTGAGGACCTGCCTAGGGCGATGAACGATAGGGAGGAGTGGCGAGAGAGGGTCAGGGATATCCGTGCTGTCAGCACGATATGATGATGATGATGATGAAATATATATACATATATATTTGTATATAATACGAGGGTGGGCTAAAAAGTGCGTAGGCTGAAAAATTCATATGATGACGTCGCATCTGATGTTGATTACTTTCTTGATCAAGTACTGCAACACTGACATGTGTTGATTACTGCAAGTACTGCAACACTGATATGTGTTGATTGCAAGTTCTGTATTGCAAAATAAACCTTATTTGGTCAGATTCCATGAGATTATCTTGGTCCACCAAAGAACCTTTTAGCCGACCCTCCTATATATATATGTGTGTGTGTATGTGTGTGTGTGTGTGCGTGTGTGTGTGTGTACGTGTGTGTGTATGTGTGTGTGTGTGTAAATATGCAAATATAGTATTGTAATTTACACGGGTGAATAAATGCGTAAAAACAGGTTTTCCTCTTGATCTGATTACGCACTCATATAATTTGTTACGTTTCGTTGACTTTGTATAAAATTTGTGTATATATATATATATATATATATATATATATATATATATATATATGTGCGTGTGTGTGTGTGTGTGTGTGTGTGTGTGTGTGTGTGTATTAGTATGTGTATACGTCAGTAGGTATATATCATTACTGTGGTTTTCTCTTGTCCGACCTGAAATTAAAGTAGAATAGGCGGCGTGTCATTTTTACCCAAACAAATAAACCTGCAGGAAACCCACTAAATTTCCCAAACACATATGAGGTCCCAGCCATAGATTGCAGAATCTGAAATAAATTATATATTGTCGAGACAGAACGAAAGAAAACCCTCACTTTTATGGTTATTAGTTTCGAACTAAAGTACAGAAAATGCTGTTCAGAAAAAGAGAAAATATTCTTTCTCCCATCTTTCTTAGTCCTTTTCAGCCACACCGTTCTCTGTCTGTCAGCCTGTCTGTCTCTTACAATCACTTGCAGAACTTTGAGTCATATGCTGTAATCACAGTTATATATCTTGAACAATATATATATATATATATATATATATATATATATATATATATATATTGTCATCTATACATAAACATTTATTTGCATGGATACTTACAGAGAGAAAACACGCATACACAATCCGGACGCACACACACACACACACACACACACACACACACACACACACACACACACACACATATATATATATATATTTGAGGTTGCAGCCAAATGAAGAAAAAAATATTTTGCTCAGGATTTAGTTTTAAAGATAAAAAAAATTTGTCAAAGCACTTAATAAAGTAGGGTTAGGGTGCACTTAATAAAGCAGTGACTAGTAATCAGAAAACGTGAATATTATACAATGAACATTTAAGAGAAAAACGCATATTCTTTTTATTTCTATTCACATATAGATATGTGTGTGTGTGTATGTGTGTGTGTGTGTTTGAGTATTGGTTGTTTGATTGTTTGGGTTTTATGGTATATCAACCTTTGTAGGTTATTTAATGCCACATCCATTTTTATGCTATTCCGTTTAGTCACACAGTTCTAATTCAACCAAATCAGTTTAGCATATGTATAGGCTTTGTTTACACACTGTTGAAAGTCAAAACAGTTCTATTTCAAACAATACGGTTTAGCATACAAAAACAGTTGTATTTCAACCAATTCAGTTTAGCATAAATACGCTGTTTAAATATCAAAACAGTTTTATTTGAAGTAATTCAATTTAGCATATTTATTTTTTTTTGGTTAAAGATAGGACGCTATCTGGTGCTATCAATCAGGGCCAGAGTGGACCTGGAAATAATGGCAATGAAGAGCTACTCTGCATTCCCCAAAGTTGATTCTACATCCGCAGCCGATTAGGCAATACACAGCGTTAAATGTTAAAACAGTTTACAGATAATTCAGTTTAGCATAAGTACGCAGTTTAGATGTCAAAACAGTTCCATTGCGAGCAATTCGGTTTAGCTCAAGTATGCAGTTTAAATGTCAAAACAGTTCTATTTTAAGCAATTCAGTTTTCCTATCAGGTGCTACCACTCCGGACCACAGTGGACCTGGGAATGATGACAATGAAGAGGTACTCTGCATTCCCCAAAGCTCCAGCATTTCTGAAGATTTACCATCAGATTGTTTATTGTCATAACCAGGACGCTCGTTGAGGGAGGGGGTCGTACTCCTCTGCAGAGATGCAGTCGTTGTATTCTACAGCCCCAGCCGACCGGGCAAGTGTTTGTGCGTGTTTGTATATATATATATATATATATAAAATGAATATGAATTTTAATCTGAATTTTTTCATTTTATAATATTCGCGCGGTACGATTAACCGCCACTCTTGAATTAAGTGCATTGACAATATATATAAATATATATATGTGTGTGTGTGTGTGTGTGCGTGTGTGTGTGTGTGTATGTTTGCCATGTGCAAATCTAATACACAAGAAATACTTTTATATCTAATATATTCATATGTATGTTTATGTCCGTATCAATGACGTCTAAGCTGGAAAGTTGATTTTCTATTTTCAGGTCCTTTTAAAAACTTTCAAAATGCATTAATGCCGAAAAATGATATAGAATTTTTTTAAAAAGTGCAAACTTTAAACGGAAGTAGAAATTGACATGTGTTTCAGCCTTGGGCCAATCATCCTTTCTTAAGGGCACAGAAAGCGGATGTCCTTTTTTGAGAATGTTGACTACCAATGATATATTTTCTTTCTTTCTTTTTATTTATTTATTTATTTTTTGCCAATTCTAGCCAAGGAAATGATTACTATTCATATCAAATTCAAATAAAAGTTTTTACATCTTTATTTTATTTTGATTCCTGTTTGTTTATTTATTCGTTTTAGCCAAAGGATTTTTGGATCGAATGACAAGATTTTCACTGCGTTCAGACATTCCCATCGAAACATTGCTATATATTAATTTAATTCAAATATTCCTCGAGGCAACTTCGGCACAATATGAGAGAAATCGTAGATAAAACCTTGAAGTTTTTTTTTTCGGTTCTTATTGCCCGTGGAATCAACCAGCTATCACCCAACTTCTTCTCCTCCTCCACATCATCATCATCGTCTGTCTTATAACCCCAGGTAACGCGTTTGTTGAGGCACCACTGATGAATCTGACAATCACACGCCATCTATCTCGGTCGTGAGCCGTTCTCTTCGACTCGGCGAAAGACAGGCTTGTTCTTTCCCGGATGTTACCTTCCCACCACTTCTTTAGTCTGTTTCTTCGTCTTCCTCTCCACCTCACAGGCACTTGGTCGTGTCGGATGGTTTTCGCCAGGCTTGATGATCTTTTCACATGTCCATACCACGTCGTTTTTTCTTTTCTTTACAATGCTAGATAGATTGTCACGTGACAAAAAGGCAGCAGGGCTCTTTTTCTGACATCCTCATTTGTGATGTGGTGTCTGTATGAGATGTTCAAGATCTTTGGCAAGCATCTCATCAATACGTCTTTGGAGTGGGAGGTCAATAGTGAGTGTCCAGGATTCAAAAGTGTACACATCTGTATATACATATAAATCATCCTTGCAATTATTCGTACATATAAATTATATTTTACTATATTTAATCATATATAGTTTGGTTTCTTTGTTTGATTAAATATCAACGTTCGTGGTTGATATGCAAAACTTCTTCCACGTGTTTACAATACATCTCTCAGAAGTATGACTTTGGCATACTTATGGAAGAACAGTAGTGATACTATTTAATCCATAGTCAGGATGGATATCTTACTTTTTCTAAGGGTATTAGTTGGTTGGTTGTTTGGGTTTCACGGCATATCAACCTACATAGGTTATTTAATGCCAAATTCTCTTATTTATATCTATATGTTTAACTACAGATTTCTAAATGAACTCTTTGTTGATAACATTTTAGATAAGCAGGATCTCATTTGTTTGCAGAGGATGAATCGATTTCAGTTCATCATATTTTTTGGTACAATCCTGTCTCTCTCAAGTAGGACAGAACGTCTTCCATTTTGACGTTCTTTCACAGATCGGTCAAATTATTCACCTTGATCTTAGGGTGTTCGTCTCAAAGGGAACGTAATAACGGGACTGAAGTGCGAAATCTATCCCTAGTCATACATGCAGTATCACAAACAAACGGAATAAATTAAACGGAGGAACTAAAATAGTGAAAATATTTTTTTTACTTATTTAAATCATGAAAGTAATTCTTCGTTTACTGTTCTGAATTTTTTTTTTTTTTTTTTTTGCCGTTGGTTTGTACAACTTCAACATTAAAAATATTTGAAAATAACTTTTACAATTCAAACAACGAAAAAAAGTTAATTGTACCATATCGATACCAAATAGGACGTTGTAGCGTTACTCACCAAATATACTGTTGAACCAACACATGCTCGAACGCATAGCAGGACGCAGTTGTAACCTCACCGTAGGAAAAGTTGAAGAACACACGAAACTCTGTCTTAGTTCTTTCGCACAAATGTTAATTCGCAACGACCCTTTTTAAGTAGTCGTCGGGAGAGATAAAACAGCGTGTGAAAACTGATTGTTGGTTGGTTGGGTTTTATGGCATATCAACTTTTGTTGGTTATTTAATGACAAATCCATTTTTATACAAATAATCAGTTCTATTTCAAACAATTCAGTTTAGCGTAAGTACAGATTCAATGTCAAAAACAGTTCCATTTCAAACAATTCAGTTGAGCATAAGTACATAGTTCAAATGTAAGTACACGGTTTAATTCAGAAGTATTACTATTTCAAGCTATTCAGTTAAATCAAACTCTTCTAATTCAAACAATTCAGTTTAGCGTAACTTCAGTTTCATTGCCAAAAACAGTTCTATTTCAAGTAATTCAGTTTAGCGTAAGTACGCAATTTAGTTTTATTTGACCTATAGATAGGACCCCGGGACAGAGTTGACCTGGGAACGATGGCAATGAAAGGTTACTCTGCATTCCCCAAAGCTCCAGCATTACTGGAAAATATTAGGAAAACTCCGTATTCTAATCTATTAAACCCCGCCAAAAAAGTGACATTGTATCACATCCTGGTTGGTTGGCTGGTTAATTAGTTGTTTGGGTTTTATGGCCTATCAACCTTTGTAGGTTATTTAATGCCAAATTCATTTTTATACAAATAATCTGTTCTATTTCAAACAGTTCAGTTTAGCATAAGTACACAGTTTAATTGACAAAAACATTTCTATTTCAAACTCTTCAGCTTATTTAAACAGTTCCAATTCAGTTAGTATAAGTTTAGGTTTTGTTTACACGCAGTTAAATGTCAAAACAGTTCTATTTTAAACAATTCACTTTAGCGTAAATACAGTTTCAATGTCAAAATCAGTTCTGTTTCAAACAATTCAGGTTAGCATACAAAAACATTTCTATTTCAACCAATTCAGTTTAGCATAAATATGCAGTTTAGATTTAAGTACACAGTTTGATTTTTAAAAACATTTCTATTTCAAGCAACTCAGTTTAGTCAAACAGTTCTATTTCAAACAATTCAGTCTTGTACAAGAATAGTTTTTTCCACACACAGATAAATGTCAAAGCAGTTCCATTTCAAACATTTCAGTTTAGCATAAGTATGCAGTTTAGTTCTATTTGACCTATAGATAGGGCTCTATTAGGTGCTAACACTCCGAGCCTGGGTGGGCCAAGGAGCGATGGCAATGAAAGGGTACTCCGCATTCCCCCAACCTCCAGCATCATTGGAACCTCACCATTAGATTGTTTAGAGTCATATCTATGACACTTGTTAGGGGGGGGTCTTACCACTCCGCAGAGGTGCAGTCGGTGTATTCTATAGCCCCAGCCAATTGGGCAACGCTCATGCAGGGATATATATATATATATATACATACATATTTACCTACGTCTCAGCACGAGTAGGATGCGACAAGTCAATTTTGCAGCGGAGTTTAAAAAGTTTGAATTCGGAGTTTTCCTTCTCCTAGACTGGTTTCCATACCAAAATTAAAGTGTCTAGTTTTCCCTTATACTGACCGATAGGTGGAGTGAGAATAATTGGATTCATACCTTTCCCAAGGGTATTAGCGCTATGTTAAATGCAAAAATTCTCGTCCAAGATTTGAACTCGTGTCGCCGTGTCCATTTCCTAAGATGATAGCCATTACACCATGAACATCTCCACGATCCCCCTCCCCCATATAACTGTGGGTAAACAAATGATTATATTATACTACGTGTCTCAAAATAGAAGCAACCCATTGATAAAATCTATTACTGAGACAAGTTCAATAGTGGTCATGTGGAACACGTCCTGTAAAAATGCCTCCTTTGCACTAGAGATATCAAATCATTTTTTTTTATAATTGTTATTATATCAGCTTCCGGGACAAGTAATATTTTTTTGAGTTTCTTGTACAAGTAATAAATCATTATCATACTAATAGGTTGCATCTATTTTGAGACAGTTTTGGATGATGTTGTCTCCAAATAAGCAGTGACGCAAAATATTTTCTCCTCTCTCATCCAAGGCATTGAAATCGAGGATTAATAGTTGTTATAATATACTATTTTCAAATCTGAAACAAAAAAGAACACAACATTATTATTCATAAAGTTATAAGAGGTCACATGGAACCCATGTTTATTGAGACACCTAATATACAAAAATGTGAAATTAGAAATCATTGTAAACGATTGTAGATTAATGATCAAGCGTTTATAGAGAAATTAAATGACAGCATTCAATAACCCAAAAGGGGTTGATATACCGTTAAATAAACCAAACCAGACAAGACCTCGTGATTTAATGATTAAATTGCAGGACAGCGGAATCGTAGTAAGCGAGTTTGAACTCCAGTCACGCAATACATTCACTTTGGGACAAATGCCATTGGGAAAAGTATGAACCCCCTTATCCTCCCAGCTCTGGGTTAAATAGTGCCACTACTGTGCTTCTTGAAGGATGGCTTTGGCATTTACTGACTCACAAAGGTTGATATGCCATTAGATTAAGAAACTAAACTTAAACAAAACCAAACCAATACTGACGTACGAGAGGAGACGATTAGGGGAGAGTGGTTGGCTGGAGCAAGTGTCGCAACGAAGTCATTACATCTAGAGCTGGTGTATTCAGTATAAATTTTGTGACCCGGTTTACTTTTTGGCTTGTTTACTGAAAGCATATGTGCATGAGTATGAAGACAGAATGGAAGAAGAGTTATATTTCATTTAATTTTGTCAACCTTTTCTTCATCTGAGGGTGACACACACCGAATTCTGAGAACAAATGCCATGGAAATTTGTTAAATTCAAAAGTTAATTATCCTCTAAACTAAAAAATTAAGATTGTTTTTTATTTCTTGTGAAAAATCATATAATCACATTTGAGAGTATTAGGTGTTATTTATTGCCAAACTTTACAGCACTGAAACAGTAAACAAAAATATAGATATGTCAGATAATATTTATTTTCGTAGTGGAAATTTTCACTAAAAATGGGTGTAACACACACGACTTTATTGTTATTACCCCTGATATATATATATATATATATATATATATATATATATATATATACGTGTGTGTGTGTGTGTGTGTGTGTGTTCAGTGACTTGTAAAGTTTTCCCATCTAACATGGCAGTCATAATTTTAAAAGTACAACATAAAGGCAGATGTTTTCACAAACATCAAACAATAGATATTTCTAAAAAATAAAAATAAGAATAAAAACTTAAACGCTAAAAAAAAAAAAAAATGAATAAAAATAAACGCAACATGAACAGCAAATTTTATTTTCAAATACCTTAAATGACCTGTTTAGTACGTACAACGTTGACAGTATCTAGCGTAGCCTTAATGATAAGGTGGGATTTATCAGTGACGAAAATAAAACCGGCTAGCCGAGTTCAAATTCTATCTGGATTTGTTTGCATTTCACTCTGAAGTAAATCATTATTGGTCCCTTAAGTTCGATCTTTAGTAAGTACTAAAGTCCTTTGCTAAGTACTAATGTCCTTGTGTCAGACTAAACTAAATATTTTAATACATATCTGCTAATAAAGTCGTCAGGCGAACAAATACCCCATCAAGCTCCGGATTAATACGTGAACACTAATGTGAACGTGTAGGCAAAATGAACATAAACCAATTCAACCTGATATAAAGGTTTACAATGTCTAAATCTAGTCAATATATTTTGTGTTCATAAAAGATCCTTGTGTGAGTATGTCAACATGTTGGGGAGAGAGTATATTTATGAGCTAATATGTAAACGAATTTAGTTAAAAAATCAACGAGGGAAAGATTATTAGTATGAGCCTCTAATGCAAACTGACTGCTTTCGTTCAATTTAAAATAATGAAGCGATGTTGAAATTAAATGCATTTTTGAGGGGATATGATGTCAGAGTTTCACTTAAAACAATTAACGTCAAAAATTTTGAGAAGATTTTCTAAAAGAATCAATAAATCTACTTTTTTATTGCTTATTTATGAAATTAAGGTAAGCTCGAAATTAGATTGAAAATAGGGCTGATTTATCTATGATTTAGTTTGATTTGGTTTGGTTTTATGGCATATCAACTATTGTAGGTTATTTAAAGCCGAGTTCTCTTTATACATTAAAATATATATGATTCGTAAACACATTTTGTAAACAACATTTTTAAGCGAGCCTAAGCGTCATTCTTTTGAACAAAGTTAAATTGCTATGAATCAGTAATAATTCAGTTAAACATCAGTTATTTGTTTACACATAGTTAGATGTAAAAACAGTTCTATTTCAAACAATTCAATTTAGCAAGAGTCATTTGTTTACTGGAGCCACACCATCAGATTATTTAATTTCATATCAGAACATTCGTTGGGGTGGAGTCTTACTCATCAGCAGAGAGGCAGTTGGTATATTCTACAGCCCCGTGGGCGAGGATTTATCTTGGATTCTAATGGGTTGAAAAACGTATTTTAAACAATCTAGGCGGGAAAAGATTTCTGTCATTATTTTGGGTTTTGATCTATCAAATGTTTTGTGGCAAGTCAAATTTTGTCGTCTGGAAATCTTGCAGAAATTTCAAAATGGGCCTGTAATGTCCGATTGATCAATGACTGCAAAAATACTAGGACAAAAATCACAGCTTCTGGAGCTTATTTTTTGATACAAAAATTGACACTTATTTTTTTTTTATATGGAAATCAGTTGATTTTCCAAATCCTGCTGGTATGACGGATTCTCAGAGAACAGACAAGCTACATTTCAGCGACGTCTCTTTTTATTAGTTGTCAAAATTTCTGAGGCGAAGATTGATGATTTTTATCATTAAGGGTTTTCAGATTATTGTCTTCATCTTTATTGTTATTTCCACAACCTTTCGGTTGATATGTCCTCCGGCCTTCTTCAGGTTTTTGTCGAACTCGGGAACCTTCACGGAACTTCGAACTACGTCCTTCATTGAATCCATGGTGGTCGCCTGTTCTGATTCCGTTAGCCATAACCGGGTACAAGTGTCAAGTATTCCTGTATTGTTACTCGCCTGCAAGACACATAGCATAACGGTTATAGGCGTTGGTTCCCTAGGCTTCTAAGGAGACAATCATCTAGAGCTTGCAGGTTCAATCCTGACTGCAGGCAAGTAACAATACAGGAATACTTGACACTTGTACCCGGTTATGGCTAACGGAATCAGAACAGGCGACCCCTGTGGATTCAATGAAGGATGTAATTCGAAGTTCCGTGAAGGTTCCCGAGTTCGACAAACACATGAAGAAGGCCGGAGGACATATCGGCCGAATCATTATGGAAATAACAATAAAAATGAAGACAATAATCCGAAAACCCTTAATGATAAAAGTCTCTTTTTATTTTCTTTCTTTTTTTCTTTTCTTCTTTTTTTATCGTTTTTTTTAATATGAAACAACTGATCCTAATCAAAATGTTTGACATCCACAACAATAAATAATAATCGATGAAAATAATCGATAGTCCTCGTTTTCTTTTAATTTTTTTTTTTTTTTAGAAGTATATCGATTTTTCTAAATTTTACCAAAATTCCTCGAAATTAGCGACAGATTTCCCACACATGACGCAAAAACGACGCTTTAAAAAACGAACCTTTAAAAAACTCATATAGATTCTCAACTTGGTCAGAGACAATGTCAAACGAGGGCAAAGAATGGGTAGCCAGGAAGATTGCATTGCACTGATCTTCCCAGCATTCTTGTTTATCTTATTTCATCCTTGTTTCTCTTTATTGCATTTCTTTCCTTCCTTTTTAGTTTTTCTCCTTCATCCATCCTGCTTCCATTTTTTTTATCTCTGTTTAAATGATCATCTATAAATTCTGGTAATTAATTAATGAAAATCAGAATTTGTCTTCCTTTATAATCAATTTTTTTATATTATTTATCTAAAATATCTGTAATTTTAGTCATGGTTTGTTGTGTAATTTGTTCATGTGTTTTTCTTTTCTAATAATTCTGTTTGTCGTTATGCGTAGTGTTAAAAATGACAACACTCTGACCTTTATCTGATAGAGTGATGTGGTCCAGTCGGTTGGGGCTGCAGAATACACCAACAGCATCTCTGCTAAGGGTTAAGACTACCCCAAAGAGTGTCCTGATATGATACTTAACAATCTGATGGTGAGGTTCTAGTAATGCTGGAGATTTGGGGAATGCAGAGTACCTCTTTTTAGCCATCACTCCCTGGTCCACTCTGGTACCGGAGAGGTCAAACCTGATAGGGTCATATCTATGGGTTAAATAGAACTAAACTGTGTACTTATGCGAAACTGAATTGTTTGAAATCGAACGGTGTATATGTATAAAAATGGATTTGGTATTAAATAACCTACAATGGTTGATATGCCATAAAAACAAACCAAACTAAAATGTGATGATAGCATTGTTATTTCTGGACAAACATCTTAATGCATATAAATGTGTGCTTGGTAAAGTGTGATCATTTGTATTAATATTTCAAGATCATTTTTATTGATATGTTTCCAATTGTTGTTTGTATATAAAGATTTCAGTTTGTGTTTTGAAAATATGAATATTATTTGGTTTAGTTTGCTTTGGTTTGATTTCTTTGTTTAATGCTAAATCAACCTTCGTAGAAGAACAGTAGTGATATTATTTAACCCATAGCTGGGGGGCTCATACTTTTTCCGAAATTTTTAGCACGGGTTGAGTTCGAACTTGATTACTTCGAGGCCGAGTACTTTGGCCATTACAATCACGGAATAATAATTCAGATATTTTGATTCTGATTTTCTCAGCTGTTTAATGTCTTTTTTAATGGGACTTACATTTTTTAAAAAGACTTCCATTCTTTTAAATGTGCTTTACATTTTTTAATGGGACTTACAGTTTTAAAAAGACTTCCATTTTTTTTTATTGGGATTGACGTTCTTGAATGAGACTTCCGTTTTTTAATGGGACCTTCATTGTCTTGATGGGACTTAAATTTTTTTAATGAGTTTTACATTTTTTTTTATGAGACTTGGATTATTTTAATGGGACTTACACTTTTTTTTATCGTTCCCGATCCAATTGTCTAGCTTTTTCTAGTGTTTTTTTTTAATCCATTGGCGAAATTTAAACTAAACTAAAGAGCCTCCATATCAGTTATACCCTTATATTAATTCATTACCACCGTAGAATTCCTAAAATTTAACCTGAAATTTCTTGAGACAAATTATTTCTGTTATGTGTGCTTCATGAAATCGTCAAAATCTAAAGCAAAAATATTAACCACTCATTTAAGTACGAATAGCGGTTCACATATTAAGAAATCTGGTAATTTACTTTATAAAATAAGTAAGATGAACATGAAAAAGAAATGTTTAGCTTGTCTAAATATAAAATCATTATATTCTTGTAAATAAACGTCTCGAAAATCGTCTCAAGAAAATTAATTTAAAATTATCTTTACCGGTTAATAAAACAATCAAAATGTGTACATATGCTCTAAACATGTTTTTTTTAATCTTAGGGTATCTTTTTAAAACCAAAATCTCGGTTTTATCATGGGTTCGCCCTTAAGAGATGTCTCTGCTTGTTTGTTTAAACAGATCCCTTTAGATTTATTATACCCAAAGATTCTAGATATTTCCATTACACACGCACACATACGTATCTATATCTATATACATATATGCCTACAGAGTGAGAAAAAATCTGCCTAGGTTTCACCTAAATGGATCATCAGGATCATCACACACACACACACACACACACACACACACACACACACACACACACACACACACACACACACTGTTGCGTAATAACTAAAGAGCTGGATTAGAACATCAAAGTAAACCAATCCGAACACCACTCGCACTATAACGTTCCCTTTCGAACTAATACCCCTGGAAAAAGGTAGAAATCCCTTTATCCTCCCAACTATGAGTTAAATAGCGTCTCTACTATTCTTCTCTGAGGTTGGCTTTGGCATTAAATAACCCTCGAAGGTTGATATAAACCAAACTAAAACTGCTGATGAAAGACAACCCACATAAAAGTTTACTGTTAACTCAATTAATGGAAAATACAAATAAATGAAATGTTTGAGATATACAAGTGTTAGACTAATTTACCTAAGATATGTCAGTAATAAGATACTTTTCTTGAGACGGTTGTTTAACCACTGAATACACAGAGGGGCTAAACTCTGCTATGGCCATCAAAAGAAGGTTGTCCTGTTCATGCTTGAATGTACATATGAATTTAATAGCAAATCCTTTTCCGACAAAATCAGTGCCGGCGGCTTTGCAGGCCTGTTGGTGAGTCTTAGAAAAAACCAGCTGTACCCTTAGAAAAAAAGGTGTCCTAGATATTACACAAAACTGCGTTTGATTGTGAGGCTCCCGTTCAAACAAATCTATTTGACCGATAGATGGGACCTAAATAGGTATTACCACTCCGGGCTAGAATTTTCTTTTGTTTGATAGGAAGGGATAAAACCGTAAAACTGAGTGTAAATTATTTGTATGAGATAAGTTTGATTAGGTGTCTTTGTTTAATGGCATATGAACCTTCGTGGGTTATTTAATGCCAAAGCCATTCTTATAGAAGAACAGTAGTGAAACTATTTAACCTATAGCTATGGGGGTGGGCTTCATAACTTTTCCCAAGGTATTTGTTTAAAAGTGAAAGTAATAGCACGACTGGAGTTCATTTAGTACTATGTCACTTTCAAGAAAGTTAGCCATAAGGCCATGAGGAATCCCCTTCCTCGTATTAGATATTTTCTATCTGCAAATAAATAATTAGACAAAAATAAAAAGGTTTCGTTTCTTTGTTTAATGGAATATCAACCTGATGCCCAAGAGATTATTGTAGAGGAATGTTGCATATTGTTCTTTGACAGAACCGTCAATCAGGGATTTCTCAAAATAGAATGCACACATGTAAACAAATTAATTACCGGGAAACAAACCATGTGTAGGTTTAAGCAGATCACGTGTTTTGATAACACGAAGAATGCATGGGCATTATGAAATTAGATATACACGAGAACAGGTCGGTCAGTCTCGCACTTAGTCAGCCAGTTGGAGTCACAACCAAGTCAGGACAGAAGCTACGTTGGAAGCCACCCGTAGCGGGAGGTGCAGATGACCCACAGCGGTGCCTGTTTGAGAACCTTTCGTCAAAGAAGTAAAGAAGTAAGGCCCTGAATCAGGAATTACAGCGTGAGTTAAGAAAAGGTCAATATAGCAACCCTCCGTGTCCTCCGCCAGACTGTATCCGTCAGTCTTCGTCTTTCTGTCTCTCTCAAGCTTACTGAAGTTTTAACCCTTGTGAGAATAAAAGAGATGTATATTCTTATAACGAAATGCTTTGAGGTGCCCGTGGTGTAATGGTTATCGTCGTTGAAAATGGACACGCCAACACGAGTTCAAATCCTGGACGAGATTGCATTTCACATAGCACTAATACCCTTGGGAAAGATATGAATCCAATTATTCTCCCTCCAGCTATGGGTAAATAGCAAGGCAGACTGGGTTTTTCAGCCTTGGTGAGGCAACTATTCTAGGAGAAGGAAAACTTTGAATTCAAACCTGTTAAACTCCGCTTAAAAAATTGACCTTGTGATATATCCTGTCCGCGCGGAGGGGTTGGTAAATATGATAAAGAAATGCTTTATTACGTCTTCCTTGGGATACGGTATATAACAGGAACAGCTGGGTGGATAGAGATTTCAATACCTTTCCTAAAGTTATTTGTCCGAAAGTGAACGTTATAGAGCGATAGGAGTTGGAAATCGTTTATGTCAAAGCATCAGTGTAACACTGGAACCATTATGCCATAAGGACTCCCCGGAAAGTAAAAAGTTGTAATCTTTAAAAAAAAAAATAATGCAATGGAACATTGAAAATATAGTTATAATAACAATTAAATCAATTAAAACAATCGAATTCAATCGAATTTCAGCATTAGATAATCCACAACGAAGAAGTATGATGTTAAATAAATAAATAAGCCAAACAAAACTTAGCGCCCTCGTATGTTTTAATTTTTTAGATTTTACTTCGTATTGAGCAAAAAAAGAATCTATCAAACTAAAAATTGTTGAATAGATTGATTTACATAAGATCAACAAACTTTGTGTCCCATTTTTCTACACTTAAGATTGAGTTATTTGAGCTATTTGAGTTTAAATTATATGGCAACCCTTGTAGGTTATTTAATGCCAAATCCTCTATATACATGTACTGAATATATATAATTTGTAAACGAATAGTTTGTAGGTAATATATTAAACAAGCAAGCGCTCATTTGTTTGCACACTGTTAAATAGTTTCAAGTAATCCTATCTAACCAATAATTCTATTTAGTTATAATTGTTTACACTGGTAAAATGATTTCAAGTATTCTTATTAAACACGAATAATTCTATTTAGTATTAATCATTTTTTTGCACGCAAATGGTTTCAAGTATTGCTATCTAGCATTAACAATTCAATTCAAGATTAGTCATTTGTTTTCACATAGTTAAATGGTTTCAAGTATTGCTATCTAGCATTAACAATTCAATTCAAGATCAGTCATTTGTTTGCACACAATTGAATGGTAAAACAGTTTTATTTAACGCCTTGATGAGGCCCTAACAGGTGTTATAACTCTGGAAAAAAGTGGATATAGGAGTAATAGCCATGAAGGGATACTTCACATTCCCCGAAGCTCCAGAACTGAAGCATCTCCATCAGAATCAATTTGTTGTCATTTCTAGGATACAAGTTTTATTTGGCCGCTAGGTGGGACCCAAACAGGTGCTACCACTCAGAGTATACCTGAAAATAATGACAAGGAAGGGGTACCCCAAAGCTCCAGCACTGGCGCCTCATCATCAGATACATTCATGACATATTAGGACTTTTGTTAGGAGTGGAGGTCTTACCTCTTTGCAGGGGTGCAGTTGACATATTCGACAACCTCAGCCGACTGGGCTGCTTTACTAAACAGAAAATATATAAAATCATTATCTAAGTTGGTTTTGAACATGGGAAGTTTGATTTGAGTAGCGAAGTATCAGTTTATCAATTTCTAGTTTTTATCTTCAATTATAGGCATTACTAATGCCAGTGCATAAGTATTTTTGACGGGAACTATGCTAAGAAATAAATACAATCAAAAGCAGTATCAAAATACACGTTTGGGAAAAGATAAAAAAAGGAAAAAAAAAAGTTAATTTCATGAATGATCTCCTTTCAAATTTTTTTCTTTTCTTTTCTTTTTATTATTTCAACCTGCATTGCCAAATCAAAATGCAAAGGACGGCGGCGGCTTTGTGAATGTGAGATCCACAGTGACAACCGATTACCTTTTATGTCTACCCGAAAAAAAAATGACATTACAAAAAGTTATTTTATTCTCTATATAATCGTTCACAGTGATTTATGTCAGCAAAGAGGATGTGCATTTTACTTTTTTATTTTACTTATTTATTTTTTATTGGCCGAGGTCATTTTCTTTATTTCTTTATTTCTTTATTCAATGACTGAGAGAATTATTTTCCCTGAAAATCGAAGGATTTGTACGCTCCGAAACTTCAACATGACACACAATAAACCTTTCTTATTCACTAATTATAAGGATTGACAGATAGATATACTTGAAAAGCGTAACTTAGCCTGGCACAAGGACATTAGTAAATGACCACCCATACAAGTTTTGTTTTTATACTTGTGAGGACTTGCAAGGGTCAGCCTCCAATTCTGAATGAGCTGATAACAGAATATTGGTGTACTAATGTGTTAAGATTCTTCCCGAACTCCACAGGTTTTGAAGGACACCACCCTATATATATATATATATATATATATTTCATGAAACAATATAGATATCTTTCCTCTACACATTTTTATATGTCCTTTCGAGTCGCCGCATTGATTTTATAATATTCGGCGGGAATTGGTAATTAAACTCCCATAAAAATTGGTTCTCAACTACTTTCTGTCCAATCTTGGGCCATCATCAGGGATGGGTATATTGCAAAAGCGATGTGACCTTTGCATGCACATTACTACTTTGTGAGCATTTATTATTTATACTGGTTTGTTGTTGTAGCGTCTATTCCTAAATTCGTTTCTGTAAGTAGCAGCAATAGCTAAAGACATTTAAGTACATTAGTACTAGATTCGAAATTGATTCTATTGAGTTTAGGTTGTTTCATTCTCATATGGAGCGCCTCGAGAAGAATCTGAAAATTCCCACCGGATACCATAAAATCAATTCGGCAACTCGAAAGGATATATACAAAAATGTTTAATCAAAAGATGTCTATATTGTTTAAAGAAATATGCATTAATGAAGAAATACTGACCACACACACACACACACACACACACACACACACACACACACACACACACACATATATATATATATATATATATATATAACCGTTTGACAACCTTATCAGGTCATTTATTTATGGTGATGAAGGTTTTGGTTAAAGCAGCCACCCTTTCTGGATCACCCGATTACAGAAGAATAACACACAAAAGAATCACAGATTTTACTGAACAACACTCCTCAGGTTTTGAATTTAGCGTTTTTTCATTCTCCTAAATCAGTTGCTTTGACAAGCCAACAAAGCCTAGTATTCCATAAAGTGCTTCAAGTATTTCTATTTAACACTAACAATTCTATTTAACATTATTCATTCGTAAGCAAAACTATTAAATAATTCCAAGTATTGCTATGTATTACTGACAAACAACAATTCAATTAAACATCAGTCATTTGTTTACACACAGTTAAATGGTTTCGCAGTTCTATTTCGAACAATTCGATTTAACGTAAATTATATGTTTGAACAGTTTATATGTCAAACAGATCTATTTCCCGAAATCTTCAACGCTGTAGCCTCGCTATCGGATATTTTGATATCATTAACCTGACACTCATTGTGGGAGAGGTCTTACCCCTCTGCAGAGATGTAGTCAAGATCTATTGCCCAGCCGACTGTGCTTGATATATCAGTCGGGTTGTTTTATGGCACACCGTTGTGGGTCATTTAATGCCAAAGCTATCCTTGTAGAGTAACCGTAGTAGTACTGTTTAATGCGTAACTGGGAGGATAAGAGGGTTTATACCTTTCTCAAGGGTATTAGTTCAATAGTGAATGTTATATGAAATCGTATAAACTTAGTATAGTATAAAGTATTGGCTTGCCGGTGAGAATCCAATTCAGCTCGCTACTAACGGTCTACAAGATTTATCTAACATGTCATATCTAACCTGGAGTGATTGAACCTGTTAGGGTGCCATTTATAGGTGAAATACATCTGTTAGGGTCTCATTTATAGGTGAAATAGATCTGTTAGGGTCTCATTTATAGGTCAAATTGATCTGTTAGGGTCCCATTTAGAGGTCAAATAGATCTGTTAGGGTCTCATGTATAGGTCAATTGATCTGTTAGGGTCTCATTTATAGGTCAGATAGATCTGTTTAGAAATGTTTCGAATTCGATTGAAAAAATCTCTTGAGAAAACAGTATACAAAAATGGTGAGGTGAACGCACAATGAACGTGATTCCTTAACGTCTCGGCATAAAATAACCCCAGATGGTTTGACATGTCTTTGAAATCAACCAACCAATCAAATAACAGTTCATATGGTCAAATGACAAGAATTTTATTCATTTATATATCAATATATTTTCGTTTCTGTTCTCTTAAATATTTAAACATAATTTTAGATGAATTTGTCTTATTTTGGTTGGGTTTTGTTTGGTTTAGTTTACCGGCATATCAACTCCTTATGTGTTATTTAATGCCGAATTTTTCATTCGTATACACTTGATTATAATCATAGCCGTTTATACAGTTAACGTTTCATTGTAATTATTTTTAATCGTATTTTTTGTATTGTTATAATATAATGATTGTTATAAGGAGTATAAGACTAGAACAAAATAGCACAGAATGAGTATAAGACCAGACACGACTGGGATGGCAAGGTGATCCACTGGGAGATGGGCAAGAAATTTAAATTTGACCATACGAACAAATGGTATATGCATAACCCAGCATCTGTCCTAGAGAATGACACACATAAACTCTTATGGGACTTTGACATACAAATGGATCACCAAATCTCGGCCAGAAGACCAGACCTTATAATAATCAACAACAAAAAAAAAAAAAAAAAAAAGAAAGAAAGAAAAAAAGAGAACTTGCAAAATTGTGGACTTGGCTGTCCCGGCTGACCACAGAATAAAACTGAAGGAAAGTGAAAGGAAAGACTTGACTTTGCAAGAGAATTGAAAAAACTATGGAAAATGAAGGTGATAATTATACCAATCATGATTGGTGCTTTTGGTACAGTCACCAAAGGATTTTTAAAGGGACTGGAGGACTTGGAGGTAGGAGGACGAGTGGAGACCATTTAAACTGCAACACTATTGAGAACGGTCAGAATACTAAGAAGAGTCTTGGAGCCTTGAAGAGATTGTTGTCACCTGAACTCCAGTGAAAAACGATCAACTAAAACTGATGTGAAAAACTCTCAAAGAGGAAATAATGATAAAGAGTCCTGGTGACTTGAGGAGACTTGTTGTTACTTAGACTCCGATGAAAAACCATCAGCTAACGCTGTGTGAAAAACACTCAAAAGCGAAAAATGATAATAATCAGTGGACTTTGCCTTCCCGGCAGACCACTGAGTAAAATTAAAAGATAGTGAAAAGAGAGATAAATACCTACACCTTGCTAGAGAAGTAAAAATCTATACAACATTAAGGTGACAGTGATATCAGTTGTAATTAGTGCACTAGGAACAATCTCTAAAGGACTGTTAAAGGGAGAAGAAGAACTGGAAATAATGGGGCACGTGGAGATTATCCAGACTACTGCATTATTATGATCAGCCAGAATACTGAGAAGAGTCCAGGAAACTTGAGGAGACTTGCTGTAACTCAAACTCCAGTGAAAAACTATCAGCTAATACTGGTGTGATAAACTCTCAAAAGAGTAAAATAATAAGCACATCTTTGTTGACAGTTATATATCAAGTATTCTTATCTAATACTAATAATTTGCACATATTTATTTGGTATCAAGAACGGGCTCAATGGCCTTGTGGGTAGAGTGTTTGCCAATGGTCCGGGAGAACATGGTTTAATCCCAGGTCGCGTCATACCAAAGACTTTAAAAATGGAACTTTTTACCACCTTGCTTAACACTCAGCAATGTAAGGTACGTATCAAAGGTAAAGTGGAGCAATCCAGGGAAAGGAGTAGCGCCCTCCTCTACACCTCGCTGTTGTAGCTATTGAAAAGAGAGCCTTCTGGTCGACTATGGTCGCCAACTTTACTTACTTATATGGTATCAAGTGTTCCTCTCTACAAGTAATGATTTGCAGTTATATGGTTTCAAGTATTCCTATCAAATACGAACAATTTGCAAATAACTGTCTGATAATAATGACTTTTAAACATATGTATTTGACCAATATAAGAGACACAAATAGTTGCGACCTCTCCGAGCTAGAGTACATCTGAGTGTAATAGCGATTCCACATCTCCTGTTAACTCCAAAACTGTAGTCTCACCACCCGATACAGTTTAGTGTCCTGCCCAGGACACCCTTGCGGGGCGGGGGGGTTCTGTCCCTCAGCAGAGGATGCAATTCGTATATTTATATCAAACGACTGAGCGAAAATGAATTTGGAAATTGAATAGTTCTCTTACATTAGCGAATGTTTTTAGTGTTTGTCGACTTTTTCTTGGAGAAAAAGGAAATGTTTATTTCTTTCTTTCTTCCTGCCTATCTTTCTTCTTCTTTTTTCTTTTTTATTTGATATGTATATCCCATTTATTTTATATTCCTAAAAGTCGTAAGAAGTGTCAACTGAAACTAGTCTAGTTCCACAAAGTCACACTGTCTCGAAACCAACTTCATCATGTGTGATATGGGACACCCAAAACCAGGTCCTTTCTCTCTCTCTCTCTCTCTCTCTCTCTTTCTCTCTCTCTCTCTCTCTCTCTCTCTCTCTCTGTGCCACAGGGTTACTTAAAGAATTGAAACCAAATGAACTGCATTGGATTTCAAAATAGCATGCGGTTCTTTCTCAGTAATTTTTGGCATTTTAATTTGCACCGATTGACGGAATATTACGGATGTGAGCCGCGGTGACCTTTCAAGAAAGGAATGTTTGCTTTTTAACCATTGTAAGCTCAAGTTATCTCCCCCTTCAGGAAATGGTGACACATTTTCTTTTTGTCGGTTGCTGTTTAAATTAAAGTTATAAAATCATCACAGGTCATAAAAAATATTCATGAAGACAAAGACATTATATTTCAAATCTTAAAATGCTTAAACGCTCTTCCACTAAAAATAAACAACTAAGGTTTTAGGAGCTGTAGAATATACCGACTGTACCGACGTAAAAGGGTTAGAACCGCCCCCAAAGAGTGTTCTGCATATGACATTAAACCAACTGAAGTTGATGTATCAGTGCTGGAGCTATGGGGAATATGGAGCAATCCTTCATTACCGTTGCTCCATGGTTTACTCTGACTCGGAGTGGTTACAATTGATAGGCTCCTATCTTTGTGTCAAATTGAACTGTTTGACATTTAAACTGTGTACAAACAAGTGACCTATGTCAAATCGATTTGTTAGAAATAGAACTGTTCTAGTGATACATAGCAATACTTGGAACAATTCAACTGTAACAAACTAACAAAAGAGTAATATTGAAGAGAATTATTAGTGTGGATTAGCAATGCTTGAAAATCTTTAAGTGTGTGTCTAAATTGAACTGTTACAATTGTTACAATTATATTACAATTATATTGCGATCATTAATAGTTTTATTTGCACCCTGTTACAGGGTGCAAATAAAACTATTAATGATAGCAAGCAATATTTGACCATTTAAGTCAGTGCAAACAATTGTAATACTTATGTACAAAGAAATTAAACTCATTTAAAGATTCGATTACCTACAAACTACTGACTTACAGATCATATGTACAACTATTTAACTGTATTCAAATAAATGTATTCCGGTTCGTTTAAAGATGTTGCCTACAAACTATGCGCTGACAAACTATTTGTATGAACAGGATTTGGCTTTAAATAAACATCAAGGGTTGATATGCAAAAACAAAAAATAAAAGCCACCTAACAATCTAAAAAGGAATTCATAAAATTTTCAAGTTTCTCAAGATATTAGCCTCTTCTCGAAATTAATAGAATTTCAGCTTTGTCAAAATATTGACCACCTTCTTAAAAAAATAACTGAACCAATGCAAGGAAAAGTATTATGTCCTTTCAGGACTTCGATGATCCTGTTTTTTCATAGTTTCCTTCATCAGTAACTATGAATATCGATGGCTTCTTCCGACAAGTCGATGAAATACAACGATTATATCCCTTGCAAAAGGGTAAAAAAATTAAGGGGTTCTAAGAATCGAAACTTAACAACATCCAGTGGTGAGGCTCCCGTTTCCGAGCTTTGGGAAGCGAGTTGTCAAACTTTTGCCGCCATTACTCCCAGGTCCACTATAACCCGGAGAAAAATAACTGTTTCGGTTCAATATATGGGTCCAATAGTTCCGTTTAAAATAATGATGCGTTTAACTGTTTAAAATACATTTTTGAACCACATGTAACTGAAACTAAAACTGACATACTGACTTCGAAATAAAATTATCCGGCAAGAGTTGACATGCCGTAAAACCAACTAACCTATTCTATGGAGTTTGGTTGATTTTTTGTTTAATGGCATATTAACTTTCGTGGGTTATTAAATGCCAAAGCTATCCTCGTTGAAGAAAAGGTTTTAACCCAGAGGTGGTGAGATAAGAGGGTTCATACATTTCCTATAGTTATTCGTTTGGAAGTCAATGTAATAGCACGAACAGAGATCGAACTTCTTTCGTACGAAACATAGTTCAGCACGGTAGTCACTGCCCCACAAAATTCCCCTCTATCTTTATGGATAGTGAATTTGTTTTCGGTTTTCTTTGAATTTATAGTTGTCTTTCTCCTAGACTGGTTTCACGCGATTAGAGATAGAGGTCCCAATCAGTTTAATGCTGCTATTTTATTTATTATAGTGGAGAGAAGCAGATTTATGTTTCATGAAAAGTGAATGCAAACAGTTTCGTGCAGGGTTTGAATTCGGGTCGCCGGAATCTAATTTCGGTGACGATAACTTTCTTTTAAATACCATTACTCTAAAATGAAACTAAATTAAATCAAATTAATATCCTAATGTTTAAGTTAGGCAAAATGTACAATCGCTTAATAACTATTTTACAAATGGTAATTATGCGTTCAGCTCAAATGTTGCACTCAAAAAATTTTAGCTCGCTCGAATCACCAACATTTTTCTGGTGATGACTAAGGTCAATAGAACCGGAGTCCATTAAAAGTTTAATGCCAGAGACAAACGTAGGCACAGGAGATTGCGCTGAGATATTGGTGAGAATATGACGCAGTCTTTATTCACGGACCCACAACGAAGAAATGTTATACAATGCCAGTTACTTAATACCAGCAGTGAAAACACCCACATGTTGCAAAACTAATATACCTCACGTGGTGTAATGGTTAGCCAGCTAGACATACATTCTAGTATTAGTGCATTCGGTTCTCGCTGGGTGCTCCTAAACATCTGGCCTAGTGCCAAACAAAGCTAAGTTTAGTAAATGACTCAACGCTTTGCTTAATTGTTAGCAAGCAAGGCAAGTTGATTATTGAGATGGCCCAGTCGGCTAGGGCTGCAGAATACACCGACTGCTTCTCTGAAGAGGGGTAAGACTCCACTAACCAGTATCTTGTATATGATAATAAATAATCTGATGGTGAGGCCCCAGTAATGCTGGAGCTTGAGGGAATGTGGGGTACTCTTTCATTGCCATCGCTTGTGACGTCCACCTGATAGGATCATATCTATGGGTCAAATAGAACTAAACTGTGTACTTATGCTTAACTGAACTGTTTGAAATATAACTGTTTTAAAATTTAAATGTGTGTAAACAAAAAACTATACTTATGCTAAACTGAATAGTTTGAAATGAAAATATTTATAAGTATAAAAATGAGTTAACATCAGACTATTTAGTGTCATATACAGTACATTTGTTGGGTCGGTGTATTCAATTGCCTCTGCCTACACGGCTATATATTAACTCGAGATTCTATGATCTCAGTTCTGACGACGCACGTGTTTGCAAACTACGAGGTCACGTGAATGATGGACGAAATATTTTGCACTGAAAGCAGTCGTTGAATTGATATGCACGCTTTGAGTCGGTCGTTTTTGGGAAAAGTGCATGAAAAATGAACTGGATTCGCCTCACTTGAACAGATCAAAAGCAACAAGAATTTTTTATATTCCTTTAATTAAAAAAGGCCAGCCTACAAAACACATAATGAAAATGTTCCACTTGGCTAAAATGAGTCACTGTCTCCGAGTGTTTGTGCCGTAAAGAAGTGATGTGAACATTTACTTCATGTGGCTTTCCCCATTTTCAGTCCCGCATGCAGTTGTTTCTTGGCGTGTTGCTCTGATTTTAGGACCCGACTCGAACAGAGTCATCATTTGACCTCAAGTATCTATCTATCTATCTATCTATCTATCTATCTATGTCACTCTTTTCGTATCTATCTATGTACTTACCTATCTCAGTCTATTTCTATCTATCTATGTCACTCTGTTTGTATCTATCTATCTATCTATCTGATGGATATTCAAAATGAATGGATCCATTTAGCCCCGATCCTAAGCTGAATTTTCAATTTAAAATCTTGCCCAGTCAGTTACTGTTTTCCTTTAGTTGTAACACTCTCACAAGTTTTTTTTTTTGCTTTCTTGGATGCCCTTTAGGCTATATTTCATCTTCAACGGATTTTAGGCAACGTTTGACGCATTAATGCTTGGATTTTTTTCATCTGGGTTTTTGCTCCATCTCTAAAAGTCTTTATTTGTCGAATAGTTTTTGTAGACAAAACCTGATGTAATATTCGTTGATACTTTGATCATTGGGAATGTGATGGTAAAACAGTATACGAAACTCATTTAGAAATTGAGTAACGGACAAGAGATTATCTGTTCACATATTGATTGATATAAAATTATTTTTAGTGTGAAGGCTGTACAACCTATTCTGGAGATATGCAACACTTCTAAGATATTGTGGACACACTAACACACACACACACACATGCACACATATACCCACCACTGACATACACACATGTGAGAAAGTTCCTGTGGCTTAATGGTTCAAGTGCTGGACAGCAGCTTCAAAGGAAGCGAGTTCGAGCTCTAGTCAAGCTATCGTTTTCAATTTCAAACGAATACCCATGGGAAAGGTATGAATCCCCCAGCTATGGAGTATTAGTAAAATAGTAGGGCAGACTGAGCTCTTTGACCTTGGTATGGTAACCGGAGAAGGTAAACTCTGAATTCAAACCTGTTAAACCCCGCATAAAAAATTCATATTGTGTCGCATGCTGCTCGTGTGGAGGGATTGGGTAAATACATACAAACACACTTAAACCCATGCACACACTTAGACACAATAAATCACGTAGGAAATGGACACGGTGACACGAGTTCAAATCCTGGACGACACTGATTACATTTCACATAATTAATACCCTTGGGAAAGGTATGAATCCAATTATTCCCCCTCCACCTATGGGTACATAGAAGGGCAGACTGTTTTCTTTAGCCTTGGTGAGGCAACTATAGTAGGAGAAGGAAAACTCTTAATTCAAACCTGTTAAACTCTGCTTAAAAATTGACCTTGTGTCATATCCTGCCCGAGCGGAGGGGTTGGTAAATATGATAAATCACACTCTTATATCCTTCTAAAATTTTGTTACGAATCTATGAAGGAGATGGAAAAGGCGAACTCACAGAGATATTTGGAAAATTTCTCAAATTTTTAGGTTATTTTGAATCTCCTCACCCGACCCAAAATCCTCAATAGCCCTTGAAATCAGATACTATGCTTGTTCAAATACTTTTGAGAAATACTTTCAAAGAGTAACACTCATAACGATTACAGAAAGTACTGTGGAAAAAAGAAACAAATTTCATTAACATTTGGTTGGCATAATATTTTGGTTTCCTTTCCGAATCTTTCTAATCTTACTTCTCAAAAACGAACGATTAAAAGCTAATTATCTCTTTGTTCAAATACTCATTATAAGCTTACGAACGCTAGGATTAATACTGATGAATAATCTATATCTATATATATATATAGGCAGCATTTATTCGTTAATACATAGTTGATTAAACAATATAGACATCTTTTGTCTCCTTTCGAGTGACCGCATAGATTTTATGGTATCCAGTGGGAATCAGTTAGTAAACCTCCCATAATTAATTATTTTTGCTCGATCTTGAGCCATCATCAGGGGGTGTATTTCAAAAACGATGTGACCTTTAGATGTACGTTGCTACTTTTTAAATGTTGAGTATTTAATATTTATACTGGTGTGTTGTTGTAGCGTTCATTTTTAAACTGGTTCTGTTAGTAGCAGCAGTAGCTAAAGACTTTTAAGTACATTAGTTCAGGATTCGAAATTGACTCTATTGAATTTTGCTAGTTTCTTTTTGATATGGAGCGCTTCGAGAATGTGTTATTTTGGCTTGTTATTTTGTTCTAATATTGTTGTGTGTTCGGTAAGAATTTTCCGAAAATAAGTTTTTGGGCTGGAATTTTTTTTAAGTGCTGTGCTATTGAACTGGATTATATCTATACTCAGGTTCATGCACAAACACATGCAAAAAATATTCATATATGTGTAAAGATTTTATTGTTTGAATATCAATAAGTTACTCTTTGTTGGACTTTATGATGAATATATTGCCAAGATTACAAATAGACTGATTTTCTTTTCTGTCAGGGTTAAAACTGAAATAATGACGTCAAACTGAATGACAGACGAAACCTATCTACCCGTTTTGCTGTTGCTGAGTACATTCGATGAAATCAAAATCCCACAACAGGTGGTTTCTGTGTGGTTGTAGCTAAAGTGCTGCACTGCGACATCGTACTGTTTTGAAATAGCCGAGGGATTTCGGTTCATGCCTTTGAGTTTAGTTAGGCTGAGAACCTTTCGGCTCAGCACATAGGTTGGTTGGGTGTAAGATTGAAGCAGGTGTTAACGCGGGTGCGCGCGAGCGGATGGAAGTGTCACTTAGATGTCATAACAGTCCGAGACGATACTGGGTGACAAGGTGCGGGTGACGTCACGCACCGGAAGCACGCGGAAGTTTGTGTGAGAAGTTTGAAGAAAATAAGAGTCGGGTTTTGGACGCCAAACGAGAAGGATCGATTTTGGAGCTCGCTGGCGCGAGGCGAACTTGCGCCCTATAGGGGCCGCTCGAGTTGGGGGCCAAATGAATAAGACAGCATAGAAGATTGTGTCTCTCCTCCTTACGTCGAAACCTTTAACTCAAAGTTAATAAAAAGGTTTCGTACCTGAACAAGAAGTAGTTACGTATTTTTGAGATTCCTGTTCTTTATATATTCTATCGTTATGAACATTACATGTCTATTTCGCACATGGCCATATTCGTGTATATGACTACGCAACAGTACAATTACGTTCACTTTCGGACACCTTGGAAAAAGCATGAAACCCCTGATCCCAATAGTTATAGGTTAAATCGTATCATTACTGTTCTTGAAGGATGGCTTTGGCATCAAATAACCTACGAATGTTGATATGCCATAAAACAAAAACAAAAAAAAAAGACAAACCAGTCGAAAATTCTATAAAATCAAGCGAGTTTGGATAAATCATAAAAGCTGCAATATGAATCTCTAAAAAATGAAACCAATGATGACATTTTAAAATTTGTTAATTAATGTTTAAGTCTTTCAGGGTGTTGAGACTGAATTCGCTTCTTACAAAGTAACATTTGTCAAACAATTATCAGCAGGTATGTCAGGACTGTTTCTCTTTCAGACTTTTTCACACCATAGGTACTTTTTCTTGAAGTCTAAATGACAACAAGTTTCCTCTGCTTTCCAGGACCTTTCTAAGTATTCGAACCTATCTCCCTGATGTGGTCTTGGCTTCAGTTTTTTTTCTCAAATCTAAAGTTACTCCTGTTTTTTTAATCCTTTTTTTCTAGAATTCTTCTAATGGTGCTATGATTGGTATGAATTACAGCTATTTCATGTTCCGCAACTTTTTCAGTTCTCAGACGAGGTCCTGGTATTTCACTAATTTTATCATCATAATTGTTATTCTTTGCTTTCTGTTGAATATAATCCCTTATCGAATATTTATCCGAGACCAAGGTTAAGTGAGTAAATGAATATTTCTATTCTGTTTGCACAATTTCTGATGTTAAGAGATACTTAACGTCTACTTCATTTCTATCTTATTTAAAATGATAACATTATCTTGAAATGTTCCACGTAGGGCAATACATAGAATCTTTATAATCAAGGGCTTACAAGGACCTTGTTAGCATGCTTGTTTCTACCACTAGGTGACAGATTTTTTTGTTCTTGTTCACAATAACAAGATCTTGTCATCTGGTGGTGATTAGGTAATAAGTTTTATCTAAAAATCCACCTTATTGCTCATCGTGAATTTTTCACGCCAGCGTTACCTGGTAGGCTTTCACTGGAATCTGAGTGACAGCAAGACTCCTCGGGTCTCCACTACTTTTCTCAGTATTCTGGCCGATCTCAACAATGCTGTTGTCTGATCGTTCTCGATTTTTCCTTTAATTTCCAACTCCTCCATTCCCATTCTCCAATCCATTGGGAACCGTTCCAAGTACACCAACTACAATTGGTATTACCGTTACCTGCGTGTTCTACAGTTGTTTTTTCTTGTGTTTTTTTTAGTTCTCTGGCCAGGGCAAATATTTGTCAATCTTTTCACATTCTTTTTATTTTCACTCACTGGTCTGCTGGAACGGTAAAACCCACAAGTCGACAAATTTCTTCTTTTTTTAATTATCACTTGATCTGATCTTCTGGCCGGGAGAAGGTGATCCATTTGAAATTCAAAATATCAGGGAATTTTATATGTCACATTTTCTTGAATTGATACTGGATTGTGCATACACCATTTAGTAGCGTAGTCAAAATTTAATCTTTTGCACAATTCCCAGTGGATCAGCTTTCTCATCCAGACGTTCGTAGTCTTGAACTTCTTTCGTGTTGTTTGCAGTATTTGTTTACTATGTGATTAATCATTTCATCTCTTTCTCCGCTTAACCAATACTTGCTTTTTTGCTGGATTTTATCTATTTTCGCTTTAACATAATTGGTGCTTATGGCGTTGTTTTGTGTTATTATTAAGAGCGATTCAGTTTCTCTCTTATCGTTTCTCTTTTGTAGCCATGTTAAGGTCTTCTCTTGTGCAATCTCGTCATTTTGTCGCAGGAAGTATACATACAGTTGTTTTTCTACTCATTTCTGCTTCATAGTTTTTTGGTGGTGTTTGTATTTATGTTGCCACTGCTGCAATTGGCTGCTTTAATTAATCTTTCTTTGCTCTTCTTATAAAACTCTCGAGTTCTTGTATTGATGTGTCAACGCAATATCCTGTGCTAACTAGTCCTCTTTTCTTGACAAATATAGCCTATGCCATTTCTCGAATGTAAAGTCTTGTACTTGGTCATTAACTTTCTTGTCCTCTCGTCCATTTAATGAATGACCCGGAGAATCTTAGAAAGGGAACTTCCCAAGTGTTGATCCCTTTGATGAGGTTTCTGCTGCTAAGCTTGGTTTCGAAAAGAAAACATCTTTTTGTCATCCATATACATAAGGGAATTAATCTTTTCCTGTGATTAATCTTTTCCTAAGTATGTAGTTGAGGGGTAACTTTGCTCTTATGAATATCAATAGTTAGAATAAGTTTCCCTAGAAGATCCCTCTTTGGAATTTTTCATCTGCTTGGGTTTGACCTACCTCTATCAATTCCAGCCTCCAATTTTCCATGGCATTGGTGATGGGTTTTATGCCTTTGTCGGATATTTTGTACATTTTCAAACAATCTATTATTCCACGTTTGCCGCACCATATCAAAGACCTTCTTGTAGTCGATCTATATCATAGCTAAATTTTCCCGCTCCGTTTTGACTTCTTTATGGGTGTGTTGGTCTATATATAGTAGTTTATTTGTTTCTCTTGTTCCTCTCCGGTACCCTTTTTGTACTTCTGGAAAAAATCTATGAGTAACTTTTATGCCACGGACAGTCTGTGATATAAAAGCGAGTCATAGATTTTTTCGTTTATCAGTGCTGTCAGGATTTACTACGTCATAGGTAAACACGTAATCAGTCAATAATTAGTGGAGATGGTTTCTTTTTAGGGGTCCTTGAGGATTTGGGTATGTTTCCTTTTCTTTATCCTTTGGGTATGCTTACTTCTGATTGGCATTTACCCGGTTGCAAAACTATTCGTTTATAAAAGACACATATACACACACACACACTTATATATATATATATATATAGGATTTGGTTTTAAATTACCTAGAAGAGTCTAGATGCTATAAAAACCAACCAACCAACCAGATCAGTTCAAGAGAGAGAGAGAGAGAGAGAGAGACAGAGAGAGAGAGAGAGAGAGAGAGAGAGAGAGAGAGAGAAACAAGCACCGACATGTCTACAACCATTCCTTTATCCACTGTTATAAGGCATCTAGTATTCATATTTAATGCAAATAATTTACACAATTTACACTTTAATTTTCGAACAAGTTTTTTCGATTCGTCGATCGGTGTTATTCTAACAGGTGCTACTATTTCGAGCCAGAATGAACCTGGGAGTAATAGCAACGAATAAATAACATTGCGCTCGCTAGGGATTCAGAAATTGAGTCTCACCACTGGATTCAGTTTAGCCAGAGCACTTTTTCGTTCCCTTTTTTTATTTTTTCATTGTTATAGTCAGCGTAGTAAACAATGCATTCATAGAATATGATATTTTCTGGGAGTCTAACATTAGCATTTGTTTATGAATGTATAACGTGATTTTTTCAAGCTGTGGCTGTCTCAGTGCTTCTGTATGGATGCACTATATAGACGCTTATAAACTGCATAGAGAAAAGGCTGGATGGGAACTGCATAAAAATCCTACGAGCTATTTTTAACAAATCCTTTTTTTAACAAAACAGCAGCAGTACGGCCACTTACCTCCTGTCTCCAAAACCATCCAAGTAAGATGAACAAGACATGTGGGACTCCGCGAGAGAAGCAAGAACAAAATCATGAGGGATGTTCTTCTATGGACCCCTACACATGCACGTGACAGCGTTGGCCGACCAGCAAGAACTTATTTACATCAATCAGCTCTGTGCGGACACTGGATGTAGTTTGGAAGACCTGCTGGGAGCGATGTATGATAGGGATGGATGGAAAGAGAGAGAGAGAGAGAGAGAGAGAGAGAGAGAGAGAGAGAGAGAGAGAGTCATGGAAAGCAGTGCAGTCTTCCCCATTTGATGAAGAAAGACTAACATTAGCCAAGTAGTTCATTGCTCTGTAGAAGCTCCAGGTCGGTTTACTTGTGTCAGACCAAGCTAAGCTTACCGAATAATAAGAATATTTTTTGAAACCGAGAGTAATGTCACGGCCATTTTTTTTAATTCCATCTGTTGATGCCTGCCGAGTTGCAACAAGCGGGGTCTCTTGAGGAGAGCACTTCAAGACACATGGCGAATCGAGGAACATAAGGAGGTCGAAAAGAAAGAAATAATACGCTGGATCAGCAAAAAAAGTTGACAGATGATTCGTTGTTGGCAGGCATGCCTTTCTTTCAGCATCCTGTTTCGTCGGAATACTGAGTGAACTGATAAGTCTTTTTTGTTTTTTAATACCCAATCCCTCAAAAAGAAAGAAAGAAAGAAAATGTATCAATGTCAACGAAGAAATACAATATTGCTATTTTTCAAACCACATTAATTAAATTTTGTTTCTTTTCTTGCTTTCTTCGCTTCCTTATACTTGATGGTGACTTAGAACTTTTTCTATTGTCCAATATACTTATATCTGGAGGCAGCACCCCACAAAGCAGTAGCTGTACAGCCACCTACCACCCATCACGAAAAATTATCAAAATTTGACGAACCAGACATACAGGACACTGTTGGAGAAGTAAGGACGAGCTCATAAGTGATGAGCTCCTGTGGACCCCTTCCTATGGACGAGCAAAAGCAGGACGACCAGCTCGAACCTACATACAGTAGCTCTGTGCCGATACGGGATGTTTCCCAGAAGACCTGCCAGAAGCAAGGGTCAGGGATAAACGTGCTAATAGCGCAACATAATATATATATATATATATATATATATATATATATACATATATATATATATATATTTCCCAGTTATCTGGGGCTGTAGAATACACCGACTGCACCTCTACAGAGGGGTAATACTCCCTCCCGACGAGTGTCCTGGTATGACTCAAAACAATCTGATGGTGAGGTTTCAGTAATGCTGGAACATTGGGGAATGAGGAGTACCCCTTCATTGCTATCGCACCTGGGGGTACTTTGGCCCGAAGTGGTAGAACCTAATAAGGTCCTATGGATGGGTCAAAAAGAACTAAACTGCATATTTATGCTAAAGTTAATTGTTTGAAATAAAACTGTTTTTGACATTGAAACTGAATTACTCTAAACTTGATTGTTCGAAATAGAACCGTTTTAACATTTAAATGTGTATAAACAAAAACTATGCTTATACTAAACTAAATTGTTTGAATTAGAACTGTTTGACTAAACTGAATAGCTTGAAATAGAAATATTTTTGACAATTAAATTGTGTACTCATGCTAAACTGATTTGCTTGAAATAGAACTGTTTATTTGGATAAGAATGGATTTGGCATTAAATAACCTATAAAAGTTGATATGCCATAAAATTCAAACAAACATAAACTGAATTATTTGAAATAGAACAGTTTTGATATTTAAATTGTATACTTATACTAAACTGAATTGTTTGAATTAGAACTGTTTTAGTAAACTGAATAGCTTGAAATAGAAATGTTTTTGTTAAACTGTGTACTTATACTAAACTGAGTTGTTTGAAATAGATCTGATTATTTGTATAAAAATAGATTTGGCATTAAATAACCTACAAAGGATGATATGCCATAAAACCCACCAACCTACCAACCTATATATATACATATATATATATATGCTTCTTGTAATGGTATACGTGAGTCACGCGAGACTTGATCTCGACACAGACCTTGTCAAATTTGACCCTCAATTGCCTATGCACCAGGTCTCCTCTCTTCACGACATCGATGTTGTATATGCGTACTTAAGTATCGCCACAGAAGTTACCAGAACGAGGCTGGAAGCAACGTTTAACCTACCGAAGAACCAGCAGCTGGTGGGTTTCAATTCACAGTTAATCCTTTACCAAGACTGGTCATTTTACCAAGGCTAGAGTGCAAAGTATATCCTACTAGATTACCATCACAGAGAATAGACAGAACAGATGTGTTCAGGTTGTAATTTACTAATCTCTTTACTTAGATGTAGCACAAGGCCGCATGAATGGGGCACCCAATGAGAATCGAACTCACTCGTGTTGGTTTGCTAGTCTAACATGGTAACCATTACACCACCCGAGGTGCCCTACAGATGTGTTCAGGGTCCTTGAATTTAGTAACCTAGGTGAAAAAACAAACAAACAAACAAAAAACAAAAAAAATTATTTTATTTATGAATGTGATAGATACAAAGTTGCTACCCCGAAAAATTTCAGATCATTTGAAAATATTGATCCATCGATCACGCAATACAGAATTTCCTGTGTTTCTTCTCTTTTTTTTATTTTTATTTTTTTTCCTATACAAACTAAGCAATGCTTTGACGACTGGGCTCAGAACACACAGACTGTTTCCCTTCCTGGGGGGGGGGGAAGATCCCTCAGCGCAAAAACTGATATCCTGGGTGTAACACTAAACTACATCTGATAGTGAGGCTCCACTTCTGAAAATCTTGGGAGTGTGGAGTACTTTTTCATTGCTATTACTTCTAGGCTCATTCTGTCCCGGAGTGGTAATACCTTTATGGATCAAATAGAACTATTCAAAAATTATTTGTATTAGATAAAAATACTTGAAACCATATAACTGTGTACTAATCATTTGTCTTAAGAATAATTACTTGAAGTTATAATTGATTACTAAGAATTGTTAATCTTGGTTAGTTGAAGTTGTATAACTGTATGCAAACAAATGATTATTGTTGAATAATAACAAGAAACAATTTAATTATTTATAAATTAATAGTATTTGATAGGAATACTTGAAACCATACCAGTGTGTGCAAATTATTTGTATTTGATAAGAATACTTGAAATCATGCATCTGAGTGCAAATTATTTGAATTTGATAGGAGTACTTGAAACCATATAACTGAATGCAAATTATTTGTATTTATTAGGAATACGTGAAACCATACAACAGCATCCTAAAAGCAAAAAAAAAAAACTACACAAAAAATGTGAATATAAACGCTCACTGAACGCGATTCCTTAACCTCAAGACTTAAAATAGCCCAAGATAGATTAATACGCCGTTAAAATCAATCAACAAATTAAACATCTATTTTTTAAATTCATTTTTTTCTTCTGTTTTTTAAGAAACATCAGCAACAATTTATATGGCAACGCCCAGAAGTAGACACGGTCATATTTTTTTACTCACATATCGCATATCCAAAATTGAAAAAAAAAAAAGAGTCTCCTAAAACAAAAGTATTCAGTTTTTCTCTCTATTATTTTCTTTATCGTCTTCGTTGACAACAGACTATCGAATTCGGAAATGTAAATCAAATGAAAGTTAAACGAAGGATTTAAACATTTTTTTAAACTTAAAAAATATTAGTTTCTTTCAGATATAAATAATTGTAAAAACAAAATCTCTTGCGACTTTAAATTTTGAAAAAAAGAAAGAAAAAAAATCGCTAGAAAATAAAGCTGTAATAAATTAGAGGGGGAAAAAAAAGAAGCAACTACTTTCATCAGGAAAATTAAAATAAAACAAAAAACAAAAATGTTTAATCTTGAAAAATCTACTCTTTGTACATTGTGTATTACTCAAGTTGCAAACAGCAGTATCAATAAACAATATATGTCAAGAGAGATTTTGAAAATTCTCTCTCTCTCTTTCTCTTTCTCTCTCTCTCTCTCTCTCTCTCTCTCTCTCTATTTGAAATTAATGTATTCTTAGAAATGAAATACTTAAAAAATGTACTTTAAACATATGGCGTTTATTTTCTGGAGAAGAGATTTTGGCTTCTTATTTTTCTAAAAGTTCTGCTAGTTGCAAGCCCAGTCGGCAGCAGAGGGGTATGACCCTACCACCAACAATTGTCCTGGATATGGCGATAAGGCACCAAGCTATCTGATGGTGACGCTCCCGTCCTGTAGCTTTGGAAAATGTAGAGTACCACTTCATTGTCATTACTCCCAGGTCCAATTTGACCCGGAGTGGTAGTACCAGTTGCGGCTCCATCTATGGGTCAAATAGACTTATCTAATTATTTACTCTACTTAAAACCATTTAACACTGATCTTAAATTGAGCTATTATTATTACATAACAATGCTTGAAACCATTTTACTGTGTGCAAACATTAGCCATACTTGAAACTATTTAACGGTGTGCAAGCAATAGCAATATTTGAAACCATTTAATGTGATAGGAATATTTGATTAATAGGATTACTAATTTTGAATAGCATTACTTGAACCAATTAAACTGTATGCAGATAAATGAGCCCTGGCTTGTTTAATATATATATATATATATATATATATATATATATATATATATATATATATATATATATATATATAAACAGGATTTTTGCCCAGTCGGCTGGGGCTGCAGAATACACCGACTGCATCTCTGCAGAGGGGTAAGACTCCCCCCCCTGACGAGTGTCCTGTATATGACACTAAACAATCTGATGGTGAGGTGCTGGAGCTTTGGGGAATGCGGAGTACCCCTTTATTGCCATCGCTCCCAGGTCCACTCTGGCCCGGCGTGGTAGCACCTGATAGGGTCCTATCTATGGGTTAAATAGAACTAACAACATACTTATGCTAAACTGAATTGTTTGAAATAGAAATGTTTTTGATAATTAAACCGTACTTACATTTAAACTGCGTGCTTATGCTTAACTGAATTGTTTGAAATAGAACTGTTTTTCGACATTAAAACTGTTTTTACACTTAACTGAATTGTTACATATAACTGCTTGAATAGTTTGAAGTAGAAGTGTTTTTGACAATTAAACTGTGTACTTATGCTAAACTGAATTGTTTTAAATAGAACAGTTTATTTACATAAAAATGGATTTGGCGTTAAATAACCTACAAAGGTTGATATGCCATAAAACCCACCAAACCAAACCATAAACAGGATTTGACATGAAATAACTTTGTTTTCTCCAGTTTACAAAAACGTCATAATTCTTACAGAGGAGTCGTTCACTTTGAAAACTTGGAATAGGGAGAAAAAGGCGAAAACGTGATAAGTTACCAGAATATCGTAGAAGAACCGTGTAATCTGTGGAATATGAAGATAACGGTCTGACTCATAATAGTTTAAATACATGGAACTGTGCCAAAAACCCAAGACTTGAGTTAAGAATTTCGAAAAAGAAATGTAACCATTACAATTATGGGATCTACAAGTCTATATAGATAGATCCAGGAGATAGGGGAGACCTGATGTTATTCTCTCTTTTACGATTATCACCACAAATCGGGCGTGAAAAATAACAGTGAAACTAAAAGACTGTGAAACTTAGACATTGCCACACAATTGAATATAAATAGATTAATAAATGAATAAATAAATAACTAGATTTAAAAACATCTACAATCTCCGAATAAACAAATAAACAAATAAAAGGATGTGCCGGTCGTGTAATGGTTTATGTCGATGGAAATACACACAGTGACCCGAATTCAAATTCTGGACGAGTCTCTATGTATTTCTCATAACCCTAATATCCTTGAGAAAATTAAGAATCCAAATCTATTCCTGTCCGGCTATGGGCAAATAGAAGGGTAGACTAGGTTCTTTAATCCTGGTAATGCAACCAATCTAGAAGAAAGGAGACTTCAATTGAAACCTGTTAAACTCCACTTAAAAATTAACATTGTGTCGCATTCTGCGCACGCGGGGTGGGGTGGGGTGTGTGAGTGAATCCAAACACACAAACAAAAAATGAAACCTGATGGTACAAATGATAGTCAGAGACCTTTGAATAATACCAAAAAACAAAAAAAATGGATAAGAAACTGAAGATACTAGAGATCCAAGCAAAATTTAAGATCATTCTGACCAAAGCAGTGTTGAGAGGGCTTGAAAACTGATTAAATCAGACTTTGTTTTAGTTAACAGGAAAAAATACAAGTCAACTAGCCAACTTCGCCGTTCCAGCTGACCCTAGAATGAAATAAACGGAAAATGAAAAGCTGGATAAATATCTAGACCTTGTAAGAGAACATGAAAAAAAGAAATATACCCCCCGCCAATAAAGCTCAAACAAACAACCCATGGGACATGATGGTTGAACTGATACCAATAATAATCGGATCACTCGGAACAATCCCAAAGAATTCTCCGAAAAAGACAGGAAAAGTTGGAGATACGATGAACAACTGAGATCGTCTAGACCTCAGTCCAGCTGAGATCGGAAGAGTACTGGAGAACTTAGGAGACTTGCTGTCACTTGGACGTCAAAGAAGGCTACTTATTACTGCTGTTGAGAAAACTTGTAAAGAGTGTAATAAATACCTCATTATCATTTTGGTTATGTTTTTGCGGACTGTTGTTCTCAACTTCATTGTGGTGAATTGAAACGTAACGTTTCTGCTGCTATATCCCCCGGCCTCCCTCAGGTGTCTCTTGTTTATCTGAGCATAGAAATGATTCAACCTCGGAACACATTTTCAAAGTTTGACTGTTGAACGCCTTGTTTGATCAACAATCAAACTTTTAAAATGATTTCCCAGGTTGAATCATTTTTATGCCCAGATAAACAAGAGACACTTGAGGAATGCCGGAAGATATAGCGGCAAAAACGTTGTGTTTCAATTCACCACAATAAAGATGAGGACAACAGTCCGAAAAATCACAACCCAAAGTAATACTTCTCAAGCCTCATCTCAAAAATTTAATCAAATGTCTTTTTAGCGCTGGACTGCGGAACCGTAGGAACGAGTTCGAACTCCAGCGAAGATTAACGATAAGAAAAGCAGATTATTTTCGTTGTTCCTGGCATTCTACACCATTTTTTAAATTTTAAAGGAGAGCTTCGATTTGCAAAGAAAGTCTAATGATAAATTGGGATTTTACTTTGAGTCGAACTAAATATTTACCTTTGTGCTTCTTCGTATTAAGTAGATATCCAACGGAAAATCTCCGAGGCAAAAACAAATGTTATGGCTTTTTTGCTTATATTTGTCCTCTGACTTTCTTTCAGTAACCGGAAATTAATTGCCCAGTCAGCTGGGGCTGTAGAATACACTGACTGCACCTCTGCAGAGGGGTAAGACCCCCACCAACGAGTGTCCTAGATATGACACTAAACAATCTGATGGTGAAGTTCCAGCAATGTTGGAGCTTTGGGGACTGCGGAGTACCCCTTCATTGCCATTGCTCCCAGGTCCACTCTGTCCCGGAGTGGTAGCACCTGATAAGGGTCCTATCTATGGGTTAAATAGAATTAACAGCATACTTATGCTAAAATGAATTGTTTGAGTAAAACTGAATAGTTTGAAATAGAAATGACTTTTACAATTAAACCGTACTTACATTTAAACTGCGTGCCTATGCTTAACTGAATTATTTGAAATAGAACTGTTTTTCGACATTAAAACTGTATTTACACTTAACCGAATTGTTACATACAACTGCTTGAATAGTTAGAAATGGAAATGTTTTTGACCATTAAACTGTGTACTTATGCTAAACTGAACTGTTTTAAATAGAACAGATTATTTACATTAAAATGGATTTGGCGTTAAATAACCTACAAAGGTTGATATGCCATAAAACCCAACAAACCAAACCAACCAAACCGGAAATTAAGTTCTTTAAAAATAGCATTGTTGTTTTTAGATTTGTAGTACGAACATTAACTTCAAGATGGCATTTATAAACTTATAAATCCTCACAAAACATAATTCGTCGTTACAAGCTTTAATTCCTGACCGTATTCAGTTAAAAATAATGAATCAATTCAACTATAACTCGGTCCTTAATCACCAGCCTAATCTGAAGCAAATAATATTGGATGACCAATAAGATTATTTCAGTTTTTTGTCACTAGAGGGCATTAGGAGCGTTTAGTGTTATTAAACTCGCATAAAAATCATGACAAGATGCAATTTAGTATCTTACCAAGACTCTGTTAATGATTGGGGATATCCTTCTGGTGTAATGGTTAAAGCGCTAGATTGCGGAACCGTAGTAACAAGTTCGAACTCCAGTCGTGCTATTACGTTCATTTTCAGACAAATACCCTTGGGAAAGGTATGAACCCCCTTATCCTCCTAGTTATGAGTTAAATGGTACCGCTACTATCCTTCTAGAAGGATGGATTTGGCATTAGATAACCTCCAAAGGTTGATATAACATTAAACAAAGAAATCAAACCAAATGATTGGTTTAAGAGTTCTGAGAAATATTACTTCCAACTTTAGGAGATAAAAACTGATTTGCAACAAATTGTTTTGCCATTCTTTGACCAAAGGAAAGAAATAGAAGTATTCTATGTATCAATCTCTTTGTTTATGAAATAATACTTGGTTTTCAGGTCATTTCTATCAGCGGGAGTTTGTGTACCTTCAGCAAGTTTCTCAAAATAACGAACCTCTATGTTTCTGAACAACCTGGAAGCGTGGTTTTTAAATTTTGGCAATTTTTTTTCATCGGCAATTTTCTTTTGGTACAGAGATACATTTTGGGAGGGTGATTGCATGGATGTGATTGCTTGTATTTTTTTTATGTAAGAAATTCAATAAACGGGCATATTGTTTTTATTGAATTAATCCTTGTTTGTCTCAATTGCATAACTGAGGATGTTGACATAGTTTCTAACATATCGTCTTTCAAACTTCAGTTTCGCCTGGATTATTTGAAACTTTCAACCCATTTCTGGTCTTACAAATGATATATATATTTATATGTGTGTGTGTGTGTGTGTGCGCGCGCGCGCGTGTGTGTGTGAAGAAAGTAGAAAAAACAGAATAATCCAAATTAGATGAACTTCTTTTGATGTAAAGCCAACGTTAAACGTTCCGGTTTAAAAAACCTTCATCAGGACTTTGATATCATGAGAATCGTTCTCACAGCGATGGATGCTTGTCGAGATAATTATTTTTGGTCCTGTTATCTCGACAAGCATCCATCGCTGTGTGAACAATTCGCATGATATCAAAGTCCTGATGAAGGTTTTTAAAACCGAAACGTTTAACATTGGCTTTACATCAAAACAAGTTCATCGAATTTGGATTATCATATATAAATATAAATATATATATATATATATATATATATTGAGAGAGAGAGAGAGAGAGAGAGAGAGAGAGAGAGAGAGAGAAAGAGAGAGAGAGAGATGAAATGATTGAGTAAAAAAAATGATATGCGACAAAACCAATCGTTTGAGAACGAGTGCTCGGAATCTGGCAAGCAGAGCAATAGAAAAGTAAAATAATCATTATCTCTCTTTTAAGTCATCTTTTTCCATTGGTTTCATGTGCTTTTATGAAAAAAAAAAAAAAAAAATGAAAACGCACACACACACACACACACACACACACACACACACACACACACACACACACACACACACACACACACACACACACACTATCCTCAAAACAAAAACATATAACTTCCAACAAACTTCTTTTTTTATTCAATTTTTTCTTTTTATAAAAAAATCTCTGTCTGTCTACTTCTCTCTGTATATATATATATATATATATATATATACAGAGAGAGGTAGACAGACAGGTAGAGATTTTTATGTATATATATATATATATATAAACACACGCACAAACACACACACGTTTATATATATATATATATATATATATATATATATATATATAAACGTGTGTGTGTTTGTATGTATGTATATATATATATATATATATATATAGTGTATGTCTGTGCGTGTGGGCGTTGCTGTGTTTTTATGTATATGACAGAACTTGTCTTTCTCTTTCTTTCTTTCTTTCTTTCTTTCTTTCTTTCTTTCTTTCTTTCTTTCTTTCTTTCTATCTATCTATGTGTGTGTGGGTACATGTCATTTATTCATTTTCTGTGTGTGTGTGAATTACAACAAGTGGACTTGATAAACGTTATGGAAGAGACCGCTGAACACCAAAGTCCTCTGACAACTACCACTACTATTACTACTGTTACTACAACAACAACTACTACTACTACAACTACTACTACGACTAATAATAATAATAACGGCCGGAGTTACTTAACTTGATAAGTATCCGGAAATGATGACGTCGTTGTATTTGCCGTAAATTTTCATGAGAAATTGTCCCACCCCGTCTGCTCAATAATTAGGCAAGAATAATATGGAGAAGTGGGGGTAGAAATTCGTTTATTGGGAGCAAATGGCGAGCAGGAAAAATGAGAGGGTGGAGGACAGATGATTGGTGAGTTTTACAAGTACCGTCGACGGTGGCAATAGGTCGGTGGGGACTTTAGTGACGTGATATTTCTAAAAATAGCTTTTAGGTCATTGGTATAATATGCTGGTGTGTATTATAGAAAGAAAGAAAAACTAATAAAAACAAATAAAAAACATCCTAATCTACAACTTATCTTCACGTCATTTTAAAATGAATTCCACACACACACACACACACTCACACACACACACACACACACACACACACACACACACACACACACACACACACACACACACACACATATATATGTTTCAAATTCGATAAAACCCCCTCAACATTAATAAGCACAACAACTACTTGGGATCAAACAAATCCCTAAATAGATCCTAGAGTGTAGAAAGTATGGATATCAATGAGAAACTTTAATATTGAAAACTTTAATCTTGCATATATATATATATATATATATATATATATACAAATATTGAAAAATTAAGTTGATGTGAGTTTTTAAAAATCATAAATGGTTCCCTAACATTAATAATTAAAAAAAAGAAAATTCGGTCAAAAATAACGTGACCACGATCGACATGCCCGAAAAGAAAAGAAAAGAAAAGAAAAGAAAAAAAGCACTATAATATACAAATAATTACAATACCCTATAAAAAGAAATAAAAGAAACGTCTTTACGCCATAAAATAACACAAGAGTTGTCATGCCAATTAAAACCAACCAACCAACCAACCAACCTATATAATCATCACCAAGTTGCGCTGACAGCACGGAATTCCCGGACTCTCTCTCTGTCTCTGTCTCTGTCTCTCTGTCTGTCTGTCCCTCTCTCCGTCCCTGTCATCTATCACTCTCAGCAGGTTTTCCAAACTACATCAAGTGTCTGCACAATGCGGATCTGAACAATTTCTTGCTGGTCGGGCAACACTGGCGCGTCCATATGTAGGGGTCCTTTGGAAAATATCACTTGAGTTCGTCCTTGCTTCTCTAGTTGTGAACTGTTTGCCTTGACCGTCTTACTTTAATGGTTTGTGAGATGGGAAATAAGTGGCCGTACACCTGCTGTTTTTTAGCTGTTGCTTCCAACTTCTGTGTGTGTGTGTATGTGTGTGCATCAATTTTTAGTTAATGCTTCTGTGGTTAAAAATAATAATAGACATGGAATTATGTTAAATGCTTTTGAAATTTCGCTTCCAGACTGAATAAATTTCAAAATCGCGCAAAAGATTCAGTTTTGAATTTTTTCCATTGTGTCTCATGTCATTTTCAAGAACGGTTTTTTATGGAATTTACACAAGTTAATTCTGATTGTCTTATAGCAGTCTGAGTTGGTTGGGGGTTGTTAATGGTTATATACATTTTTTAACTCCCTATCCCAAAAAGATCAGTTTCTGTTTTAATTCTTTTGATTTTAGACTTTTGACCTCGAGTATTTTGATTCAATTTTTACTGTTATTCTTGAATAATATTTGACTGTTATTGACAATAATTTGGTGCACTGGAGTTTAAAATGGTGTGATTGTGTTGAGATGTTTTCTGATGGCGCTTTGGTCAAACAAGTGATCAGCGGGACGTTTAGAAAAGGTAGTTTATATATATATATATATATATATATATATATATATATATATATATATAATTCATGTTTGAGCAAGCGTAGGGCCTTCATTTTTAAGTTATTGGTGAAACTTATTCGATGATCGAAACCGTGAAACTTGGTCTAGCATAAAATGAAAATGAGATTTCGGAAATATACTCGCCACGACAACTCGGTTCATGTTCCGTAAACTATTCACATAGAAATGTTGTGGTATGACGGAGCCCATTTTCCTGCGGAATGAAGCCATGGTAGAAGATTGCTGCAAGATCAGTGATGTTGACATTGGTGGTTGGTGAAAACACACCTTCTCTGAGAATTTTTTAAAAGAGACTTCTCTGTACCGTCACCATCAGATTATTTTTTTAACCGTGCATCCTATTACCACTGGATTGCCCTTATAACAAAGCGTGTTAAAACAGTCGTCCGTCTTATTTCGCGGAAACTGTGACATCGGACTAAACTACATTGGTATAAATAACAATCCTTGTTCGAGGACAATTATAGCCCTATCGGCAGGTGCTGTAGTGTACACCGACAGCATCTCTGTAGAGGGTTAAGACCTCCCCAATGAGTGTCTTGATTATGACACTAAACAGTCAGATGGTAAGGCTCCATTAATGTTTGAACTTTGGGGAATGCGGAGCACTTCGTCATTGCTATCACACCCAGATCCACTCTGACCCGGAGTGGTATGATCTGATCGAGTCCTATCAATGGATCAAACAGAATTGTTTGACATTTAAACTGAGTGCAAACAAATGATTTATGTTAAAGTGAATTGTTTGAAATGGAACTGTTTGATCTTTTAACAGTGTGTAAACAAATGACAAATGCTTATTTGAATTGTTAGTTATACATAACAATACTCGGAAACATTTAACTGGTTCGAATGTTGGGGTCCTAAATGAATAAGTAACGGTGAATGGGATGATAAGTGTTAAATAGCAATACTTGTAACCACTTCAATGTGTGCAAACAAACGATTAATATTGAATAGAATTATAAGTGTTAGATAGCAATAATTGAAACCATTTAACTGTGTAGAAACAATAGCAATACTAGTGTGTAAACAAATGAGGTCTAACTCTTTAAGATTACCGACAAACTAATCTCTTACATATCATGTATATCTATTCAAATGTGTACAAACGAATAATGGATATTAAATAGTTACATAGCTATACTTGAAACCATTTGGCTCTGTGCGTGAAAATGATTAATATTAAATAGAGTTATTTGTGTGGGATAGGAATTCTTGAAACCATTTAACTATGTACAAAAAAAAATTTAGCGCATGCTCGTTGAAAAATATTATCAACAAAATGTGTTTACAAATAATACATTTTTAGAATATATGTATGAAGAGGATTTGGTTTATATGCCATAAAACCCAACCAAACTAAATCATATATATTTCATATATATGTAAAGACAGGATTTGGAATTGAATAACCTACAATGGTTGATAGGCCGTTAAACCCAACCAAACTAAATCATATATATTTAATATATATCTATAAAGAATATTTGTCATTAAATAACCTACAATGGTTTATATGCCATCAAACCAAACCCAACAAAACCAAATGAAGATAATTAGCATCGGCATTTTTATTGGCTAGCAGATACGCATTTTAAAACAGAGCAACGTACTGTGTGTTGTGACGCAGTGCTACCTTTTTTTTTTTTTGGTGTTAAGATATTTGTAATTAATGCCAAATTTACCTTTCTGTTGATTCGGACTTAGTGGGATATTCTCTGCCTTCTTTTTGCGTTGATAAGTCTTGGTTATACGAATGCTTATCGTTGATTGAGGATATTTTTTTCTTCCTTGAACCATTGGAGACAAATTATCACTACAAGTGAAAGTGAACGCTCTTTCGAAAGTACTCTGAAAGTCTTCTGATCATTGCAATTTATTCTTTATCGAATTAACAGAAATTGGATAAATTGCGATCTTCAGCACATCAAGGGAGTGTCATCGACGCGTGTTTTACAGCTTTACTTTTAACGCTGACTTAGTTTTTACGAGACAATGGTCGTCATTCTTTCCATATGAGATGGTCTGAATAAATGGCTGACCAGTATATAGGGATGTATTCATGCATATATATGGATGCATGAAAAAAATATATGTATTGGTAAATAGAGGAGAAAACTGGGGTTTTTAAGTCTTGGTAAAGTAATCGGTCTCGGAGAACGAAAACTCTGGATTCAAGCCAGCTGTACTCCGCTGAGAAATTGAACTCACGTTGCAGCTTGCCACTAGTAGAGGGGTTAGGTAAATACAAGGTAAATACATTCTCCCCACCAAAAAATACAAACGTTTGCAATTATTTTCTTTTTCAAGCATTATATATATATATGTATATGTATGTATATGTGTGTGTGTGTTTGTGTGTGATATTGCTGATATATGGGTATAAGCCTTTAATTTAAAAAAAAACGTCTTCTAAACCAAATGTACCAGGATTTTATCATATGATAAAAGCGGAAATTACACTGGTTTACAAAAATAATTTTTTGGTCTGAGGCAAGAATGGGGATAGGTGTTTTTTGTTAATTTGGGTGTGCTGAATTCAAATTTATAAATAGTTTTGCTCTATCACCTCTAGTTTTCTGGCTTTTAAATAGTCTCATTTTAGTATAAACAGAGAATATATGTGCATATTTCAAGAATTGCAGCAGCTTATAACAGATAAAACAGGATAGATAAAGAACACTGATTGAATCAATATACTTGGATGACACAATTACACAATTCATAGTACCACAGACAGTCAAAAGTGTGTTTTCTTAGAAGATCTGATGTATTTTGCCTTCTGGATGTCACGCAAGAGCAGAAGTCTCCCATCATGCCGGGGTTCCATTTGCCTTGATAGTTGCTCAGCATCTTCGTAATGTCTTGGTGGAATCTTTCTCCATGCTCATCACTCACTGCTCCAAGGTTTGGCGGGAAGAAGTTGAGGTGGGAATGGAGAAAATGAATCTTGAGTGACATTCGGCACCCCATATCCTCGTAAGACTTTAGCAACTTCTCAATACAGGATTAATAATCTGGTACGCGTGTGTTAGCAAGGAAGCCACTTCAGACTGACTTGAATGCTTCCCATGTTCTCAGTTCCTTTAAGTTAAGAAGCTCCTCAAAATCAGTATCCTTCAGCACTTCTTGGATCTGAGGTCCGATAAAGATGCCCTCTTTGAGCTTAGCAGCACTAAGACCTCGGAACACAGTAGACAAGTGTTAGAAGGATCAGCATTTTTGTGCAACACCTTCACGAAATTCTTCATCAAACCAAGCTTGATGTGAAGAGGAGAAAGAAGCACCTTATTCATGTCCACCAGAAAATTCTCCTTGAGGCTGTGTTCGCCAGGAACAAAAGTGCTTCTAGACCTCCAGTCTTTCTGCTTGTAATGCTGGGATACAGCTCGACTATCCCAGAGACAGAGAAAACAACAGTACTTTGGGAAGCCCGCTTGCATACACATAAAAAGACCAATGACCTTGAGGTCCCCACACAGACTCCATTGGTACTCGCTGTACTTAATAGCTTCTAAAAGAAGCTCTATATTGTCATAGGACTCCTTTAGATCGACAGAGTGTGCAATGGGGATGCTGGGATATTTATTCTCGTTGTGCAGAAGAACACCCTTGAGACTTCGCTTGGAAGAGTCTATGAAAAGACGCCAGTCTGAAGGATTATGTGGCAAACCAAGGGACGTAAACAAGCCAGGTATGTTTGTGCAGTAGCACAACTTGTTTTCCATGTCGAAAAAGGAAGCAAGGTCTTTGTTCCGATTCCTGAAACTGGTGATCCTTACATCTTCCTGGACTAGGTTCCACTGTTTAAGCCGAGAAGCCAAGAGCTCTGACTGCTGTTTTGACAGATACAAATCACGAGCAAGATCATTCAGGTCTTCTTGCGTGATCCAGTGTGGCTCATTGCCACTTGTTCCTGAATATGTAGACTCAATATCTTCCAAAGATATTGACTCGGCAGAGTCCTCCCTTGAAGGCATTTCTTCATCTGATGAGGAAAGAAGATCCTTATTTACTGGAGGTGTGGGTACAGGAAGATCATCTGAATGGGGAACGGGTCTCATAGCAGATCGAAGGTTGGGATATTTGATCTTTTTCCTAGAAGATGCATTGAAACCAGATATATTAGTTAAACAAAAATAACAATCATCTACGTGGTTTCGCGGCTCTCTCCAAACAATCGGGACTGCAAAGTTGAAAGCAAAGTTGAAAAGTAAATGTGCATTTGAAAATGTAATACTAATATTTAGTAACCCAAAAGATGTGTAACACGATAGTTGAGGGACACCAACCTCCTGCGCCGCCTGCGAGACAACCTCTTCCAATGACTGCCTGAGTGTGGTTTAACTGTCAAAATCCGTCTTGATATGTAACTATATATAACTATATATATATATAATGTAATGCTATCACTTACATTTAATGCATTATAACTAAAAAATAAGCCATAAGTCTCACAATATTAGAATTAACCCTGAATTCATATACGCCCTTATGTACCGTATATGCACAAAATGCACACTATGCATATCTAAAAAACTAGAGGTGATGAGTAAAAACGGATTTCAAATTTGAATTCAGCACCCTCAAATTAGGTAAAAACGGGTATTTTTGTGCTTGCCTCAATTTCTTTGTAAACCAGTGTAATTAGACATTATTTATCACCAATTCCTACAGCATTAAACACTGTAAACAACAATGTGTAGAGTTTGGTAATCAATGATATCTAATAATATCCGTACTGATTCTATAATATGCCACTAGAAATAATAAAATTTAGTTTAAAAGAAAAATAATTTCTTTATTAAAGCATTGTTGTGTACTTACTTATGGGCGATTTTGTGCGTGCGTGCGTGTGTATGTGTGTATATATAATGGAAAATTTTGACTTTGTGCAGTAATCATCTCATTAACGAAATTCATAGTCAAAACTTGACAGTGGTAAGCAGAACAACCGAATAATATCTTAAATGGACATTTCAAGGTAGTTTTTTTAGATAGATTTTTAAAATCAAATCTATCTTTTTCATTCTGTTCTTATCTATCTGTCTATCTATCTCAGTCTGTTTATATGTATCTCTCCCCTCCCCCCTCTCTCACTCTATGTATCTATCTCTGTCTGTTCATATGTATCTCTCCCTTTCTCCTTTTCTCTCTCTATCAATCTCAGTCTGTTCATATATATCTCCCCCTATCTATCTATCTATCTATCTATCTCAGTCTGTTCATGTCTCTCTCTCTCTTTTTCTCTCTCTCTCTTTCTCTCTCTCTCTCTCTCTATCTCTCTCTCTCTCCATCTCAGTCTGTTCATATCTATCTATCTATCTATCTATCACAGTCTATTCATATCTATTTATCTGTCTATCAATCAATTTAAGGAAGTGCTTTGGCTCAGCTATTTTACCTATGCACGTGTTTTTTTAGTTTTATTTGAATCAATACTGGATCAATGTTTCATTGAATGAATACATAATGTTTAATGTATGTAATCTTTGGATAAGATTTCGTAAATCATAGATTAATGATCAAATTTTTAAAAATCTGAGTTTGTGCCTACCTCAGCCTTATAAATAGAGAAGAAATAAATATTTATCTCGTAGGTACAGAATTATTCTCTGCCTACTCAACAAATTTCAGCTGATTTCTTTTGAGTGAAAATCATTTTTTTTCGAGAAGACATTTAATTTCGTAAATTGAATGATTATGTTATTATTTACATCGATTTATCAATCCTGCTATAATAAATCTCTCCACGCGCAGACGAAAATTTTAGCTGCAGCTCCATACATGTTAATCCTTGAATATATTTCCTCACTACATAGGGATATTCTCATACACATGCCTTTTACAGACACAAAATACGTCTATTTAGATTAAGGCTAATAAAAACTGCCAGATTTCAAGCATGAATCTTCTTTTTCTATTTTAAAATATTTACAATCTGACTAAAATTATCTTTTCTTACTAATAAAAGACTTTGTAACTTCTGTTTTTAACAAACATTTCACTGAATTCAAATGAATAAAATGTATTAATTTGTAGAGTGGTGTTTTATTCAATTATTTATACCTTTGTCCACCGCACTCACATACACACTTACTTATATATATATATATATATATATATATATATATATATATATATATATATATATATATATATAGTTCTAATGTATGGAAAGTATTATTATTCGATTCTGAGTGCAGGCCTACTTTCGTTTACTACAAACTGGCAACAGAGTTGATCTTAGAATACAATTAAAATTTCAAGATCGCATCAGACAACAAAATCTTTGCCTTGACATATCCTTCATTTTGGATGTAACCAAACAGATGACCATGATGTAAGATTTAACTGATCCCTGGAAGAGGCATCTGCTCATGAGAGGAAGATCACCATATACCGGTAGCTGATGATTAAGTTGATGTGAGTTTTTAAAAATCATAAATGATGATTTTTAAGTATATATATATATATTTATATATACACATATGTGTGTGCTTGAGTGTCCTTGTGTGTGTTAATATAGACATGTATTTATATATATAGAAAGAAAGAAAGAAAGAAGAAAAAGTAAATAGATTGAAACAGTTCAATATATAATTATATACGAACGAACATTAAAACAGGTTCACATTTTCCTTCATCGACACAGACAAAAAGTAAATGAAATAAATGGAAATAGATCGATAGATATATAGATATAAACAAAGTTTTTAAAAATATGTACATATAACTAGCATGATATAGACGCTGACATAGGGTTGATGGGTTGTTTGGGTTTTATGGCATATCAACCTTTGTAGGCTATTTAATGCCAAATCCATTTTAATGCAAATAATCAGTTCTATTTCAAACAATTCAGTTTAGCATGAGTACACAGTTTAATTGTCAAAAACATTTCTATTTCAAGCTATTCAGTTTAGTCAAACATTACTAATTCAGCTAATTCAGTTTAGTAAAAGTACAGATTTTGTTTACCCAGTTAAATATCAAAACAGTTCTATATTAAACAATTCAGTATTGTGTAAGTACCGTTTCAATGTCAAAAAACAGTTCCATTTCAAATAATTCAGTTTAGCATAAGCATGCAGTTTAAATGTAAGTAAGGTTTAATTCTCAAAAACATTTCTATTTCAAGCTATTCAGGTTAGTCAAACAATTCAATTTAGCATAAATATGCCGTTAGTTCTATTTAACCCATAGATAGGGCCCTATCAGGTGCTACCACGCCGGGCCAAAGTCTTACCCCTCTGCAGAACTGCAGTCGGTATATTCTACAGCCCCAGCAGACTGGTCTGTAGAATACACCGACTGCTTCTCTGCAGACAGGTAAGACCCCCATCCCAACGAGTGTCCTGGATATGACATTAAACAATCTGATGATGAGTTTACAGTAATGATGGAGCTTTGAGGAAAGCAGAGTACTCCTTCATTGCCATCGTTCCTAGGTCCAGTGGTAGCACCTGATAGGATCCTATCTATGGGTCAAATAGAACTAAACTGCGTATATATGCTAAACTTGATTATTTGAAATAGAATTGTCTTGACACTTAATTGACGCATCGATACAAACAACTCGAAGACTACATAGAAAAGCTCAGAGAAAGACTGGTTACTGCTACCAGAAATAATACTGACAACACGATGACCAACAGAATGACCATAACTAGAAAACGAAAATGGGAAGAAAAACAACTCTTTTAGTTTTAAACGACTGATGAACAACATCTCATACGAGAAAACCTGGACGTGCTAAAAAAGGGAAACTTTAAGAGAGAAACAGAATCTCTCCTAATAGCAGCACAAAAAAAAAAAAAAAAACACCATAAGAACTGATCATATCAAAGCAAGAATAGATAAAACGTAACAAAATAGCAAAGGTAGGTTATGTGGTGATAGAGACGAAACGATCAATCACTAAATAAGCGAATGCAGCAAATTGACATAGAAGGATTATAAAACTAGATATGACTGGGTGGGCAAGATGATCCACTGGGAGTTGTGCAAGACATTTAAATTTGACCATAGGAACAAATGGTATATCTACAACCCAAAATCTGTCCAGGAGAATGAAACACAAACTCCTATGGGATTTTAACATACAAACGGATCTCCTAATCTTAGCCTGACGACCAGACCTTATAATTATCAAGTGCAAAAAAAGAGAACTTGCAAAATTGTGGACTTTGCTCTCCCGGCTGACCACAGAGTAAGATTGAAAGAAAGTGAAAAGAAGGCTAAGTACTTGGACCTTGCTATGGAACCGAAAAAAAGTGACGTTTGTACCAATTGTGATTGGTACTCTTGATATAGTCACCAAATGATTATAAAAGGGACTGGAAGACTTGTAAATAACAGGACGAGTAGAGACCATCCAAACTTCTACATTATTGAGATCGGCCAGAATATTGAGAAGATTTCTGGAGAATTGAGGAGACTTGCTGTCACGCACTAAAATGAAAACCATCAGCTAATGCTGATGTGAAAAACTCTCAAGGGGTAAAAATAATAAAATAGATAGATAGATAGATAGATAGATAGATAGTGAGATAGATACGAATAGACTGAGATAGATAGATAGATTGATAGATAAAGGAGGAATGCTGAATATTCTTATTTTAGGTGACCGAGGTTGTTTGTACTAATGAAATTGAGTGTAAAACTTGTAACAAGGATTTTAGTGCAACTTAATTGAGGACCCCAGTGCTTATGAGTACATTAACGGAAATAAGTACGAATAATTCCCCGCCTCCGCAATTCGCAGCTTCCCTGAATTGTAAATAAATATTGGTGTAAAAAATTTGGGACATGTGCGTTTACCAACTAATATCATGAAGTTTTCATTATAGAATAAGAATTGAAAAAGAGTGAATTTTTTTCTCTGCGAAAGATGAGTCTAAAAATGATGAACATATTGGAATTTCTGTATATCTATGAATCTATCTTAGTATGGTAATCTATCTATCTATTTATCGGTACACAGGAGTGGGCTGAAAGGTTCATAGGCTGAAAAGTTTATATGATAATGTCATTTTTGACCATAGGAATCAAAGCACTGCAAAAATGATGGAAGAAGTGTGTGTACCATAAGTGGGAACTATGTTGAAAAATAAACTTCATTTAATCACATTCCCTGAGAGTATCTTGGTCAGCCTATGAACATGCTGGAGAAGCAGAGATGAACTCATAAGAGATGTACTCTTATGGATCCCCACACATGGCCGCGCAAAAGCAGGACGACCAGCACGAACGTACATTCAACAGCTATGTGAGGATACAGGTTGTTGTCCTGAAGACCTACCAAGGGCGATGAACGATAGGGAGGAGTGGCGAGAGAGGGTCAGGGATATCCGTGCTGCCAGCACGAGATGATGATGATGATGATGATATATATATATACAGACACACACACATACACACACACACACACACACACACACATATATATATATATATAGAGAGAGAGAGAGTGTCCTCGGGGTGCAATGGTTACAGCACTGGTCTCCGGAATCGTAGCAAAGCGGGTTCGAACTCGTCACGCCATTACGCTCACTTTTGGACAAATACCCTTGGGAAAAGTATGAACCCACATATCCTCCCAGCTATATGTTGAATAGTAGCACTACTGTTTTTCTAGAAGAATGGCTTTGGCATTAAATTACCAAAGAAGTTTGATATACTATTAAACAAAGAAACTAAACCAAACCTATATATATATATATTTATAAATATATATATACGCTGTGATTGCGTTGACATAGAGTTTATGAACCTTTGTGACTGTTCGTTTCCCTCTCATTCAATCATCGAATATTTTTCCGTTAATCTCGTAAGCATGAAACTGATAGTCTCTAATCGCCGTTGACTTTGTTGACGCTCTCTTAACATACATATATATATGATCTGTCATTGTTTTCTAACACACTTTTTTCGTAAACATAGCAAATTATATATATCAGTCGGTTCATATTTGTTTACCTATTTATCTCCCTATCTATCTAGTTGGTTAGTTAATTATATGTGTGTTGACGGCTTTGAAATTGATATTATTTTCAGTGTAAGATATCTTTAAATTTGTAGAGCATCAGCTCAATATTAATTTGTCTCAAGATAGCGACGTTAGAAAGGAAGAAATATGTAATTCCGCTAAAATACAAATGCGTCTTTAAAACTTAAAATCGTCTCATTAAAACATAGTCAGTAAACCAGTGAATCATTTTAGCCTTATGTTCAGTGATAATTCGAGTTCTTTTAGCCCTGGGGATGAGCCACTATATATTTGTAGACACGGCAGTTGCTTTTTTTAGAGCACATCAAAATGCACTTGAGTGAACCGTAAAATACATATATGAAATATAATTTTGTTAAGAAGGAAACATGTTGAAACGATAAGAATGTTGATTTGGAAGAAGTTATCGGAAGTATTTCTTTTATTTGTTCCTTTTTTATATGAAGTTCTGTTAATCCCATCATTAAATATTTTGACTAGTGTTACCGGTAATCTTAATTTTAGTTGCTTTATATCGCTATCTAACTGGATCATTGCATCAACGACACGGAGCATCAGAAAAAGGAAAAAACAGTGAGACTTAAACAGATAATCCTGCTTTCGAAAAGCCTCGCCCTGCATCTCTTCTGCAATACCATCTTAGCTACGAGAACATGTGTTACGGATAAATGTGTAATTTATCAAATTTTATCTCTTTTTCTTGAGTGTGTAGCAGAAGGAATTTTCGTATTTTGGTTTGGCGCGTAATTTAATTCGACCCATAATTTCACCCAATCAGAATGACTTATCCTATTCAATCCAGAACTCCTTTCCGGGCAGCAGAAATTAGAGAAGCTACCAAACACAGCTTTTTGGCAGAACAACTCCGTTCTGTACAGACGTCCCATCTGCCTGCTCTTGAATAGCAACAGCAGCAGCATGGACTCAATGAGGGAACCTATCTAATTTATGGTTCCCTTGCGTCTATTTCTCTTAGACCAAGGGATCCCAGTTGAATATGAATTAGATAAATTCAATACGCCACACACAGGAACAACTTTATTTCACCCCCAAAATTGGCTATGTCGATTGCGATATCAAATTCCGCTCCGGCACCTAGCGACTACTTCACCTCTGGGCAACATTTTCTGGAGACCACATGCTTCTCCCCGAAACAACCAGAAATACAAACTCACGGTGACTCCAAAGTTTATTTCCTCCAACAGCAAACACGACTTTCGCTACATACTGCGAACATACCTCCCTCGTACGTCCAACAACACACGCTGCTACTCAACTCTCTCATAACTCCATTTCGTCTTTCTATTTCTTTCCTTTCCCACGAGGCTTGCAGCACAAACACAAACTAAATATTCCATGCTGCCAATTAAAAACTATCATAAAAAAATTTCGACATCTGGGTTCTTCTCTTCCTTTATATACCTTACAAACTTAGCGAGGAAACAACTCAACGTAAACTCAACGTAAACACACATACACGCACGGAACAAATAAAAGAAATACTTCCGATAACTCCTTCCAAATAAACTTTCTTATCGTTTCAACATGTTTCCTTCTTAACAAAATTATATTTCATATATGTATTTTACGGTTCACTCAAGTGCATTTTGATGTGCTCTAAAAAAAGCAACTGCCGTGTCTACAAATATATAGCGGCTCATCCCCAGGGCTAAAAGAACTCGAATTATCACTGGACTTAAGGCTAAACTTTTCCTCGCTAAAAATAAACCAACAATTTTATCGCTTAAAGTGAAAATTTTTTGAAAACTCAAGTTACCTAGTCTTTCCTTGTAAAAAAGATAATATTAGTCAGAGCGTAAATATTTGTCATCATTTAAAGTATACGAAAGAAAGGTTCATGAATTCAATGTTGTAGTTTGTTTTGTTTAATTCAAGTTGATATTTTGTGCTCGCAAAAGATCTGTGTGTAAGAGTGTCACTTATGTAGAGGAGAAAGTATACTTATTCGCTTACATGTAAGCGGATGCCGCTAAAAAAATTAATCCGGAGGGGGTGATTTTTTGTACGGCATTTCTATATTAACAAACTATTTTGTTCATTTTAAAATAGTTAAGTAGATGTTGAAATTAAATTCATCCTTGAAGGAACAGAATGTTAGATTTTCACTCGAAAGAAATAAAGCTGAAAGTTTTGTGAAGTTTTACAGAATGAATACCTTAACCAACTAGAGAAAGATATATTCTGTCGCTTATTCATAAGATTGAAGAAGGCTTAAAATTAGATTTTAAAAGTTGATGATCTATCCATGATTCTAATTTGTTAAGAAATGTATTCTAAACGATCTAGGAAGAAAAAGATTTAAATTATTTTAGGTTTGGATCATTCAGATTTTTCAGGCAGGTCAAATATTGCTGTAGTCTTTTTCTTAAGTTGAGGAATTATATTGTGAATTGATTTACCATGACCAGAAAATCCAACGAACACTTACGCACGGCATACTGGACAGTTGTTTCGACCTTATTAGGTCTCCTCAGCAATGTATATCGTGATCTCCCCCACCAGAGATCCAGCCAGCGACTACTGAATGCAAAGAGTACGGATGTAACTTGCAAGACATATTCAGCTTAATTGGCCGCGCAATTACCACGACTAGTTGATTTAGCATCCCTTTTGTGCGATGTGGTGGTGGTCAGTGGTAGAGTTTCGACTCTACTTTCTGTGGTCGCTAGTTCGATCTCCAGTGGGGGAGATCACGGTATACACTGCTGATGAGAACTATTAAAATCGAAACAGCTGTCTAGTGTTTCCGAATGTCACGCGTAAGATTTCGTCGGATGTTCTGGTCGAGGTGATTCAATTCAAATATGGTTGTCAGCGAATTTCAAAGAAATTTTAACACGTGCGAGAAAGCACCGATTGGTCCATAAATACAAAGATCCAGACAGAAAAATTAGAGCTTCTTGACCCTATTTTGCACAAAACTTTACACACTTGTTTATAATCAATTGATTTTCCATCAATGCATAATATCACAAAGTCTAAATAATACCAGTTGTATATTATAGGTTACCTAACGATTTTTCGGGTAGCGATTCTTTTGTTATTGGAAAATTCTGAGGTCTGTATCTGATTCTATTTTCATCTCACCCCATTCATTTGTTTCCTTCTTTTTTTGTTGAAGTTATAAAAGAATGAAGGACAAAAAAAAAACAAACAAAAAAACAGGGATACCTTTAAACTCAATTCTTATTTTCGGGGTTTACGACTAATTTATGTTGGGAGGAGGGAATGTTTTCCAGAAGCAGCAGAAATAACCACGCTCCTCAATCTAGGCATTCTGGAGACATTTTTGGTAAATTGGAAGTTTGAGGGTCCACTATATTTGTGTTCAGTGGGTACGATCAGCATTGGCTGCTACTAGCAGGAGACATAACGTGCTGTTGAACCCTCAAGCCTTAGTAAGCACGTTCATTTCCACTGCCTACCGAGATAAAAAGGTGTGTCCATCTCAGTCGAAGTGATAAAGGCTTTTGAGTTCAAGTTTCTTTTTGGTGCTTGGAAGTCCCTCTTTTGAGGTATACGCCGATTTCACTTCCTATCAGAGCCCTCAGAGGAAACTGTTATTTTTACATTTATTTATTTATCTATTTTTTAGTTATTGTTTTATTTTTCTTATTCAGTCCATAAAACATCTCAGCAACGGGTACGTTGAGACTTTCACAGAAGTCTACACAATACGAGCTACTATATCGTCTCCGCTACGAGAACATGGATACTACCACAGAAGTCTAAATGATGCCAGCTACTATATTGTCTCCGCTACGAGAACATGGATACTACCACAGAAGTCTAAATGATGCCAGCTACTATATTGTCTCCGCTACGAGAACATGGATACTACCACAGAAGTCTAAATGATGCCAGCTACTATATTGTCTCCGCTACGAGAACATGGATACTACCAGAGAAGTCTAAATGATGCCAGCTACTATATTGTCTCAGCTACGAGAACATGGATACTACCAGAGAAGTCTAAATGATGCCAGCTACTATATTGTCTCAGCTACGAGAACATGGATACTACCAGAGAAGTCTAAATGATGCCAGCTACTATATCGTCTCCGCTACGAGAACATGGATACTACCACAGAAGTCTAGATGATGCCAGCTATTATATCGTCTCAGCTACGAGAACATGGATACTACCACATAATACTAAATGATGCCAGCTACTATATCGTCTCAGCTACGAGAACATGGATACTACCAGAGAAGTCTAAATGATGCCAGCTATTATATCGTCTTAGCTACGAGGACATGGATACTACCACAGAAGTGTAAATGATGCCAGCTACTATATTGTCTCCGCTACGAGAACATGGATACTACCACAGAAGTGTAAATGATGCCAGCTATTATATCGTCTCAGCTACGAGGACATGGATACTACCACAGAAGTCTAAATGATGCCAGCTACTAATATCGTCTCCGCTACGGGAACATGGATACTACCACATAAGTCTAAATGATGCCAGCTATTATATCGTCTCCGCTACGAGAACATGGATACTACCACAGAAGTGTAAATGATGCCAGCTATTATATCGTCTCAGCTACGAGGACATGGATACTACCACAGAAGTCTAAATGATGCCAGCTACTATATTGTCTCCGCTACGAGAACATGGATACTACCACATAAGTGTAAATGATGCCAGCTACTATATTGTCTCAGCTACGAGAACATGGATACTACCACAGAAGTCTAAATGATGCCAGCTAATATATCTTCTCAGCTACGAGAACATGGATACTACCACAGAAGTCTTAAATAATGCCAGCTACTGTATCATCTCAGCTACCAGAATTTGGTCTCTATCACAGAAGCCTAAAGTACCTATATAAACCACTCTATATACTTGTCTCTGATATTTCAGGGACATATTCCTTGATAATATTTTACCTGCTGGTTATGTTAGGAGTATATTTATCTGTTTTTAGATAAAGCTCATCTTCCTAGTTGCTTTTTATCACAATTTACATCTTCCTCGTTGTTGTAGAAAAGACAACCGAAATGAGTAATGATAACAAGCGACTTGAATTTGAAAGAATTAAGGGTAACACTAGTTAGAATAATTGATCAACCTGTATAAGTAGAAACATTTCTTAGTTTATGGTGCTTCTCAATAAAAACTGAAGACATCGAATTAAAAAGATGTTTCTGAATATTCCCTTACCGTTTTTGTTTCTAATTAAGTTTGTTTGGTATGGTCATGCTTTATAGCATATCAAACCTTATAGGTTATTTAATGCTAAGTCCATTCTTATACATGCAAACAGTTCTATTCCAAACAATTCAATTTTTTATAAGTATAGTTTTTGGTTACACTCGGTTAAATGTCAAAACAGTTCTATATCAAACAATTCAGTTTAGCATAAAAACAGTTCCATTTGAAACAATTCAGTTTAGTATAATATTGTATCGTCGAGGTGAATGATACACAGGGTCAAAATGCGGTATAGCCAAACGAAGTAAGATCAATCCGAATATTAATCAATTTATTAAGTTAACTCTCGAAGACTTCAATCGTAGGCCATTTATAGCTATGAACCAGTCCATCTGGTAGAGAGCTGAAGGGGTGTTTAGCCACTCTACAACACATAAGTGCGTACTTTAAATGTCAAAACTGTTCTATTTGAAACAACTCAGTTTAGCATAAGTATACAGTTTAGTCCTGTTTGACCCATAGTAAGATCCTATCAGGTACTACCACTCTGAGGCAGAGTGAACCTGGGAGCGATGGCAAAGAAGGGGTACTCCGCATTCCCCAAAGCTCCAGTATTACTGGAACCTCACTATCAGATTTTTTGTGTCATATCCAAAACACTTATTGGAAAGGGGGTTCTTACGCTTCTGCAGAGAAGCAGTCGGTATATTCTACCGCCCCAGCCGACGGGGCGAAATTGAGTTCGTTTTGTTTGGTGATGTTCAATGGCATTATAGGTTCTTTAATGCCAAATCCTAGCCTAGTCGCTCAAGATTATTATGATAGATGTGTGTTAACACTAATTAGAACCCTTACTGATACATTATGTAACCTTTTTATTATAGCCTAATCGGCTGAGGCTTTAGTATACGTCGACTGCATCTTTGCAGAGGGGTAAAACTTCACCCTCCACAAAGAGTGTTCTTGATATGACAGTAAACAATCTGATGGTAAGTCTTCAGTCCGGGAGCTCTATGGGAATGTGGAGTACCTCTTCATTACCATTACTTCCGGGCCTACTCTGACCTGGAGAGCTAGTACCTGTTAAGGTTCCATCTATGGATCAAATAGAACGTGTGTCATGGGTATGACAGTAAACTGCATCTGATGGTGAGGCTTCAGTCCTAGAGCTTTGGGGAATATGGAGTATCCTTTCATTCTTGGTCCTTTTTATGTCCCAGACTGGTGGTATCTGATAGGGTCCCATCTGTGGGTCAAATAAAACTGATGACAATTTAACTGTGTATAAACAAATGACTGATGCTAAATTGAATTGTTGGTGTTACATAGCAATACTTGAAACCATTTAGCTGGGTTCAAATAAAACTATCAGTGACTGATAGCAATACCTAACCTCAATCAGTTGAGTGAAATCAAATAATTGGTTTTAAATTGAATTATTAGTATTACGCAGCAGTGCTTGGTACCATTTAACTGTGTGCAAATAGAACACTTAGTGCAAGATAGCAATAGTTGAAACGTTTTAGATATGTGCAAACAATATATAGAAATACTTGAAACTATTTAACTGTGTGAAAGCAAATAATTGATATTAGATTGATTTATTAGAATTGGATAGCTATAATTGAAACCATTTAATTGGGTGCAACCAAATGGGTTCTGAATCGTTTAAAAATGTTACCTACAAACTATTCGCTAACAAATTATAAATATATATATATATAGTGATTTGGAATTGGTTTTTTTTAGTTTGGTTTTTATGCCATATCAACCATTGTAGGTTATTTAATTCCAAATCTTCTTTATACGTATACATTATATATATTTGATTTTGTAAACATATTTGCTGATAAAGTTTTTTTTAACGAGTCTAATGTCATTTTTTACACACTGTAAAACAGTTCTAAGTATTGCTATGTATCACTAACAATTCAATTACACATCAGTTATTTTTTCACCCACAGTTAAATGATCAAACAGTTCTATTTCAAACAATTCAGTTTGGTTTAAGTCATTTGTTTGCACACAGTCTTAGTGTCAAACTATTCTATTTGATCCATATATAGGACCCTATCAGGTACTACCACTCGGAGTCAGAGAGGACCTGGGAGTAATGGCAATGAAGGGGTACTTCACATTGCTCAAAGCAACACAGCTGAAGCCTCACTATCAGATTGTTTAGCGTCATGTACAGGACATTCGTTGTGGGGTAGTGAGGTCTTACTCTTCTGCAGAAATGTAGCCGTCATATTCTACGGCCCTGGTCGACTTGGCTATAATAAAAAGGATATAGAATGTATCAGTAAAGATTTTGGTTACTGTTAACACATCTCTTTCATAATAATCTTGAGCAAATTGAAACATATTGAAAATTCTACTTATTTTCGTACAGCGTATGTTTAAGAAGTTTGCGCACATGTGTGTTTCAGAAAAGGCCAGATTTAATTAAAGGCGAATTGATATTCCGCTAAGTATAAACATCTGGAATTGAAAAACAAAAACAACAACTTTATATCAACATTCGGGAAAGTCAAGCTTGATTTAGATTTAAACATGGCGACTTCGGAAAATATCAGACAAATTCTGCTATAAGTTAATCCTAAATTTATATTTCTCGAGGGAAAGATAATCTTGTGAATGAAAGAATAAGGGTGAAGAAATGATGTGAAGAAGTAGAGGATAAAAGAAAGAAAGAAAGAAGAGAAGTAGAAGGTGAAAGAAGAAGAAAAACACGACGAAGCAAAGAAGAAAAACAGAAAAAAGAAACAAGAATTTAATATAAAAGTAAATTTAAAAAAATTGATTGATTAGTTTTAACGGCACGTCAACCCGATTTGAGTTATTTTATGCCCAGAGGCTAAGGAATCACATTCACTGGATGTTCATATTTACATTTATTGTGTAGTCGTTTCTTAAGAGTTTTTTTTATGTGCACACGATCCCATCGAACACAAACGATTTAAATTGACCCTTTTAACCTTTAGATGTGACCCTAACAAATATAATGACTTTCGGTTAGAGTGGACCTGGAAGTAATGACAATGAAAGGGAACAATCTCCAGATTTCCAGGACTAAAGCCTCACCATCAGATGTAGTTTAGTGTCATATCCAGGACCCCCTTTTTTTCGAGGGAGGTCTTGCAATTCTGCATTGTACTCTACGTCTCCCCAACTGGGTGGTTTAAAAGAAAGAGAAGGGGAAATGAATGCAACGAATACTGAAAATAAGAGAGAGAGAGAGTGAGAGAGAGAGAGAGAGAGTCTGAAAGAGAGAGAAATAGTGAAAGAAGATTCATAATAGGGGAGAGAAAGAGAATAAAGTCAAAATAAGAACGAGAGAAAATTTAAAATAAGTGAGAGAAATTGAGCTAAAGAATTCAAAATAAGTAAAAAAGGATTCAAAATAGAAGAGAGAGAGAGAGAGAGAGAGAGAGAGAGAGAGAGAGAGAGAGAGAGTTTAAAATTAGAGAGAGAAGAAAGAAATACGACGAAAAAGAAATAAAATGAAAAAGATGCCACACCAAAATAAATAAATAATTAAAGGAAATAAAAAAATACATAGATAAAATAAATAAAGGAATAAAAGATAAACAGAAGAAACATCAGAAGTTAAAAGAAGAGAAACAGTTAAAGAAAGAAAGAAAGAAAGAAAGAAAGAAAGAAACCGGATATTTACAACGGGATTAGCTTGGCTTCAAAGAACTGTTGAATATCCAGTCTCAGGTTCACCTACTTTCACCTACACACATCCATCTTTTCAAATGCGGATACCTTATCTTCACTATACTTAACGAAACCTCCACGCATTAGTTATTGTCTATAGAGATGAGAATAAACAATCAAGTAAATACCTGGGGTTAATTTTGTCATCAAATAAAATTCAAATGAAATAAAAGAAGAAAAGAAAAGGTAAAGAGTAAACAAAGTAAGTTCTGCTGAGTTCGGTTGGTTTGGTTTTATAGCATATCAACCCCTGTTGGTTATTTAATGTCATATACTCTTTCTACATTTATCAAGTAAATATAATTTGCTACGTATCACTAAAAATTCAATTAAAAGTCATTTGTTTGAGCACAGTTTCAATATCAAACATTTCTAGTGTTACATAGCAATACTTGGAACCATTTAGCTGGGTGCAAATAAAACTATCAGTAAACACTGATAGTTTTATTTGCACCCAGCTAAACCCCAATCAGTTGTGTGCAAACTAAAAATTCATTTTAAATTGAATTATTAGTATAACGCAGCAGTGTTTGGTACCATTTAACTGTGTGCAAATAGAACACTTAGTGCAAGATAGCAATGGTTGAAACGTTTTAGATATGTGCAAACAATATATAGAAATACTTGAAACCATTTAACTGTCTGAAAGCAAATAACTAATATTAGATAAAATTATTAGAGTGGGATAGCAATAATTGAAACCATATAACTGGGTGCAACCGAATGGATTCTTCTCGTTTAAAAATAGATAGGGCCCTATCAGGTACTACCACTCCGAGTCCATGTGGATTTGGGAGCAATGGCAATAAAGGGGTACTCCGCATTCTCCCAAGCTCTCGTGCTGGAAAACCCCCATCAAATTGTTTAGGGTCACAACCAGAACACTCGTTGGGGGTGGGGTCTTACCTCTCTGCATAAATGCAGTTGGTGTATTCTACAGCCTCGGCCGACTGGACTTGTTCAACTGAGTGTTAAACACAGAAATACTATCAAATCATCCTGAAAGAACAGCTTTCCGCCAGTCCACCAAAGTTAAGCAGCGTTATGACTTCTCGGTATTTAGATGGGGGACTATTTATCAATAGCAGATAATGTAAAAATCTGAGTCTTGTGAGCCAAGCAAAGCATACTGATTAATACTGATATTCGCGCCCCCTTAAAAATGGTGACTTCCCCACCCCCCAAAATGGTGACCCCCCCAAATGGTGACTTCCCCCCGCAAAAAAAAAATGTTGACCCCGGAAAAAAAATTGACGACTCCAAAGAATATGACGAGTAATCATTTTTAATGGTTGACTGATATGTCAGTAGCGGTTTTGTTAAACTACGTGTAATCATTATTCACAAAACGACAAAATGTGTTGAAATGGAGAACAGAATTAAATTAACTGAATTGAAAAATTATAACAAACCTGCATTTATTGTGAATTTACAATATAATTCCTCTACTTAAAAAAGGAAATGTAGAAGCCTGTATTTATTTACAAACAACAACGAAATTGTAATGCAAGCAAAAAAAAAACATGCAAAAGATTTGGTTCTCCAAAGGATTGTTTAAACGAAAAGTTCTGTTCATATGAAAGAATTTTGTTCTGCAAAAGATTGTTCAAACGAAAAGTTCTGTTCATATGAAAGAATTTGGTTCTGCAAAAGATTGTTCAAACGAAAAGTTCTGTTCATATGAAAGAATTTGGTTCTGCAAAAGATTGTTCAAACGAAAAGTTCTGCTCATATGAAAGAATTTGGTTCTGCAAAAGATTGTTCAAACGAAAAGTTCTGCTCATATGAAAGAATTTGGTTCTGCAAAATATTGTTCAAACGAAAAGTTCTGTTCATATGAAAGAATTTGGTTCTGCAAAAGATTGTTCAAACGAAAAGTTCTGCTCATATGAAAGAATTTGGTTCTGCAAAAGATTGTTCAAACGAAAAGTTCTGCTCATATGAAAGAATTTGGTTCTGCAAAATATTGTTCAAACGAAAAGTTCTGTTCATATGAAAGAATTTGGTTCTGCAAAAGATTGTTCAAACGAAAAGTTCTGTTCATACTAAAGAATTTGTTTTGGAAACAGTTTTTTTAGGAACAGAGTGTTTATTTGGAAACAGAGTTTGTTTGGGAACCTTTGACAAAATTAAGTGTTGCATACACAAAAATGATCGTCCCGCATTCAGTAAAATTAAGACAAGTTGTGTTCAGAGATTCGCAAGGATAGTAGTAAATTCAAACAGCGAAAGTAGTTTTACTTATACTTCTATGTAGGTAAAAATATGTATGTCGATGTGTTCGTTGATAGTTGAATGCTAGCGACTAGAGCATATTTAGTCAATTTCAATAACTGAGTTGTTACTCATCTATTTCTTGTTAAAATTTATTTCTCACAGTTATTTCTCACTTGTTTTTGAGTTCAGCATGTCGACTGTCAAAGTTTCCTGTTAAAAATGGTGACTGAACAGCCATGCGAAAATGTTTTCGCGTATTTATAAGATTTTTGGATTGAAAAGTGGATCAACTTAAGGTTTTTGTATTTTAGGCGGGAATCACGGGAAACGCCCACAAGTGGTTGATGAGCTAATCGAAAGTTTGGATAATTGTAATTTCCGCCTTTTTGGATGTTAAAATTTTCACACGTCTCACGCCCTAAGGTCTGCAGTTTTTGAATCAGAAATTGCTCAATTATTGGCACAGTCATCGGTTCATGCCTTCGACGTGTGTGCAATGGAGGACTGCGACCTACGGATGAAACTTTGATATAAATAAAATTTCAAATATTCAGTAATTTTTATAAAGAATCATGGAAGAAAACTGCTCACGACAAGTTTCGAACGCACACGACTTCATTTAACACAAAGTAACAAAAGTAAGATAATTTTGAAATATAAACGAAACGAAAGAAATTCTTGACTTCAAAGATCTTCTTATAGCTCCGTGTTGATATTCAGCAAAAAGCATTTGTTGATGACCATGTTCGTGTCTGACGCAAAGCTATAAGTATAGGGTACCGAGAATGAAACAAACTTTTCTATTGATGATCAGCTATACTAAAGTACTGACCACATCTCTGCAACGAGACACTTCATTTATGCTCCACTTAGAGTATATGAAGTTTATCTACAACAGCTCTGTACGGACACAGGATGTAGTCTAGAAGACCTACCCGAAGCGATGGACGATAGAGACGAGTGGCGAGGGGGAGTTAGGGAAACCTGTGCTAGTGGCACGACATGATGATGATGTTGATGATGATAGAATACGAAATGTGTTTACTGATATGGATTCAGCGAGCGCAGTTCACATTCACAACAAGGCTGTTTGCATTTTGATTTGAGATGAAGCCTTTGAAAAACATTTGAGCTCAATAATTCGGTCCCATTTGCTTATAAGTAAAATAGTTGAGCAGACTGATTTCTTTTGCCTTGATGCGGTAACCGATATAGGAGAAGGAAAATCTGATTTCAAATCAAACGTAAGTAAAAGTAAAGTTGTCTCCCTTTAGTCGAGGGCGACCAGAAAGCTCCCTTTTCAATAGCTACTACATCGAGGTGAAGGGGAGGGCACTACTCCTTTCCCTGGATTGCTCCACTTTACCCTTGCCAACTCAGCACCTTATAGTGCTGAGTAGGCAAGGAGGTATCAAGTACCATTTTTAAAGTCTTTGGTATGACGCAACGACCACTGGCAAACACTCTACCCGTACTCCACATAAAAATTGACCTTTCCATTGCAGAGTAGCCGAATAAATATAAATGTTCGAGGAATGAACGACTTCGTGCAACGAATGCCATATCAACCCTTGTGCGTTATTTATTGCTATATCCTATTTATACATATATTGAATATGATTAGTAAACAAATAGATTGTCGGTAAAATTTTTAGACGAGCCAGAGCTCATTTTCTGTACACAGTTAAATCGTTTCAAATTTTGCTATTTGATATTAACAATTCAATTTAACACCAGTCATTTGTTTGCAAAGAGTTATATAGGAATACATATATAATGATAAGTATTGCTATTGTTTGCTCACAGTTAAATAGATTCAAGTATTAATATCTATCACTAATAGTTCTGTTTAATATTAATGATTTGTTTGCACACGGTAAAGTGGTTACAAGTATTGTTACTTAACGCTGATAATTTTATTTAACACCATTCACTTGTCCACAGTCAAATGGTTCTAAGTATTGCTGGGTAATACCAATAATACAGTTTTTGCATACAGTTAAAGGCTTTCAAGTATTGCTATTCAACAGTAATAATTCTATACAACAATATTCATTCGATTGTACTCAGTTAAATGGTTGAATGCTCCTTAGTTTTTTAGGTAAAAAAAACTCGTCCGAAAAGGTCGTTTATTACACGAGTATACACGGTGCATACTCAGCTTAATCTAATCTGGTCCAGGAAATCCTATTCCAAATCTAAAAGCGCCTCCAGAAGTAGACAGGATGTAATTTTTTCCTATTAATAAAAAGTCAACCGTTACACCTACTGTTAAATAATATTGGTTCTAATCTAGCCAATCATTTAAACAAATCAATCTGACTTCTAGAATATAATATAACTTTCTAGTTTTACAACAACTTGTTCAATCCGTTTGGTATTCATAAGATCAATAATATTTTACGCTTGTAAATGGTTTAGTTGCTTCGTTTAATGTCATATCAACCTTCGTGGCTTATTAAATGCCGATGCCATCAGTGTATAGGAACAGTAACAATACTAATTAACCAATAACTGGGGAGATAAAGGTAAATCATATCTTTTCTTAAGCGTTGTAATGATCAGAAAAAAAAAAAAATGAAATGAAATGAAATAAATCCAAAGTGTAGCAGTTCCCATGAACCTTTGACAGGAGGTGAGAACTGCACATGCCTAGAAGACAAAACATATCGGTGTTAAAGAAAGAAACTTTCTCATTCTACAGTGGCTACTTGGACTGGAAAGGCCTACTTTTTTCCTGCTGGTAGGGGAAAACCACGTGTCCCCTTAGTGGCACGATGGTTCACTCTTCCACCTATAGTAGCTATCTCTGCTAACAACAGCCTATATAAGCACTAAATGGACTTATCACCCACAACTAAAAACACTGAATTTGGACGTATCAACCAGCGAAAACGACTCGTGCATTTCAACGCCTTATTTGCGAGAAACGTCTGTTCCCAAATAGTCTAGGAAGACATATCCTCGCTATAGAGTAACCCTACGAAACCCCAAAATAAAGTTGACATCTAAAAGGTATCTTTGTTTCCTTTCTTTTCTTCCTTCAGTTATTCTTTTGTAGTTTTCTATAGACACCGAAGAAGTCAATGAATCAAGACGTGGTAGCGAAAAAACAAATGGAGTCAGATATCAAAACCCAAAAACCGAAACTAAATACTCCCCTCAAATCTTAGTAGCCCCATAGAAAACGTGAAAGTACGACTGGAGTTCGAACTCATTCATTTCGATGTTACAGTCCCGTGCTTTAACCATTTGGTTACTTCTAAAAGTAAGAGAATAAAACGAAACTCAAGTAACAATAACTGATAACGATTTGATATATAAGAAATTAATGAAAAATGCATTGCATTATGGGTATTTTCACATCCGCCATCTTGTCACACCTGCTGGGTATAAAACGAATCAATATTATTCTATTATTAAATACAACTTTTCAAAAATTAAAGCAAAGTGTAATGTTTATTAGTAAACTGTATTATACCATATTTTTAGGTCAAACTAACGGAGCTGATAAAAAAGAACTTCGATTTATTTAGTTCAGCGACAGCTTATGTGGAAGTTATGTGGCTCTTCAGTAGATCATGGAGATTACAGATTAAGTAGATTGCAACACACTGAGAATTTGCAATAATGAAAGAAAAATGCCAGTTGTTCATATATATATATATATATATATATATATATATTTGGGAAGCGGGATATATTCTAATCAGAAAGAATAAGCGCCAACAGAAGCAAAAGAGGGAGACTATTCTAACTGGGGAAACAATCGAGTTCGTCAATGTAAAAACGAACTGAATATTATTTGAGGCAAAAATCATTCCCAATACTTCATTGCAACAGGTGTTTAGAGTTTTCTAATGTACGGCTTTGGGGTGCTCGATGAAAAGTTACGTTAAACCGGTATTACAAACAAACAAACAAACAAACAGGAAAATCTAGTTGGATTGTAAAGAATGGGAATTATTTTGCTAGCATGTAATTGTTCCAATTTAAACATTGCTAGTTTTACTCCTTATGATTATATTCGGTTTGTCATTAGACATTACTTGTTTTACTGTAAGAGAAACTCCACAATTAGAGGAATTAAACTTAGTCATTTAAAGTTTGCTTGTGTATGTCTGTAAATGTACCTGCTCGTACAAGCGTCTCTTTCTCTCTCTCTCTCTCTATATATATATATATATATATATGGTTATCATCGTAGAAAACGGACACGGTGATAAGAGTTCAAAATCCTGGACGAGGCTGTTTGAATTTCACATAGCGCTATTAGCGCTATGTGAAATGCAAACAGCCAAGGAAAAGTATGAATCCAACAAGTCTCCCTCCAGCTATGGGTTAATAGTAAGGCAGGCATGCTTTTTAACCTTGGTATAGCCCAGTCTAGGAGACGGAAAACTCCGAATTCAGACTCGTTAAACTCAGCTCAAAACTTAATCTTTCGTCGTATCCTGCTCATTCGGTGAGTTTATATATATATATATATATATATATATGTGTGTGTGTGTGTGTGTGTGTATGTAATGTGTGTGTTAAGGCATAATAACAGTCAGTTTCTCGCCTATGCGTTCGTCAGAGCAAATGTGCGAGTGAGTTTATAATTCATTATAAACGTTTCTTGTGCACTATCTTGCATATTGTTAGAGAAATCTGAGAAGTGTCTTTGATGTTTCGTCAGCTTTTAATTGCTAGTACAATCAATCAACTCCGGTATATTACTAACATGCTTCAGAAAAAAAATTCTGAATTGAGTAAATTGTTTTTTTTTTTTTTTTTTTTTGTGAACTACCTTCAAGTAATATGGCTCATTGTTTTAACACTTAGCTTCTCTTCGTTTTTCGACACAGAAAAAAGAGTGTTCTTCAGAATGTAGTTGTTTACGTCGAAAAATAAATTCCTTTTATGAATACAAAATGTGGTAAAATTCAGAACTTACCGTTGACATTGAGTGTAGTTGTACCTTCGCTGTGTGCAAACAAATAATTAATATTAAACGGAATCACTCGTGTTAAATAACAATAACTAAAACCTTTTGACAGTGCAAAAAATGATTAATGCCAAATAGAATTCTTAAAGTTAGAGTTAAATAGCAATACTTGAAACCATTTAACTGTGCGCAAACAAATAAGTTCTAACTCGTTTAAAAATCAAGTTACCCCCCAAGTGTCCGTTAAAAATCATATATGTAATATGTAGTAAAGCTGGCAACCGTATTCGAGGACGACCAGAAAGTTTCCTTTTCAGTTGCTACTACACCGAGGTGTAAGGGAGGGCGCTACTCCTTTTCCTGGATTGCTCCATTTTACCCTTGGTACGTACCTTTTATTGCTGAGTGTTAAGCAAGTACCATTTTTAAAGTCTTTCGTATGATGCGACCTGGGATTGAACCCAGGTCTCTCGGACCATTAGCAAAAACTCTACCCACTAGCCCTATATGTGTGTATGTGTGTATAAATAGTATTTGGCATTCAATTACCATCTAGTGTTGATATACCGTTAAACCAAATAACCTAACCTAACCTAACTTAAAGAAACGTTATCATGAAAAGAAAGCCAAACAACTACATATTATTTCTAACAAAGATATCTAAAGGGATGAGTGCTATTAAGAAACCAATTTAGAAAATATCCTAGCAACCAATATTCTATGGAATCATATTTGAATACAACGGGTAATGAAGAGGGTAGGGTTTCTTTTTTATGGCTTCCTTATTTTTTTTCAGCCGAACATTCGAGTAGCAGTAAAGTCAGTGGGTAAAGAAAAACTTTGAAATCCGGATGCAAATGTATGCCTTTTAATCATTTCCCTGAACTAAATGTTCGTCAGATAGCTTAAAGTCTTTAAGCTATCCGACAATGTTATAGTTATTTATAAATCAGACTCACTATCAATGGTCTGCGAAATGAGTTTGCTAACCATTTACCGACATGTAGTACCCAAACCAAGATGTTACATTTATTTACTAAACTTTGCTTAGCTATGGCACCCACTGAGGATCAAACTCGCCATGATGTTATATAAAAACTCGAATTATCTTTTTTATTTATGTATTTCGTTTAATTGGTATTTCACGAGTGCAGGTGACGCAATAGTTATCGTCGTAAGAAATGAACTCTGTGATTCAGGTTCAAATTCTGGGCGAGTATCTTTCAGAAATAAACGGATTCATTTCTTTTTGAACCAGTTATGGGTAAAATTGTTAATGAAGAATGAACTATCGAGCCCCAGTAAGCAACTGATATAAAAGAAAGAAAAACTGGCGGCTGGAATTCCTTCGACGTTTCATTTAACCTCACTCCAGTAACTTTCACAGCGTCAATAAGAATCAAACTTACTTACAATAGTATGCAAACCTATACACTACACAAGGCATCATCGTCTGTTTAATAAGTTCAACCTGGTTTTGATACATGCTGAAAAGAACAGGGCGAGAGACACTTGTAAACTAGTCACTCACCAGCCGGCCGTGTTGCTTGGTACACGGACCAGTGTGGAAATTTACAAAGCTTTTTGCTTAGATGTGGCACAAGGCCATATGAAAGGGGCACCCAATGAGACTCGAACTCACTCGTGTAGGTTTGCTAACCGAGCTTGCTAACCATTACACAACCAGAGGCGCCTTGGTACACGGACCAGTGTGGTCTTCATCACATGGTCTTGTTCTTGTCGGTCAAGGCCGTCTAACATGCGTGTTAGGGAAGCCCAGTATTTGTATCGGGTAGCCGAGACCGACACTCCCCTTAGCCTCAGGGGACCGTACTCCCAGGCTTTCATTTGCAAGGCGCTTGAGGTGCCCCTTTTTAGGGAAATGCCGAAGTGACCAAGGTATTTTTGTACCCGCTGAACATTTGAGCTTCGGCTCGTACCCGGCTCCCACATTAAAAAAAAAGGCCTTGTGCTGTACTCTGGCTCAGTGGGGAACCGGAGAAATACCAAGAAATAGAGGGCGGACAGAGACAATCGAACTCATTAGTAGTGGTTTGTCAGCATAGTTCATTAATCATCACACCATACAAGACCTCCTGAAATGAAAGCGAAAAGGAAAAAATAACTCCTCCCCCCCTATATAGGCCTAAGTTTGACACGAAAACAAAGGTATTGTGTAATTACTCAGGGAAGAATTCAGAATTAATGAATACATAGTTTGGTTTAGTTCATTTATTTAATGGCAGAACAATCTTCATTGTTTTTCAAAACCATCTTGGTGGAGTTGTGATACTATTCAACCTACATTTGGGATTATAAGTGAGGTCGTACCTTTCCCAGAAGTATTCGTCCGAATGTGAACGTAATAGCATACACTTAAGTTCGAACTCGCTTACGAAGGTGTTGCAGTTCAGCTCGTTAACCAAGGGGATTTATCTCCATGAAAGAGTGAAACTAGCTTACTAACCATTATATAACCTCAAAGTAGGTAAAAATTGAAAGAGACAAGGTCATATAATGATCGTATATTCTATGACGTGAATGGGAAACAATGGTGAGGGAGGAGGAAACGTGACTCCTAAACAAACGAGACATTTCAGGGAAGGAAATAAGCGTATTATGTCACACATGGATGTTATTATTATCGAAAAAAATCCTCGAAAACCAATCTTCCTGTGATATCAGTGTTTAAAAAAACCCATTCTTTTAATCTTTGTTTACCTGTAAGATCCACTTTAAACCGGCAGGTGGCCCCCGAATCTCTTTAGGCCTAGCAAGGGATTACAAACCAACCTTCCTCACGCCTCAGAAAGAGTATCCTGCTTTAAAAAGAAAAAAAAAATTTTAAGCCTTTCTCTTCGAATATGTTATTTAAACAAGCAGATTTCTAACAGAAACCATTTCCCCTGGAACCAATATTTCAAAAATGGAGAAAAGCGCCGTCACTCGGTGCTGAAAAATCCACTGACTGCATCTCTGCTGAGGAATAAGACCCTCCACCAACGAGTGTCCTAAATATGACACTAAACCATCTGATGGTCAGGATCGAGTCCTAGAGATTGGAACAATGTAGAGAACCTCTTTATTGCCACTACTTTCCGGTCCACTATTACCCGTGGGTGGTAGTCCTGGATTTAGTCCCTTCTATGGGTCAAATAAAACTATTTGACCATTTAATTATCAGCAAACAAATGACTGATATTAAGTTGAATTGTTTGTGTTACTAAAAAAAGGCAATACTGGGAACCCTTTAACTGTTGACTAGACTTGTTGAATAGAAAAAGTTGAAACCCTTTAACTACATGCAAAAATTGAATCATTGATATTACATAGCAATACTTGGAGCTATTTGATTTTGTTCAATAGAATTAGTAGTGTTAAATAACAATACTTGAAACCATTTAACTGTGTGCAAATAAAACTGTTAGTTCGAGCAATACTTGAAACTACTGTGCGCTCAAAAATGATTATTCTTAAATAGAATCATCAGTGCTCCCTCGCAACGTCTGAGACCATTTAACAGTGGGCAAAAAATTTGCTCTAACTTTTAAAAAATACCGACAAACTATTCCCTTACAAATCATACATATATATAATTATTTAACTGTGTATAAAATAAATGACTGATGTTAAATTACAATCTTAGTGTTCGGTAGCAATACTTGAAACTATTTAACTATAATTAATACTAAATAGAATTATTCGTGTAAGATAAGAATACTTGAAACCATTCAACCATGAGCGAACAATTGAGCTCCGGCTTGTCTAGAATTTTACCAGGAAATTTTTTGTTTATTAGTTATATATTTGATATATATATGTATAAACATTAAACAACTTACAATGCTTATAGAAACCATTGTAAGTTGTTTAATGTTTATACATATGCCAAGCAACCAACCAAAAATTGGGAAATACTTTGAATCCAATCAAACATGAAGATTTTTTTCCATTCTCCTCAATATAAATGATTGGTTGTTTATATTTCTCGACTTATCAACCCTTGTGGGTTATTTAATACAAAATCCTCTTTCGACATGTACGGTGGAACTTTGACTTTAAAGCCTCATAGTACGAAAAATTCAGCATATGAATCGGGATTCGAAGGATACGCCAACATACTCAATAGTGTCTTAGATCGGGTCCTTTTTGGAAAGAGAGAGAAGGAGAGAGAGAGAGAGAGAGAGAGAGAGAGAGAGATCGAACACTTGTTTCGCTACTTGATTGGCCCAACCTGATGGTGACGAGACTCACCCAAACGTAGTTAGATTGTCTCGCAGTTACAAAGTAAAAACAACAACGAATATAAACATATTAATTTTTCTTTTATTCATGCAGGATTTATATATATATATATATATATATATATATATATATATATATGTGTGTGTGTGTGTGTGTGTGTGTGTGTGTGTGTGTGTGTGTGATTAAAAAAGAATTGGATGGGATTTGACCATTGGAAAGTGCAACAGTCATTAATTAAACGTTGGTCGTCACCAGTGTGGCACTTTAGGAAAAAATATTCAAGATACGAAAACGAAAATTGAAAGATTTAGTTTATTTATTCATTTAAATTAACTAGCGAAAACTTACGTATGATTTCTGCCATCAGTCAAAATTCCGTTCGCCTCCTCCTCTTTCTCCGCCATCAAGCTCACCTCACACCACCCTTGGGCACATTCGCTTGACTCGAAAGGTAAAGTGTCATTATTCGTAACATTTATTATTATTATTCATTGATTTTATTATTTTCTCATTGTTTTTTTTAACATTTATGTAAATGACTATGTTGTCATTAACGAACATATTCCTTCGGGTGGGTATAATATTTACACGACTTGGGGTGGGTATAATATTTACACTTTATATGACTGCTTTTGTGGGCTGAAGCGAATTACGCAATTTATAGAGTAAATCTTGTTTCATAATACAAAAATTCTAAGATACGAAATTCCCTTGGGAACGAATTTATTTCGTATCTCGAGATATCATTGTATATTAAATATGTATGACTTTTAAATGAATAGTTTGTTAATAACAATTTTTCATTTGTTTGCATACAGTTAAATGGTTCCAAGTCATGGATGTGTAGTCAATGATTAAATAGTTCTGTTTGACTTATAGATGGCCCTTACAGCTATTACCACTCGTGGTCAGAGTGAACCTGGGAGTAATGGTAATGAATGGGGTATTTCACCATTTCTGGAATATATTGATTACTAGGTGGGTTTGTCCGATTTAGTGAATTTTATTTCTAAGTTAAAAAAAACAAACAAACATATTAACAACGATTTCTGGAACACAATCAAATCTCGTTGAAAGCATCAATTCCGATCAGATCCTCGAAGTTAAGCAGCAATAGGCCGATTCTGTACTTGGATGGGAGACCACTTAATAACAACCAGACTTGGTACTAGATTAATCAATGCTTCGAAAATAACAAGAAAATGAAATAACGCATTTATGCAACACTGAACCTGTTCAATACTTAGATGGGTAACTACTTCGGAATACCAGGTCCTGTAAGCGATCGGAGACCAGACAAGACAAAATCTTAGTAAATAATGAATTAAGCAAGGATGATCTTGTACGGTACTAAAATGGGTGACCACTTAGAAACCGAAAGTACTATAAGCAATCTGAGACTTGGGTGCTAGACTTAGCAAAGCCTTGTAATTTACAATTGAAAAACAAGGAAGAAGTTAAGCTGCAATGGGCTTTTTCAGTACTTAGATGAGTGACAATTTAGTAACAGCAGAAATTTAATGCCTTGCCCAGTCGACTGGGGCTGTAGAATACACCGACTGCATCTCTGCAGAAGGGTAAGACCCCCCCTCACAACAAGTGTCCTGTATATAACACGAAACAATCTGATTGTGAGGTTTTAATAATGCTGGAGCTTTGGGGAATGCGGAATACACATAAATTGCCATCACTCCCAGGTCCACGGTGGGCCGGAATGGTAGCACCTGAAAGGGTCATATCTATGGGTCAAATAGAACTAAACTGTTCACTTATGCTAAATTGAATTGTTTGAAATCGAACTAATTTGACATTTACCTGAACTGTTTTGACCCTAAAGAAAAAACTCTACTTATAATAAACTGTATTGTTTAAAATTAAATTCGGCGTTAAATGTCCCGAAAAGGGTTGATTCGTTGTAAAACAAAACAAACAAACCAAACTTAATGATAGTGTGTCAAATTAAGCAAAGGTTGCAAGAAACAGCAACATGAAAGTAACTTCTTTTTTTTATAATCATGTTAAAAAAAAGGAAACGAAAAGAAGACGTTTTAAGTTTACTCAGTGGAAAAAATAAAGAAATAAAGAAATAAATAAGAAGGGAAAAAAAGATGTTCTTGATATTTTAAGTTTAAAAAAGTATTCTAAGATTTATATTTCCTTAGAGAAAAAGAACGTTGCGAATATTAGTGTGTAAAATCATCTACACTCCCTAAATAAAAAAAGACCGTCTAGTTTTCGAAATAATATATATATATATATATATATATATATATATATATATATATATATATATGGTCCTATACTGAGAAGTTGGGAAAAAGAATTTATGCATATCTTAATTAGAAAAGGAAGTTCTAGATTTTCTGAATAAAAAGAGTGGGCTTTAGATGTCTTAAGTGAATATTCTAGGTATACCAAAGAAAACAAAATTCTAGATTCACAAAGTAAAAGAAAAGCATACTAGATTTCCTAATAAAAAAAACAAAGGTCTAGATTTCCAAAGTGAACAATGGTGGTCCAAATTTCATAAAAACAAAAACGGTCTAAAAACATCATCTAGATTTCCTAATTAAATAAAAATCTTTTAGATTTCCCAAGGGAAGAAAAGACATTCTAGATTTTCAAATACTCCAAATAAATGTTTCTTAGTTGATTTAGACTTTCGTAGAAACTTCAATAATCAATTAATATATCTTGCTACCATTACGATGTACAATAGAATAGGAATAATCTTTCTTTCTTCAGTTTTGCCTTTCTTTCTTTCTTTTGCCTTGTCTTTAACTTTTCATTTTTCTTTTGACTTATTTATCTATCTATCTATCTTAAAAGAAAAGTCTCTGATATATAAATCTCTCACGGTCAAAAAGGTTAATCCCTGTTAGGCACTGACAAAATAGAAGATAATGTCACCGATTTTATTCATTGATTTTTCATAACATGAAAGACAACTGAATCAATAAATAATCGAATAATTGACTGAAATACAAATCGATGAAAGATAGATTGCAAAAATTTATCAATACAGTGCAAAACAAAGGCGAGTTTGGAACATGACTAAAACATATCTTCATTCGAGAGACATAGGAAGTTTTTTCTCTTACACATATGGTAGTGGTCGTCTTTCGGATCTGCGATGAATGATAGGGACGGATGGTTAGAAGAGTCAGGAAACACCGTACTCACAGCACATCTTTATTATATATATATATATATATATATATATATATATATATACATATATATATATATATATATATATATATATATATATATATATATATATATATTCATGTAACGGCTATAGGCGTTGGTTTCCTAAGCTTCTAAGGAGACAATCATCTGGAGGTTGCAGGTTCAATTCTGACTGCAGGCGAGTAACAATATATGAATACTTAACACTTGTACCCGGTTATGGCTAACGGAATCAGAACAGGCGACCCCCGTGGATTCAATAAAGGACGTAGTTCGAAGTTCCGTGAAGGTTCCCGAGTTCGACAAACACCTGAAGAAGGCTGGAGGACATATCGGCCGAAACGTTGTGGAAATAACAATAAAGATGAAGACAATAGCCCTAAAACCCTTAATGATAAAAAGTTAAATGCTTGTCTGAATTTCTGAGACGAACCTTTAGGATTTTCATCATTCAGGGTTTTAGGACTTTTGTCTTCATCTTTATTGTTATATTCACAACGTTTTGGCCGATATTTCCTCCGACCCTCTTCAGGTGTTTGTCGAACTCGGGAGCCTACTCGGAACATCGAACCATGTTATTTATTTAATACATGAGGGTCACTTCTTCTGATTCCATTTATCATAACTGGGTACCAGTGTTAAGTAATCTTGTAATGTTACTCGCCTGCACTCAGGATTGAACCTGCAATCTCCAGATGATTGTCTCTTAGAAGCTTAGAAACCAATGCCTATAAACGTTACGCTATGTGTCCTGATAGACAATTCAGACTGAGTTTTTGGGGGACTTATAAACCTAATGTTCTTGCATCACTATAATTGCTACTATTATGTATGATTTTTTTATCTGAGCACATATTCCGATTTTTTAATCTAACTCTTTTGATTATTGGTTTCAATATTGTATTCATCTCTATACTTGGTCTACTCAATTGGTCACTGTAGCCCAACATATGCGCTGATTCCTTGAGGCGTCTAATTCTCCATTGTTCTTTTCTATCAATTATTTCAACTTCATCCCATAAGGGCAGATTGTTTCCCTTTTCCTTCCATATATGGTCCACCATACCCAACTTTTCAATTTCACCTCGTACTACTGCTTTTCGATGTTCTTCTAGCCTTACTTTTAGTTGGCGGCATATGTCGCCTTTGTATACAGTTCTATTTCAAACTATTCAGTTCGGTCAATAAAGTTAAATGGTTGTCTGAACTTCTGAGACGAAGTTCAGTTCTTAGTCATGTTGAATTTTGTTGGTAGCTTGACACAGAAGAGATACCTCCGGAGAGTTGAGCCTCCTGTGAATATTGTTCTAATGTCATATGGACTATATATCTTTAGGGTCCTTTTAAGTTAAGCCTTTGACCTTGGGCAAACATACTGTAGTGAGTTTTCGGGTATCGTCCTCAATCCTCCTATCCAGGTTCCTTGGAGTCAATTTTATGTGCTCTGGGTAGTTGTTACGATGGAGGTTGTGTTTTAAACCAACCATTTCTTCTTGATATGCATCAGTATCACTACTAATGGCTGTTGCTCGATGTTGAAAGCAACGGACTTTTCCTTTCTTCACATTATATGGATGAGGGGAGTTGAAATTGAAGCACTGTCAGGTGAAGGTGGGCTTATGATATACAGATGACCTGAATCCTTACTCTGTACGTGTTACTAATACATCAAGGAAGGGTAATTTATTATCTTGTTATTTCTCCCTAGTGAACTGTATAGATGATCGGATTGAGTTCAAGAGATCATGTAATTTTTGAACATCTTCCTGACGTATCTAAGCCCCATAAATGGCTTTAATGATGTAGGTCCTAATGCATTTCTTCAAAGTATTCCATGTATATAGGCCAATACTGGTGACAATGACAAACCCATAGCCAGTTCTTCTTCTTGTCGGTATATATCAGATCTCATCCCGAAGTAGGTTGTCTCGACACAGAAGGTCAACATCTCCATTAGATTATCTATCAGGATGCAGGTGTGTTCTTCCAGCAAGGGATCTGCTGTCAGTTTATCTTGTACCGCAGCAAGTGTCTCATCATTAGGTACCTTTGGGAACAGACTTACTACGTCCAGACTCACCGTCTTGTTGGAACGAATGGAAACATTACTGATTCTCTCCACGAAGTGGGCCGAGTTTTTAATATATGATAAGGACTTACTGGGTAGGGGACTGATGATCTTCCCAAGGAAGTGGCTCAATGGGTGACATGCTGAACCTCAGTTACTGACAATGGGTCTCAATAGAATACCATCCTTATGTAAAAAAAAAAAAAAAACGGAATATGAACTCAGGTGAAAAATCATGCATAATAGTGGTAATCATTGGGATATAAGAACATTAAGTTTATTAGTTCCCCCAAAATTCAGTCTAAATTGTCTTGCAGGACACATAGCGTAACGGTTTTGAATTTCCGTGCAGGCTCCCGAGTTTGACAAACATCTGAAGAAGGCCGCGGGACATATCGGCTGAAACGTTGTGAATATAACAATGAAGATGAAGACAATAGTCTGAAAACCCCAAGTGATAAAAAAGTTAAATGGTTCCAAGTATTGCAAAGTATCAGCAACAGTTCAATTAAACATCAGTTATTTATTTACATCCACTCATATGCAAAAACTGTTCTATTTCAAATAACGCAGTTTAGCGTAAGTATACAGTTTAGTTTTATTTGACCCATAGATACGACCATATCAGGTGCTACCACTCCGGGTCAGGGTAGACCTGGGAACGAGGGCAATGAAGGGGTACTCCGTATTCCCCAAAGCTCCCGCATCACTGGAGCTTCACCATCATATTGTTTAGTGTCATATGCAGGACACTCGTTTGAGGAGTCTTACCTCTCTGTGTATTCTATAGCTCCTGCCGACTAAGCAAGAAAAAATTGTGAGAGGTAGAATGAATATATATAATGAATTATCTTATGTTTTTAAAATAAATTTCAAACAGTAATTCCATCTCATATTTTTCAAAAAGCAAGCCATTAACGGAAATAGAATGTTTAAAAAGTTCTCCTTTTTTCGTTTCATTTCAAAAAATAATAAATTGAACATAATTTAGTAGATACAAAATTACATATTTGAATATCTTGATGATGGTTTAATGTAAAAACCGAAACATCTAACGTTGGCAAACAATTCAACAAAAAATCCTTTGAATGCCTTGTTTTTAATACAGGGTGTCTCAAAATGCAGCCCATTAATATGATAATGATTTATTACTCAGACAGGTGCAATGGAGGTCACTTGGAACACGTCCTTTGAGCTAGAGATATCAAATCAATGTTTTTTCATTGTTATTATATCAACTTCCAGGACATACAATCTTTTTTTGAGTTTCTTGTCTTGGTAATAAATCATTATCATATAAATGGGTTGCATATATTTCGAGACAGTTTTGAATGATTTTTATCAAAATAAATTGTGACGCCAAATATTTTCTCTTCTCTTGTCAAAGTCATTGTGATTGGGGATTAATAGTTGTTATATTATAGAATTTTTCAAATCAGAAACAAAAAACAACACAACATAATTTATAGTAGCATTTTTAGTATTCATATCGGTCCCATGTATATTGAGACACTCTATACTTGTACATTTACATACATACAGGGTGTTTCATATTTTTGAAAAAAATATGATAGGGTACAAATCAAGATCACGAAAAATAGAAAAATGAAAATTACATTTACTGAAAGGTAAAAGGAAAGCATTGTAGGATCTATAACCATTTAGTTGCAAACATGAACCAAAGAAGTCAAGTGGGCCCTTAGAATACATGCACCAGATGACTGATGTTCAGTGGAAGGCATAGTTGAATACAGAGAGCAAAGTTGGTGATAATGCGTGTACACCTCCTGTGTGATCACTTGAATCTTCTCAGTTGCCCTATGATCTTCACAGGCGTCATTAGCTTCAACATTCTTGATCAACCTGAAAATCTGACTCCTATTTGAAAATGTGTTGAAATTGAACTTTTTTCTTTATCTTATTTGAATAATCTTTCAAGACTTTGTTTTGTAATCTGTTTTCACAGAACAGATTGTCTGCTCTATCGTCCAAAACAATACTTAGCTATATTTGGTTAAATATATCGAATAATCTGACAAGAGAATAAAGTCAACTGGAAAGATTTTCATTCAATCATTTTTTTCTTTTTCCTTCTCTCGATTTTTCTTTATCATTCCTCCATTTCTTTCTTTTTCATTCTCACGATTTATTCTTTTTCAATCCCCCATTTTTTTTTCTCTGTCGTTCTCTCGTTTTTTTCTGTCTTCACGTTTGAGCCATTGAATTTATGTCATTGGGATTTGATATGCACAAAAAGGAACGCTGTAAACGATCTTTTTTGATAAGAATTCAAACTTTGTAATCATCAGCTGCGATAATATTCATATTTATTGTGTCATTGTACTGTCGACGCAAGATAAAAAAACGACATTTCAGAAGCTACCGAATGGCAAATATATAACAGAAATTGTGTGTCAAGGCCATGACGCAGTTTCTTGAAAAGAAAACTGACAAAAAAAAACAAAAAAAACAAAAACAGAGAGAGAGAGAGAGAGAGAGAGAGAGAGAGAGAGAGAGAGAGAGAGAGAGAAAGAGAGGGAGGTCAAAAGAAAAGAAATGGAAACGACAAAGGAAACATATGATTTGCCAAAATGGCCGCAGACACTATACTTGGCCACGTTTGGCAAAAGGACATCAATGCAAAAACATTTAGAATGTCTAAAACTCGGTTTGGTTGGTTTTGGTTTAATGGCATATCAACCATTTTTATACATATAAACAATTCAATTTAGCATAAGTACACAGTTTGAATGTCAAAACAGTTCTATTTCAAAGAATTCAATCCAGCATAAGAACGTAGTTTAAATGTCAAAAACTTATTGGGCTTGTCTTAACCCTCTGCAGAGAAGCAGTCGGTGTATTCTGCAGTCCCATCCGACTGAGCCATTTAAAACTCGGAACTAGTGACTTAAGAAAATAATTTATTATATTTTCATCACTAGCAGAGAGTGAATGTAGATTTATTTGCTAAAATATGACTGCCAAGTCACTGCAAACATCGGTTCATGAAAATTCACCGATGATAGGCAGTGATGATACTGGTCAGTACTTAGATGGGTGACAACTCCAAAGCAAGGAGAACTCTAAGCAGCTTGAGGCCTGTGTACCAGACTAAACAATGCTTAGTAAATAACACGAATAAGAAAGGAAGTTAAGATTTGATGACCTTGTTTATCCCTTACATGGGTGACCACTTAATCACAGCAACTTGAGGCTTATATATATATATACATATATATCATTGAAAAATATAGACATATTTTTTTATGCTCTTTTCATCTGCCGAATTGTATACGCTCTTTCCATGATGGTACAAAATCGGACAGAAAATGAGTAAAGTTGGCGACCGTAGTCGAGGGTGACCCGAAGGCTTTCTTTTCAATAGCTACAACACCGAGGTGTAGGAAAGGGTGCTAGTCCCTTCCCTGGATTGCTCCACTCTACCCTTGATCCATACCTTATAATGCTGAGTGTTAAGCAAGGAGGCATCAAGTATCATTTTTTGAGTCTTTGGTATGACTGGACCTGGGAATGAACATCGGTCTTCCGGGCCTTTGGCAAACACTCTATCCGCTAGGCCAATGAAGCTGTGCGCAGAAAGTACTAGGGTAACAATTAGTTATTGAAGTTTCATCAACCAATTCCCGCCGGATACTATCAAATCAATTCGGCAACTGAAAAGGATATATACAGAAATATGTAGACAAAGTATGTCTATATTGTTCAATAAAATATGCATTAATGAAGATATGTTGTAGGGTAGACTGGGCTCTTCAACATTGGTATTAAAACCGGTCAAGGAAAAGAAAATCTCTGAATTTAAAGCTGTTAAACTACGCTTATATAAATGTTTATAAATTTGCCGTAACAAATAAACTCAACCCAATCCAACCAGACCAAACCAAACCATGCGGACACATATACATGTTTATATAGACACGGCGGCATGACGCCAAATTCTGGACAAGACCTTTTGCATTTCACATACTGTTAATACCCTCGGGAAAGGTGTGAATTCAATTATATTCTCGCTAGCTATGGGCGAATTGTAGGGTAGACTGAGCTCTTCAACCTTGGTATTAAAACCGGTCAAGAAAAAGGAAATCTCTGAATTTAAACCTGTTAAACTACGCTTATATAAATGTTTATATATATATATGTATATATATAGAGAGAGATTTGCAAAAAAGACAGAGAGAGACATTTTCAAAAAAAAAAAAAAAAGAAAAGATTTTACAGTTACTTTCCTCTTTCACACCAAATTATATATATATATATATATACGTGGTGCATTCAATACGTGTCCAGACTTTCTTTTTTTTTTGGTACAGGCATTTAAATTTGTCGTAGACTCTTGAAAATTCACTATGTTATTGCTATACATCTTATGAGATGACTGACCAATTTTTACGATTTCAGGTTCAAATGAACAGCTACAGCAGCAATTGGATTACACCCTATTAAAGCCTGATTGTCACAGCTGGTGAATTTCAAAAGTGTAATCTGGACGTGAGGACACTTTAGAAGAATGATATGCAATAAAATTGTGTTTTAAACTTGGAAAAAATGCCACAGAAACGTATGGAATGCTTCAGGCTGCTTTTGGAGCGACCACCTTGCATGAATCGAGCATCAGTTTTTGAGTGGCATAAGAGATTCAAGGAAGGCAGGGAGTCTGTGAGGGGTGGTGAGAGGTGTGGGAGGAGTAAGAAAGTCAATAGACCAGAGTTAATTCGCCAAAGGGTTAGGGCTAGGGTTACTATGTTGAGGTTTTATGGGAGTTCCGGAAGAGATTGCATCGGAAGAAGCCAGCACTCTTCAAATCGGGTGTGGCATTTCCAGCTGGACAATGCATCAGTCCACAACTCCATCCTGGTCACAGACTACTTGATCAAGATGGGCATCAACACATACCCTCCCTGTATTCCAACCCTTGCTCCCTGTGACTTTTGGTTATTCCCTAAGCTCAGAGGCTGTCGTTATGAGACAATTGAGGAGATGAAAGAGGCTGTGACGAAATTCATTGACACGCTCACACGAGTGGACTTCCATGGGGCCTTCAAGAAGTTGTTGGAACGGTAGAACAAGTGCATTGCAGCCGGAGGAGATTACTTCGAAGTGGAATAGAGTTTTATATGTGTACTATCAATAAAAGTGCCCATACGAAAAAAGTCTGGAAACTTATTTAATGATCCTCGAATATAGAGAGAGAGACAGAAACAGAGACAGACAGACAGAAAGACTTATGCACTTTTATATTTATATTGGCAAAAAAGAAAAAAAGAATGTTGGTTGTCAGACTCTTCTCTTTCACTCAAAATTATATATATATATATATAGAGAGAGAGAGAGAGAGAGAAAGAGAGGGAGAGAGAGAGAGAAATACACTCTCATATATTTATATATCTATATTGGAAAAAAAAAGAAAAAAAGAAAATTGGTAGACTCTTTTCTTTCACACAAAATTATATATATATATATATATATATATATATATGTATATATACATATATATAGAGAGAGAGAGAGAAGAGGGAGAGAAAGACAGAAATATACCCTTATATATTTATATTTGCAATAAAAAAAGAACTGAATAAGTATTTAGGTAGTCAGATTCTTCTCCTTTTTCACCCCAAATTTTGTAAGCAAATCTTATTAAATAACATTATCGGAATTCCTGTTATTTCCTTTTGTTTCATAGCCATTTATATGTCATCGTTTGACTAACATTGGCTGTAACAGCTGCACGTGTGAAAAGAAAGTTGTACAGTCTATATTTGCATATAGGTCGAATTTTTGAGACATAATTTGTAGCAAAAAAATTTCAGAAATAAATAAAAATAATTGGTTTTCGCAAATACTGGAGTAATGATTTTGTAGAGTTGAAAGACAACAAGCATTGCTCTAACGAGGCCGTATGGCCCCTAACTTCGGCTGGGTCACCTTCGGGTGGGCGAGCTTCATTGATAGCATAATATAGCACCCGACCAGTTCGGTTTAAGCTAATTTAAGCTATGTGCAGGCACTCGTGCCGGCTCATGTAATATATCAAGTGTGTTCAAATCCAGCAGGCTCATCTGGTTCCCATAGCGCTAAGTCAGCCGATGACCAGCAAAAGTTTAAAAGGCTCGAGCCTCTCCTCGTACCCGACCCCACTTCCTAAGCCCCCACTTAAAAAAAGACCTCGTATCAAGTCCTGTCTGGCGAGAGAGAGAGAGAGAGAGAGAGAGAGAGAGAGAGAGAGAGAAACAATTTAAAGTGTTTACGTATTTACGAGTAATGACGTTTCGCCATGTACGATTTTCATCAAATCAAGGTTTATGAATTTTCGATTTTCGGAAAAATTTTAAGAATCTTTGAGAATTTTTTCCTCAAATCATTTTCTAAAAAGTTCGTAAAGAATGAAACTTTATGATTGATATATCAACACTCATCGAAATTATTTCTCCTCTTTGACACGAAGTGGTCGTGCCTGTTAGGAGACTTAACGATTTGTGAAATAAATCTGTGTGAAAATTATTTTTATTCGAAAAGACTACGTGAAACTATATAACGATGTACAAACAAATGTTTATTAATTAATTAATACTGTTCTACAAAATATTTCATCAAGATTTATAAAATAAAGACTTGGAGCAACCCTCGGCTTTGAAGACAAATTCTGTAAAATATAATTAATTCCAGAGTATAGATCAAGGGTCGACCAATATACACGAGTATTAATTTTGTAAGGTTAAAATTCAAACAAAATTGGAAAAACTAGGTGTAACGCTTCAACAATTAATTCCATTAGTTAAGGATTTCGTTACTATAAATCTAGGGGCAATTAATACGCGGGTATGTACGGCCACTGATATTTCGATACGGATTCTTACCATTCTCTGATATTTCTAAGCTTATTCAAATGGTTCGCGGGTATACTCGTGGAATGATTCCGGTTTTAATCCTGCAAATATTTCCATGTTATGAACCTGACAAAGAACATTACATTGAGCGAAACAATATAAAGAATGAGAACACCCGTTGATGTTGGATTATTTCGTCTCTACACAAATAATTAACATGCTTTTGGTGATTGGAGCAAGTGCTACCTCAGCAAACATACGAAACCCAAACCTGAAATGAAGGTCAATTGAAAATACTGATTTTGATTCGTTAGTAGCAGCATGTGAACAAAGCCAGAAGACGTGGTTCGAACTCAGTCAAAGAGTAACAAACGAAACAGATTTACGAGGTGCCTCCAATAAGTCTCCAGACTTTTTTCGTATGGGCACTTTTATTGATATTACACTCATGAAACTCTAGTCCCCTTCGAAGTAATCTCCTCCGGCTGCGATGCACTTGTGCCGTTCCAACAACTTCTTTCATCTCCTCAATTGTCTCATAACGACAGCCTCGAAGGTTTTCCTCGAGCTTAGGGAATAACCAAAAGTCACAGGGATCAAGGTCTGCACTATAGAGAGGGTGATGAACTGTCTTGATGCCCATCTTGGTCAAATAGTCTGTGACAAGGATGGAGTTGTGGACTGGTGCATTGTCCACGTGGAAATGCCACTGAGCCGTTTTGAAGATTATTGGCCTCTTCCGACGGAATCTTTTCCTGAACCCCCTTAAAACCTCAACATAGTATTCCTTATTGACGCTCGGTCCACTGGGAACCCAGTGCATGTAAATCATGCCAGTGCTGTCAAAAAAGGGATCATCAAAAGTTTGTGTGTGGATTTGCTCTGTCTGGCCTTCTTGGGTCTGGGAGAGCCAGCATGCTTCCACTGGGAACTCTGTCTCTTGGTCTCTGGCTCATAGCAGTAGATCCAGCTTTCATTGCTTGTCACCAGAGCATCAAGAACAGCGGGATCTAAATTGATCAGCCCGACCATTTCCCTGCTGTCATGACAACATCTTTCTTTCTGATCTTCTCTGAGCACCCTTGGGACAAACTTGGCGCAAATCTTCCGCATCTTCAGTTCCTCGCGAATAATTGTGTGTACAGCTCCCACACTGACATCAAACTGTGCACTTATTGTCTCTATAGACACACGACGGTCCTTATCCGTGAAATTCTTTATTTGGCCAATCAACTCTGGTATTCTGACTTCCTTACTCCTCCCGCACCTCTCATCATCCCTCACAGATATATTGTCCCATTTATTTTAAGAAAGGTAAAAATGCAACTCAGATGTCAAAAACATTTATTGATTCTAACAATGAGGATGTTAGAATCAATATATCAATCAGAAGAATCAATCCAATTATATATATATATATATATATTGGTGTTTCATATATATATGTGTATGTGTGTTTGTGTGTGTGTGTGTGTGTGTGAGAGAGAGAGAGAGAGAGAGAGAGAGTGAGAGAGAGCGTGTGTGTGTGTGTGTCTGTGTCTGTGTGTGTCTGTGTGTGTGTAAGTGTGTGAGTGTTTTCTTGACAAACAATATATATATATTACGTAAGGTAACAAAAATTCAACTCAAATGCGAAGATAGATTTGTAGTGTTTACGAAGAAAGTATTGTGAAGGATCTAATGTATCAAAAGTGGTTTGCGAAAGGCTGATCAACGGTCGGTTAGATCAGTTGAGGCTGATTGCGATCAATTCTAGACATTATTTGAGAATAATCTATTTTATGGGATCAGTAAAACCCTCTCATGTCAGTAATTAAAATTGAATAAATAAATAAATAAATAAGCCGAACTTTATCGGTTTCTCAGTAGCTGTGGATACCGACCTTTCATTTTACCGCCGTTTCCTATCGGTTATCGATTAGCAGCTGTAGCAGGATCCAGATGGACACACGGAGTTGAATTCTTGACCTTCTTTAAAAGACACGTGCTCTCATTGTGAAACACAATCGTTTCGTTTGTCGCAGCTGGAGACTTTTTTCCTCAGCTGCTAGATCGATATGCGACATCACAATACGTCACATCGGCTTTTATTCATATTGTCACAGACTTTACTCTTACACCGATTCAATCTAATCAGACACAAGGCTATGGGCAATTATTTTCCTAACGCATATATATATATAAGTAAATTTGGCGACCATAGTCGAGGGTGTCCTGAAGGCTCCTATTTTGATAGCTACTTCACTGAGGTGTAGGGGAGGGAGCTTCTCAGTACCCTGGATTGCTCACATTACGCTTGATCCTTACCTTATAATGCTGAGTGTTAAGCAAGGTGGCATCAAGTATCATTTTTTGAGTCTTTGGTATAACTTGACCTGGGATTGAACACCGGTCTCCCGGATCATTGGCGAACACTATGGCCCGGTATAGTTATAAACAGGATGGCCCGGTATAGGTATAAACAGGATTTGTCCAAAAATAACCTATTTGAGTAGACACAAGCACACACACACACATACACACACAGACACAAGCACACACACTCAGACACAAACACACACACACATATATATGATACATACATATATATATATATATATATATATGTGTGTGTGTGTGTGTGTGTGTGTGTGCCTGTGTTTGTGTATGCTAGTGCTTTTGTGTGTGTGTATTTGTGTCAACTCAAGTCGGTTATTTAAGGTGAAATCCTGTTTAAATCTATATATTATATCTATATGATTTGTGAACGAATAGTTTACTGGTAACAGTTTTTGCAAGAGGGAGGATTCATTTGCTTGCACACAGTTAAATTGTTTCAAATATTGTTAACACAAATACTTTTATTTGCACACAGTTAAATGGTCTCAATTACTGCTATATAACACTAATATGTTTAATTGTACACATTTAGTAGTTTTCCTTATTCCTACCAAAGACTTTAAAAGCATTTAATTAAATGCTTTTAAGTATTTTCTATCTAAGACTTTAAAAAGCCTTTAATTTTGTGCAAATAAAACTATTAGTTTTATTTGCCCACAATTAAATGCTTTTAAGTATCTTATGCGTAACACTAGTAGTTTTATTAACACACAGTCACATTGATAGCAATACTTGAGTATTGTTAGATAGCAATACTTGAGTATTGCTATCTAACACTAATAGTTTTATTTGCACGCTATTAAATGGTTTAATGTGTTTCTAACACTAATAGTTTTATTTGCAATAAATGTTTTCAAGTATTGTTATTTAACACTAATAGTTCTGTTCGCCACTGATAAATGGTTTCCTGTCTAGTAAATATTTAAACAGTTCTAATTGACCTATAGTAGGGAGCCTAACTGATACTACAACTTCAGCTCAAAGAGGACCAGGAAGTAATGGTAATGAAGAGTAGTCCACTTTTCACAAAGCTTCAGAACTGGAGCCTCACCATTAGATAGTTCAGTGTCACATCTAGGAAGCTCATTGATGTAAGGGGTTTTACCCCATTGTAAAGATGCAGTAGGTGTACTCTACAGCCCCAGCTGAATGTGCAGACATTTTGTTAATGAGTGGTGCAACCATACAATAGTACATACCGAAAGATAATAATCATATATGAACAAATATCGCTACTCCTTATTCGGTATATGCTTTATCATAAGTTAGATTACAACTTATGAATTAATGAGTATTCGTAAATTCTTCACCTATGGCTGTCATGTCTGTTTTTTCCCTATGTAGAGTTTGATTTTTCGATTCTCGTTACTGAAAGGTTGCTAGGTTGTCTTTTTTGTGGGTTATTTAATGCCAAACCCTGATATATATATATATATATATATATATATATATATATATATATATATATATATATATATAAGCATGTTTGAGTTGCCAATGCTTTGAAATGCCTTTAGAATTTTTTTTTTATTAATATTCTGTGTTTCTTAATAGTATTCTATTTCCGTTGATAGCTTCCTGTTTTTTAAATTCATCAGCAACTCAGTTTTATCCAACTCAGAGTTTAGGTCGTTTTGTCATGTTATAAAACCCAAAAAACTTTCAAAACTCATTTTAAAAAAACTCTCTTTACACATCCAAGCAACCCCTGATAATGGCCTATGAAGGGTCTGAAAGCGCTCGGGAAAACTTTGGTAAATTTATCAACCAATTCCAACCTGAAACCAAAACACTTATCAGGAAACTCGAACGGATCTTGATTAGATTATACAGACAAAATGTGTCTTTACTATTTAATCAAACATGCTTAAATGAACGGCTGCAGCCTAACCACACACACACGCACACACACACGCACACATATATATATATATATATATATATATATATATATATATATGATAAGTAAATGATAACTTGTAGGTAAGCTCATTAGTTTTCACGCAATTATATGGTTTCAAATATTACAATTCATCGTTTTCATATAGTTAAATGGTTTCAAGTATTGTAACTAGAAGTTTTCTAAGCTTTTTGCTTAGATGTGGCATACGGCTGAATGAATGGGGTACCCAATGAGACTCGAACTCATTCGTGTTGGTTTGCTTGTCTAGCTTGATAACCATTACACCACCTGAGGCGCCCGGTTTCAAGTATAGTTAACACTAATAATTGTTTGCCCATCGGCTGGTGCTATAGAATACGCCAAGCTCTTCTCTGCTGAAGAGTAAGACACCTCCGGTCAACGAGTGTCCAAGGTTATGACACTAAATTACATCTGACAGTGAGGCTGTAGTCTTGGAGATCTGGGGAATGTGGAATCATCCCATCATTGCTATCTGAGAAATATTTAATCCTTTTTTTATGCTAGTAAATATCTGTGTGCAAACAAGTGACTGATGTTAAATAGAAATATTTGTGTGAAATAATCATTCTTGAAATCATTTAGCTATGCGCAAACAATTGAACTCGGACTCGTTTAAAGAGGTTTCTGACAAACTATTCGTTTACAAATCATATTATTATATTTATTTATGTAAAAACAGGATTTGGTATTAAAAACCCTACAAGGATTGATATGCCATAAAACTTAACCAACCAACCAACCAACCAACCAACCAATTCCTAATAATTCTATTTGCATACAATTAAATAATTTAAAGTATTTCGAACACTAATAGTTCTATTTGCCTCAGTTATATGGTTTCAAATATTGCTATCTAATACTAATAAAACAATTTAGTATTAAACATTTGTTTGCAAACAGTTATATAGTCTCTAGTATAGTAAATAATGAAATAGTTCTATTTAATCCATAAATAAAAGATACTACTAATTCGAGTCAGAGTGGACCTGGGAATAATAGTAATGAAGTGATACTCCACATTACCCAAATCTCCAGGACTGGAGCCTGACAATCAGTTTAGTGTCATATCTAGGACATTCGTTGGGTGTTTTGTACAGCCCTCAACTGATTTACTGAAAGGATATTGTAAGATTGATGGATGTGTGTGTGCATATTTGTGTGTATAAAACTGATGACAGTTAATTGGGCAACAAAAGAAATACACAGAGAAGTTCACAATCTGACCAAGAATAGAATGAACTACAGTAAAACGCTCATGTCATTTCGCCAATTCATCCTGTTGTTCAATAAGAAGTAATTCATATGGCCGAGGATCTTCCAGCACCATTTTGTAAATATTAGGGTCGGCTGACCAAGATACTTTCATAAAATGTGTTCAAATGAAGTTTATTTCTCGACAGAACCCCCCCCCCCACCTAACATTTTTCCATCTGTATTGTCGTGCTTGCATCCCATTATTTAAAAAGTCATCATCAGCAACTATGATGTCATCATATAAACTTTTCAGCCTACCCTGAGACTTGCATAAATGAGTTTCAGCATAAATTGTATTGAGTAGGAAAGATAATACTTCTACCGTGAAAAAAAAAACAAAACGAAAACAAAAACAATAAAAAAAAACAAAGCGAAAAGAAAACATTTATTATTTACGCACCCCCACGAAATCTGTAAATTTTCCTTTAATGTTTTCATTTAATTAAATTAATTTAAACTTTGAATTTATTTAAATTTCTACAGGCATCGTCAATTTGGTGGCAAAATATCTGCTCAAGGGGAGATAATCTAAATAAATCCGATAACAATAAAATGTTAGAATTGATACGTCAAACGTAAGGCTGAGTAGGTTTAAGCCGAATGGCCAGGCGGAGAGGTAGGAAACCTAAGAAATTTTCTGGTTGGTTGGTTGGTTGGTTTTAAAACAGGTCAATCCTTGTTGGGATATTTTATGCTAAAGATATGGTCTCCATTGAAATAGTGGTATAAAAATCTGTCTTTACAATCATTTTAAACAGGTAAACGCTTTATATACTTTATGACAATATCAATGTTTTAACACCTAATGTATTAATTTAGTTCAAAATAATCTAAAATATTTCAAACAGATCTATTTGACCCATAGATAGACCTCTAACAAGTACTAACAAGTACTACTTCCATGAGTTAATGTGAACATAAGGAACAGCCTTCATTACTTTCGTTTGAACAATTTCTCTCAAATGATTCTATAGATTAATTTTTAATAGAAGATTAAAACCATCCAGTTCGCTTGCTTTTAGCTTAAAATACGCTGACTGTGTCTCTTGCGGAGATAAAACTCCACTCCCCTAAAAGACTATCCTGGCTATGACAATATTTACCAACCCCTCCGCTCGGGCAGGATATGACACAAAGTCAATTTTTAAGCGGAGTTTAACAGGTTTGAATTCAGAGTTTTCCTTCTTCGAGACTAGTTGCCTCACCAAGGCTGAAAAACCTAGTCTGTCCTACTATTTACCCATAATTGGAGGGAGAATTATTGGATTCATACCTTTCCCAAGTGCTATGTGAAATGCAATCAGTCTCGTCCAGGATTTGAACTCGTGTCGCCGTGTCCAATTCCTATGACGATAACCATTACACCACGGGCACCTCCTGGCTATCCTGGCTAAGAAACTAAATTATATCTGATGGTGAGGCTCCTGTTCGGAAGAAAAAAAGAAAAAAGAAAAGAAAGGTACAAAAACTCTGAAACAACTATACAAATTATGTAAATTTGTCCAATGAAAGCAATTCTCTTACTTCTTGGCATAAGATAACCCTAGAAAGGTTGTCATGCCGTTAAAAGAGATAAATGATTCAAACTACAGCGCAGCTGAGATCGGCTTGAACACTCAGAGAAGTCCAAGAGAACTGAGGAAACTTGCTGTCACTTTACCTCCTGTAAAGTATGGCTGAACCTGAATTGTACCCACTGTTCCATATGTATGATTGTATATATGGCTAAATCTGGGTTGTTTGCAACATTCCTTGTGTATGACTGTTCCTACCCTGTCACGTTTCTTTCTTTTTTAGATTCCTTTAGAGACTGCTTTCTTGATACACATATGAGATTTGCTAAAAGATAACAACAACAACAACAACAACAACAACAACAACAACAACAACAAAAAGTAAATAAATAAATCATTAGATTGATAAATAGAAATAAAATTAAAATTAAAATTAAATAAAAATAACTGATTTTATTTTAAGGGTTGTAGATTTTTTTTTCTTCCACCATTTTGAATGAGTCGAACACTGAGGTCGATGGATTTGCCCTTTTAGTGAAATGTGTGATCTAATTTCACATGTCTTATCAATGTCACATATAATTATGGTAGCATTACTGGTCAAGACATTGACTTTGAGAGTTGAAAAGACAGGACATTGTATATCTATTCGGTGAGAAATTGCTAGATTTAGAAGATTCACACCTCTGCCTATCAAAACACACACACACACACACACACACACACACACACACACACACACACACACACACAGACACGTTGAAAATGTGACGGTGGAGTTTGTGGGAGAAACATTGTGTTTCATAAAGTTGTAATTTAACCTGAGGTAAAGTTATATCAAATGGAGATGTACGTGAAGTGATAAGATATCAGTAACAAATAAAACACTTGTTTTATTTTTCTCATTCCTTTTGTACTCACTTGTTTCGTTGCTTAACTTTGTTTATTTACTTATCAATATTAATGATTGCGAAGATTTTATCTGACTAAATTTCTCAGATGATAAGTTTCAGTTTCTTTGTTTAATGGCATATCAACTTTCGTGGGTTATTTAATGCCAAAGTCCTCCTTGTAGAAGAGCAAGAGGGATGCTGTTTAACCCATAACAGAGGGGGGTGTTAGGGGAGTTCATACCTTTCTTGAGGGTACTAGCCCGAAAGTTAATATAACAGTGCGACTGGAGTTCGAACTCGCTTACTATGATGTCACAGTCCAGTACGTAAGCCACGGAGACTCCCCTCTTTCTTAGATGTCATCATCGTTATGACACGCCATCAGTCTGGATATCCCTAATCCTTTCTCGCCACTCTTCTCTACTGTCCATTGCTTCCGGCTGGTCTTCAAGGCACAGAGCTGCAGTATGTAGGTTCTAGCTGGTCATCCTGCCTTTGCTCGTCCATGTGAAGGGGTCCACTGGAGTACGTCACTTATGAGTTGGTCCTTACTTTTCCAGCAGTCCCGCATGTCTGGTTTGTCTTACTTGGATAGTTTTCATGATGGGTGGTAAGTAGCCGCACAGCTGCTGCTTTGTTGGGTGCTGCTTCTAGGATTTGTTTGATATTGCTCGCAGCATTTTTGTGTAGTTGCCGTCAAGCTTTTTCTCCATACGTTTAGTTAGCGTCCATGTAATGCATCCAAACAGAAGTATCGACACGACCGCTGCTTGGAAGAAACTGCGTTTTATTTTATAGGTCAGATAAGTACTTTTTATTATTTACATTATTTGCATGTCTAAGAGAATGTTTATTTTCCCACTTTTTCTGTCACTGTAATCTCAGGCCTTCTTTTGTCTTGGTCGGTGACCTTCAGGGAATTTTGAAGTGAAACCTGTATTTAGTCCCCGGAAGAAAATTGTTCTTATTCCGATGTGTTTGGTAATTTGACTTCTTAGTTATTTCACACATCATGACGCTTTCCTTTATGTCGAACTCGAACTCAGAGATTAAACTCACGACGTCCAGGTTGTCTTCACCTTTGTGCTCTCTTCATCTCTTTAACAGATGCCGAAATGTTATCTTGACAAAAAAAAAAAAAAAGAAGAAAAAATCATATTAGGTTATTTGATTTAATAGCATATTAACCCTTCATGCTTATTTAATGCAAAATCTTATATATATGTATATATATATAATTTAATTTTCATACCTATAATTCTGATGGTGTGAAAAAATATGATACAATTTGTAAATTAAAAATATAACGCAAACTGATATCTGTGAAAAAAAAATCCATAAAAAGGAAGGCTAAAACATAAGTACTACTTGAAAATAATCAACCAATAACGCAATGCCTTGTCAAAAGAAAAAACACCGACAGAATTTCTTAAGCTAAACTTAAGAGTGCTCATTAAATAGAGCGAAATATAAATCCTTATAGAGTGAGATAAAAATCTACGCAGGTGTCTCCTAACCAGATTATCAGGATTGCTCTGTCCGAAGAAGAGTTGGACTAAACGGAATTTTACTGATAAATCAATAATCAGTAAAATATGGTTCTCTGAAACGAGTGGACAAGTTCACCTACCTCGGAAGTGGCGTCTCATCTACCGGAAATGACATCAATATGCAACTAGCAAAGGCATGGACAGCTATCGATAGGCTTTCGGTCATATGGAAATCAGACCTATCCGTTTAGATAAAACACACTTTTTTCCCATGCATTGGTCGTGTCAACACTGTTATATTGGATGCACCATGTGAACGCTAACTAAGCCTATGGAGAAAAAGCTTGACGGCAGTTACACAAGAATGCTACGGGTTTTATTGAACAAGTCCTTGAGACAACATCCCACAAAACAGCAGCTGAACGGCCACCTACCACCCATCTCGAAAACCATCCAAATTAGATATGCAGGACATTGCTGGAGAAGTAAGGACGAACTCATAAGCGAAGTTCTCCTGTGGAACTCTTCACACGGACAAGCAAGGGTTTGGTGACCGGCTAGAACCTATCTACAATAGATCTGTACTCTTACTGGATGTAGTCTGGAAGACCTGCCGGAAGCGATGGACGATAGTGGTGAAGGAGGGTCAGGGAAATCCATACTAGCAGCACATGATGATATATATATTACTTTTAAGTGAATCGTTTATAGGTATCTTGATTTTTAAAGAAGTCAGAGCTCATTTGTTTGCACACCGTTAAACGGTTTCAAGTATTGCTATTAAATACAAATAATTCTATTTCACATTAATAATGATCCTGAGTTAAAGATTGGACAGTTCTATTTGACGCATAAACACTACCAGTGAGAGTGGACCTGGGAATAATAGTAATGAAGGGGTTCTCCACATTCCTCAAACTCCAAGAATAGAGCCTTACCATCAGATGCAGTTTTATGTCAAACCAAGGACACTAAAGACTTTAAAATATCGCTCTCTAAAACTAATAATTCAATTTAACTTTAATCATTTGCTTGCAAACAGTTAAATGGTATCAAATTTAGCAGAAATGATTAAATAGTTTCTATTTGACCCATTGATGGCACTCTAAAATGTACTCCCATTCGGATTAATAGTAATGAATAGGCAATCCACATTCCGCAACGCTCCAGGGCTGGAACCTCACCATCAGATGTAGCTCAGTGTCATACCCAGGATACACATTGGTATGTGGGGTCTCACCCCTCACCAGAGATTCAGTCAGCGTTTTCTACGACCCCAGGCAATCGGGCGGGGAAAAAAATCAAGTTCTCTATCGAAATGTCAGCTTTTGACTGGCGGGACCACAAAGCTGATAAAATAAACCAACAAAAAGTCGTCGAGTTTTAACAATAAGAGAAAGTATACAAACTGACAAAAAGTGCATACATACTGCAAGTTAGGATTAGGCTTCGGCTATTGATTAGATCACTGAGTTCATCCTTTTTTTTTTCCCCTTCTTTCTATGTTTATATTTACGTGTATCCTCGTGGGAAAAAATCTGACATGGCTGGTCTGCGGTAAATATTGAAATCTAATCTTTATGTATATTCGTCTTTGTTTATAACAGGTCATCCGACAAACACATACACATGCATACATAAAATGTCAGAGATAGCTAAACAGATAGAAAGATATTATTATCATTATTATTATTCCTTACGAGATTTTTTTACACCAGCGTTGCTGAGTGACAGCGATTTTTTTAAATTAGCGTTGCTGAGTGACAGCAAGTTTTCTCAAGTCTCCAGGACCCTTCTCAGTATTCTGGCCGATCTTAACAATGTTGTAGTTTGGATGGTCTCTGTTTGTTCTCAGATTTCCGAGTTCGAGCCCCCTTATCAGGCCTCTGAAGATTGTTCCGAGCGCACCACTCACAATTGGTATTACCGCCACTTTCATTTTCCATAGCTTTTTTTTTTTAGTTCCTTGGCAAGGTACTTTTCTTTCTTTTGGTTTTCTTGGATTTTCACTATGTGGTTTACAGGGATAGCAGCAGGTTTTCTTCTCTCTTTTTTTTTTTTGTTAATTATCTTTAGGTCTCGTCGTCTGGCTGGAATTTGGTGATGTTTTTGTATTTCAAAATCTCGGAGAATTTTGGCTCGTGCATCTACTATTTGGTAGACTGGTCAAATATCAGTTTCTTGCACAGTTCCCCGTGGATCATCTTCCCAAAGCCAGTCGTGTCTAGTCTTATACTCCCTTCGCTACAGTTTGCGGTATTCGCTTATTATGTGATTAATCGTTTCTTCACTATCACCAGATAACCTACATTTGCTATCCTGTTACGTCCAATCAATTTTCTCTTTATGGTATTGTTTCGTGTCCCTTTCGAGTTTTTCACGCCAGTTTTACTTGATAGTCTTTCACTGGAGTCTGAGTGACAGCAAGTCTCCTAAGGTCTCCAGGACTTTTCTCAGTATTCTAGTTTATCTCAACAATGTTGTAGTCTTTATGGGTTCGATTCTTCCTCCTCTTTTCTTTGATTTGATTTGATGTCTTTTATTAATAGCACCTAAACTTTTGTGGGTTATTTAATGTCAAACTCGTGTAGAACAACAGTGGTGGTACTATTTAATCTGTAGCTAGAGAGGTTAGTGGGTTCATTCCCTTCTGTCGGCATTAGTTAGAAATTTAACGCAATTGTCCGACTGGAGTTCGAACTCGCTTACTACGATGTCACAGTCCAGTATAATAGCCCGTACGCCACGGGAACTCACCCCAGACCTTTGGTTACTATAGTTACTTGAAGCCATATAATTGTATATAAATTATTTGCCTTAAGAATATTTGGTTTGGTTTGGTTTCTTTGTTTAATGGCATATCAACCTTTGTAGGTTATTTAATGCCAAAGCTATCCTTCTAGAAGAACAGTAGTGGTACTATTTAACCCATAGCTGGGAGGATAAGGGGGTTCATACATTTCCCGAGGGTATTTGCCCGAAAGTGAACATAATAGCGTGACTGGAGTACGAACTCGCTTACTACGATTCCGCTGTCCATCGCTTTAACCATTACACCACGAGGACACCCCCTTAAGAATATTTACTCGAAGCTATAATTGTTTACAAATAATCATCTTGCCTTACTTGAAACCATATGTATTTTGGAAGCATTTGTAGTATAATGGATACCATCGTAGGAAATGGACACAGCGACCTAAGTTCAAATCCTGGATGACATTGATTGCATTTCACATATCACTACAACCCTTTGGAAAGGTAGGAATCCAACTATTCTCCTTCCATGTATGGGTAAATAGTAGGGCAGAATGATTATTTAATCTTGGTATGTCAACCGGTCTAAAAAGAAACCTCTAAATTCACTCCTGTTAAACTCTGCTTAAAAATTGACCTTGTGTCGCATTCTGAGTAGGATATACCTAAACGATTGTTATATATCCTACCAGTGAACAGTAATGGGTATGTCCCATTCTTCATAAATACGTTGGAAACTATTGTGAGGCCGGTAATTTGCTGACTAAGTAGTCACAACTAGCAGTAGGTACCTTCTTTCACGCTTTGGTGAGTATTCAATTTATTTAATGTTAGTTTCTTTTCCAACTTCTGTTTTGGATTATTTCTCATTCAGTAATCTTTTGATAGGTTACAACAACGATATAATAACTTGAAAAAATACTGATTTTGGCATTAAATAATTCAGTAACATGCCGTAAAACCACCAACCAACCAACCAACCAACCAACAATCACTGCCAGTTAAATGCAGCGTCCTTAAATATGTCGAGTGTATTCTCTTTATTGTACAAAGACAAACAAATAAACCAACAAACTAGCCAATCCAAACTTTGTTCAAAAACTCTTCCTTAAACACTTGAATCATACCGAGACATAGATCGATACAAATCAATGAATCCACTTGCTTTGATTTCTGTTGTTTCAACCTTGTATGGACGAAAGATAAAATTCTTTCCTTTCAATGGAGTTTCCGCCTGTGCGTCCTGATAGTGACACTCACCATCTTTTCATCTGCTTTTTTTTTATGGGGTGAGAGTAATTGGGATTAATCAAATATTTTCCCCAACATTCTTGCACCAGGAAGTTGTTCGCCTCTGTCCTATGCTCAATAAAAAAACCCAAAAAGAATTCACATTTCTAAACATTTGTATTAAAAAATTCCTTTTTCTCAAGTGATACTGGGTCATTTTAAAATGCTAATAAGATAATATGGAAAATAAGATCACATCTGCAAGACTGTATGAATAAAATCACATAGACTGTATATATAAGATTACATCTGGAAGACTGTATAAAGATGGATCGATATTATTTATACTAATCAATGATTTGATTGAACTCTGGAAAAGTTAAAGAACTTTAGGCAGAAACAACTGCCCCATCACGTAGGATTAATTCTCATTTTTATCTTTTGTAGAATGTAGAAAGTATACGTTAATCTAGACAAGCATGAAGGACTTTCCTTATCTTAAATCTTACCCCGGTCTGTCGACTGGGGCTGTAGAATACATCGACTGCTCCACTGCAGAAACGTACCCCCCCCACGTAATAAGATCAACTGTTGGCTGTGGCTGGTGACTTGTCATGCTTCAAGACTAGATCCTGGTGTCAAAGTAGTCAACTGAAGTGGTCAAGTGACTTGCATGATCCCATTTTGATCTTTACAGAACTTGATGAGAGGTCGAAGAGGCCCGATCCCATCAATCTGCTGGTCATATCAAACCCTATTATCCGTATTCTTTGAATGCTCGTGCAGCAATTATGTACCCAACTCTATGTTATCTTAGGGGTGTTAAAAGGCGGCGGCTGAGGGTCAACTGCGCGGAGATAGCAATACTTGAAACCATTTAACTGTGTGAAAACAAATGATTAATATCAAGTAGAAGTATTAGTATTAAATTGCAATACTTGAAACCATTTAATTGTGTGCAAATAAATGATAAATATCAAATAGAATTATTAGTATGAAATAGCAATACTTGAAACCATTTAACTGTGAATTAATTTTTTTTATTTATTGCGGACCTTTTGTCCTCATCTTGGTAGTTTTTGTGTTGTTTCTTCTTTCACTACTTTTCGGCCAAATTTCGCCTCTGGCCTTCTTCAGGTGATTTTACCACGACCTCGGATAGGAATGCTGTGTCTTGTAACCGTATCCCCAGTAATTACCGCCTTCCATAGTTACAAACACAGCATTCCTATCCGAGGTCGCGGTAAAATCACCTGAAGAAGGCCAGAGGTGAAATTTGGCCGAAACGTAGTGAAAGAAGAAACAACACAAAAAAAACTACCAAGATGAGGACAAAAAGTCCGCAATAAATAAAAAAATCAATTCACAGATTAAGAAGCCTCATCTCAAAATGATTCCAATTAAAGACCATTTAACTGTGTGCAAAACAAATGATTAATATCAAATAGAATAATTAGTGTCAACAATACTCGACACCATCTAACTTTGTGCATACTAATTGTTAATATAAAATAGAATTATTAGTGCCAACTATACTTGACACCATTTAACTGTGTGCAAACAAATGATTAATATCAAATAGAATTATTAGTGTAATAAATACTTGAAACTATTTTACTGTGTGCAAACAAATTAATTGTAACTTGTTTAAAAATAAAGTTACTGACAAACTATTCACTTATAAATCATATGTATATGTATAAACAGGTTTTGGCATTAAATAACCCATGAAAGGTTGATATGCTATTAAACCAAATAACCGAACTTCACTTGAGTTTTAAACTAAACTACATCCAGTAATGAGACTTCAGTTCTGATGTTCTGCGATGTATAGAGTTCCCGCTTTCATTGCCACTACTCCGAGGTTCACTCTGACCTGGAGTGGTCGCACCTGTTAAGGCCTCATCTATGGGTCCCAATGATTCGTTTGAAAAGTAGACGAATACCAGAAACTGTGGGTACAAATTATTAGTATTAAGAATAATTACTTGAATTGTTTTCAAATAATTATTTGAGATGAGGTGCCAATTGTGTAATGGTTATCGTCATAGGAAATGGACACGGCGACTAAAAAAACTCTGAATTCAAACCTGTTAAATTCCGCTTAAAAATTCGACCTTGTGTCACATCCTACCCGAGCAGTGGAGTTGATAAATAGATACTTGTAAAACAAAATAAAAATAAAACCAAGGATACTGATACACACTTGTTTGGTTGTTTTGTTTTAGGGGCGTGTCGACCCTTTTCGAGTCATTTAACGCCGAATCAATTGATTTTGAAAAATGTTTCTTACAATTCAGTTTATTATAAGTATTGTCTTTTTGTTTACACACAGTTAAATATCAAAATAGTTCCATTTCAAAGGATTCAGTTTAGCATACAAAAACAGTTCAACTTCAGAAAATTCAGTTTAGCAAAAGTTCAGTGTTTCGTTCTATTTGACCCATAGATAGGACCCTATCGGGTGCTACGACTCCAGGCCAGAGTACACCTGGGAGCGATGGCAATCGAAGAGTACCCTGCATTCTCCAAAGGTCCAGCATTACTGGAACCTTACCATCAGATTGTTTAGTGTTATATACAGGAGACTCGTTAGCGGGGTCTTACTCCTCTGCAGAGAAGCAGTCGGTGTATTCTACAGCTGCAGCCGATTGGGCAACTGATACACATAGATATGATTGAAGATTATTATTTAGGTAATTGGTGTTCTATTTTCAATCACCGTGATGTGAAATAACGTATCTCAACAGCTGTTGTTACAGTGGATGACGATAAGTTAACCTGCGTTTGGCAAGTAATTGACCACCGCCTTGATATATGCCGTGAGACAAATCACAGACACACACACAGACACACACATACTTGTAAGTAGAAGTAGTACATTTTTTCTATAAAATTGTGCAGCGTGACTCAATATACTCGTAATAAAAAATGCTTGAAATATTTCTAATCATTTGTAACACAAACACACACACACACACACACACACACACACAAACGCACACACACATACATATATATATAACCGGTTCATTGGCCTAGTGAGTAGAGTGTTCGTCAATGGCCTGGGAAACCGTGGTTCAATCTCAGGTCAAGTCATACCAAGGACTTAAAAAATAGTACTTGATACTTCCTTGCTTCACACTCAACATTATAAGGTACGTATCAAGGGTAAAATGGAGTAATCCAGGGAATGAAGTTGCGTCCTCTCTTACACCTCGGTGTCGTAGCTATTGAAAAGAGAGCCTCTGAGTTGCCCTCGGCCACAGTTGTCAACTTTACTTATATATATATATATATATATATATGGAAGGCGACGACAACGACATACGATAAAATAAAACGCAGTTTCTTCCAGGCAGCGGTCACATCGATACTGCTATATGGCTGCACTACAGAGACAAAACGGCTGGAGAAGAAGCTAGACGGCAATTACACAAGAATGCTGCGAGCAATCTTGAACAAGTCCTGGCGGCAACACCCCACAAGACACCAACTGTACGGCCACCTGCCTCCTATCACGAAAACTATTCAAGTTAGACGAACCAGACATGCAGGACACTGCTGGAGAAGCAGGGACGAACTCATAAGAGATGTACTCTTATGGACCCCCACACATGGCCGTGCAAAAGCAGGACGACCAGCTCGAACATACGTTCAGCAGCTATGTGAGGATACGGGATGTTGTCCTGAGGACCTGCCAAGGGCGATGAACGATAGGGAGGAATGGCGAGAGAGGGTCAGGGATATCCGTGCTACCAGCATGACATGATGATGATGATGATGATGATATACATATATTAAAAGTCTTCACATTTAAAATCTATTCGCTGTTATTTTTAATTTCCTTTTTGGAGACACACTTAGTGTTACATCATCAGAAGAAATTCAATTGGTGAGTTGGATTCAATATCAGGTCGAGGGAGTTTGTGTTTCATCTCGAGCTAATACTCTTGAGAACATTATAAATCAATCTGTTGTCGTTCACCACTCAGTTATGGGAAAATAGTTGGGCAGACTGGGTTCTTTAGCCTTGGTTAGGCTCTCTGTCGAGAAGGAAAACTGCATCCAAACTAATTCTATTCTCTCCGCTCGAAAACTCTGACCTTGTGTCGCATCCTACCTGTGGTATGGAAGTGAGGTAAATATATACTTTTTAAAGTTTCATACAATTTATGTACGCTCATCACATACTTCAGTTTATAATTATGTCATATGGTAGCAAAATTTCATTTAGAATTATCAAAATTTAATCAGAAAATCAACATTTACTCATAATAATTCTCTGAGCCATAATTCAGGGGTAAAAATTTCAGGTAAAAGTTTTGAAGTTTGAATCCAGTAAGTAGTTTAACTAGCTTTTCATCTGATCACGAAGTGATTACTCGGGTGAATGAAAAATTTTACAATATTTTGGTCACAAGCTAGTTTGCGGAACGTATATCATGTGACTGAAGTAGTTGAAGGTAGTTGCAGTATTTGGTAGTATTGTGGTATTAGGTGTGCTGACATGCTATGCATTGCTTCATTCTGTGTGATTTGAAAGCCGCACAGATGAATGTGTAATGTTGTCTAATTCGGGAACTTATGCTCTACAAGTTCGAACCAGGACAGAACGCTACATAAACAAGCAAAAACATTTGTATATACGAAAGGTGAAACTGCAGTTGATCAAGAAATTTTGCTTGAGTCACAAGAGAGAGAGAGAGAGGAAGAGAGAGAGAGAGAGAGAGGAGTTAAATGCCTAAGAAGATGAGGTAGAAAAGTGAAAGGGGGAAATAAAGTTGACCTTAGTCGAGGGTGACTCGAAGGCTCCCTTTTTGGTAGCTACTACACCGAGGTGTAGGGGAGGGTGCTACTCCATTCCTTGGATTGCTCCACTTTCTCCTTGATCCTTACCTTATAATGCTGAGTGTTAAGCAAGGTGTTAGGCAAGTCATGTCGGATTTTTTGTGTCTTTGGTATGACTCCACCTGGGATTGAACCCCGGTCTCCCGGACCATTGGCGAACATTCTACTCATTAGGCCAACGGCCTGGAAAAAACCGAAAAAAAAAAGAAAAACTTAAAAAAGAAAGAAAACATTCTATTAAAGATAAGAAAATGAATGGGGGGTGCGGAGTTTAAAAAAAGAAAAATACTGAATAAGAGAAGAAAGAAAGAAAAAAGAAAGTCAAGAAAAAGCAAAGACAGTACATCATTAGAGACACATAAGCTATATGGAAGAGAGAGAGAGAGAGAGAGAGAGAGAGAGAGAGAGAGAGAGAGAGAGGTAAAAAAAGAAAACAATAATACTGAAAGGAGAAAGAAAGAAAACTTTCAAAGAAGTCAAATCAATAGGAAAAAGAAAGAAAGAAAGAAAGAAAGAAAGAAAAAAAAGTAAATTTAAATAAATAAGTAGAAAATGAAAGAAAGAAAGAAAGAAAGAAAGAAAGAAACTTTTTAAAGAAAACAAAATGATAGGGACGATAGAAGCAGAGAGAGAGTGACAGACGGACAGACAGAGAAAGAGAGTAAAGAAAAAGAAAAATACTAAAAAAGAGAAGGCTGAAGAAAAAAAGACAGAAAAAAGAAAGTATATTATAAGAGAGAAAAAATGATATGTAAAAGAGAGAGAGAAAGAGAGAGAGTCAAAAAGAATCAAAATTCTTAAAAGAAAAGAAAGCAAAAGAAAGAAAGAAAACTATCAAAGAATTCAAATCAATAGAAAGAAAGAAAGAAAGAAAGAAAGAAAGAAAGAAAGAAAGAAAGAAAGAAAGAATATGGAATCATACCTAACTGTATCTCGCACGGAATGACTCCGGAAAGAGTTACTTGTAAGAATTTCGCGGGGATTGGTGACATCATCTGTCACGTGACCTAACCGAACTGAATTGTTGACAGTGATGGCCAAATCACCGACCACTTCGTCTTTCACAGTTTTACTTTAGACAGGATGCCCTTGTGTATGTGTGGTTGGTTGGTTGGGGAGGAGAAGGAGGGAAATATTTGTTAGGATATTTGGGGCGATGGACAAATGGCTAACAGAAATTGGCCTTCGACGTTTGCCTATTTCAATCCACGACTAATCAACTAGCCAACAGTTTGAAATGAAAAGAGGACATCGTGATGGTATGTGCAGGTATGTTTAAGCATTTGAATAAGAGCAAGCGAGGCTGACACACAGCCCGAGATAGAGAGACAGACATCGTGTACTGGCATGGCCTCTAAGTTAATCATGGTAACTGTCGCTTTATAACAGGCGTCATTTTCTTATTTATGAACTTTGTTTTAAGGCATGTCCACTTTTGTTGGGTTATTTAATGCCAAAGTCATTCTTCTTTTCAAGTGGTTTGACCTTAGTCGAGGGTGACCCGAAGGCTCCCTTTTCGGTAGCTACTACACCGAGGTGTAGGGGAGAGTGCTACTCCATTCCTTGGATTGCTCCACTTTCTCCTGCATCATTGCAATCCTCAATGCTGTCGACTCCTCATCCTTATTCTTTCCTTAATACGTATAGTCTGTCTTTAGCATGTCATCTTTCAGGTGGTAGGCCTGGTGCATATATTATTATCATTATTATTATTATTATTTATTCCTTTTCGAGTTTTTTCACATCAGCGTTAACTGATTGTTTTTCACTGGAGTTTGAGTGACATCAAGTCTCTTCAAGTCTCCTGGACTCTTCTCAGTATTATGGCTGTTCTCAATAATGCTGTAGGTGGCCTCTAGATAGTCTCCACTTGTCCTCTAACTTCCAAATCCTCCAGCCCCGTTAATAATCCTTTAGTTACTGTACCGAATACACCAATCCCAATTGGTATAATTGTCACTTTCATGTTCCATAGTTTTTTATTCCCTAGCAAGGTCGAGGTACTTTTCCTTCTTTTCACATTCTTTCAGTTTTATTTTGTGGTCAGCCGGGACAGCAAAGTCGACAATTTTGAAATTTCTTTTTTATTATTAGGTCTGATCTTCAGGCCGGGGTTAGGTGATCCGTCTGTATGTTAAAGTCCCATAGGAGTTTATGCGTGTCATTGTCTCGGACAGATGCTGGGTTGTGCATATACCATCTGTTCGTATGGTCAAATTTAAATTTCATGCACATCTCCCAGTGGATTACCTTGCCCACCCAGTCGTGCCTAGTCTTATACTACTTCTGTGCTAATTTGCTGCATTCACTTATTATGTGATTGATGGTTTCATCTCTGTCACCACATCGTCAACATTTACTATTTTGTTGCGTCTTATCTATTCTCGCTTTGATATGATTGGTTCTTACGGTGTTGGTTTGTGCTGCTATTAGGAGAGATTCTGTTTCTATTTTAAACTTTCCTTTTCTTAGCCAGGTCCAGGTTTTCTCTTGTGAGATGTTTATTAGTCGTTTAGAACGTCCATATAGTTGGTTTTCTTCCCATTTTTGTTTCCTAGTTATTGTCATTGTGTTGTCCATCGTGTTGTCAGTATCGTTTCTGATGGCTGTAATCAGTCCTTCGTGTTTTTCTCTGTAGTCTTCGATGCGTCAACGTTGTCTTCAATGCTGTCAAGTCTTCTTCCTCCCCCCTTTTTTTTTGATACATATAGTCTGTCAACGTCGTCTCTAGGATATAATGCCTTATGCATGGGCATTAGTTTTCTTGTTCTTTGGTCCATTTGCTTAAGTTCATCTCTGATCCACTTCAGAAAGGGTCCTGAATATCTAACGAGGGGTACTGCCCAGGTATTTATTCCTTTGATAAGATTTCGGCTAGAGAGTTTTGTCTCGAGTAGTTTTCTAGTTCTCCAGAGATATTCTTTTTGAATTCTGTCTTTCATTTCCACTTGTTTGATGGTGTCAGCCTCAAAGAAGCCGAAGAATTTTAGGTTTCATTTTCTCCGAGCGTTCTAATCTTGTCTTGATTTGGTAGTTTCAGGTTTCCTTTTTTCCGATCGTTTTTCCAATTTTTGAAACAAAATAATCTGGCACAAATCAAAAATCACAAATAATATAGTAATGAAAATTACATTTATTGAAAGATAAAAGGACATTTTAAAATCTGCGACGATTTAGTTTCAAACATGAACCAAAAATATCCAGTGGAACCGCAGAGTATATGTTCTAGATGTCTGCCGTTTAGTTGAAGGTACTGTGGAATGCAGCCTAGAAAGTCGTTGATAACACTTGCTCATATTATGTAGGAGATCGGAGGCTAACATGGTGAGGAACCCGTTGTCTTACGGCCTTCATTAGTGTCATGAGATTCGAAGTTCTAGACTAATATGAAAATCTGCCTCTTGTTTGGAAATGTGTTAAAACTGAACGTCCTTCTGTATCTTGCTTGAAAAATCTTGTAAGACTTTGGTTTCATCTGCTACATCATCCATGTCCGGTCATACCAGACATTGGCATAATGGTTATAGTGTTCGCCAATAGCCTTGGAGACCCGAGTTCAATCCTCAGTCGAGTCATACCAAAGACTCAAAAATGGTACTTGATGTCTCCTTGATTATAAGGTAAGGATCAAGAGTAAAGTGGTTCAATCTTGAGAAAGGAGTAGTGCCCTCCTCTATACCTTGTTGTAGTAGCTATCGAAAAGGGAGCCTTCGGGTCACCCTCGACTACGGTCGCCAACTTTATTTTATTTTTACATTATCCATGGCATGATTTCGTTATATTTGGTTAATAATATGAAATTGTTTACTATTTCCCAGCAATAATCTGAAAAGAGAAAGTGAATAATGTCATCAGGGAGGATATAAGAGGCTGCTGCTTTGTTTTAGCAAACGTGAAACACACAGTATTCCTATCTAATATTAATAATTTGCGCACAATTATATGGTTTCGAGTACTTCAAGAAATTATTTAGTTTTAAGTAACTAATGATAATTCTTTTTTAGCTTCAAGTAATTATTCTTCGTATAAATAATCTGCACGCGTTTATATAGTTTCAAGTATTCATAATTCTAATAATTTGCCCAGTTATATGGTTCCAAGTATTTCTCTCAAATGCAAATGATTTTCAAGTAGATCTTTTTATCCTCAGATGGGACCTTAACGGATACTAATACGCCAGGTTCAAATGGATCATGGAATAATAGCAACGAAGAAGTAACTTTTTTTTTATTTTGAGGGAGAGCTCTTACTTCTTTAAAGAAGATGCAGTATTCGAGACCCAGACGACCGGGCAATTTTTTAAAAGATAAGCAGAATTTGGCTCGAATTATTTGATACATAGTGCATTTTATGTTCCTAATCTATGACCTCAAATAGAAACAGTTGCTCTACAGTTGGCCCCATTTCGTTCGTCATAAAAATTAGACTCATGCGACGATATCCAGTATTTCAATTTGTTTCCCTCCCATTGTGACTTTAATGGTTTCGAAACGAACCATGAGAGATTACATTTTAGGTTATTGAATTAACTGGATCAAAGTACTGATGTGTGTCGAATTACTTTTTAAACAAGGCAAATGCAATGTATACAAAGATATTTTTGTTGATTCATTTGAGAGAGAGAGAGAGAGAGAGAGAGAGAGAGAGAGAGAGAGTAAGTGTATGCGTATGTGTGCAAGAGAGAGAAAAAGGAAGTGAAAGACCTTAATTTTATAACAAGAAACATTGGTTTGGACAGTATATCAACCCAGGTTGAGTTTCATGCAATTATGTGGTCTCAAGTAAATAGTGGAAGTAGTAATAGTACTAATACTAATACTACTACAACTAATAATTATAAAGCCAATTTACAAGTACCACAGAATATTGGAAGCAAACACCATCAGCAGAAATCTCACCAAAAGAATTAACACCCAGGCATTCCTTAAAGTAAAATACCCTGGACAAAGGAAAGAACTCAAAAAAATCTACTAAAAGACAAGAAAATGGACGACTATGCACAAGTTCTTACACTTAATTGGTTGGTTGGTTTGTTGGGTTTTATGGCATATCAACCATTGTAGGTTATCTAACTCCAAATCCATTTTTATACAAATAATCAGTTTTATTTCAAACAATTCAGTTTAGCATGAGTACACAGTTTAATCGTCAAAAAGATTTCTATGTCAAGCAATTCACTTTATTCAAACAATTCTAATTCAGCTAATTCAGTTTAGTATAAGAACAGATTTTGTTTACACACAGTTGAATGTCAAAACAGTTCTATGTTAAACAATTCAGTTTAGTGTAAGTACAGCTTCAAAGTCAAAAACAGTTCCATTTCAAACAATTCAGTCCAGTATAAGCACGCAGTTTAAATGTAAGTACACTGTTTAATTATCAAAAATATTTCTATTTCAAGCTATTCAGTTTAATCAAACAGTTCTAATTCAAACAATTCAGTTTTGCATAAGTATACAGTTAGTTCTATTTAACCAAAGATAGGGCCCTATCAGGTGCTACCATTCCAGGCCAGAGTGGACCTGGGAGTAATGGCAATGAAGGGGTATTCCGTGTTCCCCAAAGCTCCAGCCTTACAGGAACATCACTAACAAATTATTTAGTGTCATATCTTGGACTCTCATTGGGGAGAGGCTTACCCCTCCGCAGAGGTGCAACCGACTGAGCAACTTACATCTGAGAGAAGACATAGAGAGACTATATTTGTCAAGAAAAGTAGGAAGAGGACTCGCAAACATTGAGGATGCGTAGATGCATCTATACAATGACTTGAGGACTACACAAATAGAGCAAAAACGAACTAATTACAGCATCCAGTAACAGCATTGTTAATATGAGAACAAACATAAAAACATCAAAAAACTAGTTATAAATTGCAAGAAAAACAACTGTATTGATACTTCAAGCGACAAACCATCGTGATTGCACACTAGAAGACTTGAATATAGCAAAGGAAAGGAAACCTCAAAAGAGAAAGTGCTTTCTTTTAATAGCAACACAAAACAAGCTATATTAAAGCAAACATTGATCATACGCAACAGAATATTAAATGTAGGTTATGTAGAGAAAGCGATGAAACAGTTCATCTCATAATGAATGAATGCAACAAACTGACACAAAAGGATGACAAAACTTGGCACAACAGGGTAGGAAAGATGATTGACTGATAATTGTGCAAGATTTTAAAATTAGACCATACCAATAAAATTTCTTGGAGTATATTGACAAAGTTGTATATACACAAATCAAAATCCACCCTAGAAATAAGAAAAATGAAGTTTTCGCGGATTTTGAGATACAAACGGATCCCCTAGTCCCGGCCAGAATGCTAGACTTAATGGGGTAAGACTCCCCCACGGGTGTCCGGGATAAGACAGTAAACAATAGAATGGTGAGACTAATGGATCTTGTTGTTCCAGTCAACAACATAGGGAAAAGCAGCCCTGTCGGCCGGGGCGGTAGAATCAACCAACTGCATTTCTGCAGAGGGGTAAGACTTCCTCTCCAACGAGTGTCCTAGATATGACATTAAACAAATGTGTGCAAATAATTTGTATTAGATAGGAATACTTGCTTATATAATTGTGCAAACAGATGATTATAGACAAATAAAAGTACAATTTAGCATTGGAGATTTAGGGAATGTGGAATACCCCTTCATTGCCATTGCTCCCTGTTCCACTCTGACCTAGGGTGGTAGCACCTGATAGGGTCCTATCCGTGGGTCACATAGAAGAAACTGTGCAAATAGATGGTTATAGACAAATAAAAATACAATTTAGCATTGAAGATTTAGGGAATGTGGAATACCCCTTCATTGCCATTGCTCCCCAGTCCATTCTGGCCCGGTGTGATAGCACCTGATAGGGTCCTATCCATGGGTCAAATAGAAGAAACTAATATTAAATTGTGATTGTTATTAACAATACTTGAAACCGTGTGCAAAAAAGAGCTCAGTCTCCTTTTAAGATTTTATCTTTAAAATCTGTTTACAAATTATATATATATATGTGTGTGTATAAAAAGGGTTTGGCATTAAATAACCGACAATGGTCGATATGCCATAAAACCCAACCCAACGAAACTAAATTAAATCAGAGTAAAAAGAAAGCAAAAAGATAAAGAAATACTTGGATCTTGCTTGAGAGCAGAAAAAACTCTGGGAATTGAAAATGTCGAGGATACTCGTAGTAGTTGACGCTCTTAAAACGGTCCCCATAGAAAATAATTGGTTTATTATTATATGATTTCCTTTGTGGTGTCATTGTCTGTAAGGAAGGGAAGTCAGAAATGGAGCTCAACGAATCTTCTTTTTTCAGATTTTAAAGAAGGAGTCCCCAAAGCATAATGGTTGACCTACCAGACAGCCACATTGTAGTAAGTTTGTTCGATTACCAGTTGAGCAATAAAGTTCAGATTTCAGAGTAATAACCTTGAGAAAAGTATGAACCGCATCATCCCCCATCCCTCATAAGTTTGGGTTGGTTTGGCTTCTTTGTTTAATGGCATATCAACTTTTGTAGGTTATTTAATGCCAAAGCCATCCTTCTAGAAGAACAATAGTGGTACTATTTAACCCATTGTTGGGACCATCCACCATAGGTTAATAGTATCATTACTGTACTTTTACAAGGATAGCTTTAGCATTAAATAACCCATAAAGGTTGATATGCCATTAAAAAAGAAGCCAACCTAAACGAAGTTGTAACAGCTTTCATAATATGTATTTCCTTACCTCTTGAGTTTGTGGAGAAAGCATAATTCTAGACAATGATATCTGTGTTAGCGAATAAAAGACCTCCATTATAAACAGTACACGTATCTAGTTTAACAATAATCAAAAACATCTGAGTACTTCATGCTGATTCATAAGTACCATATTTTTATGAGTTTAAAATCATTCTAAACATCATCTCAGATGTACATTACCCATAGATATGACCCTAACATGTACGACCACTGGGTTTGAGGTAAATTCTGGAGTGATGCTAACGAAAGCGTGACTCCACACTCCTCGTAGCTCTAGAACGGGATCTTCATCATTAGTATCAAATCCAGGAGATTGGCTTGATGTGGTTTCTTTGTTTAATGGGCGTATCAACCTTCGTGGGTTATATAATGCAAAATCCATCCTTCTAGAACAGGTGTGGAAATATTTAACCCATAGCTAGGAGGATGAGGGGGTTCATGCCTTTACCGAGGGTATTTGTCCGAAAGTGAACATAATAGCACAACTGGAGTTCGAAATCGCTTACTATGATTCCACAGCCCATTCCTTTAACCATTACATCACGAGGACACCCCTAAGGAGCCTGTGTTCTTCTTTTATGTGTGTGTGTGTGTGTGTGGAGAGAGAGAGGACGATCTTAACTCTTGGGAGGAGATGAATTCTGTCAATTCAAGACTGCACTGCTGACAGAGCTGTTACTTATAAAAATCTAGGACAACAGTACAGAATTGGGCCCGAACAGTTGGATTTCATATTACTATTCTATAATCTTACTGCCTCTAAAAGTCGTATGACTGTATTCATATCAATTGTCAATGAGGTGAGGTCAGGAATTTATGGTGGCCAATAAAATATTATTTCCCCGTTACCTGAATTTCACATTGGGTCTCAGCTATGAGCTCATCTTCCTTCAAACTTGTTTGAATAGTTCACATTCCTTTTCGACGCATCTATTAACACGTTGGCCATAAAATGTGGAAGAATTTGTCAACTTAAAACGTAAATACTACTGGTGAGTCAAGCTCAAGAGAGAGATTGCCTTGTCATTGGGGCTTAGAATATGCCGACTGTATCCTTTGCAGAGAAGACCCTACAAAAAAAGTATGTTCTTGGTATGATATTAAGCTGGATCATGTGAGGCACTAATCCTTGAGGTCTGTGAAAGCGTAGAGTACCATTTCATTCTAGAGAGGTTATACCTGTTAAGATTTCATCTATGACTCAAATAGATCTGTCTGAAAATTATTAGTATTGGTTTGTTTGGTTTGTTTGATTTTATGGCATATCAACCTTTGTAGGTTATTTAACGCAAAATCCATTTTTATGTAAATAATCTGTTCTATTGAAAACAGTTCAGTTTAGCATAAGTACACAGTTTAATTGTCAAAAACATTTCCATTTCAAACTATTCAAGCAGTTATATACAATAATTCAGTTAAGTGTAAATACAGTTTTAATGGCGAAAAACAGTTCTATTTGAAATAATTCAGTTAAGCATAAGCACGCAGTTTAAGTAAGTACAGTTTAATTGTCAAAAACGTTTCTATTTCAAGCTATTCAGTTTACTCAATTCATTTTAGCATAAGTATGCTGTTAGTTCTATTCAACCCATAGATAGGGCCCTATCAGGTGCTACCACTCCGGGTCAGAGTGGACCTGGGAGCGATGGCAATGAAGGGGTACTCTGCATTCCCCAAAGCTCCAGCACTGCTGGAACCTCACCATCAGATTGTTTAGTGTCATATCAGGACACTCGTTAGGGAGGGGGTCTAACCCCTCTGCAGAGGTGCAGTCAGTGTATTCTACAGCCCCAGCTGACCGGGCAATATTAGTATTGGATAGGAATATTTGAAACCGTTCATCTGTGTGTGGATTAATGAAAAAATGCTATAAAAATGTATATGAATGAAATGTTGAAAACATAAGTATGATAATAATCAAACATTTACTACTGAATAAAATTTTGATATTAAATAACCCATACAGGGTGGATAGGCCATTGGATAAAACAAACCAAAACAATTGCTAAAAACATAACTTAAAAAAAGACAATAATAAAATTTTCTTCGTTATTTAAAACGAAAGCGATATTTGTAAACTTTTTTTAAGACTCATATAGTTTGATTTGGTTGTGTTTTATGGTATATAAACTGTTATAAGATATTTAATGCCAAATTTTGTTTTTACATTTATCAAATATATATGATTTGCGAATAAATCGTTTGTAGGTAGCATTTTAACAAACCAAGGTTTTAAGATTTCAATTTAATACCAGTCATTTGTTTGCACAATGTTAGATGGTCAAACAGTTCTATTTGATACATAGATCGGGTCCTATTAGGTACAACTACTCCAGTTCAGGGTGGACCTGGGAATAACAGCCACGAGGAGGTGCCTCAACACTCCCCAGATCTCCAAAACTGTAGCTTTACCGTCGGATGTTGTTTAGTGTCAAATCGACTTAACTACTGAAGTTAACGGCCACGTAGGCCACAATTCGATATACACATTGCGATTACTGTTCTAGGTTTATTTGACGTAATGGTTAACGTACCGGTCTGTGACGTCGTAGTAAGTGTTGACATGTCATTAAATAAAAAAGCCAAACTAAACATTAGATAATTAGATTATTTAGGGTTGTAAGCTTTTTCGAATCTGTTAAATTTCATTTTGAAAGTTAAACTCAGAGGTTAATTATTGAAACACTTCTTACTAATACGTTGAATGGCCAAAACTATATTTTTTCGTCAAAGGAGGCGCTCGTGCTGTAATGGTTGTCGTCGTAGGAAATAGATACGGTGATCTGAGTTCAAATCCTTGACAAACACTGCTTGCATTTCGCATAGCGCTCATACCCTCGGGAAAGGTAAGCATCTAACAATTTTCCCGCTAGCTTAGGGTAAATAAGGGACAGACAGAGCCCTTTAACTTTGGCATGGCCACTGTTCTAGGAGAAGGAAAACTCCTAATTCAAACCTGTTAAATTACCCTTAAAAATGACTTTTTTCCACATCCTGCACGCGCAAAGAGGTTGGTGCATGTCGCTTGTTGACATCATATTCTCAGACAGTTAGATTAAATCGTGTACATCAGTTTGGTTTGGTTCTATGGCATATCAACCATTGTATGCCATTAAATGCCAAATCCTGTTTTTACATGTAATATCAAATATATGATTTGTAAACACATTTTGTAGATATACACAGTTAACTGGTCTAACATTTTTATTTCTAAAGTAAAGTTGGCAACGATAGTCGAGGGCGACCAGAAGGCTCCATTTTCAATAGCTACTACACCGAGGTGTAGGGGAGGGCGCTACTCCTTTCCCTGGATTGCTCCACTTTACCCTTGATATGTACCTTATATTGCTGAGTGTTAAGCAAGGAGGCATCAATTACCATTTTTTAAAAAGTCTTTGGTATGACTCGACCTGGGATTGAACCCAGGTCTCCCGGACCATTGGCGACCACTCTACCCACTCTCAATTTAGCCAAGTTAAATGGTTCTATGTATTGCTATGTATCTCTAACAATTCAATTAAAGATTAGTCATTTATGTATTCAGAGTTAAATGATCAAACAGTTCTATTTCTAACAATTCAATTTAGTATAAGTCATTTGTTTGCATCAAGTTTAAATGTCAAACATTTCTATTTCACCCATAGATAGGACCCTATCAGGTGTTACCACTCTGAGCCAAAGTGGACCAGGGAGCGATGACAGTGAAGGGATACTCCGTATCCCCCAAAGCTTCAGCATTACTGGAGCCTCACCATAAGATTGTTTAATGTTATATCCAGGACACTCATGAGGAGCGTCTTACTTCTCTGCAGAGATGCAACCGGAGTATTATACAACCTCAGCCGACTGGACCAGTGTAAATCGGATTAAAGAATTAATGCAATTGATGGTATATAAAGAGAGATTAGCTTAGATGTCTCGGCGATGAATAAGTCAATAAAAATAGTTATTTCAATCTTCTATACGATTTCTGGTACGGTGAAAATGATGACTCCTCAAAATTACAGAATGTCTCCTCTCCAACCGACGACAATAATTTCGATTTTATTTATTTATTTATTTTCACTAATGTGAAAATTTGCAGTGCCACGATAACGCTTCGAAATCTGAGTAGTCAGTCTCTTTATTCGTTGAATAATATATCAACCTTCTTGGGCTAATTACTGTCCAATTCACCATTGTAGAAAAATAGTAGTCGTACTATTCAACCCATTACTCGGGGGACAAGAGTGTTCATGCCTTTCTCAAAAGTATCAGTCTGAAAGTGAACGTAATAATAAACAGGATATGGCATTTTATAACCATAAACGGTTGGAGAGGTGTCTTCGTGATGTAATGGTCAAAACAATGAACTGCGAAATCGTAGTAAGCGAGTTCGAATTCCAGCCGCGCTATAACGTTAATTTTCGGACAGATACCCTTGGGGATGGTATGAACCCCCTTATCCTTCCAGCTATGGGTTAAATAGTACCACTATTGTGGTACTATTCAAGGATGGATTTGGCATTAAATAACCTCCAAAATTAATATGCCATTAAACAAAGAAACCATCAACGGTTAAAACCTAATTACCTCACCACCATAAAATTGGAGAGCACAGATGGTATTATTTACATAATCATTTGACAACAATTATAGCTTCAGGTAGCTGTTTTTGATACAAATAATCTACTCAGTTATATGGTTTCAAGTATTTCTATCAAATACAAATAACTTGTACACAATTATATGATTTCAAGTAATTATTAATATTTGATAATAATCATTAGCGATGAAAAATCAACTAGGAACAAAGGTAATCAATCCATTTATCAATTTTTTTCTTTTTGTAAGTATTTGTTTTGGTTGGCTTGGTTTCTTTGTTTAATGACATATCAACCTTCATGGGATATTTAATGCCGAAGATCTTCTTGTAGAAGGACAGTAGTGATACTGATTAACCCATAGATGGATAGATAAGAAGTTCCATTCTTTTCCCAACAGTATTAGTCTGAAAGTGAACGTAAAAGAGAACAGCTCGTAAACCACTACACTACGTAAAAGAGAACAGCTCGTAAACCAGTACATCACGGGAACTTCCCTGTGGTGCATTAAGTCGAATGAGCAATTGTTTCTAGTAAAAGTTTATGAAATAAAAAAAAAAGCTAACGAGACAGAAGGGTTGGTTTGGTTTCTTTGTTTAATGGCATATCAACCTTTGATGGTTATTCAGTGTCAAAGAACAATCGAGGAAGCTGAAGAAAATAAAGAGGTTTATTATACCTTTCCGGAGAGTATTAGTCTGAAACTGATCATAATAGCGCGACTGGAGTTCGAAATCACAACGATGTCACAGTCCTTCACATTAGCCATTGCACGACGAGGACTCGTCCGAGTTATTATCCATTATTATATAGTTAGTTAAATAATAATTATACTTAGTTAAATAATAATTATCATTAATAAAATAATAAAATCAAATAGACGAACTTAAATCGGTAGATCATGTGACCTGAAGTTTCAATTACATTTTTATTGAACTGAAAATTCGGCAGAAATCGATAGCACCTTAGAGTGGTAGTTAAAAGTTAAAAGAGAATTTAAAACTTGAAAGAATAATCACGCTTTATTCAACCAGAGCCAGTGTAGGCGCCCATCGACGAGCGGTGATTGTTTTAGACTTGCAACCCATAGTAAGTTCTTTCTATTCATAAAGACTTCAAAAATTTTGAGAGCTTGGTGTCATTTTGATCATCATGAGATATTCCACGACTGAAATTTTGAATGATGCGTCCAGGGTCGAGAAGAAGAAGAAGAAGAAGAAGAAGAAGAAGAAGAAGAAGAAGAAGAAGAAGAAGAAGAAGAAGAAGAAGAAGCTGCAATGACAAACCCATCAGTTTAAAATGATGCAAGAAATGTCGGTGACAACATTTAAAAAAATGTCATCATTCTTACTCTTCTAATTAGGATGATTAGATACAAAGCACGAATATATAAGATTGAATATCACCACACAATCTCAGAGAGAGAGAGAGAGAGAGAGAGAGAGAGAGAGAGAGAGAGGCAGGCATATATTCTTTCTTTCTCAGTCCGTTCACTATCTATCTATCTATCTATCTATCTATCTATCTTCGCTTTGCCAGGTGGTACTGTAGAATACCCCATTCGCACCTTTGTAGATACCCCCACTCTGTAAACACCCTCATTTAGCCAACGTGGGTAGCGAACCATAATGCTTGAAGACGACATCCTGGTGGTTAAGCAATCCATGACACAGCGATCAAAGTAGTTAAGAGACATCCAACTTTGGTTTGGTTTGATTGGGTTTGGTTTTTTGTTATATCAACCATTGTTGGTTATTTAATGCTAAATCCGGTTTATTCATTTATGTTAAGTATATATTTGTAAACATAAGTCAACAAATATTGCTATGAATCTCTAACAATTCAATTAAAGATCAGTCATTTATTTATTCACAGTTAAATGATCAAACAGTTCTATTTTTAATAATTCAATTTAGTATAAGTCATTTGTTTGCACTCAGTCTAAATGTCAAACTGTTCTATTTGACCCATAGATAGGATCATATCAGGTGCCACCACTCTGAGCCAGAGAGGGCTTGGGAACGATGACAATGAAGCAGTATTGTGCATTCCCCAAAGCTCCAGTATAACTTGAGCCTCACCATAAGATTGTTTAATGTTATATCAGGACATTCATGAGTGGGGTCTTAAGCCCCTGTAGAGAAGTAGTCGGTGTATTTTACGGACCCTGCAGATTAGAGTGACTCCACTTTAGTCCTTATTGGGTTTAGACGAGTGGGTGGAGAGATCCGATCCTATCAATCAGTTTGTCATATTAATCGCTAGCACCAATATGATTGCCCCGACTGTATTCTTTTCTTGCAGCAAACAAGTACCCATCCCTATCTTATTTGAGAGGTGCCAGAAATTAGTGGTTGAGATAGCCACACTAGAAACTATATAAACGGTATGTATTAAACTGAAATCTTTGTGCTAAATAGCAATGCGTGAAACCATTTAACTGAGTGCAAACAAATAATTCACAATATTAACTGTGTGCAAGTAAATGATTAAATACCGGACATTGGCATGATAGTTAGAGTGTTCGCCAATGGCTCGGGAGACCTGAGTTCAATCCCAGGTCGAGTCATACCAAAAACTAAAAAACATGGTACCTGATGCCTCCTTGCTTAACACTCGGCATTATAAGGTACGGATCAAGGGTAAAGTGGAGCAATCCATGGAAATGAGTTGCGCCCTCTCCTACACCTCGGTGTTGTAGCTATTGAAAAGGGACCCTTCAGGTCACCTTCGACTAAGTTCGCCAACTTTACTTACTCATTAAATTAGAGGGAAATACTTGATGAATAGAATTGCTAGTGTTAATTAGCAATATTTGAAACCATTAATTAATGTTTGATAGAATTATTAGTGTTGAATAATAATGCGTACAAATGAGCTCAGTCACGTTTAAAAATAATGATACCTTCAAACTATTCGTTTACAAATCATATATATATATATATATATATATATATATATATATATATATATATATATATATAGGTGTGTGTGTGTTTAAGAAGGATTTGATATTAAATAACCCATAATATGCCATAAAACACAACTAAATCAAAATTATCTATCTATAAACGTTAATCAAGTTCTGTAACAAAAAATATCAGTCACCAAATATTTCAGTGAGGTGACACCAAATAATTTTCTAAAGCCTTCCCCATACTGCCAGGAAATACTTTATAGGAAAATAGACGTCGATATCAACAATAATTTTCTGAATGTTTTTTTAATGGCATATAAACCATCGTGGGTTATTTTATCCCAAAGCCTTGAAGAAGAACAGCAGTGATAGTACTTAACCCATAACTACGGTGGTAGGAAGAGATGAGAAGGTTCATACCTTTTCTAAGCATATTGGAAAGGGAGCCTAAAATCGCGACTGGCGTTTGAACTCGCTTACTTCAGTCCAGCATTTTAGCCATTCCCGCTCTATTTTTCTGTATGTGAGGGTACAAAAAGAATTCAACATACAATATGCACGATGGGTTTCTAAAGAATGGATTTAAAAAAAAATCAATATATTTTTCCTATTCATTGAATAAATTATTCAATGAACATATTCATAAAATAACACTCTCTCTTTCTCCTTTTCACTCTCCGTGCTCTCTCTCTCTCTCTCTCTCTCTCTCGCTCTCTTTCTTTATCTGCATATATATATATATATATAAATATATATATATATTGATGTATACATATGAAGAGACGGACAGACAGACAGGCAGACTGACAGACAGAGACAGAGACATAGAGAAAGAGAAAGAGTGAAAGAGACAGAGAGAAGCAGGCAGATATACGAAGTCAAAAAATAAGTATTTTATCTGAGAGGTACAATTTTAATCAGAAAAATTTCCCATTACAATCAATGTGATCTATGGACTTACTAATGTGTGTGTGTGTGTGTGTGTGTATACATATATATATATATATATATATATATATATATATATATATATATATATATAAATATATAAAAGTTTAATCACTCATCCATATATATATATATATATATATATATATATATATATATATATATATATATATATATACCACAAGATTAATCAGTTTTTAAATGTATTTCTCGTAAAATAAACATTCCCTTGATGATGGCTTCTGGCGAAAACAAATCGAGATTAAAAACACACTGATAAAACGTATTTACCAAAGTTTATGTGACGCTTGTTTCATCTCTCTCTCTCTCTCTCTCTCTCTCACACACACACACACACACACACACACACACACACACACACACACACATATATATATATATATATAAATCTCACTTCGTACCTTATGACTTTAATTATAATTGTATGGGTGTCTTATTTTAAAAGCTCTCACTCATTTCGATTTATATTGTGTTTACTGAAAAGCGTTGCTAAAATAAGTTGATGATACAAGGGAGATAAGTGAATCCTTTCTTTCCTCGAAATAAAAACAACTACAGCTGTTCAACATCTTTATCCCTCATTATCAGACGACTTCTTTGAAGTCTTTGATTCGATTCCATATTTCATTTGCCCAGTTTATCAATTAATTCAATTCATTCTTTACAGGGAGAAATTATAACCAATTGACTGTTCTAGTCGGATGGTTAACATCTATGGAGTTTTTCTAGCAAGCATTTGCAACTGATCCAGCAGTCCGAGCCTCACTATGTAACCTAACTTACGACCTTATTCCAGTAAAAATATGACAAAATAAGATAAAAAAATTCTAGATGGAAATGTGGCTGTAATTACTTTTATATATTTATGAGATATTATATTTTAAAATAGCTCATCATAACATTAAAATCTCTTCTACTAGTACTACTACTACTACTAATAATAATACTAATACTAATACTACTCCTGATAATAATAATAATTATTATTATAATAATGATAATAATTATTATTATTATTATTATTATTATAACGGTCGTACTGATGTGACTGTCGTGTTTTACTTGGAGACTTGCTATCACCTGACTTCTTGTAAAGCTTAAAAGATCCTTCGAGTACAGAATAATTGTTTAAATCGGGACAATGAAAGTATTTGTAGATGTCTATATGCTATTAAGCACACACACACACACACACAAACGCGCGTGCAAGCCAAGACACATATACATACGCACATGCATACCTATTTTTTTTACAGTATTACCCATAATCACATAGACACCTAACGATGTTTTTTTCATAATATATATATATATATATATATATATATATATATATATATATATATATATATATATATATATATATATATATATATATATATATATATATATATATATATATATATATATATATATATATATATATATATATATATATATATATATATATATATATATATATATATATATATATATATATATATATATATATTAAATCCCGTCAATTGCGCTCAGTTTGTTGTTGGCTGTGCGAAAAGCTATCTGACTGGCATAAGGTCAGCCGGGTTTCGATCCCAGCTTGAAGCTACTCGCGTGTTTAGCCACACTCATACAACGAAACAGTCTGGCTGTGGATGGCTATATATGTATATTCAATTTTATCTTTGTTTAAAGAGTTTCAAAACTGAAGAATTCTATAAAAGATAATTTCTAATAATATCCATTTAGATTAAATGCACTACAAATGATAAACATAAAATTCTCATAGCGGCAGGAAAATTAATGAGGTATGAATGAAACAAAAAATTTTACTGGTTTGATTGTTTTATTTTGACGTATAAAAAGTAAATCAGAACAGAGCATCTAAAAAGCTGTTTTTAAAGCTTCGTCTCTCTCTCTCTCTCTCTCTCTCTCTCTCTCTCTCTCTGTATACACACATATATATATATATATATATAGATAGATAGATAGATATACAGCGTGTTTCACGATTTTTAAACAAAATGATCGGGCACAAATTAAGGTCTACGATTGATAGAATAGTGTGAAATTATATTTATTAAAAATAAAAGGATAACATTTTAGGATTTGTAACCATTTAGTTTCAAACATGAATAAAAAAAAATGTCAAGAGGAACCCTAAGATATATTTACCAGATGTCCACTACCCTTCGTCGCAAAAGTCTGGATGAACTCAAGAATACAGACTCCCCGACGAGTCAGTATTCTTGAGGCCGTCTGGTGAGATTCTTGGATATTCAGATTGTTATCAGAAGCCCAGATGGAGAAAACCCGTTGCCCAATAATCCTCACAGGTGCCATGAGCTTTAAAATTCTAAACCAATTTAAAAATCTGATCCCTGTTTGGAAAGGTGTTGAAATTTTCCTTTCTGAAGTATTGCCAAGTCTAGTTTACCTTACTATTTACCCACAGCA